>CM029514.1:33046325-33646325 GCA_017140475.1 Eucalyptus fibrosa | reverse complement strand
CTCATCTGGCACATCGCCACGGAGCTCTGCCTCTACAAGGACCACGACGTGAGGCAAGGAAAAGGACCGGAAGACATCATAAACTACAAGATGAGCAAGTTGGTCTCTCGGTACATGCTCTATCTTTTAGTTCTCCATCCTTCCATGTTGCCAACAGTGACAGGGGTGCTCCGATACGAAGATACTTCGGTCGACGCTCAGAAATTCTTCGAGGACAAGTTAGCAGTGATGTCAAAGAAAGAAACCGGCTTCAACTCATCGGTTCTCAAAAGATGGGCCCATTATTTATTCAAGAAAGAGAAACATGGTCATACCGGTGTTAAAAGCTGCAGAGAGAAGCACAAGTCAACGGAGTCGCGCGATCTATGTGACGTCTGCCATCTTCTGCTCCAAGTGGGAACTCAGCTGCCCGCCACAAAAATACGCGGTGGCAAAAGCAGGTCGGTGTTGTTTGACGCATGCCATCTCGCGTACCAGTTGAATGACATCGAGTCGTAAGACTTCAGCAGGAAATGGGACTTAATCGGCAAGGTCTGGGCGAAGTTTCTGATATACGCGGCTTGCCAAAGTAAAGGCTATGAGAGCCTTAGCAGAGGAGGAGAGCTTATCATCCATGTTTGGCTTAATGGTGCATCTCGGCGTAGCAGAGCTGGTGCAAACTTCCGAAGCACAATGCATCACCAAACCGATCTTGAACTAGAACTTCCAGGTGGAATGCGTCTTTTGCTTAACCTACTGTTACTTGAGTAAGATAAATAAAGCTCATCATCATCATCATCATCATCATCATCATCATCATCATCTTGATGAGATGGTGAGGTTGAGTTGTTTCAATACTTGTTGTACTTGAGGATTCAAGAAATAATGAAACTGTGTATCTGCTGTTCTTCTTCACCAGAGGCGTTATCATTGGCACGGAGAATTTGAGTCCCTCAAAAGTCGTTTAGTAACTTTCGGCATATCTCCTCTAAAGTGCCAAGTAACTTTTTCATGTTGATTTACCTAGCAACCTCTTACCATAAGTAATTTTCTTCCCGGTTTGTACACTTTTGACTTGTAATTTTTTTTTTCTTAGAGTGACCTGTAAGTTTCAATTTTTTTTTTTTTTTTAAAAGAGTAACTTTTAACCTACCATAAATTACTAGCTAACTTGTCTACGTGGTTAGTAACATTTTACTTAGTATAATCCAGTTTGGGGCCGGTTTTTGCGTATTTATCACTTTAAGTTATGATTTTCTCTTAAAAATTTAAAGACAAAAAAATTATTTTTAGACCCGAAAGTAATGAAAAACTTGCTGTTTATTCTCAGCAATTATTACTAAATCTGAATGAGCTCGCTTGTGAAGTAAGTGATCCTTTTACCTCTATTAGTGATTAGAAGTATAGGCATTCCCCAAACGTCCAGGCATAATACACCGACGCGTCAATGCAAGTGAGTATACATAATTTTCCGCAGCAACGTAAATATCTCGGTAATGGACATAGACTCCCAGACATAACCTTTGGGAAACAGTGGTATCACAACAAAAGTGGAAGCGACTGTTCTTCAGAATAAGATCAAATGACAGGCTAAACAACAACTAGATCCAGATTTATTAACTCATCGGTCACTCAAAAGCATCTTTGTTTGATCCAATGTTTATGCATAAAAATTTATTATTGGTTACAAATATGCTATATTGTAGAAATTCCTAGCAGAGGCAGAGCACCATTTATCTGAACTCTAGCTATCATGAATTCATATAATTTGATGAAGCAATATCTCCGGCACCACCAAGGAATCATAGTGGTGCGTTTGTTACGTGAAAATAAAATGATTTGTAAAATATTTTCATAAAAATAATTGTCGTATCGTTTATAAAAATGAGTAATTGAAAAATATTTTTATCATCCATGAATATATTTTGACATAAATATTATTTATGTTCTAATTATTTTAAGCGATACAAATGATTACTTTTAAATATTTTTCAAATCATTCATCTTTCACAAAATAAACAGAGTCAAATGTGATATTTAATATCCCTAAGCAGCAAATTACCAAAATACCCATAAAATTTTCATTGCCGACAGCCACATTAATGATCTAAATTCCACAAATCGTAAATTACCTAAAAAGAGCCCAATTACGATAAAATTGGAAAATTGTCCTTAAATGCATTACTTCAGTCCATAAACTCGAACAAAGATTCAACTGCCGTAAATAACTGTTGAGAAGCATAAATAAATACAATAGACAGGGTTCATCCAAAAAAAAAAATGTAAATTTCTAGTAGATACTATCTATGTAGACAAAAAAGTTCATATTTTTTTTGAAAATTCCAAATTTATATGGTCATTCTACAAAATGTCACAATATACAAAACTCAATGTCTAATAGTTTTCTATCATCCATGATGAAAAAGATAACATTTTCAGCCACAGAGTAGAGCCATATTTGAAAAACTCTTATTTTTCCATCATTGTTTGAAATTTCCCAAAAATAGAAAAAATTATGAAAATTTCTTGAAAATATACAGAACGCAGAAACTTCCATGCCCATACAAGCCGTCAAAACAAAAATTCAATTGGATATCAGGATAAGCTATACAAGCCGTTTGAAGTTAGCACATATGGGAAGGACACACTTTTCAGATTTTACAGATTCAACGAGCTAAATTTGGATTTCATAACTCCTTCGCCAAAATTTCATTTTGGATGGATAGGTATGTACAACAACATAAGTGGTAATGAATGTGAACAATCAATTAAGTAGTTGACAAAAGGTTGGGATTTGGGACCAACCATTGCCTTGCTTGGTTTCATTTAACAAAACTCATGCAATAAATAAAAACAACTGAATAAGTGGATATTTTGCAATATGAAAGATTGATGTTTGCAGCAACTTGTGAAAGACAAAGCGAAAGGATGAACCTGCAGATAATGGAAGAAGAGCAGTGGAGTGTCAGAAGGCGGAGAGTTACAATTTTCGGTTTTGGATAATGTTTTTTGTAGGTGAAAAGCTTAGGTAAAGTGCATTAAGTATAATGCATACAGAAATTCAAGACACGCCGAAAAGACTGTCGCGACTTCTTTTTTTCGGCGCCCGATTGGGGGCGAGCGCCTAACAGAGGCTAATGGCTCGGCTGAATTTAGTTATGCCTGGACTCTCCCAAGTCCATCAATTCACGACTTTTATAGTCTAAATTTTTAACCCGCAAGTTAATTTTTAAAACGGAGTTGCCACTAATCGATTTGGAGTGGGTCGATTAGAAACCCAAGCGAAGTATCGGGAGAAATGCTCGCTCCTATGCAACTAGAGAAATTAGGATCGGTGACTTGATTATACTAGTTAATCACTAATGCCCTTTCGGTACCTAATCCCGTTTAAACCCTAAGGTTTTTTGGATTTTTGAAGGATTTTCCATGCATTTGATGGGGAGGAAAAACATTTTTGGGTCTTTTTCTATTTTTTGGACATAAAAGGGATTTTTTTTGGATTTTTTGGTATTTTTTTAGAAATACAAGTCTTTTTGGCATTTTATGAATTTTTTTGGCTTTTTCATGAATTTTTGGCTTTTTTTGGATTTTTGGCATTTTTTGGAAAATATGAAATATTTTTGATTTTGATTGTTTTGGGAAAATAAATATTTTTTAATATTTTTTTGGAAAGTAAATTATTTTTCATCTTTTCTTATTTTTTTGGAAAATAAAATATTTTTACTATTTTAAATATTTTTCGAAAATAAATCATTTTTTATCATTTTTTTGAAAATAAATTGTTTATTTATTAAAACATTATTTTAAATAAAAATTGACCCGGGTCGGATCCACGGGTTGTGTTCAACCCAGGCGAGCCCAAAACGCAGACGGGCCCGCTACGCGGACCCGACTTTAAAAAAAAAAAAAATCTTAAAACGACGCTACGGCCGGGCGTTTGGGGACGCTCGGCCCGACCCGACGATCCGGTTCAGCGAAACCCTAACCGACTTGCCGACCTAGATTCCCGCCGCCCAAAATTACGGAAACCCTACCCGACCCGGCTCCGGTTCACAACCCGCCTTCTAGTCGCCCCAAAATCGCGAACCCTACCCTACTTTCGGGACCCGGATTCGATTCGTGACCCGGAGAATCACAAACCCTAGGGTTTGTGAATCCGCGGTGCCAAAGGGGGGAGACAGAAGTGCTATGGCGGTGACGACGGCTACGGCGGTTACGACGACGGTGACGGCAATGATGGTGATTGAGACGAATAGCAAAGGCAACGGCAGCGGGCTTTTTACCTTTCTTTGAGCGGGAACGGTGGCGGATCGCCTCCCACTTGGCGGCGACGATCGAGGTGCGGCGAGGGTTTTTGGAGAGGCAACGGTGACGACGATGACGGCTACGGTGACTACAGCGACGGTGGCACGGCGTTAGGGCCGCGAAGGGGCTCGGTTGCCCCAGATCTGAGGTACAGATCTCGGCCGGACCTTCCTCAGCCTCGACTCTCTCTCACTTTGGCCAGATCCAAGCCTCCACCGGTCAGATCTGACCCTCTCGAAGTCGCTCGCCACCGGCCTTCCCCGAAGTCTCTCGGTGGAGGGTGGGCTGAGCTCACGACTCGAGTTCTCTCCTGCGCTCGCTCTTTGATCTTTCCCGATGTCTCTTAGTGAAAGATCTCCAAGTTCGCCACTCCCTCCGACGGTGCTTGCAGCCACCTATTTATAGGCGAAGGAAATCTGGTCGACAGAGGGCCTCGGCCGCCGGCTTCCAGCTTGCCCACCGGTTCCGCTTGGCTGAACCGGTGTCCTATTGAGTTTTCCGGCGAAGCCTGCTCAGCATTAATGGCGCCTGAGATCTTATCCTCTCCGGCCGACGTCGACCTACCCTCCTTGGCAGTAGGTTGTCCTTTGCGCGTCGGCGTTGATGCGTGTGGAATACGAGAGGTGAAGAAGGAAGGCGCGAGGAAGAAGAAGGAAGAAGAAGAAGGAAGAGAGGGGCCAGGCTAGAAAAAAGAAAAACTGGGCTTGGGCCGGTGAAAAAGGGAAAAAGAGGGGGGGCTACCAATTTTTGCTTTCTTTTGTTTTGGTTTGTTTTGTTTTGGTTTGTTTTGTTGTTGTTGTTATTATTATTATTATTATTATTATTATTATTATTATTATTATTATTATTATTATTATTATTATTATTATTATTATTATTATTATTATTATTATTATCTGTAAAAGGCAAAAAAACCGAATTAAAAAAAAATGAAATTTAGGTGTCAACGATTGCTCGTCTTTGAAGGTGATTTCGTAAAGGTTGCATTAAAAAACAAATTGATGCCTAAATTTTATCCACGCACGCATAGCAAATTATATTTTATTTGGGACCTATTATTCTATGCGGAAAAAGAGCAATATAACTTTACATATACTAAGACAAATAAGAAGATACCTGTAGTTACTTACCGGGAGTGAGTGAGATAGAGTGTGAACCCCGAGTTTGGCAAGTATTAATGCGTCATCTTATTTGGTAATATGAGGAGGTTGCTTTTCCTAGACTCGAACCATTCTTCAGTCGCCTGTTAAAACAATCAATAATTTGTCTATGACTCGAACCATTCTTCGGTAGCCTGTTAGAGCAATAAGTGAGTTGCCTCGGACCCGAACCTTTCTTCGGTCGTCGTGACGGTAAAATGCTTTTCCAGGGCCCGAATCATTCTTCGGTCGCCTGTCAGAGCAGTAAGTGGTTTGTCTTGGACCCGAACCTTTTTTCGGTCGCCGTGACAGGAGATGCGCCGACTTTTCTCAGGGCATCTATTTGTGGGTGCCTGATCTGTATCGAGGACACTAGTTGGTACCCGACCTTTCTCGGGAAAAGCGCTGACCTTTCTCAGGGCATCGATTTGTGGGGTATCTGACTTCTGTTGAAGACACCAGTTGGTACCCGACCTTTCTCGGGAGATGTGTCGACCTTTCTCAGGGCATCGATTTTGGAAGATACCTGGACATTCACAGGCATATCAAAGAGTACCTGGATATTCACAAGTACTAACCTGAAGGATATTTGGGCCTTTGCAGGCGTCGAAGGGTTACTTGGATGATCACAAGTGCAAATTCTGGAGGGTGCCCGGATGTTCACAAGCATCAAAGGGGTACCTTGGATATTTGTGAAGGTCTCTCACCTCCTGGTAAAAAGAGATTATCGAGGATGTACCTCGCATATTTGTGAAGGTCTCTCACCTCATAGTAGTGGGAATATCGAGGATGTACCTTGGATATTCGTGAAGGTCTCCCACCTTCTGGTAATGGGAATATCGAGGACGTACTTAGGATATTCGTGAAGGTCTCTCACTTCCTGATATTATAAACTTGAATGTGGTATGAGACTTACCTGGCTGGCCACAGGTACTCAAAAGGGTTAGGACACCTGGGTAGCCGCAGGTGTACAAAGTAGTGGAATACTTGGAGGAACACAAATATTTAATGATATGATTAGGGACCACTTAACTGGTCCAACTGTAAGAAAGTATACCTGGGTAGGCGCAGACACATAAAGCATGGAATGCTTGAATAGCAGCTATTATTGGGGACAACTCAAGTAAGTTGAGTGTCATGAAAAGGGAGTACCTGGACGGCGGTGGGTACTTGATGATATGGGGATACTCGATGAGTGGTGGGTTCTCAAAGATTATCAGACATAAAGCTCTGGGAGTAAGGTTGGGGATGTGCTTTCCTGATGATATCTCTAATCTCTAAGAGCATGCTTGCTGTTTGCACAATATGCACGTATACACACAATGATTATATGTGCTGTAAATTCATAAATTCAAATGTGATTTATGCATGACAATCTTGTCAGTTTTGTATCATTCGAATTCCACTGGGGAAGATTTTGAAAGATAGCTTTCATTTAGAATGTAGATGTCTTGAGCATGCCAGATGGGGGACTTTTAGTTTGAAATGACTTTTCACTTACTCTCATGGGAAAAGCTGTTTTATCCTGACCATTGATGCAAGATTTATAAGGACATCATTATCTCATTGTCATCATGTTAGCAGGGATCTGAGTATTCTCGCAAGTGGTACGACTTTACCAATGTGAGAGGTCTTTGTTGAAATTGTGATGAAGATTTGATCAATGGCTCATCAAAGGGGACCACCAAGGTCATGGCTCTACGAAAAAGATGCCGCATGCTCATCTCCAGGTTTGCAAGTCAAGAATCCTACGAGAAGAGATAGAATAATCTTGCTCGTACTTCTTCGAGCGATGCTAATAGACATATGAAAGCCTGCGTTAATTGAAGTGCCCCTAGTCTGAAGAGACTTTTTACAGTGGGATGAAATGTAGGCTTGACTCATGTGTAAAAAGGTAAGAGCTGGTGATCGCCTTGGCATTTGTCACCGGTCTTTCTTCTCATCACAGTCAAATGAAGGTTCAATTAATCGAATAACAGCAACTTCTCTTGGGAATACAAACAACTGTATTTTTTGTTTGGAGACATTGGCCTTGCTTTTACCAGGCACACTGTTTTTTTTTAAAAATATTTTTTATATTTTTTATTTTTTATGTCCATAGCTTTTGTTTTTGTTTTTCATCTATGGGCATTGACCTTGCTCTTACCAGGTACACTACTTTTTATGCCCCTATTTTGTTCTTGTTGCTTGAGAGCTGATCTTGACAAGTTCAAGCAAATGCCTTTGTTAGACTATTGAGTCTTCATCTTTTGCTGGCGCTTCTGATTATGCTGCTCAAACGGCAGTAACTTCTGCTTTGCCTCCATGTGAGGGTGAATTTACAGACTCACTTGAGTTGTATAATGGATACAAGTGTGTAAAGAAAGAATTGCTCTTCATGACTTTAGGGCACTTAAATTAACGCGAGTGTTCATATGCAATAAAGACACTCAAAGATTGATGCCAGTGCAAGCAAGAAAATTTCTATCTCTCTTCTCACTTTGTGATGCTGCTTCGCCTCCAATCTACTCCAGTGTGGGGGTGGTTCTTAACGGGGATAGGACAAAAATTTCATCAGTGTATGGGGCTCAATGGGGTGAGCAATGGAATGCCTCTCACTGTTTTGGTTATCGTACCATTCGCGAAAGAACTCTTTACCTTGCAATCATGGAATCTTTTGCACTCATCTCACAAGTGTATAAATGGGGGACTATATGTAGGATATGGCTTGCCTTTTATCATTCTGACATACCTCATCCAGCATGCTCAATCAATCTTGTATTCTTCACTTAGCTGTCTATTCTAATAACCCTTAGTGGAATCAGTGACTTAGACAGACAAAATCATCATGCAGAATTCATCTGGAAACGGCATGCAACATTTTCAATATGATGGAGCTTGAAATCTTCAAAACAAGTGAATGGTTTTGACTCAAAAAAGACCCTATTGACAACTTTAGGAGTTAACATAATGGTGTTTCCAAATATGTTAAACTTTGAACATCAAAAGAGTTATTCGCAAATGGGTGTCAATGGTTTTCCCTATTGAATAAGAAGATATCACATGAATAATCAGCTAGGGGTTGATAATTTGATCGGACGTCTTGTTTTTGCCCCGGGCTTGGATCACTTGGTTTGCCCTATTTAACCATTTAATCTAGCTCTTGAATCCCAATGCTTGTCAATATGAGTTCAGAGAGTGAGTGTTAGAAATGATGCCAAGTTACCTTTCCCCCAGAGTTTATTTGTGCTGGCTCTTAAGGAAGTTGCTGTTACCTTTCCCCCAGAGTTTATTTGTGCCGGCTCTTAGGGAAGTTGCTGTTACCTTTCCCCCAGAGTTTATTTGTGTTGGCTCTTAGGGAAGTTGCTGACGGCCTCTTTTACATTTCAATGCTTCATTCGACTGGCCTTTCCTACTTGTGGCCACATATGCATGATTGCTGGTCGTTGATTGATTTTCAACGCTTTCCTTCTATGGAATTTTTCCTTCCGCCTTTGATTATAGCAGCATCAGGCAAAGTCATGTACCTCAAGCTTCTATGCTATTTGAGATGGACAATCAAAACTTCCAATTCTCCGATGGTAATTACTTCTTGCAAGGGCATGTGTCTGGAAAAGAAGTGGGGCATCCAGATTCTAAGATTGTTGACTAGGACGAAGGTTCATTTTAACCAGACTGGTTTTTGAATGACACGTCCTTTACACCGAGCTGGGTGAAATTGACATGGATTACTCTTATGCGTCTGCCTGGGTAATGTCGATTTGCTCAAGTTATGCCATTGAGTTTGCTACTTGATTTTCGACACTTCCTTAGATGCTGGTGATTACCATTCATTTTTCTCCATTGAGTCAACCAAACACACATTTTTTTATGATGGTGTAGATACATCACTCATATATAAAGGTGCATAGGCATTTTCATTCTGATAGAGAAGTGCTTGGCAATGCCAGACAATGAACATCTTTTAAGGGTAGTACTTTTTTACAGCATCAGAATTAACTGGTTTAGAGAATTCTCGCCCATCCATCTTAGTTAGGATCAAGGCTCCTTCGGGGAGTATCTTTTTTTATTACATAAGGACCCTTGTAATTTGGGGTGAACTTACCTCCGGGCTCTAGAAAGATTGGCAGCGTCTTTCTCAAGACTAGCTCGTTTACTTCGAAGTGCTTGGCTCGTACCTTTTGATTGAACGATCGAGCTACCCTCTGCTGGTAACACTGACCATGACAGAGGGCTTTCAGTAGTTTTTCGTTGATCATATTCAGTTGCTCAAGCCTTTGTTGTGTCCATTCTTCCTTGGACAATCCTGCCTGGGATAAAATTCGCAGGGAAGGGATTTCTACTTCTACAGGCAAAACCGCCTTTATGCCATAAACCAGGGAAAAAGGCGTTGCCCTAGTGGAAGTTCGAATCGAAGTTCGATATGCTGTTAATGCGAAGGGTAACCTCTCATGCCAGTCGCGGTAGTTTTCAGTTGTCTTGGATAGGATTCTCTTGATGTTCTTGTTGGCGGCTTCCACGGCTCCATTCATTTGTGGACGATAATGGGACAAGTTCAAATGTTGGATTTTGAACTCAGAAAACAATTGATCAATCAACTTGTTGTTCGGGTTTGACCCATTGTTGGTGACGATAGCTTTCGGTACGCCATAACGGGTGATTATGTCATGTCTGATGAACTTCATAATGTTTCGTGCAGTTACACTTGCATAGGATGCGGCTTCGATCCATTTTAAGAAGTAATCGATTGCGACCAAAATGAACCGGTGCCCGTTTGATGCCTTTGGGTTGATTGAGCCAATTACATCGATGCCCCACATTGAAAATGGTCATGGCTCAAATAACTGATGCAATTTAGTTAGAGGGACATTTATCTTATCCCCGTGAATCTGACAATGATGACAGCTTCGCATATGCTGAGCACAATCGTTCTCTAAGGGGAGCCGGTAATAACCCAACCTCATTATTTTCTTGGCCAACATACGTTCATTCATGTGAGGGCCACATACTCCCCAATGTATTTCTTGCATTATTTGTGTGGCTTCATTTGCATCCACACACCTTAGCAGGACTGAGTCATATGATTTTTTGTACAAATTTTCACCATTGACAAAGAACCTCGAAGCCATTTTCATTAGGTATTTTCGATCAAAGGGAGTGCTTTCTTTAGGGAATTCCTGCTTATGGACTTATTTCATGATGTGGTAATACCAGGGTTTTCTGTCGGGTTTTTCAGTTATAGTCATGCAATGGGCCTGTCTTGTCAGGATTTCAATTTTCAAAGGCTCTACTTCTAACCCTTTCGTTACTTGCAATATAGGTGATAGCGTTGCTAGTGCATCAGCAAACTGATTATGAATTCTAGGTAGGTATTCAAATGAGATGTCTTGGAATTCTCCTACCAATTCTTCCAAGTAGTTGTGATAAGGTACTAGTTTGGCGTCTCTTGTCTTCCACTCGCCCACAGTCTAGAGGATAATTAAGGCGGAGTTACCGAACACTTTTAATTTTGACACTTCCATTCCAATAGCCGCTTGTAGGCCGAGGATGCATGCTTCATATTCGGCTATATTGTTGGTGCATGGAAACATCAATTTTGCAGCCACAGGATAATATTGCCCATTTGGGGATATCAAGACCGCCTCGGTGCCTGAACCTGACAAATTTACAGCTTCGTCAAAGAACATAGTCCATGTGTCCTCTTCTACTGTTGAAATTCGGTCATCTAGGGAATGATCCTCGCGTATTTCTTTACGACAATCTGCTAACATATCAGCAATCACCTGACCTTTAACTGATTTATGCGATATCACCTGGATGTCGAATTCTGGGATCAGGATTTGCCATTTGGCCAATTTTCCCACTAAGGCCGGGCAACCGAGCAAATACTTGATTGTGTCACTTTCAGTTACAAGGAATGTTTGGTAATGTAAGGTATATAGCTGGAGTCTGTGCAACACCCATACCAATGTAGTGCATGTTTTTTTGTTTTTTTTTTTTGTTTTTTTTTCTGATTTGGAGTAGTTTTGTTTTGACGTGGTGAACTTTTTACTTAAATAGTAAATGGCTCGTTCCTTTCCATCATGGGGTCCTTTCTGTACTAACATTGCACCTAGGGATTCACTGTTGATGGTAAGGTAGAGGGTCAAAGGGTGTTCTGGAGTCGGGGGTACTAAAACTGGGGGTTTCATTAGGTACTGCTTTAAATTTTCAAACGCTAGTCGGCAGTCATCATCCCATTTGCTTTATGCATCTTTCTTGAGAAGTTTAAAGAAATGTTTTGCAGTTTCGGAAAGCTGGGAAATGAATCGCGCAATGAAATTTAATCTTCCCAGGAGGCTCTGGACTTCTTTTACAGTCGAGGGAGGAGGCATCTCAAATATCGCTTTAGTTTTTGACGGGTCCACTTCTATCCCTTTATAGCTCACAATGAATCCAAGTAATTTGCCAGAAATTGCCCCGAACACACATTTTGCTGGGTTCAAGCGCAACTTGAACTGGCGAAGTCAATTGAATAATCTTTCCAGGGTCTTCACATGGTCTTCTCCATGTCTGGTTTTGGTGATCATGGCATTGACATATACTTCAATTTCTTTGTGCATCATGTCATAGAAAAGGGTGACCATGGCACGTTGGTAAGTTGCTCCAGCGTTTTTCAGGCCAAAAGGCATAACCTTATAGTGAAAAGTCCCCCATGGAGTAATGAATGCTGTCTTTTCCTTATCTTCCTCCTTCATTTTTATTTGGTTGTATCCTGAGAATCCATCCATGAAAGAGAAAAGTTTGAATCTAGCAGTACTATCCACAAGAACGTCTATGTGAGGTAGCGGAAAATCATCTTTTGGGCTTGCTTTGTTCAAATCGCGGTAGTCGACACAAACCCGGATTCGACCATCTTTTTTCTTCACCGGTACAATATTCGCTACCCAACTAGGATATTGCGAGACTTCGAGGAAGCCTACTTCCAGGAGCTTCATTACTTTTTCTTCAATCTTTTTAGACAACTCAGGCTTAGCTCTTCTTAGCCGTTGCTTCTTGGGGCCACATCAGGGTTGGTTGGCAAGCTATGCTCCACGATCATTGGATCGAGGCCTGGCATATCGGCATATGACTATGCGAATATGTCTTGATACCTCTTTAGGAGGGCAATTAAGTTTGCAGCTTCTTCTTTAGGAAGGTTTGCGCCAATCTTTATCTCCCTTGGATCTTCCGTGCTACCTAAATTGACAATGATGATGTCTTCAGTAGTATGGGGCCTTGTTTCTTCGTGGCACTTCCAATTCCATTTTTAATTTTGTCAGAATCATCAAAATCATCATTTGAGTCATCGGAATTGCTATCATGGCTACTTATGGTGTTGGTATGGACTGTTGCCATACCCTCGCCTGCCGCTAGATTATTCCTATGTCATAGAGTAGATAGGCTAAGGGAACAAATAAGGTTAGTAGCATACATGCTTCTTTCTTTTGAAAATGTGATAAATTGCTCTTGAAGATTTAGGACAAGGAAACATGAGGAGACCTGGGCCTCAAATTTCTTCTTTCATTTGACGGTTGGCTATTATCAACGGGCCAGTTTGGTGTGTCTCCTCATACCCTCGAAATGTTTTCGACTTTATTCATTAGTAGACGGATTTACAAGATGATTTCAAAAAATAGTTCTTTGAGTGGAACTAATGTTGAAAACAAAACAAGCCAGACTTTAAGAAATATGTACAGGCTCCCACGTAGGGGAGTATGCAGAGGAATTAAAAAGGATTCTACTCGAGTGGGTCTGCACCCATTTCCCTTGACGGTCCTTCGTTGATAGCGCCCGCAAAAAAGTCTTCATACCAGTTGCCAGCCACGTCTCCTTGTGCTCCCGGCTTTACGGATTTCAGATCGTCCATGCCTTCCTATCCATCAGGGACGATGTTGTGATGATGGTCATAGAAATTTTTGGGGATTGAATAATCGACATAGTAGTCAAATTTACCACTTGGTAGGCCCAAAGTATCCATGATTACCTCTCCTCTACGTGCTTCCTTAGCATGCTCAGGGAACATGGTACGGGTGTTCGGTACCACGAGGAGGTGATCCTTGCCAAAACACAGCCATGGAGAGTAGAACGTGAATACCCGAGCATCCAAAAGATCCTGAACCTTGTCTCTCAAGATGGTGCAGTCATCTAACGAGTGTCCTAATTCCTTTGAATGATAATCACATTGCTTGGATGGATCATAATCAAGGAAGTACACGGGAGTAGGATGGCTCAGTTCCCTACCGATTATCCCTTGCTTTAGGAGGATGGGGAAAATAATGGTCATTGATTTAAGAAGAGGCGAATATGGCCGAGTGCTTCTTGGGGATAAGGGTAGCCGTGCCCCTTGCCAGGTCGTGTCAGTAGGGTCTTCTTCATTTACTACCAGCTCCTCATTGTGACGAGAGCGGAATGCACGGATAGCTTGAGCGAAGTTTTCTGTCAAATGGTGTACAATCTCGCGTAATTCTTCGACTTGGTGTTGAAGCTGGATGAAGAGATGTTATCACCTATCTTGTTTAACTGCTCTTCCTCAATGGCACCTATGAAAATGTCCCCGAACATGGTGGTCATGTCATTTGGCCCTTATTTCTTTATAAGTGAGGGCCAAGTTGTGTCTTCCTGGATTATAGGCAATTTTGCGCTTCTGGGGTTGAACCATTTTGATGTATTCGCTTCCTCTTCCTCATGCATCATCCTGGCTGGGCCTGGGAAAGTTTCCTCGAGTCGGGGATATACAAGACTGACTTTTTTCTTTGCTTTTCTATCCGGGGAATATTTTAAACCGATAGTATAGGGTCTCCTCAGGGCTTCAATAGGTTGACGGATGCCCTGGCCTGTCCTACCAAGCCCTTGTCCTGGAGTGAAACCGTGTCTAACCATAATTTTTCCTACCATGATTGTAGCGCTTGATACCTCGGGGACGAGGGGCAAAGTCCCTCGAGTTTCGTGTATAGTAGACACGAGCTTGAACGATTGATAGTTGGCTTTGCTTTTGTCACTAGGTTCAACATAAGGGAGGTGGCATCCCAGAAATTCAAAGCCGAGCCATAAGGTGTGTTAAAGTCTTTAATTAGGTGTTAAATTTCCATGGCTTATGTTTTAGCCATTAGTCTTTTAAATTGGATGATTTGTGCTTGTGATTGTGGAAATTTAAATTTAATAAGATTAATAATCTATGCTTGGCCATATGATTTAAATTTCAATGAGCAAAAATATCCTAAGACTTTGGCCAAGATAAAAAAATTGAAATCTAGAAATATTTATAGAAGGAATTTCAAAAAAAAAAAAGGGGAAAAAGAGGGTTATTTTCGGAATGGGCCTTGGACCCATTGGCTAAAGCTTGGTGGGCCAAGCTAGTCGGCCCATTAGAGCCCAAGAGGAGGATTCGACCAGCCCAAGGGGAGTGGCCGGATGGGCCTAAGCCCAAGCCCAAGCAAATTTAAATTAAAACCCAATAAGACAAGTGGCAAATGGCAAGAGCATGCATTGGTTAATCTTTAGGCAAAGCAATGATTGCTAATCATGGGATTAAGGGGGTATAAAAGGGATGAGGAGAGAGAGTGGCCGGTTACTTGCTTCAATTCGTCCAAAGAGAGGGTGAGAAAGAGAGAGAGTTTGAGAGAAAGGGAGAGAGACCAAGAGGGAAGGAGGCGGAGCCGTGGGGTGCGCCGTTCGTTCGCCGTCCGATCGTCGCCGTTCGTCGTCGTGTGTCCATCTTAGAGGCAAGTGGAGTCCGTAACTTCTCTTGCATGTTTGTTGTGGTGTTTGCATGCTAGATTTTAGGTATGATTTGTGCGAAAAACCGAGGTAAGAGTTGGTTATTTGCAAACCGTGTGACTGTTCTTGTTCGGTTTGTTGGAGTCAGTAGCTTGTTCGAGTTTGCATGTGTGTTTGGAGTCAGATTTTGACTTCGGTGTCTTCATGAAAGTTGAAGCTAACGTCTTGTACTATGAGATACTAAAAATTCGTAGAAAACGATGGAGATTTGAGGGGTCAAAAGTTCTATTGTACGGAGACTTTAGATCTGCGAAATTTTCACTGACCTCTTGTTGATTTCTTGATTGCATGTTGATTTCTGTTGGAGATCTCACTTTGTTGTCTTCTTGAAAGTTGAAGGTAACACCTTAAGATACAACATACTCAAATTTGAAGCAAAAATAACAAGTATAGCTCGGTGAATCGGTTAGATCTTGAAAATGATGGTTCTGGTGAAGTATTTCGAGACACCCGAGACTTCAAGGACTTAAATGGTGACCCTAATTTGGTTATTTGACCTAGATCTCTTCATGAAACTTGTAAAGGACACCTTGGTACATAACATACTCAAATTTCAGAGGAAACGAAAAAGATTTGATGGGTGAGATCTAAAAATTTCGGAGAAGTGTGTTCTGGACGTCACGGTAGTGGTTCCAGAAGTTTCGTGGGGTTGTGTAAATTAATATAAAAATAATTTGGCTTAGAGTTCTGAATGAAAAAGGTACGAAAATGTGTTGGCTATCACCCTGTAAAAGTTCGTAATTTTTGAAGGCCATATGAGTATTTTAATCGAATTTATTTGGAAACTGTGCAATTCTGGTCATTATCCGAATATCATGTGCTATTTTGTGGAAAATTGTGAAATTATGAGAAATTCAATTTGGCCATGAATTTTGTATGAAATTGTGATCCTATTGGTTTTTTTAGTGATTGTTTGAATATTATGATTTTGGGAAAATCATAGATATTAAATTTAATATTTATTTATGAAAATAAATAAATATAATAAAATAATAAAATAATAAAAAAATAAAAAAATAATAAAAAAATAATAAGGGATTATTTTATTGGCCATGAATTTCATTGAATTTGTTATGCATTGTTATATGACATTGGTGTATGTATGATCATAAATTGCGATGCATGTGTGAATCATATGCCATGTAATAATGAGATTAAAAGGATGATGAATGTGGAAAATGATATGTGAGTAAGAGGTTGTGGTGGATGATGATGTCTGGTGGCCGAGTGGCATAATTCCAGAGATTCCCTGGGAGTTTCAGGATGCTCGGAATGTGGGGGGCCGGAAGTCCGGTTGTATCGCGGATACATGCCCGGAGGTTCCTCGCGACACCGGGATTGGGGTGCGGGATGCCTGGCTAGAAGGGTAAAGGCCGGAAGCCCTGTCGGAGGTTTATGCCCGAAGGGAATGCCTCGTGATGCTAGTTGAGATGCGAGATGCCCGGAATGTGGGGGGCCGGAAGCCCGGTGGCCATGGGATGGCTGAGTTTGCCGGGAACCCTGTCGGAGGTTTCTGCCCGAAGGGTTGATGATGAGATTGATGATTTGAGAAATGGGTGATGTGGTGATCAAAATTGAAAGATAAAGATGATAATTAACTCATGACATGATGATGCATGATGATGATGACGTGACATGATATGATGATCACCTATGATATAATATATGATATGCATGATGATGATGATGATGATGATGATGATGTGACATGATATGATGATCACCTACGATATGATATATGATATGCATGATGATGATGATGATGATGATGATGATGATGATGTGATGTGATATGATGATCACCTACGATATGATATATGATATGCATGATGATGATGATGATGATGATGTGACATGATATGATGATCACCTATGATATGATATATGATATGCATGATGATATGCATAACGATGATGATGATGATGATGATGATGATGATGATGATGATGATGATGATGATGATGATGATGATGATGTGACATGATATGATGATCACCTATGATATGATATATGATATGCATGATGATATGCATGACGATGATGATGATGATGATGATGTGATGTGACATGATATGATGATCACCTATGATACGATATATGATATGCATGATGATATGCATGATGATGATGCATGATAGTGTGTGCCTGGCTTCAAGGTAAGTAATGCTTGCAATGCATGTGAAATTGCATGATGCATTGAGTTGTTATTGGATTTCCCTATCCGCTGAGTGGTTGCTCACCCCTTTTGGGGATAACATTTCAGATTAGCAAGTATGCCTCTACCTGCTGTCACGCGAGGTACATTTTACGGGATACCATCCGATGTAGAGGTCGAGTGTGTTGAGATAGACTGTCCCTCTGTTCCCGGACTGACTTTTATCCGAGTACGTTGTCTAGTGATGTATGACGTGGGCCTGGCTGGGGGTCCTGTCATTTAGGAGTTCATTTCTGTGCACGTTCGTCAGGATGTAGCGATGCGAGGGATGTTGCCGCCGCCACCGCTTGATGCACTGGGTTGGGTGTGAGACTTGCGCGCGATGAGTAGGAGCTGGATCTTTTTGATGTAGATAGTCGACACTTTCGATGGGGGTTCGTATTCGTATGATGTTGAGGGTCGAGAGTTTCTTTTTGAGGTTTTAGGCTGGGCATGGCAGAGTCCTAGCTTTTCCTTGTTTTTGTACCGACCCAAAGGGAATCCCATCTTGCTATATATATGTAAGCAAAGTGTCGAAGTTGTTTATAAAATCCTGATGTTTAGCTGGTGTGTATTGGTATCATGGTTAGTAAGGGGAGAGATGGAGATGTTTAATTTGCTTCCGCTATGAGTCGCGCTGGGACCGCTTTTAAAAAAAAAAAAATGCCTGTGATTAACGGCGCTTGTTTTAAGTACAAGATAGAAAAAGGTAATAAAGTATAACACCGGCGTTGGTGACGACCTGGGAAGGGTTCGGGGTGTCACAAGGGATGGCCGTCTTGTGGTAGATGCGGTGATCTTCTTCTCCTCGGACCATGATCAGTTTTCCTCCAACCACGAACTTCACACTTTGGTGGAGGCTTGAAGGTATTGCTCCTGCGACGTGGATCCATGGGCACCCTAAGAGGAAATTGAACGCAGTGAGGATATCCATCACCTGAAACAAAATTTTGAATATGGTTGGGCCAATTTGAATGTCGAGCTCGATCTCTCCCACTGTTTCCTTCTTTGTTCCATCGAATGCTCGAACAGAAGTCTTGGGTACCTGGATCCATGATCTCTCTCTTTTAAGGCGACAGAGTGTTGCTAGTGGACATATGTTAAGAGCATATCCGTTGTCAATCAGCACTCGAGCGACGTGAGATGCATTGCATTTGACTGATTTGTAGAGGCCCTTGGTGTGTCCTCTACTCTCCTTAGGAATTTCTTCATCAGAAAATGCCATTTGATCTTTTAAAAGGATGGTACTGACAAATTCCTCGAGTTTGTCATGCTCAATTGTTTCAGGGACATGTACCTCACTTAGTACTTTCATGAGGGATTTCTGGTGCTTGACAGATGTTTGAAGCAATTCCAGCAGAGAGATCCGTGTTGATGATTTTCGTAACTGTTCCACCACATTATATTCACTAGCCTTAACTACGGCCAAAAACTCCTTAGCTTCTTCGTTAGTGACGGGCTTAGCAGACTGAGTATTTGCTTAAGCATAGGTTCGCCTAGATCTCGTGACTAAACCAACATCAAGGTCATAGGACCATGGTACTGCATTGTTGTATTCGTATTTGTAAGGCTGGGGAATCTCGATGACTATAGCTGTTTCTGCTGTTGATGCTTGAACAATGGCTTCCTTCCTTTCAAAGACGCTCTCAGGTGAGGTGGAATCCTTCTTTTCCTTTTCCGCATTTAGCGCAGCAAAATTCTTCCTCCCAGTTGATGAAGACTTGCGATATGGTAGAAACTATGCTAGCGTGGCCGGCGTACATGATTATTCCGGCCTCTATCATTCTTAATACCCTTTCCTTCATTATTGCAAAGGGTGGTGTTTCATCACTCGGATAATACCCGATTTTTACTAGCCCTCGATAGATGTCAACAATATGTGCATTGACATTTCTGATTTGACCGGCTTCAGAACTTAATATCATGTTTACTTTGTCAGCATGATCAGGGAACGGATTGCTTTGGACATTTGGCTTTGCAGTTTGGAATGAGAATGCCTTAGTATCCACTAGGTTCTGGATCAGATACTTAAGGACAAAACACTCATCAGTTGAATGGCCTACTCCTCCCATGTGATAGTCACATTTTTTGGACGGGTCATAGCTGGAGAAGTTTTCAACGTTGGGTCGTCTTGGCTCAGTTGAAAGGAGGCTCTTGCTTCGGAGGATTGCCAAAACCTGGGAGAGAGATCCAGGAAGTGGAGTGAATCATCTTCGGTTGTTATAGCGTTGGGGTGGACGGCTATTAGTCTGTTGTTGGCCGTGCTTGTCTGAACGGTCAGGAGGTGACCGGTGTTTGCAGTGTAGGTGGCATTGACATCAATTAGGGGTTCTTTATATTTTTTCATGTTGAGCCTTCTGCTGACAGGTGTAGGCTTAGTGAACCAACCGTCCCTTGAACCTGCCTCAATCTGCTCTCCTACTAGAATGAGTTGATTGAATGATTCAGCGATCGTAGTCACCATCTGATTGCGGTATTCATAGGGGAGGGTTTGATGAACATTTTTCTCAATTCAAAGTCAGTTGGCTCAGGACGATTTGGGCAGCGAGATTATAGCATATTCTTTGAAAGATTTCTACTTTTTCTTTTCCGTGCGGTCGAGATCCTCACGAGAAGGGGTAATGTCCATTATGAATTTGTACTGCTTGAGGAATGCCTCACTTGCTTCGCTCCATGTCTCGATGAGATTTATGTTCTTTTTGATGTACCACCTCAGGGTGGGACCTACTAGGCTTGACTGGAACTACTGGATCATTAAAGGTACATTATTAACGTACTGGGTCATTCGAACCAAATACATTTGCAAGTGAGCCCTTGGGTAGGTCGTGCCATCGTACTTCTTAAACTCATGCATTTTGAATTTTTCTGGCATTTTGACCTTAGAATAGATGGAGAGGTCTGTTGGAGTCGGATCTTGAAGGCCTTGCAGTTGTTTTAGCCTCTCTTCAAGTTTCTCAAGGTGTTTTTCATGTTCAGTCTTAGACAAACTATTGGGCTTTGCTTTCTCAACTATGATTTGGTGCGTATCATCCTCCAATTCGGGCATATAATCATCGGTATCTCTTCCTTGATCACCTCGATAGACGATTGCGGTAACAATACTTCGATTGAGGTTGGGGCGGGAGCCAATTTTCCTTGGATGGAATCTATCTGCTTTGAGAGTTGCTGAAGCACATTAAAGACCCGCTTCATTTCATTTTCCACAATCTCGATATGACTTGGTACGTTCTCTTCAGCCATTCTAGTTTAGCTTTTGGTGAATGCAACTATGTTGTGATTGCCTACATAAAAAAATTGGAGAGAACGTAAACTAGGGAAACATATGGAACACTGGCCCATGGCAAGGGTCACGTCATTTTTATTTATTAACAGAAGATTTATACAATGCCAAAAGGGTTTTTTACACAAGTCAGAACGACCCTAGATATTCACATTAGAAATATTCACATCAAAAGTCTCGCTACCCATTTTTATATGCGATGGGAAGCTCTAATCTTGTGAAGCTGCTTGCTTCTTTGTACTAGCTTTGATACGTGTCTCCTGCTTGTCTCCAAGCTCTTTTCAAGAGATTCGATTCGCCCTTGCAGTGTAAGTTTATCAACTACATGGGGGATTACTGTTTGCAGCTCCTCGGGAATTATAAGGTTGAGGATGTAGAATGTGGATGCATGATGAACCTTTTCCTGCCCCTTCAGCCTTCTGGGTATGACAATCTTTTCAGTGTGACATCTACTCCATTCGTTCTGAATTATGCGGATCTCCTCCAAGTAGCTGTAGTCTGTACGGGTGAAAAGGATTCGGAACAATCCTGATTTGAGCGGTGGCGGGATTTCTTGGATGACCCTGTACTGACGAGCCACCCTATATGGATAATATGAGGTAGCTCCGGAAAGGCCTAGCAACGGGATGGGGTTGTAATAATTAAGCGCAAAGTGCGCCTCTCCTGCAATGAACCATTTAGTTCGCCATAGGAATGTCTTAGGGACCGGGTCTTTTAGCAAGTTAATCCACCGAGAATACTCTTCATTGGGAGAATATTTTTCCAAGGTTTGAAACTTTTGTAGTGGGTGTTTAAACTCGTTGATTTCAAGTATTTGCATGAGGTGCCCAAATCCTTTGATATGGGAAAAGAACCACATTTGTAAAATTTCTGGAGCGGCCCTCATGATTTTTTCTTTTTGGTGCTTGAAACGATTAAGGGATAAAAATGTTTCAGCTAAAACCATGTTTACATATCCTGCTCCAAAAATGACTTGATTTATTACCCATGCGATTGAAGGATTTATGGCATTCTTTCTATATGGGAAGATGATAAATCCAAAAAAGGCCAATAGGAAAATCTTGGTTTTTTGGGTCATTGATTGTTTTTCAAAACATTCAATTAAGGATGATAGTGGAAAAGCATTGTTGTTAGCTCCAACAATTTCTCTTATCGAATGATTTTTTAAAAAGCGTGATAGACTGACCACGGGGTCAATGCCAAATGGTGGTTTAGTGAGCTCCCTTCCCAAGGGCATTCCTATGGCGAGACTGTACTCTTCCAATATTGGTGTCAGTTCAAATTTTCCAAACACAAAGGTAGATGTTTCAGGACACCAGAAATGTGGTAGTGCTTGCATGACTGCAGAGTGGATATTGATTTGGAGCAATGGGAGGAGATGACCGATTGTTGCTTTGACGCGCTCTTGGCCAAGCTGATCTAACTGCTTCCACCATCTGAGAAGCTCTCCCTTGGGGGTAGGAATGAACTATATATCAATTCTTCCCATCGCATATAAGAACGGGAAATACACAACTTGACCCTATTTTGCCATGAGCCAGAAAAGACTGAGTAAAAGTAAATAAATTACTTTGCTTTTAAAGAAAATGGCAAGCACAGAGACATACAGATGAGACGTTTGGCTCGATTTCTAACTGAGAAGGTTTATTGAAATTAAAAGGGTATCCGCTCGTCACAGTCTCGCATTAGCAACATATCCTCCTAACATCGTCTAAGAAATTCGGGGAAAAGAAAGGCAACCTCTACATCGCAGTCTCGCGTTCGAGGTCGTATCTTTCTTAACATCATCTTAGAAATCCTATGGCGGCCTAGGTCCGGCAGCCGGGTTGTATGTGCCATGTGTAGTGTTAAAACAATAAAGCATGCACAATAGTTTATAATCACAAGACATTTTCTTTTAAAAAGAAAAACTAAGATACTAACCTGCACAAAAAAAAAACCAAAGTTAGTAAAGCATTTAAACAAGATAAAAACGGCCTAAATCCTCAAGGTCCCCAGTGGAGTTGCCAAGCTGTCGCGACCTTTTTTTTTCGGCGCCCGATTGGGGGCGAGCGCCTAACAGAGTCTAATGGCTCGGCTGAATTTAGTTATGCCCGGACTCTCCAAAATCCACCAATTCACGACTTTAATAGTCTAAATTTTTAACTTGCAAGTTAATTTTTAAAATGGAGTCGCCATTAATTGATTTGGGGTGGGTCGATTAGAAACCCAAGCGAAGTATCAGGAGAAATACTCGCTCCTACGCAACCAGAGAAATTATGATCGGGGATTTGATTACACTAGTTAATCACTAATGCCCTTTCGGTACCTAATCTTGTTTAAACCCTAAGACTTTTTGGATTTTTAAGGGATTTTCCATGCATTTGATGGGGAGGAAAAACATTTTTGGGTCTTTTTCTATTTTTTTGGACATAAAAGGGATTTTTTTTGGATTTTTTGGTATTTTTTTTATAAAATACAAATCTTTTTGGCATTTTATGAATTTTTTTGGCTTTTTCATGAATTTTTGGCTTTTTCATGAATTTTTGGCTTTTTTTGGATTTTTGGCATTTTTTGGAGTGGGCCCGACCTTTTAAAAAAAAAAAAAAAAATCTTAAAATGATGCCGCGGCCGGGCATTTGGGGATGCTCGGCCTGACCCGACGACTTGGTTAAGTGAAGCCCTACCCGACTCGCCAACCCGGATTCCTGCCGCCCGAAATTACGGAAACCTTACCCGACTCGGCTCTGGTTCACAACCCGCCTTCTAGCCGCCCCAAATCGCGAACCCTACCTGACTTTTGGGACCAAGATCCGATTCGTGACCTGGAGAATCACAAACCTTGGGGTTTGTGAATCCGCGGCACCAAAGGGGGGAGACAGAGGTGTTATGGCGGCAACGACGGCTACGGCAGTTACGGTGACGGCGACGGCGATGACAATGATGGTGATTGAGACGAATCGCAAAGGCAACGTCAGCGGGCTTTTTACCTTTCTTCGAGTGGGAACGATGGTAGACTGCCTCCCACTTGGCGACGATCGAGGCGCGGCGAGGGTTTCTAGAGAGGCAACGGTGACGACGATGACGGCTACGATGACTACGACGACGGTGGCACGGCGTCAGGGCCGTGGAGGGGCTTGGTTACCCCAGATCTGAGGTGCAGATCTCGGCCGGACCTTCCTCAGCCTTGATTCTCTCTCACTTTGGCCAGATTTGAGTCTCCACCGGCCAGATCTGACCCTTTCGAAGTTGCTCGCCTCCGGCCTTCCCCGAAGTCTCTCGGTGGAGGGTGGGCTGAGCTCGCGACTCGAGTTCTCCCCTGTGCTCGCTCTTCGATCTTTCCTGATGTCTCTCAGTGAAAGATCTCCAAGTTCGCCATGCCCTCCGACAGTGCTTGTGGCCACCTATTTATAGGCGAAGGAAATCCGGTCGACGGAGGGCCTCGGTCGCCGGCTTCTAGCTTGCCCACCAGTTCCGCTTGGCTGAACTGGTGTCCCATCGAGTTTTCCAGTGAAGCCTGCTTAGCATTAATGGCGCCTGAGATCTTATCCTCTCTGGCCGACGTTGGCCTACCCTTCTTGGCCATAAGTTGTCCTTCGCGCGTCGGCGTTGATGCGCATGGAATACAGAGGCGGAGAAGGAAGGCGTGAGGAAGAAGAAGAAGGAAGAACAAGGAAGAAGAAGGAAGAGAGGGGCCGGGCCGAAAAAAAAAAAAATTGGGCTTGGGCCGGCGAAAAGGGGAAAAAGAGAGGGGGCTGCCAATTTTTTTCTTTCTTTTGTTTTGAAATTTTTTGTTGTTATTATTATTATTTTTTTATTATCCGAAAAAGGCAAAAAAAACCTAATTAAAAAAAAACGAAATTTAGGTGTCAACAAAGACGAGGCCCGGACGGTTTCGCCTTTCTTGGAACTAGACGTGTATGAAATCTTACTTTACCCGTGTATTCCTAAGTAGCGTGGGATTCGGGCCTTGTGCAGAGGCTATAATTTTTTTTTAATAAGAATAAACTAGAAATAGATCCTATAGAATTGGCGAGACCGACTCAGGGCCCGTTTCGTTCGGCTTTGGGGAAATTCCTTTGGCCAAATGCAAATATCTTTAGGGTAAAGGGGTTTTCGAGAATGCTCGAACGTTTGGCAAATTATGCATTGGAAAGTGGCTTGTGTAAAAATATCGTTTGGCAAAACTTATTACAAATGGGCTTTTACTTTTAATTTAAAAAAAAAAATCTGAAAATCAAATCCGGTGGTCGACAGTGCCGGATAGCCAGATCTGGCAACATGAGGTCGCGCGGACCCAGGCGGTGTGACCTTGGGTGCCTAAGGTTGTAGAGGCCAGATCTGGCCTCCGGATCGCTAGATCTAGCGGCCTAAGGTTGTGCGAACCTCAGGCGGCGTCGCTTGGTTCGCGCAGAACCAGGCGACGCCGCCTGGGTCTGTGGGAACTCAAGCGACACCGCCTGGGTCCGCGCGACCTCAGGCGGCGCCACTTGAGGTCCGCACCGCTTGGGTTTGTGCGACCTCAAGCGACGTCGCCTGAGGTCCGCACTGCCTAGGTGGCGCATTGCGCCACCCCTAGACAGTGGTCACCGGGGACGCATGACCCTCAGGCGGTGGCGGCGGCGGTGGCTGCCGAAGAAGCCCGGTGGTTGGGAAGAAGAAAAAGAGAAGACGACGGGGAAAGAGAAAGATGAATAGTATGCGTGGCATTTCCCAAATGCCGAATGCTCAATGTTGCCCTTCCTCAGCTTTCAGCATTTAGCATTTGGAATGCTCATATTTGGGCAAAGGAGCTTTCAAAAACTTTGCCAAACACCCAAAATTTTCCCCAGGGCCCGAAGCCCCTTGGGAAAGCCCAACCAAAAGGGCCCTCATTGGCTTAAGGGCTAAAGGTGAAATGCATATAGATGCCCAAGGCACACTTAAAAGAGAGGTCTAGACGGCTTCACATTCCGCAGGCATATATGCAACCTCATTTGTACACATTGAACTAATATGGGACTTTGATTTTCGTGAGTTGGTGTCTGCGATGAAAATTAGTGAGAAAGGGATATGAAATTGAGTGTATAATTAAATATTCTTTTATTTCGGTTTAGATCTTTATCTTACTTGAGGACAAGTTTGGGAATGGAACTTAGTAAAAACGAGGTGAAACCTGGCTTCAGTTAATGTATAGAAGATATATCATTCATATATAACCTTTTATCAGCATCAGGCCAAGCAATTGAACATTTTATCGAGGGTTTTCAAAATATTTAATCGATCTTCTTAGCATAGATGGAAAAAGCAAGCATGACTTTTATTTCTAACTTTTTATTTTTTGACATTTGAAATTTGACTGATCTAGAAACCTATACATATGGACATTAAGGTCATTTGCAATTGCAATCATGCCATTTCATAATTTTTTGGAAATCAAATTATGCTTACTTTTTTTTTTGGATTGGAATTTTCATTGGAATAGCATAAAAATAAGGGGAAGGTTAAAGTATGCAATTGCTATTTTCTAAATAAAGTTGACCTTAATTTTGAAGTTTTAGTAGGTAGGGATGAGAATGATATTGGGAAAATTGTCCGCAAAATGCTAAACTTATTGCACTTTTGCTAATTCAATTATAAACTTTTTTGCTCCTTGTCAATTGTGTCAAATTAGCCAATTTTAGTTGGAAATTGCTAATGTGGATGGCTAGTGCTACATGACACCTTTTTAATAATATTTTTGATTTTTTATATGGTTTTTTTCTTTTTTTTTTTGGCTTTTTTATGGGGGTTGTCGGATCTAGGGTTGGCAAGGGTTACTGGCTACCCCTCACCGGACATAGGTGAGGGCTGCCGGCTTTGGGTGAGGGCAATTGCGCCCCTCGTTGGCGAAAGCGAGGGCGTGCAAGACCTCGCTAGATCTGGCAAGGTGAGGGCAGTGACCTTGCTTATCGCCTAGAGCCGATGGGGGCATCTCAGCCCTCGCCATTTCCAGGGAGGGCTTGCGCGCCCTCACTAGGTGTCGTGGTCCTTGCCTATGGCTGGCTAGTGTTACCGGCTAGGTTGGCGAGGGTGTCGCGGCCCTTGTCATTTCTGGGCGAGGGCTTGCGTACCCTCACTTTTGTCGGTGAGGGCGTCATGGCCCTTGCTTATGGCTAGCTAGGGTTGCCAGCGCTCGTTTGTGGCCGGGCCAACTCTATATCTGAAAACCCAAAGAAAAAGCAAAAAAAGTAAAAATGAGGAAGATAAAACCATAAAAAATTTAAAATTTTTTTTATAAAAAAGTGCCATGTTAGTGTCAACTATCCACATCAGCAATTTCCTGTCAAAATTGACTAGATGAATTAAATTGGTAAGAAGTGAAAATGTTTAGGACTAAATTGATAAAATTGAAAGGTTTAGGATTGAATTAGCAAAAGTGCAATAAGTTTAGGACTTTTTGGATAATTTTCCTAGATGATATCAATATTATAATTGTTGTCAGGCTCTTACTTTGGTGCCAAATTTTTTTAAATGATCATTTATGTGCCACATTTCTATAAAGCAATATTAAAGTGATTGATGAAAAAGTGATGTCTTAATATTTTCACACAAGAAGTTTTAAAATTGTGTGTTGCGTAATGTATTGTGGCACCCCCCGACGGCCCTCGTATCCATTAGGGTCGCCACACTTCTTACCTCGTCCTGGATGTCCTTCTTTTTCAGATCGATGGACTTCAGGGAATCCATGTGGGGGTTTTATCACACACTTCATTGGTCCCTACGCAATGTATATGGCGGAAGCATATCCAACAACTCCCTTTCCTATACTCAGAAATGATGCACACCAAACATACACACTAACTAGGCACCTTTTATTTATATATACATGTAACAGATGTCGCTTGTCGGTACATTCAAAAAGACCAACTATTTCTATATTGGCCATATGTGTACTAAAACAAACCGACTATTTGGTTAGCCATCTACAGCATCATCCGTCTGAGGTGTCGGTGTCCAAAATTTTCCTGCAGCCTCTCGTTCTCCCCCTACTCGGTCCTGCTAGATCCTCTGTCATCCTCCTCCGGTGGTGGAGGCAATGGTCCCATCGCATGGCCATCCATCCTGACGTAGAGGACGACAAAGTTCTAGACTACCGGACCCGAAGGAAGGCCGGCATCAAAAGTCAGGATCGCTTGCACCCGGATATAAGTCAAACTTAGCATGTCTGGATTCGGATGTTCAGTTTGCTCCCATCTCATGTCAATGGGGACACTGTAGAAGGTGCTGGGAGGTGGGGGCAGCAGCAACATTCTTTCCTAGTCTGAAATATGTTAGCCCCACAAGGTGTCAATACGACTACTCAGCAGTTAAAATTCACTAAACTATATTACGTAAAGCTACTGTTACCCAATTTACGCAATTTGAACAATAGAAAATAACTGAAGAAGTAGGCATGCATTAAACCGATAAGATTTTTCCAATGAAAGGGTATTACACAGCAGAACCATGAAGCCTTAAAACTTAATAGATTTTTTAAGTTGCTATCACCTACTCCTAGAGGATCAGTGTTTGTGTCCCTCCAAGCATTCGTACCCAACCTGGCGTCACGAAAGCCTCCGGTTCCATATTTCAGTCACCACGTGTTTAGAGCGCATTGCGTCACACCTTCAAGCATCTCGCACCTCACCTAGCATCGCGACGAATCGCTGGGGCTCGCCATGTAAATGGTTGCCCCTACCCTTCGGAACTTGTATCGTTATACATCCGAGCATCCCAACACTCCTGGGAAACCTCTGGGGCTCACCAGTCCCTAGGCATCCAGAAGCATCACCACCGTGACCCTCCAGGCAATCCCGACTCCGGGGGCATTGTCAACCCGAGGGTCTGATGGTAGCAATAACACATCAATAGTACAATGCTTGCTTAATTCACAAAACTCGAATTTGAAATATAAACTAAAATTAAAGCATCGACAAAACAGCAAGTTCCAAAACGATTCTTCGAAATTTCAAATGGGGTTTACGTGAAAACTTTCAGAATTCGCGATTATAAAAGCGGACCTTAACTAGGTGCCTGAATTCCTTTTAACTACAGTAACATTTCACTCCTCTCCACTACACAGTCCAAAGTTCATTCGGGATTTCAAATTCACCATTTGGCGAAATAATCCAAAGTAGTGCTAATATTTCAATCAAGCAGCGACTAGATTACATGATATAGGTTAGTGGATATTGACTTGCCTTAATGTCAGTGGTGTCGGCGGCGAGGAGGTGGCGCGGTGGTGCGGCAGCTGAGGGCTTGGTCGGAAAGGCTGGATCAGCGCGACGGGAGCGGCGGTGGCGTGCATGGGCGAAGGGAACGATCCCTTTCTTCCTCTCTCACTCTAGCGCTTTCCCTCTCTCTCGGTCGCGGTTCTCTCTCTCTGTTTCTCTCTCTCGGTTTCTCTCTCTCGGCTTGCTCGTCCGCTTCCTATTTTGTTCCACTTCGAAAGCTAGTTTGTTGACTCCCTAGTCAACAAAGAGAATTCGGTGGCGGCAGGGAAATGGGACGAGTGGAGAGGAATGTGGCCCCTTGCATGGGGATCTCTCTCCCTGCCAAGCCAGTGCGACTTCTTCATGCAGGGCGTGTCTTCAGCTGCCCGAATCGACGTGGCTTCTCCTCGGTCAAATTTTCCCCTTTAGTTGACCGCTCGCCACCTTGCATGTTGCATGCAGGACGTGGCCAATTGAAGCAAACCGCGGCTGCCTCCTTCGGTCAACCATTCCTTCAATTGTTGACCATCCCAAAGACGTGGACGTGGGCTCTCTCTCTCCCGGTCAACCTCTTCGTTTGTTGATCATTGGACGGCATAACTTCTTCGTAGACAACTCTTGCATGTAGCTGCATGGAGGGAAATGGCTGCACGTAATTGCATGGCTGAAGATGTGGCCGTTGATGAGGCCGTTCGTATGGCCATCCAAGCACGAAGGTGGCGGTTTGTTGGTCAAGGTTTCTCCATTCGTTGACCGCCGAATGGGCTTTTCCATTCGTGGCTGCCGCGGTCGAAGTCTTCTAGCGGACATCCAAAAGCGTAGCTTCTAGCCAATTGACTAATTAAGTCAATAAGAAGGGCTTCGTGGCAGCAGCTGCATGCTTCAATTCTTCATTTGCTGTTCGAGGGTGATGGAGCAACGTGGCTGCGGTTCCGCGAGTCAACCTCCTCCAATTTGTTGACTCTTGCTAGATGTGTGCATGGAAAGTTTTTTTTTCTCCGAAAGTCGATGTTTCGGAACGACGGGTGATGATGAAACGATGGCCGAATGCGGTGCCAATGACGACGGTGATGAAATAGTGTCCGCGATTGGTGCCAATGACGAAATCCAATAACAATTTCATCAATCCACGACAGATCGTTACTTTTCCGAGGTCCGGCGAAATCTGGATGTCACATGTATATACCAAACAACATTGCTAAACTATGACATCCTCATTCTGACATCCTCATCCTCATTCGGTTTTTCAAAACAAAATTGTTTGGACAAGTGATCGTTGGACAAGATTGTCTTGAGGATCGATAAACCACAAGGGCATCCGAAAAGGCCACTTTGGGGGTGAAAACTTGATTTTTTTTATTGATAAAGATGTACAAGTGCGGAAAAGTGGTAACGGACCATGGGCGGAGACCCAATGGGCCCGAGCCCAAATGGGCGGCTCAAGGCCCACACGCCCGAGGAGTGGGCGGCCGAGGGAGGTCCATGGGTCCTTCAAGCTCATCAAGCCTTCTTTTGGCAAGATCTTGGCATTAAATGCATGCAAGGATGTGAAGAGTATATGAATAGTGCGAGATCTTGGTGAAAGTACCGAAATGCCCTTCCATTGGACTAAGGACAAAGGGGCAAAGATGGAAATTGGCAAGAGAAGGGGGCGGCTCAAGCATTTAGGCGGCAAATTGGAGAAGTTTGAAGGCCTATCTAGCCTCCCTAGCTAGTCTAGTCTAAGCATAGACACTCAAGTGTGAAATCCCCTCATTAATGCATAGATTTTCGCTTTTTGAAGAAGCCTTCCTTGAGTGAATGATGTGAGTCCAAAAGCTTGTGAGTTGATGTGCATTAATGGACAAGATTTCCCTTGTCTCTCTCCTCCTTCTCATGCAAACCATGTTGAAAGCAAATCAATGGCAAAGAGCAACCATGCTTCAGGCATATATAAATGGCAATTCTTGCAATCATTTGTGAACATGATGCATGTCCTAAGTTTATGCACTTCTAGCCTTTCTTTCTTGCTCATGCATGCCATGCTCATTAAGCTTTTTCTTATGCTTGGGACTTCAACCCAAGTCTTCTCGAAGCCATTTTGGGACTCAAACCCAATTCAATTTGGGCTTTTATCTAGGCTTCTAGCTTTTTGCCGGCTTTTGGGACTCAAACATAGTTAATATGCTCAAGACTCGAACCCAAGTCTCTTGCCAACCTCTAGGACTCAAACCCAATTCTTGCTAGGAAATGGGGGACTCAATCTTAGCTCGAGCACAATCTCTTCTTGAGGTTGTACTCAAGTCTTATGCACATGCCATGAACTATACATTTTATTCTCAAACATAATGCACAAGTCATGAAGTCATGAATTTCTTCATCAACAACATTACAAATGAGCCTAAGCCCAAAGCCTCGCCGAGTAACAAGCATAAAGGAACCCCACACCAATCCAAGATGTGAACTCGGTATGCCTCAATACCAAATCACATCTTATGGCTATGGGCAAACCTTGACTTGTTCCGAACGAAAGCTATGAACCATGACTTCATTTTTGTCATACAAGAAACTTAAGTACATGAACAAGTCATAGAATACATCAACATCCAAGAATCAATTGACCTACCCTTAGCTTGTTTGAGAGAGGATTTCCTAGATTCGAAGATGTCCCAAATGTTACTAAAAGAAGGGAGAAACTACACTTTCTTGGGCAAACCTCACACTAAAGCACGCGTTACAAGAGATGGGCGGCTTTGCTTGGAGGCCAATAGAGAGAAAGAGGGTGTGCAAGAGGAGGAGGCATGCAAGAGGAGGAGGGAGGAGGAAATGGGAGGTAAGGTGGGGAAATGAAGAGGGCTCCTCCTATTTATAATCCTTAATGCCATCTTTATTGAGTCATTCGATCCGATCTTTAGTTTCCATGTAGCTTGCCTAAAATTCTTGGGTGGCAAGTTTACTTGCCTCATGATTGCACCTTAAAAGTAAGATGGTATGGCTAAAAGGTTTTACTTGGCAATCTAGTCCATTTACATAATCGATGATGGCCTGCTTTTCACTTTCCATTAGTTCACCTATATCCCGCATTTAATGAACATTTAATGGGGTTTGATAATAATGGTACCATAGTTGCCAACTCGGCAATCTAGAATCTTTAATCATTAATGAGGGCCCGTGTATCGTTCTCCGATTGGTCCACATGTGTGCTATCTTTTTCTAGAACTTCAAAGATATTTTGGGCTACCATCATAACATTTCAAAGGACACATCAACCCTTCATTTAATGAGGGGTTCTAGAATTTTATCTTATTTGGTCATTTTCTTCATCAAAGGTGATCTAGAGAATTCCCCCATCTAAGTTGATTCCATGGCCAGAGAAGGGATTATTAGGTACACCTTGAAAAATCAAATTATGTACACCCAAGATTTGGCCATCACACCCCATGCTTGCCCAAACCGTTCCTTTGGACGGTCAGTTGGCCTAAAGGGTTTATTGTCTTTTGGTCGGTTCAAGGCCAATCCTAAGACTATCCATGGCCTAGCACTAAGTCAAGGCACTCATGGATCTTAGAATTAGTGACGGAATAACTGGGTTTATCTCAAAGTTCATTCCGGTTAGCACTTGATCCATTTGTATGGCTCATGGTCGGTGCATTACCATCTACGATCGAACATCAACAATTCAAGAATCTTTTCTAATCATTAAGGATTAAATAGGGAATGATGTATTTTTGGTTGGAAGGAGATCACATTTGATCAAGTTAGATCCGCCATGTATTGGTGCATAGCCGGGCGGAATCACTCGCAACTAGGCACTGCGATCGTCGGATTGACCCATGATCATCCACCGATCCAAAAACATCCCGTGACCAACCCTCGTGATAAAAATGTCATTTTATGAGCTAGTGATCCTACTCCATCGGTATGATCGGTAGAAATTCACGGCCGACACCTCGACCATTTTGTGACCGGTCGATCGGTCGGTCGGTTGGTCCATGACCAATCCTTGATTCCTTTACCGATTGAACTTATCGATCCATGGCCAATAGCCCATGATTGATCCTTTTAGGACCTTATGGGCAATCCTTACGAGGTCGGTATCAAGAGTGTTACATTAAGGGCTATTCGGTACTAAGCAACTTTCACTCATTTCTTCTCCGATTTAGTCCCTTGCGAAGCCTAGACGCGTGCCGATGCCGAATTGACACTGAACTGCCGTTGGACTACCACCGCGCCATTGCCGGACCACCATTCAGCTGCTATCCATCTCCTCCGCAGCCTATAGATGCGTGATTAGCAGTCCACAGCTGCTATTCGGTCTTGTTGTTCATTCTCTCGATGCATTTTGAAGCTTGAATCATTTGTGAGTGGCTTTCCAACCCTTGATTAGGATTATGGTTGCATTTAGGGAGTAGTTTAGGACTTGTTGGTGGTTAAATGATGGTTTATTGATGTGATAAGTTATTGTTGGACTTAGATGGGTTATTGAGTCTCAAAGTGATAGGTTATCATGGTTAGGGCAATTAGTTATCATATTACAATAAGTGAAATTGATATGTGATTCTATCATATCATAATATGATGGAATGCTATTATGTGATATAGGGATTATTTGTTAGATGCATTATAGGGTTTCTGTGATATAGGGATTATTGGTTAGATATGACATATGGATTATGTGCTAGATGCATTATTTGAGTTATGTGCTATAAGGATTATGTGTTAAATGTGTTACATAGTTTATTTGTGTATATGTGCTATATGGGTTATGTGTACATATGTTATACAGGGTCAGTAACCTATGTTATATGTGTCACGTGTGCTGTTATGGAGTGACATTTTGATATGACTCGTTACTAGAGCATATTATGGTACGGTAGTATGCCATATGAATAAAAGATGAGTCATTGGTAATTGTAATGGCACGTGATAGATAATTTTGGAATACCATGATGATCTTACCTCATTGTAATAAGTGGTTCATATGCCACGGATTCTTTATGAATAAAATAAACATTTATATAATGTAATATGATGCAATTGTGTAACATAGTGGCATTTGATGAGTGATGTGGCATATCGCATGGGCATCACATGGGTTAAACAAGAAAGAAAAGAAATAAATTGTGTGATGATATGCCCGCTGATCATCTAAGACCCTGATGCTTATGATGTGGGGTGTGAACCCGTCCTAATGAGTTTTAAATGGGATGATGCTTGATTTAGTTCGGATGCCTCAAAGTCAATGGGATGCCAATCACGGATGAATTTCAGAACAAAGCTCTTTACGGGAATGACCGTCCTGATGCATTTTAAGAGGGATGATACCGTGCTCGATGAGGCGAGACAATGCTGGTCACGCAGGATGACTACGAACCTTTGGGTCGGCCTTGGGTCCCGAGTGGCCATAATAATCTGGATATATTTGTATGGAAAGTGCATGAGATTCATATATGCTCAGGTTCGGATTATTGCATGGCATGAGTGCATGACTTGAACCATAATGCGCATTCGTATGTTTGGCTCGAGAGCATGGAATATATGTTATGGAATTGCCTAGGCGTCTATATTAATAGCCTTGAATAATAGATTTGTTATTATGAGAATAGTAAAAATAAAGTGAGAAGAGTGTTGTCACATTTTGCTATCAATAGATAATTGCTTGTTTAGGGCGCTTTTGACCCGAACGACTTCCTATGTGAGGTCTAGGAAGTTCACTCATTGAGTCTATCTCATATTTATTTGTTGAAATGTTTATAGGCCCTAAGAGTGGCTGAGCTATTCCGTTAGATATGTTTTGAACTACTTGTTGATGACAGTTAGGAGGTGATGGAGTATCTTGTATCGGGAGGGGTCGACACACATTACACATGTTACATCATGACCATTTGGGTCAACGAAGGTCTACCTAACCTCGTGCCACTCCGATTTGTGGCCCGGTACTTTTGGATGGGTAATGAGAGCCATGGTCCCATCCGTGGTTTCGACAGTCCACCGGGTGTCAGAGGTTCTAGGGGAGGCATCAGCTGGAATGCCAAGAACGGGGACATTCTTGATGGAAAGATGTCCAACCCTCGAGCTCGACCCTGAGCTGATCATCGTGCCGAGCCATGGATCCCAGAGGTCATTGAGGCTTAAATAGTTTGCTAGTACTTTTGGGACCACCCTAGAGGCATAGGTATACCTCGAGCACTTTTGTAGAAGGTTGTGGCAACGTGCATTCAAGCATGTTAGATGTAATGAAGCTGGTTGTTTAGCTTTTGAACTTGTTGTGTATGAAACGTTGACTTATGATGCATATATATATGCTTTTAACTATCCCATATATATATGCTTTTAACTATCCCTACTGGATGATGGTTGGAGATTTGTTTACGTTTCCGCTTGTGCGTTTTATTGTTATTACGAATTGGGTCGGTGATGCCTCTTTGAGACATTGCAATCGAACGACCATCTGAATGGAAGTGAGAGGTACCGCGCACTCAAAACAGGTCGGGGCATGACATTATCCTTTTTGTTATGAAAAATCTATTTGATTTTAGATGAAACTATTTTAAGAGAATCTTTGCTCAGTGATTTTGCTTTTGAGTCTAATGAAACAAAGAAAAATAGTGTCAAAGTTGGAATATTTTCTTCATGACCTTTGCTTTTGGCTCGCTCTAATTTTTAAATCTCTTGAGCAACAATTTTATGGATGATCAATTTAATGCCAAACCATTTTGAATGATCATTTTAGTGCCAAAACTATCTAAAGCAATCATTTAAGTGACTTCAACAAGCCACACCACATTTCAACAAACTAAGGCACCGTATTCACTTAGATGATCATTTTTCAAAAGTTGTGGCACTTAAAATGATTGTTTGAAAAGTTTAAACACTAAAGTGACACCCTATAAAAATTGTGGCATTGATGACCTCCTTTTCGCTCTAGGCAAAAATAAAACTTGTTTTGAGGTTAAGAAATTTTTGACTTGAGGTTTTCATACGTTTCTAGCCTTGATGTGCAATGTTAAGGGTTTAATGAAGTTAAGGTCCTTCACGTGACAGTATGTGGAGGATGAAAATGTTCAGCTCATAAGAAAAATGTTCAGCGAGTGTCGCACACCACATGCCAATTGGTCAGACATGGACGACAAGTCACAATCACGATGGTCATAAAGCATATTAGCTAACGGCGACGTGGTGTGAGATGTGTGTTCTCATGTATTATTTTTGTTCTATCGACGACTTCATTCCAAGGTTTAACACGGAGAGTAGTACCTAAGGACAATGATATGTTGTTTGGGAATCGAAGCAATCAACTCAATGCATAAGAATTGCTTCAATTTGGAGTGAGCATTTATCACCCTTTTTTTGGCCTTTTTGACCGTCTTTACTTGTCGTTATAGCAACCTAAATGGGTGATTTTTATATTCCACATGGATCATGTTGGGCTGATGGGGCGTGCCAGACAAAGAGTTAAGATCATGGTGATTAGAATGAAGTTCACAGAATTCGAAATCTTGAGAATTGATTGAGAAACCAAACTTTAACTTTAGGCCTATATTTCAATCTTCTAAATTAAAGCACATTATAATCAAGTCAGTATGGATGCTGGAATCTGATTTTGTTGCTTTACTTCATCCTTGGGCAAATGCAAAGAATTGCTTGACAATTATGCATCCAAAAAAGGTGTCTCGAGTAGTTTGTCATGGGTGTTTCAAAAGCGTACTGCTTTTTCATTCCTGTAATGTTATGTGGGGTTTCTAAGTGCTTTTGCATTTGATTCCAATATCAAGTTATTGCTTATAGAGAGTAGCCATTTTGAGGATGTTGCAGAGGTAAATTTTACTTAGTATCTTTTTTGTTAGGTATAGGAAAACAAATAGGTCTATGTAATTTTAGATGAAACTATTTAAAGAGAATGTTTGCTCAATGAGTTTGCTTTTGAGTCTAACAAAACAAAGAAAGATAGTGTCAAAGTCTGAATATTTTTTTGTGATTTTTGCTTTTGGCCCACTCTAATTTTTAAAACTTTAGAGCACCAATTTTTTGAATGATCAATTTAATGCCAAAACTTATAGAATGATCACTTCAGAGCTAAAATTTTTTAAGCAATCCTTTAAGTGACTTCAACAAGTCACACCAGATTTTCAACAAACTAAGTCACCACATTCACTTAAGTGACGGCCTATAAAAATTGTGGCATTGATGATGTCCATTCTGCTCTAGAGAAAAAAAAACTTATATTGAGGTTATGAATTTTTGGACTTTGAGGTTTTCATAGGTTCTTAGTCGCATGCTTTTGGCCTTGATGTGCAATGTTAAGGGTTTAATTAAGTTAAGCTATAGGTGGTGCACCGGCTGTGGGTCCTTCACGTGACAGTATGTTCAGCTCATACACCACGTGGGAGAAAAATGTTAAGCAAGTGTCGCACACTACATGCCATTAGGTCAGACATGGACGAGAAGTTGTGATTATGGTGGTCATAAAGCACATCAGCTGACCGCGATGTGGTGTGAGACGTGTGCTCTCATGCATTGTTTTATCGTAACGACAACTTCATTCCAGGTTTTAATGCAATTAATACGGAAGGACAATAATATGCTGTCTCCGAATGGAAGCAATCAACTCATTGCATCAGAATCGCTTCAACTTGGAGAAGCATTTATCAATCTCTTTTCAGCCTTTGCGTGTCTTTACTTATTAAAGCAACTAGAATGGGTGATTTTGATATTCCACAAGGATCATGTTGGGCTGGTGGGGTGTCCCAGATAAAGAGTAAAGACCATAGTGATTAGAATGAAGTTCACAGATTCAAAATCTTGAGAAGTGATTGAGAAACCAAACTTTAACTTTGAGTCTATATTTTAATTTTCACCATTAAAACAGATTATAATCATGCCAGTACGAATAACGGAATATGATTTTGTTGCTATACTTCATCCTCAGGCAAATGTATAGAATTGCTTGACAATTTTGTATCTAAAAGTGGTGTCACGAGTAGTGTGTTGTTGGTGTTTCAAAAAGCGTACTGCTTTTTCATTCCTGTAATGTTATGCAGGGTAAGTAAGTGCTTTTGTATTTGATTCCAATATCAAGTTATTGGTTATAAAGAGTGGCCGTTTCGAGGATGTTGTAGAGGTAAATTCAAGGCTATTGTTGTTTGCCTTACTTTGTCCTCTCCCTTTATAATCCTAAAATCGACTGAGGGTGCCCGATTGTTGCGCCTTTTGGTGCCAACATCGAGTGCAACCATGGGATTTTTGCTGCTCCCCGAAAACACTCGAGAACTGTGGAAGGAGTGGGAGCTGCGGTTTCTCGTCCTCCTCAGCTTGTTCCTCCAATTAACTCTCGTAACTCTGGGCCTCCGGAGGAAATCCATCTACAAGTACTGGATCCAAGTCGTGGTCTGGACGACGTACCTATCGGCCGACTCCATCGCAACCCTCGCGCTCGGTGTCCTCTCGAACCGCCTGGCCAACATCAAGGAAGTGAAAGGCACGATCGATCCGAAGAGCCAGATCACTGCTTTCTGGGCGCCGTTCCTTCTCCTCCACTTGGGTGGCCCTGACACGATCACCGCGTATGCCCTGGAGGACAATGAGCTATGGTTGAGGCAGTTGGCGCGGCTTTGCGTCCAGGTAGGACTAGCTTGTTACATCTACTTCATGGCCTTGTCGGGGTCTACGCTGTCGATATTAGCAGCTGGCATGATCCTGGTGGGGTTCATCAAATATGTAGAAAGGGCATTGTGTTTGTACCTGGCAAGCGAAGGTCGACTTCGAGATTCAATGCTTTCGCTTCCTGATTTTGGTCCCATATACCCCAGGATAATGGAGCAGTATAGTCTGAAGAAAGAGGAGGGTTACCGAGTCAGCATGGACGAGGTCACGGAGGTTCCGGCTCCGGAGGACTTCTCAGTGAACAGCGGTCAAGCCATGGACGAAGAGAAAGCCACGGCTCTGGTCAAAGCCTATGAGTTGTTCAAGATCTTCAAGCTTCTCTTCGTGGGCCTTATCCTCAACTCTGGCGACCTGGAGGTCAGTAAGCGCATGTTCACGAACGGTGCCAGGAACTCGGTGACAGCTTTTGGGATTGTGGAGATCGAGCTCGGGTTCATGTACGATCTGCTCTACACCAAGGCACTGTTGCTGAACCGTGCTTGGGGCATCATTCGTTGGGTCATTAATCTCTCAGTGCCGTGTGCCGTGTTGGTATTCTTCTCCTTACAGGATAGGAAGGATTACCCCAAAGTCGACATCTATATCACCTTCTTGCTGATAAGTGCGGCTATACTTTTAGAGATTTACTCGGTTCTGCTCGCATTTTCATCTGATTGGGTCAACCACTGGCGGATTCAGAGACCCGAGCGATCCGTGATATCATCTGCCGTGGCTTTTCTCCGGATCTGGCCGAACCCAAGATGGTCGAATTCTGTGGCCCAGTTCAGCCTCTTGAAATTATCTAGTAGGAAAAGAAACAGGATCTTCAGCAAGTATCCGTGGTTCGCCAAGTTAGATGAGAAGTTGGAGAAGAACTTCTACATTGATTACAAAGAGTTCAAGAGCAACATCAAAGAATGGACCTTCGGTCACATGAGAAAAACGGTCGTTTATCTGGAAGGGAAGAGCGGGTTGGCGGGTCTTAAGCTGGAGGCTAGTGAAGTACTGAAGAAGTCAAACAACGATCACCTGAACTGGAGTGTGGACGGTATGGAGTTCGACCAGAGCATCCTCATCTGGCACATCGCCACTGAGCTCTGCCACTACAAGGACCACGACGTGAGGCAAGGAAAAGGACCGGAAGACATCACAAACTACAAGATGAGCATGTTGGTCTCTCGGTACATGCTCTATCTTTTAGTTCTCCATCCTTCCATGTTGCCAACAGGGACAGGGGTGCTCCGATACGAAGATACTTCGGTCGACGCTCAGAAGTTCTTCGAGGACAAGCTAGCGGTGTTGTCAAAGAAAGAAACCAGCATCAACTCATCGGTTGTCAAGACGTGGGCGCAGTATTTATCAAGAAAGAGAAACATGGCCACACCGGTGTTAAAAGCTGCAACAAGGCGCACAAGTCAACAGAGTCGCGCGATCTATGCGAACTCTGCCATCTTCTGCTCCAAGTGGGAACTCAGCTGCCCGCCGTGAAAATACGCGGTGGCAAAAGCAGGTCGGTGCTGTTTGACGCGTGCCATCTCGCATCCCAGTTGAATAAAATCGAGTCGGAAGACTTCGGTAGGAAATGGAAGTTGATCGGCAAGGTCTGGGCGAAGTTTCTGATATACGCGGCTTGCCAAAGCAAAGGCTACGAACACTCCGAGAGCCTGAGCAGAGGAGGAGAGCTTATCAGCCATGTTTGGCTTCTAATGGCGCATCTCGGCGTAGCAGAGCTGGCGCAAACTTCCGAAGCACAATGCATCACCAAACTGATCTTGAACTAGAACTTTCAGGTGGAATGCGTCTTTTGCTTAACCTACTGTTACTTGAGTAAGATAAATAAAGCTCATCATCATCATCTTCTTGATGAGATGGTGAGGTTGAGTTGTTTCAATACTTGTTGCACTTGAGGATTCAAGAAATAATGAAACTGTGTATCTGCTGTTCTTCTTCACCAGAGGCGTTATCATTGGCACGGAGAATTTGAGTCCCTCAAACGTCGTTTAGTAACTTTCGGCATATCTCCTCAAAAGTGCCAAGTAACTTTTTCATGTTGATTTACCTAGCAACCTCTTACCATAATTAACTTTCTTCCCGGTTTGTACACTTTTGACTTTGAGAAAGCAAGTATGTATCTATATGCGAGACGGAGACTTGTAATTTTTTTTTTAGAGTGACTTGTAAGTTTCAATTTAAAAAAGAAAAAGAAAAAAAAAAGAGAGTAACTTTAACCTACCATAAATTACTAGCTAACTTGTCTACGTGGTTGGTAACATTTTACTTAGTAAAATCCAGTTTGGGGCCGGTTTTTGCGTATTTATCACTTTAAGTTATGATTTTCTTTTAAAAATTGAAAGACATAAATTATTTTTAGATCCGAAAATAATGAAAAACTTGCTGTTTATTCTCAGCAATTTTTACTAAATCTGAATGAGTTCGCTTGTGAAGTAAGCAATCCTTTACCCCTGTTAGTGATTAGAAGTATAGGCATTCCCCAAACGTCCAAGCATAATACACCGAAGCGTCAGTGCAAGTGAGTATACATAATTTTCAGCAGCAACATAAATATCTCGGTAATAGACATAGACTCGCGGACATAACCTTGGGAAACAGTGGTATCACAACAAAATTGCAAGCGACTGTTCTTCAGAATAAGATCAAATGACAGGATAAACCAACATCTAGATCCAGATTTATTAACTCATCAGTCACTCAAAAGCATCTCTGTTTGATCCAATGTTTATGCATAAAAATATGTTATTGGTTACAAATATGCTATATTGTAGAAATTCCTAGCAGAGGCAGAGCACCACTTATCTGAACTCTAGCTATCAGGAATTCATATAATTTCATGAAGCAATATCTCCGGCACTACCAAGGAATAATAGTGGTGCGTTTGTTACATAAAAATAAAATGATTTTCAAAATGTTTTCATAAAAATAATTGTCGCATCGCTTATAAAAATGAGTAAATGAAAAATATTTTTATCATCCATGAATATGTTTCAACATAAATTGTTTTTGAATAATGAAAATATTATTCATGTTCTAAATATTTCAAGCGATACAAACAATTATTTTTAAATATTTTTCAAATCATTTATCTTCCGCAAAATAAATGGAGTCAAATCTGATATTTAATATTTGTAAGCAGCAAATTACCAAAATACCCATAAAATTTTCATGGCGGCCACATTAATGATCTAAATTCCACAAATCGTAAATTACCTAAAAAGAGCCCAATTACGATAAATTGGAAAATTGTCCTTAAATGCATTACTTCAGTCCATAAACTCGAACAAAGATTCAACTGCCGTAAATAACTCTGGAGAAGCATAAATGAATACAATAGAGTCAAATCTGATTTTTAATATTCCTAAGCATCAAATTACCAAAATACCCATAAAATTTTCATGGCCGACGGCCACATTAATGATCTAAATTCCACAAATCGTAAATTACCTAAAAAGAGCCCAATTACAATAAAATTGGAAAATTGCCCTTGAATGCATTACTTCAATCCATAAACTCGAACAAAGATTCAACTGCCATAAATAACTCTGGAGAAGCATAAATGAATACAATAGATAGAGTTCATCCAAAAAATAAAAAATTGTAAATTTCTAATAGATACTATCTATATAGACAAAAAAGTTCATATTTTTTTTTTTTTTTGAAAATTCTGCATTTATACGGTCATTCTGTGAAATGTCACAATATACAAAACTCGATGTATAATATTTTTCCATCATCCATGATGAAAAAGATAACATTTTCAGCCACAGAGTAAAGCCATATTTCAAATACCCAGAACGTAGAAACTTCCATACCCATACAAGCCGTCAAAACAAAAATTCAATTGGATATCGGGATAAGCTATACAAGCCGTTTGAAGTTAACACATATGGAAAGGACTCACTTTTGAGATTTTACAGATTTAATGGGCTAAATTTGGACCTCATAACTCCTTCGCCGAAATTTCATTTTGGACAGATGGTATGTACAACAACGTAAGTAGTAATGAATGTGTAAGTAGTGGCAAAAGGTTGGGATTTGGGACCAACCATTGCCTTGCTTGATTTCATTTAACAAAAGTCATGCAATAAATAAAAACAACTAAATAAATGGATATTTTGCAATACGAAAGATTGATGTTTGCAGCAACTTGTGAAAGACAAAGCAAAAAGATGTACCTGCGGATGATAAAAGAATAGCAGTGGAGTGTCAGAAGGTGGAGAGTTACAATCTTCGGTTTTGGATAATGTTTTTTGTAGGCGAAAAGCTTAAGTAAAGTGCATTAAGTGTAATGCATACAGAAGCTTCACCTTTCTTGGAACTAGACGTGTATGAAATCTTACTTTACCTGTGCATACTTAAGCGGTGTGGGATTCAGCCCTTGTGCAGAGGCCTTTTTTTTTTTTTTTTTAATAATTATAAGAATAAACTAGAAATAAATCCTATAGAATTGGCGAGGCCGATTCACAGGCTTAAGGGTTAAAGATGAAATGCATATAGAAGCCCAAGGCACGCTAAAAAGGGAGGTCTAGCCAGCCTCACGTTCTGCAGAATAAGGCATACATGCACCTTCATTTGCACACATCCAACCAATGAGGGACTCCGATTTTCATGAGTTGGTGTGTGCGATGAAAATTAGTGAGAAACGGACTTGAAACCAAGTGTAAACTTAAAGATTCTTTTCTTTCACTTTATAGCTTTATATTACTTGAGGACAAGTTTGGAATGAAGCTTACTAAAAGTTAGGCAAAACCTGGCTTCCTTTAATGTATACAAGATATATCATTCATATATAACTTTTTATTAGCATCAAGCCAAGAACTGGAACATTTTATCAAGAGACTTCAAAATATCTAATCAATCTTTTTAGCAGATATGGAAACAAGCAGGCATGGCTTTTAATTCTGACTTTTTATTATTTAGCATTTGAAATTTGACTGATCTAGAAACCTATGCATAGGGACATTGAGGACATTTGCAATTGCAATCATGCCATTTTTCATAATTTTATGGAAATCAAATTATGCATACTTTTATTTTGGCAGAAATTTTTGCTCGTGTAACGGAAAATTCAGGGGAAGGTTCAAGTATGTACTTGCTATTTTCTAAATAAAGTTGACCTACAATTTGAAGTTTTGGCAGGTAGGGATAAGGATGACATTAGTGCCATAATTATTGTAAGGCACATACTTTGGTGTCAAAATTTTTTAAACAATCATTTATGTGCCACAATTTGTATAAAGCAATATTTAAGTGATTGATGAAAAAACTGATGTGGGTCATTGAGGTCACTTAAATGGACACTTTTAAATATATTTTACTCTAAAATGATCATTTATAAAGTTTAGCACTAAAGTAATCATTCCTAAAGTTTTCACACAAGAAGTTTTAAAATTGTGTGTGATGAGTAATTTATATACCAAACAACGTTGCTAAACACATTGATCTTTCAAAAATTAGGATATTTGGTTAGATTGGTTTCCAAATGTTCCTTAATATCGATCCTCGCAGTTTATCAAAGAGAAGTGTGTTTAATTCAACTCAAGGGACTTTGGGCCTCTAAAATCCCTTAGGAAAAGTTGGGGCATCTAATAATTTTCTTTGAAGAGCATTGTGTGAAAGTCAGCATTGGCAAAGTTGAAAGTTCAAGGCAGGTTGGGATCACTTTTAGCATTTTCGAAATATTATTGTGGTGTCTAATGAATTTTTTCCTTCCAATTTTGCCCTCACTTGTAATTGTGTATCTCACTTTTGCCCTCTAGAAACACTGTTTATTGTCTTTCTCGTACACTCTCTCTTTGCTCGCTGGATGCGTCGGTCGCAAAAGTAGAGGCTCACCTATGGTAGCGCGGCGTGACGTCAGCGATAGGCCATCCTCTCTCTTCCAGGCTTTGCCTGGGGTGCCATCTTCATCGATTTGTGCTTCCACTTTCATTCTTTGTTTTTTTGTTTTTTTGGAAACTAAAGTCCTTTACAAGTTTTTGGCAGATAGTGTTTTGCATTTTTTGAACCCCTTTAATCTAAGGTTTTTTTGCATCTATGCAAAGGCATTTTGCAAAACTGAACCAAATGCACCGTAATCCATTTTTGTAATGCTTGAAGCTTTGTTGTTCAATCTAAGAGCAAGGTCAGTGAAGAAATAAATACGAACTTACGAGAGGTGAAGAAAATTTTATTTACTATCCTTTTTATCAGGAAAACAAATGGATCTATGTGATTTAAGATAAAACTATTTTAAGAGAATGTTTGCTATGTGATTTTGCTCTTGAGTCTAACAAAACAAAGAAAAATGCTCATAAGCAAAATAGTGTCAAAGTTAGAATTTTTTTCTTGTGATTTTTGCTTTTGGCTTGCTCTAATTTTTAAAATTTTAGACCAACAATTTTATGCCAAAACTTATCACTTTAGTGCCAAAACATTTTAAAGCAACCATCTAAGTGACTTCAACGAGTCACGCCAAATTTTTGGCAAACTAAGTCATCGTATTCACTTAGATGATCATTTTTCAATAATTGTGGCACTTAAAATGACTGTTTGAGAAGTTTTAACACTAAAGTGATGCTTTATAAAAATTGTGGTATTGATGACGTCATTTTCGCTATAGGGAAGTAAAACTTATTTTGAGGTTATGAAAATTTGGACTCTGAGGTTTTCATAGGTTCTTGGTCGCATGTTTCTAGCCTTTATGTGCAATGTTAAGGGTTTAATTAAGGTGACCTAAAGGTGGTGTATCGGCTGGGTCCTTCGCGTGACAGTACGTGGAGGACGAAAAATGTTCAGCTCATAAGAAAAATATTTAGTCAGTGTCGCAGACCACATGCAATAGGTCAAACATGGACGACAAGTCGTGATCATGATAGTCATAAAGCACATCAGCAGATGGGGATGTGGTGTGAGACGTGCACTCTCATGTATTGTTTTATCATAGTGATGACTTCGTTCCAGGATTTAATACGGAGATTAGTATCCAAGGACAATAATATGTCGGTTGGGAATCGAAGCAATCAACTCAAAGTATCGGAATTGCTTCAACTTGGAGTGAGCATTTAGCACTCCCTCTTCGGTCTTTTTGTGTCTTTACTTGTTGTTTTTTTTTTGGTAAAGTCTTTACTTCTTATTACAGCAACCCAAATGGCTTATTTTTATATTCCACATGGATCATGTTGGGCTGTGGGGCATGCCAGACAAAGTGTTAAGATCACAATGATTTTAATGAAGTTCATAGGATTTGAAATTTTGAGAAGTGATTGAGAAACTAGACTTTAACTCTAGGCCTATATTTCAATCTTCTCAATTTAATCAGATTATAAACATGCTAGTATTAATATTGGAATCTGATTTTGTTGCTTTACTTCATCCTTGGGCACATTTAGAGAATTGCTTTATGCATCCAAAAGTGATGTTGCAAGTAGTGTGTCGGGGGTGTTTCAAAAGCATACTGTTTTTTTCATTCCTGTAATGTTATACAGGGTGAGCAAGTGCCTTTGAATTTGATTCCAATATCAAGTTATTGGTTATAAAGAGTGGCCGTTTTAAGGACATTGCAGAGGGTAAATTCAAGGCTAATGCTGTTTTGCCTTGCTTTGTCATCTCCCTTTATAATCCTTAGATCGACCGAGGGTGTCCGATCGTTGCGCCTTTTGGTGCCGACATCAAGTTCAACCATGGGATTTTCATTGCTCCGCCCAAACACTCGAGAACTGCGGAAAGAGTGGGGGCTGCCATTGTTCGTCCTCCTTAGCTTGTTCCTCCAATTGATCCTCGTGACTCTGGGCTTTCGGAGGAAATCCATCTACAGGTATTGGATCCGCGTCGTGGTCTGGACGACATACCTATCGGCCAACTCCATCGCAACCCTCACGCTCGGCATCCTGTTGAATCGCCTGGCCAACATCAAGGAAGTGAAAGGCACGATCGATCCGAAGTGCCAGATCACTGCTTTCTGGGCGCCGTTTCTTCTCCTCCACTTGGGTGGGCCTGACACGATCACCGCGTATGCCCTGGAGGACAATGAGCTATGCTTGAGGCAGTTATTGCGGCCTTGCATCTAGGTAGCACTTGTCACACCCCAAGTCCTACGGGGATGGGGGTGACACGGCCATCCTTCCATCCGAAGGACGCAGCTCAAACCATACCCAAAGTCCACTTCCAAAGGTCCCCATTGATAGCACTCTTTGACCTACTTACTACTAACCAAAGGACCTGAAAAAGTTTGGAAATAGAGAGGTGAGCAACCACAAGCTCATTGAGTAGTACATACCACAAAAGCATATCAAACTTCAACATTACACATTTAAAATTTAGGGAAAATTTCAAGTAAGGACCTGAAGTTGATTAATTTTCTCAAAGAATGACCTGAAATGAACTTTGTGTCAGATAAAGACCTAAATTGGATCCATTGTTTCAAATAAGGGCCCAAAGTAGTTGAATCAATTCTAAATAAGAACTTGAGCTTGCTGATCAACCAAATATTTGCCGGCTATCAAGCATGTGACATTTCTGATAATCGGAGTTTGGGCAATTTTGTCCAAAAAAAATATAGGGAAAATTAACAAATCCTAAAACAGAAACAAAAAAATCCTAGGTTTCCTACGGTCTCCCTGTTCCTTGTACCCAACCTCTGCAAAGTCAAAGACCAAAGTTCTCCCCATTTATTGTACCCATCCTCCACAAAGTTGAAGACCCAAATTCTCCTCCGGTTGAGGCACGAATTGAAAAACAAGAAGAAAACCATATGTTTCTTTGTTTGTTTGCGGAGACCCAAATTCTCCGCCGGTCGAGCAAGGGGAGAAGCGACGAGAATCGAGTCACGATGATGACTAGGTAGCGATTTGGTTGAGAAGCAGTGGGGGAGAAGAAAGAAGAAAACGTAAACATCTAAATGAATAACCTAAACTTAAATAATTTAGAATTTTTCGTTTTTTTCCACTCACAAATTTATGACAAAATTGCCCCTATTTTAATCGCTGGAAAATGTCTGCCGACGAACTAAGGTCCTCAATAGAGATTAACTTGATCACTTTGGGTCCTTATTTGACTTCAAAATTCACTTCGGATCCTTATTTGAAACAATTGGTCCACTTCGAGTCCTCATTTGATACAAAGTTTACTTTGGGTCCTTATTTGAGAAAATAAATTCACTTCGGATCCTTATTTGGAATTTTCTCTAAAATTCAAGACATGGCTTATTATTGCCAAACAAAAATATAACTTGTATGAACAAAATGCGTTATGTGTCCTCAACTAAGCTATATCAAATAGCAAAATTTCTTATTTATCCATAATAACAAAACTAGCATTACCAATTTTGTTTAATAATCGGACTCATCCTATCTTATATCAATGATTCATTCTACACTTAATATCCAAACTCAAGGCCCTAGAGGTAACTCCCACGAAATTACATTATCGTGTAGCACTTAACCCTTGATCACATATAGCAATAGTACAAGGCCCTAGAGGTGGTTCCTACGAAGTTACATTATCGTGTAGCATTTAGTCCTTTACTATGTATGTCAGTAGTATAAGATCCTAGATGTGGCTTCCATGTGACTCAAGTCGCCATATAGCACTTAGCCCTTGACTACAAGGCCCTAGAGATGACTCACACGAAATTTCATTGTCGTGTAGCACTTAGTCCTTTACTTGTTCACAACACATTTGATTTCCTCAACGCAACACATATAATCTTTTAATAGTCATCACATAACCACATAAATCAATTGTACCAAAACAGCATGCATAACCCTTTAAGAGAGGTTTGTCGAATTATCCCACAATAACTCAAAATTACCGAGCACTATATCTACCATTGTACTTTCTCACTTTCCTACACAAGTATATGTTGATTAATCTTACCTTAGTACATGAGTTTCACAAAATAAAAAAAAGACATTAGTACTACTCACTTGGGATGCTCCAACATCAAATAACACGTTATTTGATCATTTGATCTCGCGGTCCTATCAAATAAGTGAGAAACAACATTAAATTTGGGTAACACACTACGTCAACCATGAAACGGCTATTTTATGCCTAAACATTAACAAAATGATTCCTATGCGCTAATAAATCGCATAACCAAAGCGATTGTTCAAACCATTTGCAACACGGAGTTTAAGTGCAAAACTTGATTGCGCCTTAACTTTCTCCACCAAACCCGATCCGAACATACTTATAATCAATAGAAAGCCCTTCAAACATACTACAATAATCCCAATTTGGCCATCCCAAAATCAAGCTGAAAAATAACAAAATACGGGCTCAAAGTTGCTGGATGCGTACTATTCACTGTGCGTAGGAAACTTCGAAATTTTGTTTCGGACAAACCATAAACTCAAATTACGATCCGTAAAATCCCACGGCTCCACAACACCATAAACTATCATTCCTACAAAAATACATGGCTCAACGACTCTAAAATCGGACTTTGCCATTTGATTTTCCCAAATTTCGAATTTCAAACCTTAACTCCGAAACTACTTCGATTGGAAGAATAAAAGGTGTGATCACTTATTGGGCGTTGTAAATAAGCTTGGTGAGTTGCTTGCGGCATGAACACACAAATCCCCCTCTCTTCTTTCTTCTCTTTTTTCTTCTTCTTCTTCTTCTTCTTCTTTCCTCTTTTCTTCTGCTGCCCGAACGTGGGCTTTACTTTCCTTTTTTATCTCTTCTCCTTTTTGTTTTCTTTTTTATTTCTTTATTTAAAGTGGGTCCCACCACCTTTTCTTTAACCTAATAAAAAATCTCAAATATTACAGCACTAGCTTGTTACATCTACTTTATGGCCTTGTCAGGGTCTACGCTATCGATATTAGCAGCTGGCGTGATCCTGGTAGGGTTCATCAAATATGTAGAGAGGACGTGCTTTCGCTTCCCGATTTCGGTCTCATATACCCCAGGATGATGTAGCAGTACACTCTGAAGACAGAGGAGGGTTATCGAGTCGACTTTGACGAGGTCATGGAGGTTCCGGCTTCGGAGGACATCTCAGTGAACAGTGGTCAAGCTATCGACAAAGAAAAGGACGGGACTCTGGTCGAAGCCTATGAGTTGTTCAAGATCTTCAAGCTTCTCTTCGTGGGCCTTGTTCTCAACTCTGGAGACCTGGAGGCCAGTAAGCGCATGTTAGTGAATAGTCTTGCCATGGACTCGACGATGGCTTTTGGGATCGTAGAGATCGAACTGGGGTTCATGTACGATCTGCTCTACACCAAGGCACTATTGCTGAACCGTACTTGGGGCATCTTTCGTTGGATCACGAATCTCTTGGTGCTGTGTGCTGTGGTGGTGTTCTTCTCCTTACAGGATAGGAAGGATTACCCCAAAGTCGACATCTATATCACCTTCTTGCTAATAAGTGCGGCTATACTTTTAGAGATTTACTCAGGTCTTCTTGCAATTTCATCCGATTGGGTCGACCACTGGCGTCTTTAGAGACCTGGTGGATCCACAATATCATCTGCCGTGTCTTTTCTCCGGATCTTCCCTAATCCAAGATGGTTGAATTCCGTGGCCCAGCTTAGCCTCTTGAAATTATCTATCGGTGTTGACACCTAAATTTTTGCATAATTTTTGGGTTAATTTTACTAAAATAAAAGACACGTGGCATATAGTTTAGAAGCATTTTATTTTCATTTTTTTAATTTTATTTTAGGTCGCCAATGAAGGAAAGATTTTTCACATATTCCGTTCAAGCTTTTCATATTTTTAAGTAATATACACTAGGGGTGTATTTCGTGCAAAAAAGGAATTTTTTTGGATAGAATATGTAAAAAATACAAAAGAGAATATCACATGTGGTGCAATGATATATTCAGAGAATACGCTTCAAAGATCTAAATTTTCCCCTATAAAAGGCGTTGCGCACGTACAGACAAAGGGGGGAATTTCGAAATTTTTGAGAGCAATTACGTGAGGAGTTCTTGGGGTTTGGTGAGCGGGGATTCGAAAGAAAAATCAAGAAAAGAATTGTTTTCTTCCGTTTGTCTTCGGTTTGTCTTGAAAAGAAAAAAAGTCAAAAAAAGAAAAGTCATGACTGCAGAAGGGAAACAGTAGAGAGAAAGTACAGCAGAAGAGAGAGAGAGAGTAGAGAATAGACGTGAGGTGAGAGATTGAGAAAAAAGAAAAGAAGTGACGTGAAAAAAAAAAGAAAAAAAGCCCCCCCACGCGACTGTTCATCTTCCTCACGGGGGGTGGGTCTCCGCCGGCGCCATCACCGTCCGCTCCCTCCGGCATCCGCCCCGACGCTCCATCGCCTCCGAGCAGCAACGCCGCCCCGCCTTAGCCGGTGATCCACAGCTAGAACCCCGACGCCGGAGCCGTTCGGCGATCCGTCTCCACCGCGGTCGCACGCCTCCGCACGCAGTACCGCCGCGCCGCTGCGTCTCCGAGCGACACCTCGCTCCGCCTGTGAAGTCGCCGCTGCCGCCGAGCCGAGATCCAGACGCTGAGGTCTCTCCGCCTGCAGGTCCGAAGCCCCGGCGCTCCTGTCCCGACACCGCCGTGCCGCCACGACGCCCGCACCCAGCCAGGCCCGCGGTCCTCTTCCGCTCCGACGTCCAGTAGACCCGCGACGCTCCCCCTCACCGCTTCGCCAGCCGCCGATGCTCCCTGCTTCGCCGCCAGAGCTCCTCGCCGCACACCCCCTTGCTCGTGAAGACCCAACGCCACAACTCACTTGCTCCGCCAGTAGCTGCGCCCTTGCCGGAGTTCCTCGCCGGAACCCTAGCCAGCGATTTCCCTTCGCCGGACCGGTCACCAGCTTTATTTTCCTTTTCCTTTTTTTTTTCAGAAAAAAAGAAAAGAAAAAAAAAAGAGAAAAGAAAAAGGAATTTAGGTATTTTTTTATCTTATTTTTGTTTTATTATTTTTATTTTTATTTTATCTTTTTAGTGTAATTATCCTCTTACGTGAAATTGATAATTCCATGATATAGAATTGCCTTGAAATTAGTGATTGTCAGTCTGATTTTCGCGCCCGAAATCCGACTCGCAATTACTTAAAAAAATTGCCAATCCGATCTCTCGCCCGAGATCCGATTCGTAATTTATGTGAAATTGGCCAACCCGATCTCATGCGCGAGATACGGTTCGTCAATTTTGGGTATCAATATTGCTTGATTTGTTGTGGTATTACTTAGGTTAGTTTTCTTAAAAAACAAAAATAAAAAATGTAGTTTTAGGGTTTGCATTCATAATAGGAATTTTATTTCGAATCTTCAAAAATAAAAAAAATCAAATCAATTAATTTAGGTTGTTAGTTCCTTTTTAATTTGGATTGCATGTTTAATTATTTGGCAATTATTAATTTTGAAATTTTTTTTAAAAAAAAGGGAAAAAAGGAAAAACACAAAAAAAGTCATTATGCATATGTCATGTAAAATTAGGGCATCTTTTGCACGTCATAGCATATTAGGGTAAAATTGCATTTAGTTTAATTTTAGATGATATTTTTCTTAATTTACCATAGGTTTAGGTATTTTATTAAATAGATTGCATTTTAGGATTATCTAGGTTAAGATAATATTTTAGTTTAAATTAGGATTTGGCTCAACCTAATTCCTAAAATAAATTAAATAGGATCTTAATCTAATTAGGTAATTTTCACATTTCACCTAATTTCGAATTTCTTGAAAAATACCAAAAAATGTCATAGGTTAAATTAATTTTATTATTTATGATGAAATGCATTCTTTTAGGAAAAAAAGAAAAAAACTTCATATGCACATCATTAGTGTTAGATTCATTGAGAGGCATGTCGTTTAGTATTTTTGCTAGGCCCATTTAATTAGAAATTATATGTCACTAGGATTAGGTCATTTAGTTAATATCGCATTGCATATTGCATAATTTTCATTAATTAAGTGAAAACAAAAAAAGAAATTGTGTGTTAATTAGAAACCATATCCAGGGCTGTTGATGTGGATTTTAATTTAACATTGCGATGCTTTCGTTGCTTGGAGGTAAGTTTTTGCAATTTATTTATTGTTTATCCGAGTGTTAAATTGGTGGTTTGTGCACGCGCATGATAACCTCACATGTTAGGGAAATATATTTAAAATAAACCCAAGCTGCTTGCAAAAAACATTTTTTTCAAAATAAAAGAAATGGTACCGAAAGGGCGTTAGAGAAATTTAGCGTAACCAAGTCCCCGTACCCATAGTCTCTGGTTCGTAGGAGTAAAATAATTCTCCCGTTATTTTACTTGGGTTTCTAATCGACCCACCAAAAATAGATTAGTGGCGACTCCTAATAAAAAATTTGCATGTTAAGAACTTAAACCGAAAGTCGTGAATTGGTATGGGCTTGGGAGAGCTCGAGTTAAGTCTAGGCTTAACAATCCATTAGCCAAACCCTAGGAGGTTCATACCCCGAAAAATTGGTCGCGACAATCAGGAAGAGAAACGGGATATTCAGCAAGTATCCCTGGCTCGCCGAGTCAGATGAGAAGTTGGAGAAGAGCTTTTACATCGATTACAGAGAGTTCAAGAGCAACATCAAAGAATGGACCTTCCGTCACATGAGGGAAACGGTGGCTTATCTGGAAGGAAGGAGCAGATTGGAGAGCCAGTTGACGAGTCTTGAGCTGGAGGCTAGCGAAGTATTCAAGAGGTCGAATGACGGTCACCTGAACTGGAGTGTGAACGATATGGAGTTCGACCAGAGAATCCTCTCCTGGCACACCGCGACTGAGCTCTGCCACTACAAGGACCTCAACAAGAGGCAGGGAAAAAGCCCGGGAGACGTCACGAACTTCAAGATGAGTAAGTTGGCCTCTCGGTACATGCTCTATCTTTTAGTACTCCATCCTTCCACGTTGCCAACAGGGACAGGGGTGCTCCGATATGAAGATACTTTGGTCGATGCTCAGAAATTCTTCGAGGACAAGTTAGCAGTGATGTAAAAGAAAGAAACCGGCTTCAACTCATCGGTTCTCAAGACGTGGGCGCAGAATTTATTCAAGAAAGAGAAACATGGCCACACCGGTGTTAAAAGCTGCAAAGAGGAGCACAAGTCAACGGAGTCGCGCGATCTATGTGAAGTCTGCCATCTTCTGCTCCAAGTGGGAACTCAGCTGCCCGCCACAAAAAAAGGCGGTGGGCAAAAGTAGGTCGGTGTTGTTTGACGCATGCTATCTCGCGTACCAGTTGAATGATATCGGGTCGAAAGACTTCAGCAGGAAATGGACTTAATCGGCAAGGTCTGGGCGAAGCTTCTGATTTACGCGGCTTACAAAAGCCACAGCTATGAACACTCCGGGAGCCTGAGCAGAGGAGGAGAGCTTATCAGCCATGTCTGGCTTCTAATGGCGCATCTCGGCGTGGCAGAGACGGTGCAAACTTCCGAAGCACAATGCATTACCAAACTGATCATGAGCTAGAACTTTCGGGTGGAATGCGTGTTTTGCTTAACCTACTGTTACTTGAGTAAGATAAATAAGTTAAGGCTCATCATCTTGATGAGATGGTGAGGCGAAGAAATTTCAATACTACTTGCACTTCTTCACCACCAGAGGCATTGTTGGAAAAATATGGTTTCAAATTGGGTAGAATATCAAAGTCAAACTTTGAGGCGCAATATTACTTTTTTTAAGGAATTATTTGCCCTGAAATGTCGCTAGTGGTCATTGGCAAATTTCCTCTAGAATACAACGAAATCCCGATTGAGAAATACTAGAATGGGATTGAGAATACTAGATAGCCATTCTAGTATTTCTCAATTCTAGTATTTCTCCAAGATAGGGCGGTCAAATGGGTGGATTGAGTCGGGTTAAAAATAGTCTGACCCATATTGATCCATCTAACTCGTTTTAACATCTTTTTATGCAATGTAAATTTGATGACGCATACCATACCCAACCCATATAAAAAACACATTAATATTTAACTTAATTTTGGTTAATCCTCTCCCACCTATTTAATTCACTTTAAGCTTTTCACATATATGTTACTTGAATAAAAACTTCACATCAAATTTAAAAAGTAAATTAAATAATAAAAATTAACAAATAAAATAAAAAATTTGAAAAACATTTAACTAAACCTAATGATATATATATAATGGTATTGTTAAAACGCTTTATTGTAATACAAGTTTAATGAACAATTTTTATAATTTTTATAAATAAAATTATTATTTTTAAATAAAAAGTTTAATTATTTTTATGTCTTTAAAAATATAATTTTAATTTTTAATTTTTATTTTTCAAAATAAAATTTTTAATTCTTTTTTCTTTTTCTTCTTCTTTAGTAAGCCGCCAGCCATGATGATAGCCAGCGACCGACCATAGATGAGTTCAAGCTTGCCCAACGCTAGCAAGCTCGAGCCTCACCGGTTGTTGGTAAGGCCTCCGCCTCGCCAGATTAGCAAGATGAAGCTCGTTGGCATCAGACGAGCTCATGTCTCACTAGATGTTAGCTAGGCCTCTGCCTCGCTAGATCGGCGAGATTGAGCTCACTCAATGCCGACGAGCTTGAGCCTCGTTAGTTGTTGGTGATCTCGAGCTTGTGAGAGACTGACGAGTTCAAGCCTCACCTGGCCAATCGCCGATCATTGTTGTGCTGGCCATTAGCTAATGAAGGAGGAAGGAGGAAGAAGAAAGGAAAAAAAAAAAAAAAGGAAAGAAAAAATAAATATAAAAAATAATTCTAATTTCAATTTTTATAAAAAAAAATTATAAAGTTAAAGGGGTAAAGAGAGAGTGTGAGGCTTGGGTTGGAAATGGGTTTTTAAGTCCAACCCATTTAAGACTTATTTAACTAGTCTCTTCAAAATATAAGTGACCTATATATGACTCACTTCAAAATGTAAGTAACTTATATATAACCCATTTAAGTGAGTCATATATGGATTTAAGACCCATTTTGACTATCATGCCCAGAACCTTGAGTGCGCGCACATCCCTCGGTGGTCGATAAAATTGCGACGTTCTCAGGATGCGTCGCCGACCCAATCGATTATGCACATGCGGAAGCGAACTACTAATCCCCTGACTACAACAAACATGTGATAGAAAAGCAGAACAACCAATTTCAAATCAAACACACGTTTATAAACAATTTGGTTTACACACAGAGGCCAACTCTAAGGTCTAAGTACAGGAGGTTCATCTCCAAAAAAGAACTACTGAACCACCCATGCTCTTGACATTTCCGCCTCAAGCTCCGGGTTCTTCACACTAGGAACTTGAAAATGGTAACCCACGACGAGGTGAGATATAAATCTTAGCAAGTTCATGCCTTAAACCCCGATTAGGAAGATAATATACCTAGAGGCAGCCTACACACACAACCAATGAAACTCACCTCGCCTCAGTTCCTTCCAACACATTAGTACAATTCGTAAAACATATGCATATAATCAATGTTCTAATCAAATGGGACATTTCACTATCAAACCAATCAAACACATTAGTCTCGATTATAAGGCCAAATTGTTATGACATGTCCCATACAGTGCCACATAATTTTGTCTCATAATTAGGCGCGAGTAACTTATATTAGTGGTTTAATCTACACCCAATATTCACTCTCAATATTCAAATTCCAAATTCAAACTCAATACTCAAACTCAATATCAGACTCAATAAATAAACTCAAGGCACTAGAGGTGGTCCCTACGAAGTCACGTTATTATGTAGCACTTAGCCCTTGACCACAAATAGCAATAGTACAAGGCACTAGAGGTGACTCAAACGAATTTCGATATCGTATAGTACTTAGCCCTTTACTATGTATGACAATATTGTAAGGCTCTAGAGATAATTCCCATGTGATTCAAGTCGCCATGTAACACTTAGTCCTTGATTTCAATAAGTAATAGTAGAAGACACTAGAGGTAACTCACACAAAGTCTCGTTATCGTGTAGCATTTATCCCTTTACCTACTCACAACCCATACATGCACACTCATACTTGACCAAGAACACTGTGCTTCGCACTCAATTGCATAAATTATCAACCAATTGCACAATTAAGCAATCAATATCACATATTCCCCATTAATGACCATCCTTTGCCATGACCATAAACCGTCACACGATCATCCAATACCAGTCAAGGATATTGTGCTTTGCACACAAATTCCTCAATTAAAATAACGAACTTCGCTTATTTTCGTCGTGTTAAAAATACCCAATAAAAATAATTATGTGTGGGTACACGGTCGGCATGAGCCAAAAATACAATATTTTTCTTTTTGAAAATCCCCCTATTTAATATAGTGCCAAAAAAACACTTTTTTTGGCGTTAAAAATCGACGCTCGGAACCACCGCCTGCGGTGGCCTAGTTGGATAAGTTTCCCATGATCCTTTGCGAGGAGGAAAGGAGTTTGAATCCCGCTGGTCGTATGGGATTTTAAGTGTGACGTCGGGGTGGTGAGTCCTCCGCTAGTATCACCCCGAGTTTACCTCGCTGGTTGTCGGCTGTATAGGGATTCCCAGGTCATCAAAAAAAAAAAAAATCGACGCTCGGCATTTTCTGAGCAAAATACCGAAATTATACAATTTTGGCATAACTACCCAAAATTACAATTACCACTGTCACGCCCCGATCCTCGGGCACGCGCACATCCTTCACACTTGGTCGATTTTATAATGCGATATCCCAGGACTATGTATCACCAACCCTTTCATTTATTAAGCACATGCGGAAGCAGTTAAAATTCCAAGACAATAAAACAGTGGGATAGAAAAGCATGGCCATATTTTTCATATTGAAACTTACAACCAAACTTTTATACAAAACACAAACCAGAGCATTTCACAACTTTTACTCTAAACTCTATTTACATCAAAATAGAGATCTCAAAAGAAGATAGGATCTCAATCCATCCAAGCCGTCCTCAAGGGTCCTCTCGGGATTATCTTCTTCTTTCAAAAATCCTTCTCAGACTCCTCCTTTCAGCTCCTCAGCGGGGTCCTAAAATGTTTTCCCCAAACTGGGATGAGACTACGTCTCAGCGAGTTCTACCCCACTAAACCTGATTAGTAAAGCATTATACTATAGGCTGCCTAAACACGCACAGGACAAAGGACTTACCTTGGTCTCAGATCCCACCTGCAAGTCAGTACAATTTACAATAGGCACTCATTTACTCATAACAAATCGAATCAGTCGATTACATGTCATACAAATCAATCCCCACTGTGGGATATTTAAAAGCTAGGCCACGTGCATTCTCCAGGACGACATTCTAGGTCTCCGAGTCACGTGCCTCGAACCTTCGGCCCACGTGCATTCTCTAAGGCGACCTCTTCGCCAAGATGGTATATCAAGTCACCGAGCCACCTGCCCTTTTAGATGCTATTTCCGAATACTGGACCCACGTGCATTCTCTAAGGCACTCGCTTGCCAAGGTGACGCATCAGATCATCGAGCCACGTGTCCTTTTAGATGCCGTTCTCAAACACTGGACCCACGTGCATTCTCTAAGGTACTTGCTTACCAAAGTGACGCATTAGATCACCGAGCCACGTGTCCTTTTAGATGCCTGGGCCCACGTGCATTCTCTTAGGTGCTATCTCACCAAAGTGGTGCATCAATTCACCGAGCCACGTGCCCTTTTAGATGCCAAACTCTGTCACCGAGCCACGTGCATTCTCCAGGAGGACATACCAAGTCTCCGAGCCACGTGCATTCTCTTAGGCGACCTCTTCGCCAAGATGACATAATCAATCACCGAACTCACATACATTCTCCAGGTGATATTCCAATTCACCGAGCCCACATGCTTTCTTTCAAGTGATTACCAATCTACTTTCAATACCGACAACCAATGCCCAACGATTTCTCAATCAAATAATTAAATCAACTCAACAAAGCATTGTAAATGCTGAATAACATACTTGGCCATTTACCAATCAACAATTCAATCTCAATCAATTCCAATCAATTTAGGGTAAATCCTCAAAATATCACAATTTATTCAATTCCATACAACGTGGAGCTCAAATAAATAAACGGACTGCGCCACGACGATCAGCACGAGATTTCGGTCGTCGGCCATCAAAATCTTAATTTCCGAAAAATAAATAAATAATTAATTAATTTCGAAAATTAAATAATTAATATTAAAAATTCAATTTAGCTCAAAATAAAGCCCGATTAAATAAACGGACTTCACCACGGTCATCAGCATAATTTTCCGGTTCCGGACCATCTCAGTTGAATTTTCGGAAAATAAATAATTATTTAATTTAATTCCGAAAATTAATATTTAAATACTAAAAATTCCACTTAGGCCCGAAAAGCCTAATTGGAGCCCACTAAGGGTCGGGCAAAATCCCGAGGCACTTCCAATAATTAGTAGACCACGTCTACTTGCTAATTGCGCAATCAATTTATCTAAATTGCATCACAATTGACTAATAATTGCTAATTTATTCTAATCTAACAACCTAAACATAATTAAATAAAACTAAACAAACCTTAAGCATAATTAGCTAACTAATCCTGGATTAGTGAGATTACTCACCAAATCGCGCGCAAATCAGATCAATCCGACGGGGGCGACGCGAGGAACAACAAACTCCAAAGCGGGCCTCGGGTTCGGGGCCCGGAAACGGCCCAAAACGGCCTTGAACAGGGCTGAAAACCCACTTTTCCAGCCACTGTTCTTGGCTGGACAAAGCTCGTTCGGCGGCTAGGGCGGTGAGGGGAGGCCGGCGGAGAGCAAGGGGGACGCCGGGGAGGTCCGACGGGGCTGGGCAGTGGCCGGAGGTGGAGCTGGTCGGCGGAACGGGGGCTGGGTCGCGCGGGGGAATGCCTGGCGCGAGGGACGGGGCTGGCGGCGCATGGCGGCGAGCGGCGCACGCACGGGCGCGGGCGCGGGCGTGAGGTGCGGCGGCGGGACGAGCGACGACGGAGCAGTGACGGCGAGCTGCAGCTTCTAGTTCGGTTCGCTTCTTCGGACGCACGGGGAGGAAGAAGAAGAAAAAGAGAGAGAGAGAGAGAGAGAGAGAGAGGTATTGACCGGTCAAAGAGGGAAAAGAAAGAGAGAGAGAGGGCAGGTAGTGGGGGAATCGCACGAAGGGGGAGGGAAAGGGGAGAGGAGAGAGAGAGAGAAAAGAAAGAAAAAGAAAGAAAAGAAAAGAGAGGGAGAGAGAGAAAAGAAATAGCCTTAATCTTATTTTTTTTCTTTTCTCTTTCCATTTCTATTTCCTTTTGGGCTTCAATTTTTCTTCGATAATTTCTTTCTTGAAATTTCGGACTCGTCAATAAATTGACAAACGATGAGACAAGGTCCTAAAAAAAAGAATTATGACGCGCTTAAAATTCAATTCCCGAAATCGAGTTCAATTTCGTGGTTAAAAATCGATCAGACGTGATTTTAGTCCAATCCAACAAATTGAATAGCTTTTAGGGATTTTACTGCAGATACGTCCCTTAACGGCTTCACCCAATAGGTTAGTTAACTCGCGAGTGATCAGCTCAGAGAAAAAGGACCCTAAGCATGTCGACGAAATGCCCATTTCACTTTATCTAGACGGGGTCGAATTTCAGGATGTCATAACTCTTCCCCTCTTATAAAAATTTCGTCCTTAAAATTTAAACCATTACACTTCGTTTAAAAAGGCGGGGGTATAATTGTCTCATCGACTCTTCAATCTCCCAAGTCACTCCTTCAGTACCGTGGTGTTGCCAGACCACTTTGACCAACGGAATGGTCTTTGTACGCAGAACCTGCTCTTTATGATCGACAATCTGAACCGGGCTTTCCACATATGACACACGGTCATCCACGTCCACTTCCTCGAAATTGAGCATATGGGTCGGGTCAGGCTCGTACTTCCTTAACATCGACATGTGAAAGACGTCATGCACTTGTGCCAATCTTGGCGGCAACGCAAGATGATACGCTAGGTTTCCGATTCTTTCAAGAATCTCAAACAGACCTACGTACCTCGGACTCAGCTTGCCTTTCTTACCAAAGCGCGAAGTTCTCCTCATTGGTGACACTTTCAAAAAAACGTGATCACCAACTTGGAATTCCAAAGACCTTCGGCGCTTATCTGCATAACTTTTCTGCTTGCTCTACGCTGTCTTTAATCTGTCTCTGATCACTGCCACGGCATCTACTGATTGTTGAACCAATTTTAGGCCTGTTATCTTCCTTTCTCCGACTTCATCCCAACACACTGGAGTTCTGCACGCTTTGCCATACAACGCTTCAAATGGAGCCATTTTGATGCTCTGCTGATAACTGTTGTTGTAGGCGAATTCCATCAGATGAAGTTGATATTCCCAACTTCCTTTGAAGTCTATTACACACGCTCTCAGCATGTCTTCAAGAGTCTGAATTGTTCTTTCAGACTGGCCATCTGTCTGAGGATGATATGCCGTACTATACTGAAGCTTTGTACCTAAAGCATTCTGCAAGCTCTTCCAAAAAGCAGTAGTAAATCTCGGGTCTCTATCGGATGTTATCGTAACTGGCACTCCATGCATACGAACCACCTGGCGCACATACATGTTTGTGTGTCTATCCAGACTCAGGTCCTTTCGAATTGCAATGAAGTGAGCCGACTTTGTTAGCCTGTCGACTACTACCCAAATCGAATCATTCCCCCTCTGACTCTTTGGTAGTCCAATCACGAAGTCCATCGTGATATGCTCCCATTTCCACTCTGGGATCGCGAGAGGTTGCAGAAATCCTCCTGGCTTGCAATGCTGGGCTTTTACTTGCTAACAAGTCAAACACTTGGCCACATGCTTGGCGATGTCCGCCTTCATACCTGACCACCAGTAGTGTTGACGCAAATTCTGATACATCTTAGTGCTTCCAGGATGAACGCTGTAATTGCTACGATGTGCTTCAAATAAAATTTATTCTTTAAGCTCTACATCGTCAGGTACAACCAAACGTCCACGAAGCCTAAGTACCCCATCATCAGAAACTTGAAAATCAGCCTTTCTTTTATCGGTATCCTCTTGAAGAATTCTCTGTACGTCTGGATCTGTCGGTTGAAGTTACTTGATTCTGACCTGGACATCTGGCTCAATTCTGAGGGTGGCCATAAAACTTGAAAGGTGGCCTACCTCAAATTTTAATTCCGAATCTCGAGCTCTCTCGATTAAGTTCCACTCCTTAACCAAGATCCGTGCCACTGAAGATTTCCGACTCAATGCATCGGCGACCTTGTTCGCCTTTCCCGGGTGATAAAGAATATCATAGTCGTAGTCTTTCAGCAATTCCATCCATCGCTGTTGTCTCATGTTCAACTCCTTCTGAGAGAACAAATACTTGAGACTCTGATGGTCCGTGAAGATCTGAAACTTTTCCCCACACAAGTAGTGCCTCCAAATCTTCAACGCAAATATGATGGCTGCGAGTTCTAAGTCATTCGTCGGATAATTCAATTCATGAGGTCTCAACTGCCGGGAAGCGTATGCAACAACTCTGCCATGTTGCATCAGCACGCAACCCAGTCCCCTGAATGACGCATCACTATAGATCTCGAATCCTCCAGGACCAGATGGAATCATTAGCATAGGTGCGGTAGTCAGCTTTTCCTTCAGCTCTTGAAAACTACACTCGCACTTGTCTGTCCATATGAATTTCTCATTTTTCTCCGTGAGTTTTGTTAGAGGCGACGCTATCGATGAGAACCCTTCCACAAACTGTCTGTAATAACCTGCTAACCCCAGAAAACTTTTGATCTCTGACACTGTTGTCGGTCTCAGCCACTTGATCACAGCTTCTATCTTGCTTGGGTCGACGGAGATTCCTTCTCCAGAAATCACATGACCTAAGAATGCAACACGAGTCAGCCAAAACTCGCATTTGCTAAATTTAGCATGCAGCTGGTGAGTTCTTAAGGTCTGGAGTACTAATCTTAGATGATTCTCATGCTCTTCATTACTTCTCGAATAGACCAAGATATCATCTATAAACACGATCACAAACTGATCTAAGTATTCCTTGAACACTCTGTTCATCATATCCATGAATGCAGCTGGAGCATTCGTCAATCCGAACGACATCACTGTAAACTCGTAATGACCATACCAGGTACGAAACGCCGACTTTGGAATATCCTCCTTCCTAATTCTCAGCTGATAATATCCTGTCCTTAAGTCGATCTTCGAGAATATTAACGCTTCTTGCAATTGATCAAACAGGTCATCTATCCTCAGCAATGGATACTTGTTTTTGATCGTTACCTGATTGAGCTGCCGATAGTCGATGCACAGGTGCAACAAACCATCTTTCTTCTTAACAAACAGAACTGGTGCTCCCCAATGTGATGCACTAGGACGAATAAATCCTTTATCCAACAATTCTTGCATCTGCACCTTCAGTTCCTTCAACTCAGATAACGCCATTCGATAAGGTGCCTTTGAGATCGGTTCTGTCCCTGGTGCTAGCTCGATTACAAATTCAATCTCTTTTTTTGGCGGTAACCTTGGCAATTCTTTTGGAAAGACATCTGGAAACTCCTGTACCACTGAAATATCTTCCATTTTCAGCTCCTCAACTGTCATATCCACGACAGTCGCTAAGGCCCTGTTTGGTAACCATCCAAACAGGGCCAGATTCTGATTCTTCGTTCCCAGAATCAGTTTCGGCCCAGAATCACGTTTGGTAAAAAATTTGTTCCCGGGAACAAATTTGTTCCAAGAATCAGTTTTGGACAAGAATTTAGAATAAAAAAAAATGTGATTCTTGATTCTGAATCAGAAAAAAGAATCACAAAAGTGGCTCTCTCTCTCTCTCTCTCTCTCTCTCTCTCTCCTCAGCGTACGCTCTCCTGCTCCACGTTCTCTTTGTGCGAACGAGCCCTTTCTTTTTCTTCTCTTTTGCTCCACGTTGTCTCTGGTTCGTTCTTCTCTGGTTCGTTCTCTCCACAACAACGACGACAGCGACTGCTGCTTCTTCATCGTTGAAGCTGCTTGTTCAAGGTGAGTTCCCTTCACTCACAGGTAGTGTCATTGTCGGCTGATCTAGGTGACGGTTTGCATATTCCTCACTGTCGTTCGTCGTCTACAACGGTTGGTAGGAGCGCCACCGAGCTCCAGTCGGCGGGCACGAGCGCCGATCTGGCCAAGGAGTCGCTCGGCGAGCGACCCCCAGGCCCGAATCAGCGAGCGCCAGCGCCGATCTGGCCGAGGAGTCGCTCGCCGAGCGACCCCCAGGCCCGAATCGGCGAGCGCCAGCGCCGATCTAGCCAAGGAGTCGCGCGCAATTGCGCATTCGTTTTGACCGCCGGCGGATTCGCGGGGCGGGAGCCCGGCTTTCGGTTTCCGATCCGTTTCTTTGCCTTTTTTGCCCCTCCCTTCTCGTCGCGTGTTTGATATTTAGATTCGAGCGGCCGAAGTTAGGTTTTATCGGAGGCGGAAGAGCAGAGTCTTTGCGATTCTCCTTGTTAATTTGTGATCGGCAGATTTTGGCGGTGGCGGTGAATAATTCGTCCGATTTCTTGTTCTCTCTCTTTCTCTCTTTTTTTGGTCCCCTTCACTTGAGCTTTTTCTATTCGTGCCGGTGAACTGGTCGTGTCGGAGCGGCGTGATGTGTTAGGGATTTTTCCGATTTTTTCTTGGCTTCTATCGGTGTAATTACGGAATGCGCGTAATGAATGTGTGCTGCTGCATTTGGTGGGTCACTATATTCTAGGTTTAGCTAGAAATAGCTCAAGTTTTCTAGTCTTTACCCTCTGTCGTGCGTTTTGTTATTTTAATTCATCCGTGATTGTTGCAGAAATTTTTGTAGATTGTTGGATTATATGTGTTCAAGATGTCAGTTTCGGTGACAGGGAAGAGATTGAAACGATTACTTAGATGGCTCTTGCATGTTTATTTGATGATGCTCTTAGTTTTCTTTGAGCAATTCTGGCTGTCTGGATGGAAGAATTGTAGACAGTATTTACTTCCTTGATTAGAACTTTTCCTGGATCGTAGGATGGGCTGGACTCTGTAATCGAGACGCATTGCTAATATGACCGGCATCTGTGAAAACATGACAATGTCTTGGTTATTGACTGGGCTTTTGTGAAAACATTTATCACATTTGTGAAAGCTGACCGGTCATATTAGCTGGACTCCGCCATAAACCTTTCACGTTCACCTCGCACTTTTTCACATACACATTGGGAATCATCTCTATCTTTCACTTTTGCCTTGAATGCATAAGACCACTCATATTAACGGCATTTGTGGTGATATGTGAAGTCACCTGCAAAAAGCGTTTGTTATTGACGGGCGAAGAGGAACTGAACTCATAAATATTAAATGGTAATCCCGGGCGTCCGGGCCGTCCAAGCATCAAAAGTTTTTGTGGGGTTGTTCGGATTTGGTAGTCATGGCTGAACCTCACTCTAGCCTCATGGGGGATTTGATGTTTTAGCCTATAGAGTGTAGTCAGAGCTGTTGGGGTATTGTTAAGATGAAGGCTGGCCTCTCTGATAATTTCTTCGAGGGCTTAACTGCATGTTCATACCTTTTTTTTTTTGTGTAAGTTATGCAAATAGCTGCTGTTTCATCAATTTAAAGTGTTGGCTAATTAATGTCCCTTCCTCATACCTTTTTTTAAGGATGAAAGGCGTGGAGAGAGTGCTGTTATGGTCAAATATGTGAATGATATAGCTCCGAGCTCGCGATTTCTGCTTGGTTTTCTGTTTGTCAATGCTGTGAATGGCATATAGAGTTGCTGAACTAGGAAAAACAAACGAGGAGGAGAGAAAAATTGTACTAGTTCATACTCTCTTGATAATTTCTCACCAAGTTCTTATTTTTTTGCATTTTTTTCTGAAGTTAACATGGTTATTTGGATTATCCGCCCCGCCTGAAATTCTTTTCTTCTATTGGGATCTTTTACAGAAAAGGCTGCAAGAGTTTGAAGCCACTTTGAAGCCACGCTTTCTTCTCCAAGAGGAGGTTGTGGATGATACATCAAATGAGTAAGCAATGGAGATAAACATACTTCGGAAAAATATCGCAAATCAAATGGCAAGGGATTACAATATGCCAGAGATTCCATAACTTTATGTTTCCGACTTTTGTAATATTGTTATTAATTATTGGCTTATCAAAGCCAATATTTCAAAGTTGAACAATGGACTAAGTTACTTCAGTATTCATTTATGGATAAGTTGTAGTGATGAGTTTCTCATTAAAGTCTTCTTTTTGTTTCAAAGAGTCATGTTGGTTTGAAGACTTATTCTTTTAAACGTTGGGTGTTCGGTTTTGGAGAAGGGAATATATATATAGAGCGAGAGAGAGAGAGAGAGAGAGAGAGAGAGAGAGAGAGAGAGAAGAATCTTGGTTAAATTAAAATTAACATCCATCCATATTAAATTCAAAATGGATTAGATATTTAATCAAAGAAATGTAAATATTTATTGAAAATAAGAAATCACCATGATAAAAAAAATCTTATTTAAATATAAATAATATTGAAATTCTAATAAGAAAAAATGAAAATAACAACAATTTTCGTTTATATTTTTATTTATTTATTTATTTCTATATTTTATTTTAATTTCCTCCTATTCTAAAATATATATTTGCTATATATAGAATACATATTTAATTTTTCTTTATAATTTAGTATTTATATTTATTACATATTTTAGGTATATTAGTATAATTTATACTATGGTTTATTATTAACTATTTAATAAAAATTGATTAGTTAATATTTTTATTACTTAGTATAAATATAATTAATCAATGAGGGGTTTATGAGTATTCAATATCAAATTTATATTTATCTAAAAAGGAATTAAAAAAAGAATTGGAATAGAAATTTTATACGCTTACTAAACGCATTTATGTTCTTTTTCTATTCTAGAATCAGAAATTTTGTATAGTACCAAACGCGTTCTTTTGCTCAGAATCAGTTCCCGGGAACAGAATAAAAAAGAATCAATTCTGATCAGAATCAGCTCCCCGGAACAGAATCGTTACCAAACGCGCCCTAAGTACCCTCGGTAACCCTCGTCTAACAAACGAGTTGCTTCCGGCGACGAGATTAAGGAAATCGAAGGTCCTCCTTGATTCCCGACAAACTCGAAGCTCTTACCCTCTAACGAGTCAAACTGAATCGCCTTGCGATAGCAGTCCATTTTAGCTCGTTGATTGGTGAGCCAGTCCATGCCAATTATCAAATCAAAATCATACATGGCTAGGACTAACAAGTCAATTTTCCCCACTCGCTCACCAATCTCTAACTTGCACCCCGAACATCCCAAAGCAGCAATAACTTTATCTTTCAAGGGTGTAGATATGCAAATTGCCGATTCCAACAATACAGGATTCAATCATAGCATCCTAACATATTGCTCGGCAATGAAGGAATGGGTTGCTCCCGAATCAAACAAAGCATAAGCAGGTTGGTCGTTGAGCGAGACCGTACCTGTAATCACAGCAGGCGCAGCTTCTGCCTGACATTGGGTAATCGCGTACACGGTGCCCTGAGCTGAAGGTCTCTGCTGTCTTCCTTGCGGTGCATTCTAAGGGGCATACCCTCCTATCTGTCTCATCGGTGGCGGCGGCGGCAACTGAGGTTGTCCTCTTTGCTTCTTTAGATAAATCTGGCTAAGTGGCCCTGTTGGCCACATTCGAAACATGCACCCGTCCTAGCTAGGCACGGTGCTGTCCCCCACACAAGCGACACGTATCATTCCTAATAGGTCCTGACCTATTAAATCCACTCTTCTTGCTGGGCGGGCTTTGGAATCTATTTCCAAACATCGGCCTCTTTCCTTGGCGAATGTTGTCTCTATGAGAGCTAAGCCTCGATCCAGATGAGGCAGCTTTATCATTCTGATTTTTCTCAATCTTCTGAGCTCTCCGATATATGTCATTATAAGTCTTCAGATCTAGAAGGACTAAGGCACTTCTCAAATCCTGCCTGAATCCATCTCTGAACCTCCTTGCTCGATTCACAGGGTTCTCGATTAACTCGGGGGCATATCGCGAAAGTTCAGCGAACTTCGCCTCATACTTATCAACAGATAGGGAACCCTGGCGAAGACGTTGAAATTCTGCCATCTTTACCTCTTTGGCAGTCTCAGAGAAAAACTTATCATTGAAAGTGTTCCAGTCCTGAACAGCACCTTCTGGAAAGATCATTTCACGAGTTGTCATCCACCAAGTGTCCGCAACTCCCTCCAGTTGGTAAGTTGCTAATATTACTTTCTCAGCCTCGTTGCACATCAGCAATGCAAACTCTTTCTCGAGCTTCTGAATCCATGAAGAAGCAGCTTCGGGGTCCCCAAACCCGGTAAACAATGGCGGATTTAACTTTAGGAAATGCTCCACCAACTTATGGATTGGTCTTGCAGCGACCACTATCTTCGGTGGATTTTCAACATTCACGGCGGCTGGAGCACCGGCAGGTGCAGCAGCAGGGGCAACTCCGGTGGCGGCGGCAGTTGCAGCGGCTTGAGCAGCGGCTTCAACAGTAGCGGCTTGCTGTTCCATTCTATTACCCATCGCTTCCAAAACACGCAAGATCCCATCCACCTTGGGATCATTAGGGGCTGCTACCCCGACATCTACGATAGGTGGATTCACTCCACTCGTGCTAGCCTGTGCTGGCGCTCGACCACGTCCGCCTCGGGTCCCGGCACGAGTCGGAGCTCTACCCCGAATAACGGCCTTACTGGTCCTCTTTGCAGGAGTTCTCGGCTCCTGATCGCTCATGGTGTAGCTTTACTCAACTAAAACCTGTTTCCAATTCAACACCGAATTAGAAACAAAGCGATCTAAACAACAAATAATTTTAGCACTCAGCTAACACAGACATGCACCGGCATGAATTTAAAGGCCTTTCCTACTAACTATCCCATGGTCAACGCTCCTTATCACTTCAATCTTCAACTTCGCTCTAATACCACTTAAACTGGATGTCACGCCCCGATCCTCAGGCACGCGCACATCCTTCACACTTGGTCGATTTTATAATGCGATATCCCAGGATTATGTATTGCCGACCCTTTCATTTATTAAGCACATGCGGAAGCAGTTAAAATCCCCAGACAATAAAACGATGAGATAGAAAAGCAGGGCCATATTTTTCATATTGAAACTTATAACCAAACTTTTATACAAAACAAAAACCAGAGCACTTCACAACTTTTACTCTAAACTCTATTTACATCAAAATAGAGATCTCAAAAGAAGATAGGATCTCAATCCATCCAGGCCGTACTCAAGGGTCCTCTCGGGATTATCTTCTTCTTCCAAAAATCCTTCTCAGACTCCTCTTTCTCAGCTCCTCAGCGGGGTCCTGAAATGTTTTCCCCAAACTGGGATGAGACTACGTCTCAGCGAGTTCTACCCCACTAAGCCCGATTAGTAAACCATTATACTATAGGCTGCCTAAACACGCACATGGCAGAGGACTTACCTTGGCCTCAGATCCTACCTGCAAGTCAGTACAATTCACAATAGGCACTCATTTGCTCAAAACAAATCGAACCAGTCGATTACATGTCATACAAATCAATCCCCACTGTGGGATATTTAAAAGCTAGGCCACGTGCATTCTCCAGGACGACATTCCAGGTCTCTGAGCCACGTGCCTCGAACCTTCGGCCCACGTGCATTCTCTAAGGCGACCTCTTCGCCAAGGTGGTACATCAAGTCACCGAGCCACCTGCCCTTTTAGATGCTATTTCCGAATACTAGACCCACGTGCATTCTCTAAGGCACTCGCTTGCCAAGGTGACGCATCAGATCACCGAGCCACATGTCCTTTTAGATGCCGTTCTCAAACACTGGACCCACGTGCATTTTCTAAGGTACTCGCTTACCAAAGTGACGCATTAGATCACCGAGCCACGTGTCCTTTTAGATGCCTGAGCCCACGTGCATTCTCTTAGGTGCTATCTCACCAAAGTGATGCATCAATTCACCGAGCCACGTGCCCTTTTAGAGGCCAAACTCTGTCACCGAGCCACGTGCATTCTCCAAGACGACATACCGAGTCTCCGAGCCACGTGCATTCTCTCAGGCGACCTTTTCGCCAAGGTGACATATTCAACCACTGAACTCACGTGCATTCTCCAGGTGATATTCCAATTCACCGAGCCCACGTGCTTTCTTTCAAATGGTTACCAATCTACTTTCAATACCGACAACCAATGCCCAACGATTTCTCAATCAAATAATTAAATCAACTCAACAAAGCACTGTAAATGCTGAATAACATACTTGGCCATTTACCATTCAACAATTCAATCTCAATCAATTCCAATCAATTTAGGGTAAATCCCTAAAATATCACAATTTATTCAATTCCATACAACGTGGAGCTCAAATAAATAAACGGACTGCACCACGACGATCAGCACGAGATTTCGGTCGTCAGCCATCAAAATCTTAATTTCCGAAAAATAATTAATTAATTTATTAATTTCGAAAATTAAATAATTAATATTAAAATTCAATTTAGCTGAAAATAAAGCCCGATTAAATAAACGGACTTCACCACGGTCATCAGCATAATTTTCCGGTTCCGGACCATCTCAGTTGAATTTTCGGAAAATAAATAATTATTTAATTTGATTCCGAAAATTAATATTTAAATACTAAAAATTCCACTTAGGCCCGAAAAGCCTAGTTGGAGCCCACTAAGGGTCGGGAAAAATCCCGAGGCACTTCCAATAATTAGAAAACCACGTCTACTTGCTAATTGCGCAATCAATTTATCTAAATCGCATCACAATTGACTAATAATTGCTAATTTATTCTAATCTAACAACCTAAACATAATTAATTAAAACTAAACCAACCTTAAGCATAATTAGTCAACTAATCCTGGATTAGTGAGATTACTCACTAAATCGCGCGCAAATCGGATCAATCCGACGGGGGCGACGCGAGGAACAACAAACTCCAAAGCGGGCCTCGGGTTCGGGGCCCGGAAACGGCCCAAAACGGCCTTGAACAGGGCTGGAAACCCACTTTTCCAGCCACTGTTCTTGGCTGGATGAAGCTCGTCCGGCGGCTAGGGCGGCGAGGGGAGGCCGGCGGAGAGCAAGGGGGACACCGGGGAGGTCCGGCGGGGCTAGGCGGTGGCCGGAGGTGGAGCTGGTCGGCGGAATGGGGGCTGGGTCGCGCGGGGGAATGCCTGGCGCGAGGGACGGGGCTGGCGGCGCACGGCGGCGAGCGGCGCGCACACGAGCGCGGGCGCGGGCGCGGGCGTGCGGTGCGGCGGCAGGACGAGCGGCGACGGAGCGCGACGGCGAGCTGCGGCTTCTAGTTCGGTTCGCTTCTTCGGACGCACGGGGAGAGAGAGAGAGAGAGAGAGAGAGAGAGAGGATAGGTATTGACTGGTCAAAGAGGGAAAAGAAAGAGAGAGAGGGCAGGCGGTGGGGGAATCGCATGAAGGGGGAGGGAAAGTGGAGAGGAGAGAGAGAGAAAAGAAAGAAAAAGAAAGAAAAGAAAAGAGAGGGAGAGAGAGAAAAGAAATAGCCTTAATCTTATTTTTTTTCTTTTCTCTTTCCTTTTCTATTTTTTTTCGGGCTTCAATTTTTCTTCCGATAATTTCTTTTTTGAAATTTCGGACTCGTCAATAAATTGACGAACGATGAGATAAGGTCCTAAAAAAAAGAATTATGACACGCTTAAAATTCGATTCCCGAAATCGAGTTTAATTTCGTGGTTAAAAATCGATTAGACGTGATTTTAGTCCAATCCAACAAATTGAGTAGCTTTTAAGGATTTTACTGCAGATACGTCCCTTAACGGCTTCACCCAATAGGTTAGTTAACTCGCGAGTGATCAGCTCAGAGAAAAAAGGACCCTAAGTATGTTGACGAAATGCCCATTTCATTTTATCGGAACATAATTCGAATTTCGGGATGTCACAACCACTCAATTTGCACAAATCAACACTCAATTAAATAAATCAAGCACAACATTGCAATCAGCATAAAATTCCGGTCATCGGCTATCCTGGTACAATTTTCGAAAAATAAAAAATAATTATATAAATACTAAAAATAATTAAATAAATATAATTAATTACCAAAAATAGCAACTTAGGCTAGAAATGCTAAATTGAACGCCGAAACACCGAAACAGGCCTAGAAAATTCCCGAACTAAACTAATCATTTCTTAAGCCTCATTAACTCCCTAAGCAGAGTTTAGTGAGTAAAGTCACCGGTTTAACGCGAAAACCGGTTCACATCGACGTTAGCGCGACGGCGGCCGAAACTTGGGCCTACGGCGATGTCAATGGGAGCTCAGACCAGGCCAAAAAAGGCCTAAGTTGGGTCGGAGGTTGGGCTGCCCTTGGTGGTGCGGTAACCGTGGAGGGGAAAACTGGGCTGACTTCGAGAGGGATGGAGGCTTGCGGACGCTGGGCTGGAACGTGTGGGCTGTTGGGCTCGTGCGTGGCTGTAGCGGGGATTTGGGCTGACATTGTGGGCTGAAGCTGGCGTGGGCGGCTCGACGGCAGCTGGCGTTGAAGACTGGCGGTCAACAAACCAGCTGAAGGCAATTGGTGACTGGCTTCGTGAGTGGAGAAGACGATGGAGCTGGAGGACGTGTGGCGTCTGCTGCTGGGAGGAGGGGACGAAACGGTGGAGTCAGCGTTGAGGGAAGCCGCTGGAGTTGACCGAGCGTGTAGATGGGGACACGAGGAAGCGTTGGGGTGAGGCGGCAGCGAGAGAGAGAGGAAGTGGAGGGGTGCAACGACCAGGTGGAAGAGAAGTAGACTGGTGGCGTCGCTGTTGGAGGGGAAAGGATGGAGGTTACGTGAGAAGGGGGAGTGAACGCCAGGGAGGGAAAAGAAACGTGCGGTTGTTGCTCGGTGGAAAGCAGTGAAGGAGAGAAGAACCGGTGAAGCTGGGCCGCGCATGAAGAAGAAGGGGGATCAGCTGAGGCGTGCGTGAGAAGCTGAAGAGAGAGAGAGAGAGGGGGGGGGGGGAGTCAATCAAAATATCCCATTTTTCATCATGTCTTGGTCCCCAAAAGTCCACATGCCTATCCCCTTGGTCCCCCATTACTTTCTTGCACATAATTCCCACAAATAACTAAGTTGATCCCAATTGTTGCAGCCCCCCACACAAGCCTACGAATTTCACCCAATTGGACTTCAATTTCTTCACTAATCTCTCCAATTTGATGACCAAATTTGCTGCGGAGGAAGTCTACACAATTTCCATAATTTTCCTTCACCAAGTATCTCACTTTGGAGGCCAAAAATCCCCTCAATTTGGCCCCTCTGAATTTCCTTTCTTTTCTGAATCGTCCAAATTGATTTTTCATAAAAACTTGAGCTTGCCGAAATTTTTTCAAAAGATGAGTCGACGTTCCTAAAATAAATCGTGACATACCAGAACTTTTGATTCTTGAAACCAAGTTCAATTTCGTTGTTAATTTCAACTGGACGCGATTTTAGCGTGACCTAACCTATTGGGTAGCTTTTAGGAATTTATAGTGCAATTGACTTGCGGTAGATTATTTTCGAGCCATATTGTATATCTTCGACATATTGGCAACTCTTGATTGTCGTAAAAATTTCGAGATTTCAATTACAAGCACAGGGTACCAAAACAATAGAAAAATCAGTTTAGTGCCGATTGACAAGAATTTTGTAATTAGGTGGGATCACCTACACTTAATCACACATCTATGTTGAATCGACTTATCTCCGGTCTTCGATCAATTTTTAACTGTGTCGTAATGACCCTTAGAGATTAGCACATCGAATAGTCGATTTCTGGTCGAATTCTCAAATCTATTGTATTTATATTCCTTAACAGTTTCACCCGATAGCCTAGTTATCTCGTGAATAGCTAAATCAGAGAAAAGAACTATAGACACGTCGATAAAAAACCCAACTTATTCAATCGAAAACAAAACCTAAAAATCAGAATGTTACATTGACTCTTCTATTCCGGTTTCTCTCAAGGGAAATAATTGGAAAATATGACTCTAAAGAAAATGAAATATGGAAGAAGAAGATTATGATTGAACGAACGCGTTCAACATTTAATAGCAAAAAACAAGAAGTTACATTCAAACAAACACAACCTTCCAATGATTAAAAAATTATATTTTAACAAGTACAACCTTTGAGATAACCATTAGAAAAAATAATAAAATTCTAAACTAAATAAATAATAAATAATAGATAATTGAAACTTCTTTGTGAACAGTCACCGTTTCAATAGGATGCTATGGTTAATTTTTTATAAAAATAAACCCGAATTTTTCAATAAATAAAAAATAATGATCCTTGATTAATGCCAAGTTTCATCCACATGCGCACACATATTCTTTCGATGTGGGACAAGACATCTCTTAATTTGTTTTAAAACAAACTACCAATGATCTCTCACTTTGTTTGTAAAATAAAATTATAAAAATAAAAGGTAAAAATATACAGCCAAAATTTCCATGAGATTAATATATATATAAATGTTTATTTCAAGTTAAATATTTATTTAGTGCAAGTATCTCAAAACTCTATCAAAGTGACAAGTGACTCGACTTTAAACATGTACTTTTAAATAATAGAATCGGACATATTGCATATATACTATCATCTTGTTTCGACGAGAAAAACTATATTACTTAGCATTAATATGGCCTCGTGTTTGATCCTATTTCATGAACTCTCTAAAAAGTAGCCCTAATTTTTGTACGAAGTGGCATCACTTTTAAGCTTATATAGGTGAAATATCTATCATGTATTTTTATTACTATTAACATATTACGAGTTTGTATCATATTTTATTAAGAATTCAATTCAACATACAAAACGTAACGGATGATATTGACTTCTCATATAAGGATTAACGTCAGTATCAAACAATTACTTTTAGCAATTTGTTGTTACCAATTAAATATTGTAACTAATGATGTTATAGAAAAAACAAAGTTGGGTTATCCTTACTGGTGATTTTAAATGAAGGGTTCAGTCCCATTTCTTGTGAGGTCATATTTACCATGTCTCTTGGTGAAGCCTTTATCAAGGTGTTGGCTAGATTATTGCTCGACCTCACATAAACAATTATTATGGTACCCATTTTAATCAATTATTTTACATATTCATGTCTTAGACTAATATGTCTAAACTTACTATTGTAAGTGCTTTTATAAGCTTTTGTCAAAGTAGCTTGACTATCATAATAGATAGAAATATGAGGCATAAGATTAGACCATAATTTGATATCCAACAACAAATTCTTACTCCATTTAGCCTCTTCCCCAGTTGTTGCTAAAGTAATGAATTCAAATTCCATCATTGAGTAAGTTATACATGTTTGTTTCTTGCCCATCCAAGATACAACACTTCTACCTAGTGTGAAAATCCATCCAAAAGTGAAATGTTTATTGCCCCACGCTTATAATCCAACAAGTATCGGTAGATCCTTCTAATATAGTCGAATAATTATTATAGAACAATCATAAATTTTTAGTTCTCTTAAGATAACAAAAAATTTATGATAATAACCTTCCAATGTTTTATATTTGGATTACGAATATATGTACTCAACTTATACATGAAATAAACAATATCAGGTCTAGTGCAATGTATTGCATACAATGAAGACCCTATATCATTCGTATATTCAAATTATGTTACTGCTCTACCAATATTATAATTTAATTTAATACTGAAATCACATGGAGTACTTATTTCTTTAAAATCAAGATGTTGAAATTTATCGTAATCAATGTGGCTCAAAGAATAACCTCTATTAGAGTCCCTCAAAGTCATTTTGTAACTTTCAGGATATCGACTATTAGCTACTCCTCAAAGTTTCTAAGTAACCTTTTTCTTGTTGATTTACTAAGCAACTCCTCAACGTAATTAATTTTCACCTCGGTTTGTGCCCTTTTGATTTTGCGAGAGCAAGTATGTATCCATATGTGCGAGACCAAGACTAGTAATTTCTGATTCGTCGGTTTCTTTTTATTTATTTTACTTGTGGCGGGCAAAGGTCGCCGCCCTCTCCTAGCGTTGCTCAAATTTGGGCGCAACCACCATGGCCACGAACCCAGAGCTTGAGCTCTAGTGACCAAGTCTCGAGGTGGCCACAAGGTAAAAAAAGAAAAGAAAAATGAAAGAGGGATGTGGCTGAAAAGAAAACCCTAAATCCCATGGATCCCAAATCCATTTTGTTCCAGCAAGCGCAGAACCGGGAGTATAAAGCTAGCCTACGGTTCTATGCAATGCCATAAGGAGTGCTAGCTTTGTAGTGGGATTTTCACCCACCCTCACTCATCCCAGTTACGGATAACTACCATACCAGCTTACCCAGTGGTAGTCGAGGCATGCTCCTACTTCAAAACCCATCACCCACCTCTTGTCCTCTAGCCAGCTCTGATCCTAAAGTCGAGTCCCTCTTCAACCTCACCAAGTAGACCAATCCCAACTCCCTTTCCCTTGCGCAATGTCCACCATCCTCCTCCACAAGTTCCTCACCCGCGACGACTCCTAAATCTACCCCCACCTCGCCCTGTAGACCCAGTCCTCCTTCAAGTTCACCCTCCTCACCTCAATTCACCACTAGGAGGCCAGTCAGCCTAGCCATGGCCGGCCATCACCCGTGGCCAGCCACTAGCAAAAAGAAGAAGAAAGAAGAAAGAAAAATAAAAAAAAACATATTAAAATATTATCAAAATTTGTCCACATTAGTATTAATTGCTTAGCATTGGATAGCCGACATCCTTGTCAGTGAATTCCGATCGAAATTGACCGGATGGACTCAATCGACAAATTTAAAATATTTATGATAGAATTGGCAAATGTATAATATATTTAAAATTTTTAAATAATTTCCCATAGAAGTTAAATAATTTTTCTACATGTTTTGAAATTTGCCATAATAGTCCATAATAATTCATCAAGTGGAATATTGTCCTTAACAATATTATTATCTAGTCATGGATTCAAAACTCTATGCTTGTGCATGAAAACTCTACCGTTGGTTTGTAGGTCCTGGTGTTTAGGACCAAGTCTTTGGCAACTGGGCTTAGTCCTTGGCACCAACGCCTAGGTCCATCAAGGCCGAGCCCAAACCCTAGTGCTTATGTCTGTGCTTGTGCCCGATTCCCTAGCACCCAAGTCGGGCTCCGTAAAGGACGTGCTCGAGTCCTCGATACTCGAGCTTTGATCCACAAAGGCAATGCATGAGTCTTCAGCACTCAGGCTTGGGTCTTTGATTAATGAAATGTTTGTTTTTATAAAAATATTTTTAAAATTGAATCTTTAATTATTTTTAAAATTCAAAATTTTAATTTTCTTTTATGTTTTTTTTTCCTTCTTCCTTAGCCAATGGCCGACCACGATGACAACCGCCGACATATCACAAGCGAGAGATAGCTAGTGAGGTCAAGTCTTGCTAGATCAAGTAATGCTCAAGCCTTGCCTAATATTGATGAGCTCAGCCTCACTAGAGCCTTGGGTCTCGTCTCTTGCCTGTGATCGATCGCTAGTCGAGTAATAAGGAAAAAGAAAAAGGAAAAGAAAAAAAGAAAAAGAGAAAAAACTAAAAATTCAAATTTTTGGTATTTTTTCTTTGGAAAATATAACTTCTCTACTAAATGGCGAAAAATATTTTCTAATTCATTTTTAGATTGTAATTGAACATCGGAAAATATTGTCATTTTTATGGAAAAAGAATTCTTGAAAAATGTTTTTTAGAAACAGGCGTCTAAATCCAAATCGTCCGAAAAGCTCACATTGGGATTATCCAAAAAAATTCCTGTTTAAGTTTGGAAATATGGTTTGGACCAAAAAAAAAAAGGCAAACAAAAAAGTTTGGAAATGTGGTGAAAAAAAAAAAGCGTGACAATGGCTTAGAATATAATAATAGAGAAAAAAAGTAATATTTGGAAAAACGAGCAGATCCAGGCATAACCCAATCCAAATCATTCCTCCTCCTCCTCCTTCCCCCTTGTGGACGCTCCTGCTCCCGCTGCACGACGCCGGTGCCATGGAAGAGCTCTGGCGACCGCGGCTGCTCTCCGAGACCCGCTCCATTCGTCTCTCGAGAGGCGTCCCAGTCTCTCTACCCAACCTCTCGACCCTCGTCGTCGTCGTCCTCGCTTCGGTCTTCAGCAATGTCCAGTGCATCAGGTTCGCGAATCGGATCCCCGACCCGCCCGCCGGCTCTCCGAACCAACCCTCGAGGATTGCCGTCTTTCCCCTCGGGAGCTTCTAGAGGTCCGAGGCCGTCTTCGGCTGCCTCGACGGCGTTGTCCGGACCGCCGTCGGTTACGCCAGCGGTTCCAAGCCCAACCCCGAGTACCGGAGCTTGCGCGATCACGCCAAATGCGTTCAGGTAGTTTCTTCGTGAACCTTGATTCGGTTTTATGTTACGGGGCTATTGTGAGAAGATTCGATGTAATTGCAAATTGAATAGGAGATGGAGAACGTTCGGATTGTACAGATCAGAAGCCGATCGTGCTGTCGACTGGGTATAGAGTTTCAATGATTGGAAATGCTTGGCTATCATTTGTCAATTAGTGTGGATGCCATTGTTTTTGTTTCTTTCAGTTTCAGAATCCTGCCCTTCACATTGTTGTTTCCTTCAACCTCCATTAGAATTTCTTCCTATTAATCGAGGACACTATTCGCTATAGTCGATTGGATATTAACCATCAGATGCCACTTCCAGGTGGTACTTATAGCTTTATCTTGGTGAAACGTCAGAGTTTCGAGTCCGTGAAAACCGTAAAGATTGCGTGATGGTCGCTTGTGATCAACTGAATAGGTTCTGCATGTTTATGAAATAAGAGTATTCCCGTCAGTCTTTTAAGGTCCGTTTGGTAACTCTTCTCCTTGGAAAATAGTATTTTTTTGTTTCTATTCCCCGAAATAATTTCTGAATAAAAGAACCTGTTTAGTAAAGAAACTGTTTAGTAACTATACAAAATTTCTATCCTTGGAATGGAAAAAAGAATAGGAATATATTTGGTGCAATCCACAAAATTTATATTTCTTTTAATTTTTTTTAACATTTATTTATTTTTTTCTTTTCTTATTCTTTCTTGCCGGCCATTGGCGGTTGGCTGTCGACCAGAGAGTGGCAGTGGTTGATCGGCGGACAGTAGGCGGCCATCGTTGGCAAGAGGTTGGTGACGGCGGTCGGTTGTCGGCTGGTGGGTGGTAGTGGTTGGCATGTAGGCGGTGGGCAGCAGCCCGTGGTGATTGGCCAGCAGTCAGCCGGCGGTCGAACGGCAGGTGGCTGCGGCTGCAGTGATGGGCAGCCGGCTGGCGGTTGGTGGCAGTAGGCAGTCGACTAGCAGGCGGCTGTGGCAGTAGGCGGTTGGGCGGCGGCGGCAGTAGGCGGTTGGGCGGCTGTGGCAGTAGGCAGTCGGCCGGCAGCTGGCGACAATGGCTGGACAGCAAGGGGCACTGACGAGGGGCGAGGGGCAACAAGGAAGAAAAAAAGAAAAAAAGAACTTATTTTTAGAAACTGTTCTTGAGAACAAAAAACTATGTTTCCTTACTTCTTGTTTTTGTTCCAAATTTATTTCCCGATCACTATTCTATTTCGGGAATAGAAAAATTAATTGACGTTACTTAATGGATTTCTATTCCTTTTTTTTCCAAAGTTACTTGTGCAAATGCCAGGTGTATATTAAAGCTCATCACCAGTTGTCCTTAAATGATGAGAATTTTGTTGGAGACATAGGGCGTATGAGAGGTTAGGATTTGAGCAAGCAAAAGCAGATTTTGGATGTGAACCCTGTTAGCATGAAGGGGTAAATCGGTATTCAAACTAAGACTCTATCAGAAGAAAGCATTGTTTTCACTCTTCCATTTCTTTTGCGTTTTGCTACTTTTCTTTTTCCTTCTGGGGACTGGGAAGGAGCAGGAGTTTGGCAAGAAAGTTTTATCTATAATTCCTCTCTTTTGAGCAAGAGAGTCTCTAGACTTCAGTATGTCCATGGTTTTTGGTTCTTGTAAACATCACTATTAAATATTCCTAGTTGGAGCTTAATCTTTTAATTAAAAGAAAGTTGCTAGTTGATATTGATATTTACTTGTGCTTCGTTTGTTTTTTGTGAATGCTACTCCACAGGTGGAATATGATCCTAGATTGACCAGTTACAGGCAACTTTTGGATGTCTTTTGGTCTAGTCATGATTCAAGGCAAGCTCTTGGGCAAGGTCCAGATGTTGGTAACTAGTACAGGTGACGGCAATTATGTGTAGAAAGTTTTCCTGTTTATTAGAAGTAGGGAATATGGTCGGTTGCTTTGTGTCAACCTAATATTTACTGATGGAATTGTGTTGTCAGGTCAGTTATCTTCACAAATGGAACTGAAGAGTCCAGGCTAGCAGCCCTTAGCAAAGAAAGAGAGCAAAGCAGGTCCAAGGGCAGCGTTGTCACTACTCAGATTCAACATCTTGAAACATTTTATCATGCAGAGCCTGAACATCAGGTTAAGTAATTGGGAATTGCACATTTTTTCTTGAAAGTGTACCTATCAGAAAATTGATTTCACCAGTCATCATTAACTCAGTAGGTCAGAATATTAATTGACAGATTATCAAGTCGGTATGTCCAAATAGGTAATGCTGAACTCGCACCTGTCTACGTCTCTCAATACATTGTGTCCACCATAACTATCCCATCTTTTTCATTGGAGTAAAATTGTAGTAAATTCTGAACTTATTAATATTGCCCTCACTTTGTGTTGACTCAACTGACAATGAGTGAGGTTGAAGAACTTTCCATATTTAGAGCAGTCTGGTTGCCACTCGTGTTATCTCAGCCAAATGCTACATAAATACCTGCAATCCAAATATGTTACCAGTAATTCATTCCGTGCGTGGATCGAAAATTCCTCCAGAGGACGGGAAATAACTAGGGGATTAGGTGCTGCCAACTATTTTGATTTGTCTTGATTTGCCACGATAATGATCTGTGAAACATTCTAGGTGTTTTTCATGTGTTAGGAAGTGCTTTGCTGCTAGTTCTGTTGTAAGAGAAAAAGGTCCAACTGCGTATTAATTTGCCTAGGTTGATGCCCTTAATTGTCAAATCAGATCTGATGTGATCAAGTTTAAAATAAATTGTTTCCTTGGCTCCTCTGCAGCGTGTTATGTCTCTTCTAGTTGCTTACTTTGGTTTTCCCTTCCAATTAGAATGCATATTGCTGCCATCTCCGAATACTTTAGCTCATCAATTGAGAAATCCATGCACTTCATATGAATTTTCAGTTTTACCATCTGGCACTTTTGTTGGTCACAAGGAACTGGAAATAATCTCCTCTCACCAGCATTTCTGAGAAAAATTCCATTTCCATGAAAATGTGCAGAAATTCGAGCTCAAGCAGGGACCCCTCCTCCTCCAGCTGATGGGAAACCTGCCTGAAAAGGAACTTCAGAAATCAAGTTTGGCTGCTAAAATGAACAGTTTTGCAGCTGAGCTTTGCCCATCTCACATTCAGGAGCAGATTGATGCGAAGATTGGTGATATCGTCAGAAAAAATTGGCCTGTCTTGAGATATGTTTAGTTCCCAGATTAAACAATATATCAGTTGTTTGGTAGGACAACAAATTCATCAGTCCATTCCGTGCTAGGAGCTGTAAATCCTACTTTATGAGAGGAAACAAGATAAGTATTGATGGAAATGCAACTGCAATGGCCCTGCAGATGTTACCATCTTTTGATACCTGCAATATTTTTATTAAATCCCATGTCAGTTTTCTTGTGGCGCTCCAGGCAAGATGATCGTCCTGCCGATCATGTTTTTTTTTTTATTACTAGGCCTTGCTTGTTTCTCTGTTCGTGCCGAAGAAAGAAAACTGTAGAGGCTAATGGTAAAATCAAAGTGAATGCGCGCATCGAAGGTGATGCCGGCACTCATTTTCTTGTAGTTGGAACAGTTGGACCTGCTGAAGACATGCCGTGTTCATTCAACTGTAAGAGACTTGTTAGTTTTGAGAGCCTAGTAGAGTGCCTTGACTGCTTTAGGATAAACTTGTGGTTGAATACAGTGATAGACTTGTGTACATATCGTGTACATTAATCCAATTTAACGGAAATTATCAAATAGTAAATTTGTTACAAATATATTAGTATGAGTTTTTTTATGGTCAAAATTTTGTTTAGGTAAATTTGTCATAGATCTATTAGTTTGAGATTTTTTATGGTTAAAAAATTAATTTAGAGTAAATTTATCATATACCAATGTTTGTGCATTAAAAATATAAATATGCTATTGTAGAAATTCCTAGCAGAGGCAGAGCACCACTTATTTGAACCCTAGCTATCTTGAATTTATAAAACGTCATAAAGTAGTATCTCCGGCACCACCGAGGAATGTTGCACAGAAAAAAAAAAGTATTTGGGAAATATTTTAATAAAAATAATTGTCATATCGCTTACAAAAATAAGTGAATTAAAATACTTTTATTGTTCATGAATATGTTTAGACATAAATTGTTGTCAAATAATGAAAATGTTATTTATTGACTAATTATTTCAAATGATACGAGTGATTGTTTTTTAATATTTTTCATTTCATTCATCTTCTACCAAACAAACAAAAGCAAGTGTCATCTTTAAAATTCCTAAGCAGCAAATTACCAAAGTTCTTATAAAATTTTCTAGGCCGACGGGGACATTAATGATCTAAATTTCACAATTGAGATAAAATTAGAAAATTCTCCTTAAATGCATTACTTCAGTCCATGAACTCGAACAAAGATTCAAATGCCGTAAACAACTCTTGAGAAGCACAATTAAAAACAATGGATAAGGTTCATCCAAAAAAAAAAAAAATGTAAATTTCTAGTAGATATATGTAGACAAAAAAGTTCATATTTTTTGAAACTTATGCATTTATACGGTCACTTCCCCGAAATGTCACAATATACATAACTCAATGTATAATATTTTTCCATCAAATTTAATGAAAAAGATAACCTTTACAGCCACAGAGCAGAGCCAGATTTCAAATGCTCTTATTTTTCCATCATTGTTTGAAATTTCCAAAAACTTGAAAAAAAAATTATGAAAATTTCTTGAAAATACCCAGTACACAGAAACGTTCATTCTCATGCAAGCCGCGAAAACAAAAATTCAATTGGACATTAGGATAAGCTGTACAAGCCGTTGGATCTAGCATATGTGCGAGCTACATAATTTTCAGATCTTATAAATTTCACGGGCTAACTTTGGACCTCATAACTCCTTTGTCCGAATTCCATTTTGGACTGATCAGGTATCTACAGCAACATAAGTGGTAATGAATATGAACAATCAATTGAGTAAATGGCAAAAGGTTGGGATTTGGGAACAACCATTTTGCTTGCTTGATTTCATTTAACAAAACTCATGCAATAAATAAAAAAACTACTAAATAAGTGGATATTTTGCAATATGAAAGATTGATGTTTGCAGCAACTTGTGAAAGACAAAGCAAAGAGATGAACCTGCAGATGATGGAAGAAGAAAAGTGGAGTGTCAGAAGGTGGATGGTTACAATTTTCGGTTTTAGATTATCTTTTTTGCAGGTGAAAAACTTAGGTAAAGTGCATTAAGTAAAGTGTATACAGAAATTCAAGACACGCAGAATAGAGGAGGCCTGGATGGTTTCACCTTCCTTGGAACCAGACATGTATGAAATCACTTTACCTGTGTTTTCCCAGGTGGCGTGGGATTCAGGCCCGTGCAGAGGCCTCTTTTTTTGTTTTATAAGAATAAACTAGAAATAAATTCTAAAGAATTGGCAAGTGCGATTTGCAGATTTAAGGGATAAAGGTGAAATACATATAGAAGCCCAAGGCACGCTAAAAAGGGGAGGCTTAGATGGCCTCACATTCCGCAAATGTGCAACCTCATTTGTACATGTCCAACCGATAAGGGACTCTAATTTTCATGAGTTTGTGTGTGCGATGAAAATTAGTTGAGAAAGGGATGTGGAACCGAGCGTTTACTAAAATATTCTTTTCTTTCGCTTTAGATCTTTATTTTGCTTGAGGACAAGTTTGGAATAAAGCTTAATAAAAGCGAGGCGAAACCTGGCTTCCCTTAATGCATAGAAAATATATCATTCATATATAACTTTTTATTAGCATCGGGCCAAGAAATCAAACATTTTATCAAGAGGCTTCAAATTATTTAATCGATCTTTCTAGCATATATGGAAAAGGCATGACTTTTATTTCTGACTTTTTATTATTTGACATTTGAAATTTGATTGATCTAGAAACCTATACATAGGGACATTGAGAACATTTGCAATTGCAATCATGCCATTTTTCATAATTTTTTAAAATCAAATTATGCATACTTTATTCTGACTGAAATTTTTGCTCGAATAATAAAGGAAAAATAATGGGAAGGTTCAAGTGTGCACTTGCTATTTTCTGAATAAAGTTGACCTAAATTTTGAAGTTTTGACTGGCAGGAATAATGATGACATCAGTGCCATAATTATTGTAAGGCGCCTACTTTAATTTTAATAAATGATTATCTATGTGCCACAATTTTTATATTGCAACATTGGGCTAAGAACCATAGGAGTTCCAAAATTTTCATATAACGCTTACTTGAGTACCAATTTTTTTTTTTATTCACTTGAGTGTTGCAAATTTGAAAATCGATCACTTGAGTATCAATTCCAATATGCCTCACCGAAAAATCCAATATAAATGTCGGTCATCCAACGTGGTTTCACTAGCGCTAACATGGACAATTTTTTAAATATTTTTATTATCTTCTTGAATTTTAAATTTTATTAATTTTTGTTTTTTTTTCTTTAGGATTAATGAGGGTCACTGATGACCCTTGTCGACTGTGAAATCCTTGCCAATCTGGGCAAGGGTCGTCTCGCCTTTGGCCATGGAGGCCATAAGTGAAGCTGTCAAGGCCTTATCAGCCATTGGTGAGGCTAAGGGCCCTCCCCACCTCAACCATTGCTAGTGAGGTTGCGATGCCTTCGCCCATGGCCTTCGTGGCCAAATTTGGGTGAGGACCACCTCGCTCTCGCTGTGAAGGCCCTAGGTGAGGGCGTCAATCGTGCGCCTCACCCAACGCCCTTTCCCGCTTTGGGTAGCATCACTCATGGCTGCCCAAAGCTAGCAAGGGCCCTCGCAGCCTCACCAATGGCCCGCAAGACCCCAATGTCCTCGCCCAAGGCCTTCACAACCGAGGGAGAGGCAGTCTTGCCCAATCTAGGTGAAGGTTTCACGGCTGATGAGGGTCGTCAACGACCCTAGCTAGCTCTTTAATAAAAAAAAACAAAAAAAGTTAAAAAAGTTAAAAAAATTCCACATAGGATGATTTGCCCAAATTAGCACTCAAGTAATCGATTTTATTCCGATGTAGCACTCAAAGTGAGTTCACATGCAACTGTAGCGGCACCATTTGCTGAAATTTGTCCTTTTTTAATGTATTTACCCTGCCCACCCGTTGTGAATGTTAATGGCATTTCCACTGCATATATGATCGTAGAGGCTCTTGGTCAACTATCCGTAAACGTAGCTATTGAATCTGTTCTTGGTGGAAGGTTTCATGGAAATGACTCTGAGAGCGCCTTTACTACCAGAATACTCGATTCCACCTTTCGTCATCAATAGTGACAGTTAGTGTCTTGGTATTGAATCACTCTTAGAAAATTCAAGCTCCCTTAAGACTAAAGAAATGGATATTAATCCATTGCAAGAACTTCTGCAACGGGCTATGCCACCCAAAGCAAGAACGGGAAGTCGCATCCGTCCCATCGCAAGCACCTACAATGTCATGATCACATTGGTTTACCCTTTTTTCTTTGGTAGTTCAACGGACGGTCGCCCCTCCAACAAGAAAAGGTATAAATATGGAAACTTCTCTGCCATTTAGATCGGAGAATTTATGGAGGTCGCCCCTCCAACAAACTCACTTTGGGTAAAAAGTTTTGGTACTCAAATAAGCTGCGTACGGAAGTTTTGGCACTCCTACTAAAGTTTTCACATATGAAGTTCTAAAATTGTGTGATGCGTAATTTATATACCAAACAACATTGCTAAATGAATCAATTTTACACAAATTAAGATATTTTAGATTGGTTCTAAACGTTCTGTAGCATTGATCCTCACAATTGATCAAAGAGAAGTGCATTTAATTCAACTCAAGGGACCTTGAGCCTCTATAATCCCCTAGGAAATGTTGGGGCATCTAATAAATTTTTTTTGGAGAGCATTGTGTGAAAGCCATCATTGGCAAAACAAAACTTAAGGCAGGTGGGGACAGCTTTCGGAATGTTATTGTGATTTCTAATGACTTTTCTCCTTCCAATCTTGCCTTTGCTTATAATTTGTGTATTTCACTTTTGCCCTTTAGAAACACTGTTTATTGTCTTTCTCATACACAATCTCTCTTTGCTCGCTAGTTGTGCCGATCACAACAGTCGAGGGTCACTTGGGGTAGTGCGACCTCGACAGCGTTGCTTGTGGTCACATGACCTTGGCAATGGGCCGTCGTCTCTCTTTCAAGCTTCCCCTGAGGTGCCATCTTCGTCAATTTGTGCTTCCACTTTTATTGTCTGTTTTTTTTTTTTTTTTCAAAGTAAAGTCCTTTACATATTTTTGCAAATAGTGTTTTGCATTTTATGAAACCCCTTCTACCTAACAATTTTTGTGTCCATGCAAAGCTGTTTCACAACGATGAACCAAAGGCACCATAATGGAGCAAGGTCAGAGAAATAAATACGAACTTACCAGAGGCGAAGAAAATTTTACTTACAATCCTTTTTGCTAGGAAAGCAAATAGATCCATGTGATTTTAGATGAAACTATTTTAAGAGAATGTTTGCTCAATGATTTTGCTAATGAGTCCAAAACAATGAAAAATAGTGTCAAAGTTTGAATATTTTCTTTGTGATTTTTGCTTTTGGCTTGCTTCAATTTAAAATTAGAGCAACAATTTTATAAATGATCAATTTAATGTCAAAACTTATCACTTTAGTGTCAAAACTTTTTAAAGCAATTATTTAAGTGACTTCAACGAGCCACGCCATATATTCAGCAAACTAAATCATCCTATTCACTTAGATGATGATTTTTCAAAAGTCGTGGCACTTGAAATGAATATTTAAAAGGTTTTAACACTAAATCATGCTTTATAAACGTTGTGGCATTGATGACATCATTTTCGCTCCGGGGAAATGTAAAACTTTTTTTGAGGTTATGAATATTTGGACATTGATATTTTCATAGGTTCTTGATTGCGTGTTTATAGCCTTTATGTGCAATGTCAAGGGTTTAATTAAGTAAAGTTAAAGGCGGTGCACCGGCTGTGTCCCCTTCGCTTGGCAGTATGTGGAGGATGAAAAATGTTCAGCTCATACGAAAGATGTTTAGTGAGTGTCGCAGACCACATGCCAAATAGATCAGACATGGACGACAAGTCGCGATCATGATGGTTATGAAGCACATCAGTTGATGGGGATGCGGTGTGAGACGTGCGTTCTCACGCATTGTTTTACCGAAGCGACAACTAGACTCATCAAATGAGTGGGTCGAGTCAGGTCGAAAATGGGTCAACTCATATTTAACCAATTTAGTCCGTTTTGACCCATATTTATATAGTGTAAATCAAGTGACCCATACCCGACCCGATTTATACCCAACTCATATCCGACCCGACTTGTATTGCTAAAACCTAATAATATTCTAGGAAAACCCACCTCTACTATAGGCTAATTGGATTAAAACTTCAAATCAAATTAAAAATAGTAAATAAAATAAATAAAAAAGTTAAAAAAACTATAAATTGAAATATTTATAAAGAATTAGACCATGCACATGCTTCTCTTATTTGAAGTGAACATACCATTGAATAACTACAAACCGTAACATAAAAAAGCTCATTTTTATGATTTTTCAATTAAAAAAAAGTATTGTTAAAATATTTTTACGCAATACAAATTTTTGAACAATTTTTATTCAATACAAATTTAATGGAAATTTTTATAATTCTTTTAAAAATATTTTTAAAAAATTCTAATTTTTAATTTTTTAAAATATAATTTTTAATTATTTTTATTTTTAAAAATATAAATTTTAATTTTTAATAATTATTTTTGTATTTTTCTCTTTTCTTTTTTCTTCTTCTTCAGTCGGCCGTCGACCATGACGACGGCCGGCGACCGGCCATAGGCGAGATCGAGCTCACTAGCGTTGGGTGGGGCTCGATCTCACCGATCTGACGAAATCGAGGCCTCACCCGACGTTGGTGAGCTCGAGTCTCGCCAGTTGTCAACGAGGCTCGAGCCTTGCCAAATCTGGCAAGGTTGAGGCTCCGCCGATGTCGAGCAAGGCTCGATCTCGCCAATCTGGCGAGGCCGAGGCCCCACCCGACGTCGTCGAGCTCGAGTCTCGCCAGTCATCGATGAGGCCTAGCCTCGTTGGATCTGTCGGGACTTGAGCTCGTCGGCGTCGGGCGGGGCTTGATCTCGCCGATTCTCGCCAGATTTGGCGAGGCTCGAGCCTCGCTAGTCGTCGGCGACCTCGAGCTCACGTGTCGACGAGCTTGAGCCTCGCCAGCTCCGTCGCCAATTGACGGCCGGCGGCCAGCTAAGGAAGGAAGAAAAAGAAAGAAAAAGAACAGAAAAAAAATTGAAATATGAAAAATAATTATAATTTCGATTTTTTATTAAAAAAAACATTTTTATAAAGTTAAAGAGGGAAGGTCATGGGTTCAAAATAGGTTTTCTAATAATCCATTTAGACCCATTTATTTTTGTGCTTTACTTTCTCAAACTCATTTCTAACCCATATTTAACTTTCACTTGACCGTATATGACCCATTTTGCTAGCTTTAGCGACAACATTATTCTAGGATTCAATATGGAGATTAGTATCCAAGGAGAATAATATGTTGTTTGGGAATCGAAGCAATCAACTCAATGCATCGGAATCGCTTCAACTTGGAGCGAGCATTTATTACCCTCTTTTTTGCCTTTTTGCACGTCTTTACTTATTGTGATAGCAACTCAAATGGGTGATTTTTATACTCCACATGGATCACGTCGGGTTTGTGGGGGTGTGCCTGAAAAGTGTTTAACTTTCACTTGGCCCGTATATGACCCATTTAACTAAAACTGAGTCATAATATGGGTTTATGACCCCTTTTTGCTAACTTTAGCGACAACGTTATTCTAGGATTCAATATGGAGATTAGTATCCAAGGAGAATAATATGTTGTTTGGGAATTGAAGCAATCAACTCAATGCATTGGAATCGCTTCAACTTGGAGCAAGCATTTATTACCCTCCTTTTTGCCTTTTTGCATGTCTTTACTTATTGTGATAGCAACTCAAATGGGTGATTTTTATACTCCACATGGATCACGTCGGGTTTGTGGGGGTGTACCTGAAAAGTGTGGAGATCACAAATCATAATGAAGTTAATAGGATTTGAAATCTTGAGAAGTGATTTTACAACCAGACTTTATCTCTAGTTCTATATTTCAATCTTTTCAATTAAAGCAGATTATGATCATGTCAGTATGAATTTCGGAATCTGATTTTGTTACTTTACCTCATCCTCACGTAAACGTAGAGAATTGCTTGATAATTATGCATCTAAAAGTGGTGTCACGGGTATTGTGTCGTGAGTATTTTCCAAAAGCATATTGCTTTTTCATTCTTATGATGTTACGCAGCGTCAGTAACTGCTTTTGAATTTGATTCCAATATCTAGTCATTGGTTATAAAGAGTGGCCGTTTCGAGGATGTTGCAGGGGTAAATTCGAGGCTCATGTTGTTTGCCTTGCTTTGTCCTCTCCCTTTAAAATCCTAAGATCGACCAAGGGTGCCCGACCATTGCGCCTTTTGGTGCCGACATCGAGATCAACCATGGGATTTTCGCTGCTCCCTCAAAACGCTCGAGAACTGTGGAAGGAGTGGGAGCTGCGAGTGCTCGTCCTCCTTAGCTTGTTCCTTCAATTGACCCTTGTGACTCAGGGCTTTCGGAGGAAATCCATCTACAAGTATTGGATCCGCGTCGTGGTCTGGACGACGTATCTATTAGCCGACTTCATCGCAACCCTCGCGCTCGGCGTCGTCTCGTACCGCCTGGCCATCATCAAGGAAACGAAGGGGGCAATCGATCCAAAGAGCCAGATCACTGCTTTTTGGGCTCCGTTCCTTCTCCTCCACTTGGGTGGGCCCGACACAATCACCGCGTACGCCCTGGAGGACAATGAGCTGTGGTTGAGGCAGTTGGCACGGCTTTGCGTCCAGGTGGGACTAGCTTGTTACATCTACTTCATGGCCTTGTCAGGATCTACGCTGTCGATATTAGCGGCTGGCATGATCCTGGTGGGGTTCATCAAATATATAGAGAGGACATTGTGTTTGTATTGGGCAAGCGAAGATCAACTTCGAGATTCGATGCTTTCACTTCCGGATTTTGGTCCAATATACCCCAGGATCATGGAGCAGTACACTCTGAAGAAAGAGGAGGGTTACCAAGTCGGCATTGACGAGGTCATGGAGGTTCCGGCTCCGGAGGACCTCTCAGCAAACAGCGGTGAAGCCATCGACCAGGAGAAAGGAGCAACTCTTGTCAAAGCCTATGAGTTGTTCAAGATCTTCAAGCTTCTCTTCGTGGGCCTTATCCTCAACTCTGGCGACCTGAAGGCCAGCAAAAGCATGTTCATGAACCGTAAGGACATGGACTCAGCGGAAGCTTTTAGGATTGTGGAGATCGAGCTCGGGTTCATGTACGATCTGCTCTACACCAAGGCACTGTTGCTGAACCGTGCTTGGGGCATCATTCGTTGGGTCATTAATCTCTCGGTGCTGTGTGCCGTGTTGCTGTTCTTCTCCTTACGGGATAGGAAGGATTACCCCAAAGTCGACATCTATATCACCTTCTTGCTGATAAGTGCGGCTATACTTTTAGAGATTTACTCGGTGCTTCTTGCAATTTCATCCGATTGGGTCGACCATTGGCGTCTTCAGAGACCTGGCAGGTCCATAATATCATCTGCCGTGGCTTTTCTCCGGATCTGCCCGAACCCAAGATGGTCAAATTCCGTGGCCCAGTTCAGCCTCTTGATATTATCTATCAGGAAAAGAAACAGGATCTTCAGCAAGATTCCGGGGCTTGCCAAGTTAGATGAGAAGTTGGAGAAGAACTTCTACATCGATTACAAAGTGTTCAACAACAACATCAAAGAATGGACCTTCGATCACATGAGAAAAAGGGTCGATTATCTGGAACGGAACGACAAACTGAAGAGCGGATTGACGAGTCTTAAGCTGGAGGTTAGTGAAGTACTGATAAGGTCAAACAACGATCACCTGAACTGGAGTGTGAACGATAAGGAGTTCGACCAGAGCATCCTCCTCTGGCACATCGCCACGGAGCTCTGCCACTACAAGGACCACAACAGGCAGGGAGAAAACCCGGAGCACATCAAGGACTACAAGATGAGTAAGTTGGTCTCTCGGTACATGCTCTATCTTTTAGTACTCCATCCTTCCATGTTGCCAATAGGGACAGGGGTGCTCCGATATGAAGACACTTCGGTTGACGCTCATAAGTTCTTCGAGGACAAGCTAGCGGTGTTGTCAAAGGAAGAAACCAGCATCAACTCATCGGTTGTCAAGACGAGGGCGCAGAATCCATTCAGGAAAGAGAAACATCACCACACCAATGTTAAAAGCTGCGACAAGGCGCACAAGTCAACAGAGTCACGCGATCTATGCGAAGTCTGCCATCTTCTGCTACAAGTGGGAACTCAGCTGCCCGCCACGAAAATACAAGGTGGCAAAAGCAGGTCGGTGCTGTTTGACGCTTGCCATCTTGCGTCCCAGTTGAATGAAATTGAGTCGAAAGACTTCGGTAGGAAATGGAAGTTGATCGGCAAGGTCTGGGCACGCTTTCTGATATACGCAGCTTCCCAAAGCAAAGGGTACCAACACTCGGAGAGCCTGAGCAGAGGAGGAGAGCTTCTCAGCCATGTCTGGCTTCTAATAGCGCATCTCGGCATGGCGGAGCTGGTGCAAACTACCGGAACACAATGCATTACCAAACTGACCTTGAACTAGATATTTCCGGTGGAATGCGTCTTCTGCTTAACCTACTGTTACTTGAGTAAGATAAATAAGTTCAGCTCATCATCATCATCTTGAGATAGTGAGGGTGAGTTATTTCAATACTTGCACTTGAGGACTCGGGAAATAATGAAAACTGTGTATCAGTTATTCTTCTTCACCAGAGGCATTTCCCTGAACTGAAGCCAGCGACCTTAACATAATTAATTTTCATCCCCATTTGTACACTTCTAACTTTAAGAAAGCAAACACGTCTATATGGGGGACTGAGAACGGTAATTTATTTTAGAGGGATTCGTAAATTTCAATTTTTTTTTTTAAAAAAAAGAGCAACTTTTAAACTATCACGAATTTGTAGCTAGCTTGTCTATGTGGTTAATAACATTTTACTCTAAAAAATCCAGTTTGTGGTTGGTATTTGCCTATTTATAACTTCTATCTATGACTATCTCTTAAAAAATTAAAAAAAAAAATTATTTTAAGATCCAAAAGATAATGAAAAACTCGCTGTTTATTCTAAGCAATTTCTACCAAATCTGAAAAACATTATGTTATAAAGGAATGAGCTCACTTGTGAAGCAAGTGATCCTCCACATCTAGTAGTGACTAGACAAATAGGCGGCATTCACCAAAAATCCAAGGGCGCTTTAACATCGCAGGTAACTCAAAATAATTTTTGGGTATTATCAACAAATAAACATGAAAGATGAGTACAATCGTCCACAATCTAATCACCACACGACAAGCATAGCACACCGACATGTCAATGCAACTGAGCATATGTAATTTCCAGCAGCAGCATAAACATCTCGGTAATGGACTCAGACTCGTAGACATAACCTCTGGGAAACAGTGGTACTAAAACAAAATTGCGAGCAACTGTTCTTCGACATAAGATCAAATGACAGGATAAACCAACAACTAAATCCATATTTATTAATTCATCAGTCACTCAAAAGCATCTCTGTTTGATCCAACGTTTCTGCAAGAAATATATTATTGGTCACAAATATGCTATAGTAGAAATTCCCATGTGTCGTACTTTATCAATACATCCATGATGTGGTGCAATTAGAACGCACTGTTTCGTCTTGATATATTACGATGAAAAGACACCATTTGAAGGGTATGAGAGAGTCATATAAAAAAAAAAAAAAATTAACCGTTGGGATGGTTGGCATAACGTATGTTTAGAAAGAAATTGTTTTCCTTTCTTGTCCCCTTTCTATCAAAAAAAAAAAAAAAGGCGTTCCATTACTCCTTTATGAAAACAATTGACATTTACGCTGTGGAAATTAGATGTTTTCCTCGTAATTGCATATAGACCATCGTGAAGTAATATTGTTTGTTGATCATCCATAATTCAACGTTCGTTCTGGGGTAAATTGTTCATTGCGCATGAGAAAGAGGTTAGTTGTCTTTCGCCGACTTTCTTTCAACATTAGTATCAGAGCCTAGTTGTAATTTCTACCTTGATTTGTCATCGAATTTTCTCGTTTACTATTTGATATTGAGATCAAGAGAATAAATTTTACAATTTCTGGATGTTTATTGCTCGAAATTGTAATCCGAATCGTCGAAAATGAACTGAAGTGAAGAACGGGTTTGGGGACCGCATATACTGTACGGTTTTGGTCATTTTTCGAAATATTTTTTTTGACCAAAATCAATTTTTAAATATAGGGTGAAAGTACTCATCGAGACGAGTCGAATGATGGGTTGAATGCTACCGGAGGACGCCGAACGTACCCACACACGTCGCTAGAAGCCGCGGCACGTGGGCACCAACAGCCAGATGTCACGCCCTGAACCTCGAGTGCGTGCCCGTCCCTCGGTGGTCGATAAAATTTGTGATATCCCAAGACGTGTTGCCGACCCATTCATTTTAATGCACATGCGGAAGCAAATTACTAATCCCCTGACCACAACAAACGTGGGATAGAAAAGTAGGACAATAAATTTCAAATCAACGTATAAAAAAAAAAAAAAAAAAAAAAAAAAAACCACAATCTGATTTGCAAATAGATGCCAACTCTAGAGTCTAAGTACATGAAGTCTATCTTCAAAAAGAACTTCTGAGCCATCCATGGTCCTAACCCTTCCACCTCAAGCTCCGAGTTATTCACCCTAGGGACTTGAAAAGTTGAGCCCACAATTGAGTGAGACAACGTTTTAGCAAATCCACCCCCTAAACCCCGATTAGGAAAGAAATACACCTAAAGGCTATCTATGTAAGTATAAAACAGAGGACTTACTTTTATCTCAATTCCTTCTTGCAAGTCTATACAATTCATATATTCAACGAATCACTTCAACAATTCAAATTGATCCAGTCAATTCCATACCATCAAGACCATCTCTCGGTCAACCCATTCAAGACTATCTATAAAGTCCAATCACATCAAGGACTACTCACCCTAAACTAAAGATAGATAGTATAGTTCATCAAAAGCTTATTATAGCATTTACTGCTTACCCTAAGCTGAAGATAGATAGTATAGCTCGCCAAAAGCTTATTATAGTGTATACTGCTCATCCTAAACTAATATATCAAAGCCCGCAAGCTAATATAGTATACTACTAATGCTCACCGAAGCTGTGCAATACTTAATTGCTCACCAAAGCTGTGCGATACTTAGGGTATACTGCTCACTTTAAGCTAATATATCAAAACTCGCAGGCTGATATAGTATACTGCTAATGCTCATCGAAGCTATGTGATACTTAATTGCTCACCAAAGCTATGCGATACTTAGGGTATACTGCTCATTCTAAGATAATACATCAAAGCCTCAGGCTGATATAGTATATCATTATACTCAACCAACAATTTCACCACTTTTATCATACCTGATAAAAATAATCATGTGTGGGTACATGGTAAGCCTCAACAAAAAATATAATATGTTTCTTTCATAAAATCCCACTATATATAGTTGATAAAAACATTTTTGACTCGTAAACCGACGCTCAATAATTTTTTAATTAAATATCGAAATTATTAAATTTTGAGATAAATACCCCAAAATCACAATTCATACTCAAATTATACAAAGCAACACTCAATTAAATAAACCAATCATATCATTGCAATCATCACGAAATTCCGGTCATCGGCTATCTCGGTCTAATTTCCGGAAAATAATAATTAATTAAATAATTATCAAAATTAATTAAGAAATACCAATAAATGCAAATTAGGCCAGAAAAGCTTAATTAAATACTGAAATGGGCCTAAAAAATTTTCAAACCTATCTAGATAAATACTACAGCTTATCTAGTCTCTAATTACGCTACTCTAACCACCTAATATGCAAAAACGAATAATTAAATTGCTAATCCGTTATAACTAACTACCTTATCCATGCTTAACCTAAACTAATCAATTCTTAAGCATAATTAACTCCCTAAGTACAGATTAGTGAGTAAACTCACTGGATTTGCGAGTTGGTGAGTCCACGGTGACGGCGACACGAAGATGGGCAACAAACTCCGAAGCGACGACTCCCGACAAGGCCCGGAGCCCACAGCTGTGCTGTTCAATTCTACCTGTTGCTGGTTTGGGGGTTAATGGCTAGACACAGGGCTGCAGCTAGGCTAAGACACAAAGCTAATGGCTAGAGAGACCCGGGTTGTTGAGCTCGTGGACGTTGGATGGGCTGAACTAGGCCGAACAAACAACCGGAAGGGGCTGTGGGTTCGACTCCAAGGGAAAGACAATGGAGCTATAGATTCAGTGGAGGATTTCTCGTGGACGTTGCTGCTGGGGTCAATGCCAGGGGCTGCTGGACGCTAGGGTTGACTTGGTGAAGAGATGCACATGAGATAGTGCGTCGGTGGTGCGAGCCGAAGAAGAAATGGATGAAGGAAGCAAGCTAGTGGCGTCTTCGACCGAACAAGAGAATGAGAGGAAAAAGCGAAAAAATAAAAGGGTTAGGGGCAGCTGCGCCGAAGAGAAAAAAGGAAAGAAAGGGATAAGGGAGAGAGAGAGAGAGAGAGAGAGAGAGAGAGAGAGAGAGAGAGAGTGTCGGTCAAGGGGGGTGTGCAAGAGAGAGAGAGAGAGAAATAGATAAGGATGCCCATAAAGTCAAAAGGCAGAAAGCAAATGGAAGAAGGTGGCAGGGAACTGGTTGGCTAAAGGGGAACGTGCGAGAAAGAGGGAGAGAGAGAGAGACGTGTGCAAAGGGGATTCCGGTGAGGGGGAAAGAAAAAGATAGTTTAAACACACTTATCTTTGACCACTTGTGTGATTATTCAATCTTATCTTCAACTAACAATATCAATCGGTTACCTAAGGCTAATTCAACACCAACTTGCACAATTTGAAGTCCAAATGAAGACTAAAATATGACAGCCCCTCTAGCCTACGAATTTCTTCCAATTGGACTTCCATTTTTTCATCAATTTCTCCAATTTGACATCCAATTTTTGCTGAGAAAAAAGCTCACACAATATCCACGATTTCCCATTACTAAGTAGCTCACTTTGGAGGCTAAAAATCCCTTTAATTTGATCAATCCGAATTTCCATTCTTTTTCGAATCGTCCGAATTGATTTTTCGTAAAAATTCCGAATTTGCCGAAAATTCTTTGAAAGATGAGTCGACGTTCTTAAAATAAATCGTGACAAGACAGAACTTTCAAATTTTGAAATCGGGTTCAAATTAGCAGTTAATTTCAATATGACACGATTTTAGCGTGACGTAACATACCGGGTAGCTTTTAGGAATTTTTAGAGCAATTGACCTTGTGATCGATTATTTTCGAGCCACAATGTACATCTTTGACACATTGTCGACTCTCAATTGTCGTGAAAATCTCGAGAGTTTCAAATACGGCCACAGGTACCAAAATGACAGAAAAATTGGTCTAGTGCCAATTGACGAGAATTTTGTAATCTGGTAAAATCACCCACACTCCGATTACGTATCTCAGTCGAATCGATCTATCTCCGGTCTTTAATAGATTTTTGACTGTGCCGTAATGACCATTCCAGATTAGCATGGTCAAGTAGTCAATTCCTAGTCGAGTTTTCAAGTTCATTACGTTTATATTCATTAACGACTTCACCTGATAGGTTAGTTATCCCGTGAGTGACCAACTCAAAGAAAAACACTATAGGCGTGTCGATGAAAAGCCCAACTTATCCAATCGAAATCGGATGCTAAAAATTAGGATGTCACACTAGACGTGCTGAGCATGCTAACGTGTGAGTGCCACGCGTACATCGGCGAACAGATGTGTGTTGACATCATCCAATGGTTAGTAACTGCCAGATGACGTCATCGATGATGTCATCGTCGGTGATAGCTGGCCGGCCAATGACCCGACTCAAGACCCAATTCCACCATGACCGAACTGGTCAACCTGTTCGGCGGTCAAACTAGTCAAACCAGTTGCCGATTGGATTGGTTGGACCAATCGGACTAGCCAAGAGCCTTTATGGCTCGTTGGCGTGTGTGCCACACCCGCCACACACTTGGGTGGCGCGTGTGGGTGCTTGGGTGGTCCGATTGCCGCATGGTCAGAACATTTGGTTCGTATGGATGTGCTCTACACTATGGTATAGTTATTTTATATGTTTGAATTTTTTAAAAGTATAAAAATGTGTACAGAACTCTAAGTACCTGTATTTTTGGGGTATAAATGTATTGTTTATTCATTTTTTAGCTTGTATTTTCATATGGTTTTTGAAATACAAAAGCTAGCCTAAATGAAAATGGTATCATATATGTTGTGTAGAGCTTGGTTCGAAAATAGTATGTATATAATTTAATATACTTACACTTTTCTAGTTCCAAGAAAATTCGAACAATGATTGGAAATTCTTGATTTTTTTTGTACATGTTGAATTACGGTTTTGATTATAGTTGATGCATGATTGTTTTTTGTACGTTGGTTCACATCATGTTATACCTTTTGTGTTAATGAAAAAATGTAGAAATTACATGAGATCATATAATTACTTTTTCTAGTGAGAGTTCGTAAGTTGATAGAATTCGAAAGAGTTCTCACCTAAAACTTAAAATTTGTGCAAATTAAACTAATTAATGATAATAGAATAATCGTACATAGAAGCTGATTGGAAACATAGTGAACTTTCGTTTTCGTGTTTTTTGTGAAATTATCATTAATTTAGTTTGTTTGTACTGCAAATCAAATATGTGTGTTACTTTGAAAAATGTACTAGTATTGATTATGCATTTATTATGTTAATATGTTATAACAATTGATTATGACTTCTACATCCAAAACCATTGTGGTTGACCTCAACAAGAGTGAAAAAATGAATAGTGACAATTATAATATTTGGCACTGAAAGATTCAGTACATCTATGAGGAACAAGAGGTTTTAGAAACCCTCAACCACATTGATGACCCTAAGCATGGAACTTCAACTCAACACGGGAGAGATCTAGAAGCTTATCAAGCTTAGAAAAAGAAAAATAATATTGCTCATATCACGTTGCTAAGTTGTAAGTAAGATAATCTCATATGTGAGTTTGAAAGTTATAATAAAGCTCAAACAATGTGGGTTGCCTTGAAAGATAAGTTTTGGGGATACATTTACCACTAAGTTGAGAAGACTCACCATCAAATCTGACATATACCAAAAACGCCCAAATGTAACGATAAGGCAGCATCTTCGGGAGATATCAAACATGATTCGTGAGCTTAAGTCAGCAGGTCACTCCCTTACTGATGAACAGTAAGTTCAGCTGTTATAAGGTCTCTTCCTGACAATTATAAGCATATAAAGATCAATATAATGCATAATGAGAATATTGTCACTTTTGATGATATAGCACGTCATTTGCAATTAGATGATGAGCATCTAGAGGCTGCGAAATCTTCTGCCTATGCTTATGTTGTTGAATCAAGTTTGTGCAAAGCTTTGGGCTTTAAGCACAAAAGGTATCATCAATTCAATAACAAAAGGAAGAAAATTGATCATGCACTTAAGATGGCTAAGACCTTTCGATGTAAGGAGTGTGGTGGGAAGAAGAATAAGGTCAAAATGAAGTGCTATAATTGTGGCAAGATGGGTTATTTTACTCGTGAAAGCACTAAGTCAAAAGAGATACTATATTACTCCATTATTTTATGTAATGCTTGTGTTTCTAGCAATATAATACTTGCTGAATTCCATTTAATGTGGACTATAAACTCAGGAGTAACATACCACGTATCTAGAGACTGAGAAACATTTGTGGAGTATTATCGAATACAGCTTGGAAGAATATAGATATATGTTAAGAATAACTTAAGAGTTGAAATGAGGGGTATAGGCACATGTAAATTAATTTTACGTGATGGTTGAAGCCTACTATTACATGATGTCCTCTATGCTCCAGATTTCGATGGAACTTAATCTTTATAGTTGTTCTTCTTAGTCTAGGTTATGTATTGAATTTCCATAGTGATTGTGTTGACATTTTGTTTGGAACAGTGTATCATGGTTTAAGTCATATATTGAATGGTTTTATGGTGTTATACATTGATTATGATCGGTATAATGTTAATGTCGATGATTGTTTTTCTTTAATTACTTCTTCTAGTAATGTTGAGATCGATACAAGTACTTGACATGTTAGATTAGGTCACATTGGGTTACAAAGAATGCAAATGTTAATTAGAGAAGACATTTTATGGTCACTCACTAATGTTAATCTATCCGTATGTAAACATTGTTTAGCGGAAAAAGCAACTAGAAAATCATTCGGTAAATGAACTAAAGCCGAATTTCCATTATAACTCATAAATTCTGAAATTTGTGGTCCTTTGAACGTGAGGCCGAGGCATGAAGCCTCATATTTCATCACTTTCATGGATGACTTCACGCTTTTCGGTTATGTTTTTCTGATTTCCTATAAGTCAGAAGTATTAAACTGTTTTAGACAATATATAGTGATGGTAGCGAATCAGTTGAACAAAACAATAAAGGCACTGAGAACCGATCGCAAACGTGAGTATCTATCTGAAAATTCAAGGCTCTTTGCGATAAAAATGGAATTGTACGACAATTAACTATTCCTAGTACTCCACAACAAAATGGGGTTGCTAAGAGAATGAATAGAACTATATTAGAAATGGTTAGGTCTATGATGACGCAAGCAAATTTACCTATCTCCCATTGGAGAGATGCATTATTGACTTCTATCTATGTATTCAACCGAGTGCACTCAAAATCAGTTACTTCCACCTCTTATGAATTGAGACTGGTAGAAAACCAAACTTAAGTAATCTATGTCCATAGGGGTGAGCAGCTTATGTTTATAACTATTCCCATAAATATGGCAAATTAGGTCATAGAGGGAATATTATGAACACTTCAAAGAGTACGTGTTCATAAGTGAACAAGCTAATGGAAGTATGACCAAAATGAAGTCACGAGATATCACGTTCTTAGAGAACAATTTTCATAGTAGATGTGAGATTGATAAGGACCTCCAATTATATGAGATGGGAGATCCTAATAACACATCCACTAATGTTGTAGAGGGAAATTGAGATTTACCTTAAAATACAAAACCTAGTGAGAGTGTTGCATTGCCTGGTGAACTGAATTTAAGAGAAATTCAGTTACGTAAAAATAATCATAAAAGTATTCATCGTCGTCGTTTTGAGATTGAAGGGAAAGCATTTATGATTGCTCAACAAGACGATGTCGAGCTTAAGACTGTTCAAGAGACTCTCTCATCTTCTGATAAGAAAGAATGGAGAAAAGTTTTGGAAGATGAAAGAAGTCAATAAGGGCAAATCACGTCTGAGACTTAGTTAATCTACCACTCAATCACAAGGCTATTGGAGACAAATGGGTTTTTAAGATTAAGCGAATGGTGGATAAATCCATTGAAAAGTATAAGGCTCGTCTTGTGGCGAAAGGTTATACTCAACAAGAGAGTATAGACTATGATGGAATATTTTCACCAATTGTATGGTTTGCCTCAATATACCTTCTCCTAGCCATCATTGTACATTTGGACTTTGAATTACACCAAATGGATGTAAAGACAGTATTTCTCAATGGAGAGGTAGATAATGAAATCTATATGAAGTAGCCAATATGTTTCATAGCTAAAAGTCAAGAGCATAACGTTTGCAAGTTTCATCACTCAATATATGGCCTTAAGCAATTATTTAGATAGTGGTATCTTCGTTTTTATCGAGCCATAACGACTTTTGGTTTCATGATAATTGAAGAAGATCACTATGTATATGTCAAGCGATCCGAATATAAATTTGTAATTTTATCATTTTATGTAGACGATATTCTATTAGCTAGAAATGATAAAGTTTTGGTTATTACCATAAAAAAATAGTTGTCCTCTAATTTTGAAATGAAGAACGTGGGAGAAGCTATTTATATATTATAAGTTAAGATCAAAAGAGATTGATCAAGGAAACTTCTTATTTTATCACAAGAGTCTTATATAATGAAGATTCTTGAACATTTCAATATGCAGCATTGTAATCCCATTGATATCCCTATTATGCAAGGTGAAGGCCTAAGTACTACAATGTGTCTTAAGACTTTAGAAGAAAATAAGGAAATTGAAATTGTTCCTTACGCTAGTGCGGTCGGAAATTTGATGTATGATATGATGTGTACTTGACTCAACATATGTTATGCCGTGGGATTGGTGAGCCGATATCCAATCAAATCCTGATCAAGCACATTGGAAAGCGGTGAAGAGGATCTTAAAATACTTAAAATGTACCATGAACTATCGACTTTGTTACCAAGGAAATGATTTACAGCTATTAGACTATTCAGATGCTGATTGGGGGTGGAGATCTAAATGAGCGTAAATTGACTTCTAGATATGTGTGTCGCAACCCGATCTCGCCGCCCCCTCGAAAAGTATCCAAGATGGGAAAAGGTCAGGTTTAGGGGTACTTGATCTCAAGATCACGAGCTCTCCCAAGCTCGTACCCCACGTGATAGCGGATTTATTTATATAATCTAGGTATTTATAACAACCTAAAAATATACAGGAGTCGCCACTAGCCTCATTTTCGGGGGTCGACTAGAAACCCAATCGAGGGTCGGGAGTGCTCCCTCGATTCCTACGTAACCAGATATCTAGGTTCGGGGACTTGGATTACGCTAATATTGCTATTAGCGCCCTTTCGGTACCTAAACAATATGTTGTGTTTTTCCTAATATGTCCATGCGTTTCTTTTTACATTTTCGGGATCATCAATTCCTAGGCTAAGTGATCATGCGTGGTTGATCATTTTCATGCTATTCTATTTCTAAAAAAAAATGAAAAGAAAACAATCAATGAAATTGAAAGTGCAAGACATGAAGTAAACAATCAAGAGAAAGCAATAAACCTAATCATGCAATTCTAAAAAATATAAAAGAGAAAACACAATTAAGAAAAAAGAGGGAAAAAGGGAAAACCCGCAACTCGTCGGGTTTTATACAACACAAGGAACCCGAGACATATGTCGGGAGAAAAACGAATATTACATAATAACAGTCGGAGTGGACATCGACCTCCACCATCTTCACTTCTTCTTCACTTTTTGGATCCTATTCTAAACCTAATCTAGAAAATCTGAATGATTAGATGCATACAAATGAAAGAAACAATCATCACGTATTGAAACAATCAAAAGCAAGACATTCTTTTATGTTCACAAAGAGTGACTAAAGTCACAAAATCTTCTAGATCAAATTCTAAGTGGAATCCCAAGATTTAGCATCATTATGTATTACACCTAAATCATCCATATAACGATCACACACAAAGCATATAACATGACAAACATTCAAGCCATATAACCTTGGTCCTCAATCAACTCAAAACAATGAATTAACCAACTAAAGATCACCTATTCCAAAACACGCACCAGTGAATTCACTCAACATATGTATTTAAGGCAAACGGAGCAATCAATGTGTAACCCACATGATACCTAAAACCGTTTTGTAGACAATTGATAAAGGATGTCATTCCATGAAGGAAGCACCTCAAGATTCCTAACGCATGAATTTCTAAAAATATTAAGAACATGAACAAGTCAATCAGGAATAGATCATAGTAGCATGTCACACCGTCATTCTACAACATATTGAAGGCAATTTGGACAAATCTACTATCTCATTTTAAGATTAACAGCAACTAGCCACAGAAAAGACAGCATTGCAGTTCAAGACAAATTCCAGATTTCAAAGCTCGATTTGAAAAAAAGAAAGGCAGGGCAAATGATGACCAAATCGCACATATAATATGTCAATGGAAAGTTTGAGAAGCCTATTACAAATCTATAGAAGACATTAAGTCCTAATAACAACATCTTCCAGCTCGTTCCGATTAAAACAGAAAATTGCAGTAGGTCAAAACAGCAAATCAACCTAAAAAAACTACTGCAGAATTGACAGACTTTGTCGGTATTTTTCGATGACCGGATGATGTCTATTTAGGGCGTGCGACATATCAAAACGAAGCTCTAGAAATGTATTTTATATGTCTAGAAGGGCTCGAAGTCAAAAAACCTTATCTAACACCTCGTTTCAACCAAAACAGAAAGTTGCAGTACGTCAAAACAGCAAACACACAAAGAATTGACGCAATTCTCAACACAACTCATCACACATCGATACAAACACAACAAAGTGACCACAATGTAACATGTATATTCGTGGCGAGCTAGACAATCATAGATGGCAGCAAGCACGGTGATACAAACAATGCTAATTCTTCATGTCTTACATTGAGACTATATAACATTCATGCATTACATATACACCTCATTTACACAAATCAAATCGAAAGAGGCACAAAAAGAAATGAACAAATCACGATTGGGTATACACACAACCAAATCAAAAATTGTAGCTTGCCTATCATGTTTCAAACAAATATCCCCAACCGATAGAAGACAACAATTTATAGAAAGGAGCATAAAAAAAAAAAAAAAACTTCCAATGGCCGCACAACCATATCGGTTTACTGACAACTACAAGCTCATCAATGGGCAAAATATAGAAAGCAATCCAGATTGAAGTGTACCAATGAACTCACAGCTTTCTAGCAAAGAACACATTCCATATTATGAACAAGGAATTCTAAAAAAAAAAGAACACAGCAACAGCTAGGGACCAATTTTATTAAAACCAATCAATTTTCTTCTTGTACATGTCCTGTTTGCTCAGCTTGCTTTGCACTGGATATGTATCTAACCCAAGAATTTCAATAACAAATCCTAAAACGGCTAGTTACTAAGTTCTGAAATGAAAGGAAACGAAATACAAGTAAAGTCTATACAACAAAACTAATGTATCGATCAAGCAAAGGGAAGCTCTCAATCATATTCTGAATCAAAACACACACTAATCTAATTCAGGAATTTTATCAAACGGATGGAGAACATTTCCAGGTTATGGAGTAAATGGCATCAACAGAACATCACAAACACATCAATTAGCATGAACGACACACAAGCTAAGGTGACTTGGCAGAAGAGGCTAATGAAAACACACAACCTCGGAACTAAAAAAAAAAAATAGATACAAGTACAAAATCGATAGAGAAAGAGTGATCGAGAAGAAAAAAGACAGCAATCAAACCAAGGAGAGAGTAACGAACCATGCGTGAGACAGAGCGATCAAGAGAGAGAAATAGAGAAAAACCTGATTACCTGTATCTCGAGCTCCGGAAGGGCGTGATCCGTGACGAAGGCGTCGGATTGATTAAGCGAGTGAGCGTCCGAAGGAGGGATAGAGAGAGAGAGAGATCAGAATCCACGACCCAAACAGATGCAAATAGAGAATAGAAATCGAAAACCCTAATAGATTGAGGAGGATGGAAAGAGAGCTCACCGATCGAGCAAACTCGATCCAGAGAGAAGAAATCGGTCAAGAGTCACTGTCGTCACCGCCAGTCCGCTTCGAATCTGAACCTCCTCCGATCGAGTTTTCAGAGAGCAAGCTTTTGATCTCCGAGAAAGAGAGGGATCCGCTGAGTGAGAATTGCTAGAGCAAGAGCGAAATGGAACTCCCCTCGCAATCCCCAACCGCCGGTCTTCAATTTATGATCCTCGCTAACGAGAGAAAAACCCTCGCCTTCGACTTGAGCTCAACGGAGAAGTACTGGAGACGGATGCGGAAACTCCCTCCGATGGACCGCGAGCGAAGTCGAGATTTTCCCCTGAGGAATCACGGATATCTACAGGGATCGTTCGAGGCTAGGGATCCGAGATCTAAGTCCTAGCGGCCGCGTCTTCAAAATGAGCTTCGAGCGCTGAGTCGGCCGAGAGAAGACGAGGTCCGCGAGAGGAAGATCGCCAGTCCACGAGCTCGAGAGATGGCATGAAGATGATCCGAGGAGAAGCGCAAGAAAGATGCCGCCATTGACGTCGTGGGAGGGCTAGGGTTCTGCTGCAACTACCTCGAACTCCATTGATGACTCCACAGAAAATACGAACGCAGAGAGAGAGAGAGAGAGAGACGGCCCCCAGAGAATGCCCCCCCGTGAGAGAGAATACGGAAGAGAGAATCCCCAGAGAGAGAGCCCCCAAAAGAAAAAGCCCCTCCGAGAGAAATCGTCCTCCCTTTCTCTTTTTTTTTCTTTTTGTTTTCTTTTTGTTTTCTTTTCTTTTTGGTTCTTTATTTATTTTTCTCTCTTTTTTTTCGTTTTTCCTTATTTCTAATTATTTTTTTTTTATCTTTTCATTTCAAACAATTTTTTACTTTTGCAAATTGAATGTTTAAAACGTTGACAAAAATTTCGGGTGTCAACAATGTGTTCTTGCTCAATGAAAGTGCAATTCTTGGAATAGCAAGAAACAACATACACGGCCTTATCTACGATGAAGGCATAATTTATTACATGTTCTGCCGCAGTGCAAGAAGTAGTATGGCTAAAACATTTCTCGGAAAATTTAGTCATTATCACTGAGGTTCCATGATCGGTGATAGTTTATTGCGATAGTCAAGCAGCCATTGCCTATGTGAAATATCCCAAATATTATAGAAGGACGAAACACATTGACATAAAGAACAACTTTATCAGAGATATAATAGCACAGAAAGAAATGATCCTACAATACATTTCAACTAAAAGAATGGTTGCTGATCCATTTATGATAGCTACTCCTACAGACGTATTCTTGACCCACAAGATGTCACTAGGATTACATAGAATGTGATATGTGATACTGTAGAGGATCATTGATTTATGTAAATGTGAACATATATATTGAACTTATTTGTTTATTAGTGACTTGATATTTTATCAATAAGTACAAATCTATTATGAGACTAGTACGTACACCAATATATTATTGAAAAGTATGTCAGTAGGCAATAATTGGCTCACTCACACGAGCAATCACCTCAAGTGCTATAGTTAGGACGTTGAGATGAGACGTTATGTATAAATAAATGCTGAAGAGCAAGTTTAGTACATAAAATAATATGTAGCATTGATTGAAGTCAAGATGAGGTCTGTGATTTGTTTATAATAAGACCGAACATGATAGTCTCACAATTATGTATGCCTAAAAGATGCCAGATACAATTACTTAATTGGACACTATAGAAAGCGAGCTGATATAACACTCGAGCTAAATTTGAGTACGTGAGAAGCACATGACTATGTTTAGGCAAAAATCCGTATATTTGATATATTTAATAAATGACATACGCTCTTATAAAAAGAGAAATCCACTATAGCATGTAATTCATACTACATGTGCATTGTACGGCCAATAAAGGAAGGTGAGTGAAATTATCCCTATTTACTTATCATGTGAGCTCTTGAGATAATTATAATTTACCTCATTTTGTGCCATTTGTTACTTCTGACTATGTTCTTGAAGTTAAAGATCAATGTTGCTACTTTAGCACGTTACCGGTGGTCATGAATATATATGGCTTTATGGGACGTGTTTAGGAAATTGGTTATTCTGAAATGGAGAGAGACATGAGTGCAAAGGAAGACTATTATTATTTTACATCTATTACATGTATTTACTAATCGACCAATTATATCACCTTTTGTGATTGTTGATATAATTGTAAATACATGGTGTTATGAAAATAATTAAATATAGCCTTTAAGGGATAGGTATATTTGGATTGATGTAACAAAATATGTTTGGGGCACTGTGCGACATCAATTGTTTATTTCTTTTTTAAGGTTGTAGTCATTATGACATTCTTAACAGGTGCATAATTTGAGTCCGCAAGTGGAGGTGTACTCACTGGTCACACGGCTTTCTTGCAAGTATGAATTGTTTCTAAAGTTGATGAATGTTGAATACCTTATATTCTTGATAGATTTTATCAAGCTCATCATGTCCGAGTGGGAGATGTTATACTTTATTAATACATCCATGACGTGGTGCAATTAGAACGTACCATTTCATTTTGATAGGTCATGATGGAAAAACACTATTTGAAAGGGTATGAGGGAGTCATATAAAAAACTTCTGAAGATAACCATTGGGATAGTTGGCAGAACATATGTTTAGAAAGAAATTGTTCTCCTTTCTTGTCCCCTTTCCTTCAAAGAAAAAAAAGGTGTTCCATTATTTCCTTATGAAAACAATTGGCATTTACGCCATGGAAATTAGATGTTTTCCTCATGACTACATCCAAACCATTGTGAAGTGATATTGTTCGTTGATTATCCGTAATTCAACGTTCGCTCCAAGGTAAATTGTTCATTGCACATCAGAAAGAGGTTAGTCATCTTCCTCCGACTTTCTTCCAACACTAGGAGAGGCAGAGCATCGGTTATCTCAACTCTAGCTATCATGAATTCATATAATTTCATAAAGCAGTATTTTCAGCACCATTGAGGAATCATCGTGGGCGTGATTGTTAAGCGGATATAAAGTGATTAGGAAAATATTCTCATAAAAATAATTATCGTATTGCTTACAAAAATGAGTGAATGAAAATATATTTATCATCTATGAATATGTTTACACATAATTATTTTCGAATGATGAAAATATTATTTATTAACTAATTATTTCCAACGATAAAAATGATTTTTTTAAAATAATTGTTTCCGTGAAGCAAACGGGCCAAGTGTCATCTTTAATATTTGTACACAGAAAATTACCAAAATACCCATAAAATTTTCTAGGTCGATGGGGACATTAATGATCTAAATTCCACAAATCATCAATTACCTTAAAAGAGCCCAATTACGATAAAATTAGAGAATTGTCCTTAAATGTTTTACTTCAGTCCAAAAACTCGAAGAATGATTTAAATGCCGTAAATAACTCTTGAGAATCATAAATAAAAACAATGGATAGGGTTCATACAGAAAAAAAAAAAATGTAAATTTCTAGTAGATACCATGTAGACAAACAAATTCATATTTTTTGAAACTTCCGCATTTATACGGTCACTCCCCTGAAATGTCACAATGTACAAAAATCAATGTATAATATTTTTTCATCAACTTTACTGAAAAAGATAAAATTTTCGGCCACAGAGCAGAGCTAGATTTTAAATACTCTTATGTTTCCATCATTGTTTGAAATTTCCAGAAAATAGCAAAAATTGTGAAAATTTCTTGAAAATACCGAGAACGTAGAAATTTTCACACCCATGCAAGCCATGAAAACAAAATTCAATTGGACATTGGCACAACGAAGTTAGCACATGTGCGATTGCATGACAATTTTCATGAACAATCAATTAAGTAAATGGCAAAAGGTTGGGATTTGGGACCGACCATTGCCTTGCTGCTTTCATTTAACAAGACTCATGCAATAAACGAAAACAACTAAATAAGTGGATTTTTTTTTTTTTTTTGGTAAGGACTAAATAAGTGGATATTTTGTAATATGAAAGATCGATGTTTGCAGCGACTTATGAAAGACAAGGCAAAGGGATGAGCCAGCAGATGATGGAAGAAGAGCAGTGGAGTGTCGGAAGGTGAAGGGTTACAGTTTATGGTTTTGAGTAATATTCTTTTGTAGGTGAAAAAGCTCAGGTAAAGCGCATCAAGTAGAGTGCATATAGAAATTTTAAGACACGCCAAAGAGAGGAGGCTCGGACGGTTTCACCTTTCCTGGATCCAGACGTGTATGAAATCTCCCTTTACCAGTGTAGTCCTAAGCGGTGTGGGATTCGGGCCACGTGCAGAGGCCTTTTTTTAAATAAAAAAAAAATAATAAGAATACACTAGAAACAAATAGTAAAGAATTGGCGAGGCCGACAAACAAGCTTAAGAGATAAAGGCGAAATGCGTATAGAGGTCGAAGGTACGCTAAAATGGGAGTCCCAGACCTTCTCGCGTTCTGCATAATTAGGGATATATGTAACCTCAACTGTACACGTCCAACGATGAGGGACTTTGATTTTCATGACCGCGATGAAAATTTAGTTGACAAAGGAATATAAAACCAAGTGTACACTTAAATGTTCTTTTCTTTCCCTCATCATATAGAAGACATATCATTCATACGTAACTTTTTATTAGCATCCGGCGAAGAAAATGAACATTTTATCAAGTGGCTTCAAAATATTTAACCGACCTTTTTAGAATGTATGGAAAAAGCAGGCGTGGCTTCTATTTATGACTTTTTATTTTTTTAACATTTGAAATTAGACTGATCTAGAAACGTATACGTAGGTACATTAAGGTCATTTGCAATTGCAATCTTGCCATTTTTCATAATGATTTGGAAATCGAATTCCGCATACTTTTATTTTGACAGGAATTTATGCTCGAACAACGGAAAGATAAAGCGGAAGGATCAAGTATGCGCTTGCTATTTTCTAAATAAAGTTTACCTAAATTTTGAAGTTTTGGAAGGCAGTAATAAAGATGACATCGGTGCCATAATTATTGTAAGGCGCTTATTTTAGTGTCATAATTTTTTAAACAATCATTTATGTGCCACAATTTTTATAGAGCAATATTAAAGTGACTAATGAAAAAATTGATGTGACTCACTAAGGTCACTTAAATGGACAATTTTAGAAAGATTTGACATTAAAATGATCATTTATAAAATCTTGGCACTAAAGTAATCTTTCTTAAAGTTTTCACGTGAGAAAGTTTTAAAATTGTGTGATGTGTAATTTATATACCATTCAACATTGCTAATTGCATCAATTTTTCGCAAATAAGATATTTGGTTAGATTAGTTTCCAAACATTCCTTAGTATGGATCCTCACATTTGATTAAAGAGAAGTGTGTTTTTTTAGCTTAAGGGGTTTTGGATCTCTAAAATCCCTTAGAAAAGTTAGGACATCTAATAAAATTTTGGGAGAGTATTATGTAAAAGCCAGCATTGGTAAAGTTGAAAGCTCAAGCAGGTGGGGCCCACTTTCAGCATTTTTGGAATGTTATTGTGGGGTGTAATGACTTTTTTCCTTCCAAACTTACCCTCACTTATAATTATGTATTCCACTTTTGCCCTCTAAAAACATCATTTATTGTCTTTCTCATACACTCTCTCTATGCTTGCTGGTTGCGCCAGTTTCAGAGGTCAAGGCACACCTGGGGTGGCTTAACCTCGACAAAAGTCATCTATGGTCGCTAAACTTGGTGACGGGTTGTCGTCTCTCTTTCAAGCTTCAACTGATGTGCCATCTTCGTCAATTTGTGCTTCCATTTTCATTCTCTATTTTTCTTTTTAAAACTAAAGTCTTTACAAGATTTTGGCAAACAGTGCTATGCATTTTGAGAAACCCTTTTAACTAAGGTTCTCTACATCTATGCAAAGGTATTTCACAAAGTTAAACCAGATGCACAATAACCCATTACCGCAATGCTTGAAGCTTTGCTGTTCAATCTAAGAATAAAGCAAAGTCAGAAAAGAAATAAGTACGAACCTAACTGAGGTGAAGAAAATTTTACTTACTATCCTTTTTGTTAGGAAAACAAATAGATCTATGTGATTTTAGATGAAACTATTTTAAGAAAATATTTGCCCAAAAATTTTGCTTTTGAGTGTAACCAAAACAAAGAAAAATGTGTCAAAGCTAGAATATTTTCTTTGTGATTTTTGCTTTTGCTTGCTCTAATTTTTAAAACTGATGGATTTATGAGATGGGCTTAAGGCCCATCCGCTCAAGTTGGGCCCAAAAAGGCCCGGCCCACGGGAATAGGGCCCGTGGATGGGGAAAGGTATAAAAGGGAGGAGAGAGAGAGAGAGAGAACACACCTCTTGGGAAATCAGAACGTACGTACGTTCCTCTCCCTCTCTCCCTCCAAGAAAAAGAAAAAGAAAAACGCTCTCTTTTCTTCCAAACACTCAAGGCGACGCCATTTCCCTTTCAAGGCAAATTGACATCATCGGATTAGAATTTCTTCCTCTTCTTCAGCGTTGGTGTTTAATCTGTGGCTAACAAGGTACGCTCGAATCCGTGGTGTGCTTTACGATCGGTGATACGTGTTATTCCCGGGCTTTGTCTTCCGCATTGATTTAGGGGTTCGATTCGGTGTCGAATCCGGTTTTCGGGGATCCGTTATTCCCAACATTGGTATCAGAGCCCTAGTTCACGTTTTCCTGATCAATTTGATATTTTTTGATTGATTTTTCGCGAAAAAACTTTCGGCCGTACGGATCGGGGCGAGAAATCCCGACACCCGAGCGTTGTTCGGCCATTTTTATGAGTTTTCGTAAGTCGAAATCAAATTCTGAAGGCGCTGGGTGAAAGGCGATGTTGAGACGAGGTCGGCGACATGTCGCACACCGCCGTACGAGGCCGCACTCGCCCACACGCGCGGCCAGAAGCCGCTGCGCGTGGGCGCGACGCGCCTGGAAGCGCTGGCTTCGCCAGCGCGTGCGCCACACGCGCCGGTTGCGAACCGGCACGTGTGCGCCGGCGACCGGCGAAACGGCACGCGCCGATCCGCGGACCGACGCGTGCTGACGTCACGCGATGGCGTCATCCAACAGTCGGTAACCGCTCGGATGACGTCACCGATGACGTCATTGCCGACGACATTTCGCCGGGCGGTCACCGGCCGGCGACCTGACCGACGACCCGACCCGACTCGCAGACGAGGCACGCGCCCGGCACGTGCCGGATGACGTCTGCGTGACGTCATCCCCCACACGCGCGAGGCACGTGCGGTCGGTCCACGCAAGCGGTCCGACCGGCCCGTCCGGTCCGACCGGTTCGACCGTCGCGATCGGTCCGACCGGTTCGACCCGCCCGCCCGTTGACCCGACCCGTTGACCGATCGTTGACCGTTGACCGACGACCGTTGACCGTTGACTTTGACCGTTGACCCCAAAAAAAAATTGTTTCTTTTTCAGTCATGCCTATGTGGGTTATAAGTAATCCATTTTTAAAATCTGCATTTGTGGCATGAATTTTGGAAAATTATGTATTTTCCCTTATATTTATTATGGATTATAAGTGATCCATTTTTTTGGTTCTGCATTTATTGCAGGAACTATGATGCGTTATACAAGGATACCTGCAATCCCGAGAACGTACGAGGGAAATGCAAGACTTAAAAGGCTGATGTCAGAATTAGCTAATTATCGGTGGCATGATGGTGATTTAGTATCACATGTGGTCAGGGTCAATTAGATGATACAGGAAATCATCTGGAATGGTTATCTTATGCCGGATTTTGAGAAGGTGCCAGCTTTGATGAACACTCTTCCACCTGAATGGCAAGCAGTGTTGGATCGGCTATAGGAGGTCAACGTGGTCCCGGGTTATAGGAGGCTGGTGGAAGCTTTTGTGAGAGAGCACTATAGGATTGAGTTGGCCAAAACTTCAACCCTTAGATTGAGCGCCACATGGCGCCGAGTGAATGCACCTTGAAGGCGACATGAAAGCTCTTCAAAAGTTTTTCCATGGTTGGCAAATGTGTCTTCAAATTTCTCAGATATTATGGCTGATAGATTAGAAGGGACATTCCCTATTTATTTCTTTGATTAATTATGTAATGTTTACTACCTGATTATTGTTGATGTAGCAACCGATATATTAGTTGTATCATGTGAAAGCATTGTTATTTTATTAGATGTTAAAATTTTATTTGCTTTCTCGCTATTGCTGGTTCTTGTCAGTAATTAGTCAGTGGGTAGTAATAGAAGTTTTTGTAACTTCATAGAATTTATTTGCATAAGATAATTATATTAATAATAATTTTAAGTTAGGATTTTTGGAGGATGATTGGAAACATAGTGACCTTTTGATTTTGAAGCCTTACTTGAAATTATTTATTAATATGATGGGTCTATGCAAATAGGGATGTATAAAAGATAGGCATTAATTATTCGTGCATGTATGTCTGATGTGTTCAGAACGATGGTTCAGCAACTAAGAATGTAATTGCTGATATGAACGGCAACAATTGTGAAATATTGAATATGAAGATTCAATATGTGCTGGAAAAGCAAGAAGCACTATAAGCTCTTGACCATATTATGGAAGATCTAGAGGATGCTGTGCGCCACCTTGAGCTAGCTGAGGACCGCCTAACAGCATTTGAGCCGAAAATAGATATTTTCCATGCTAGTTCTAGCTCCGAAAGGGCTTTGTGCTCTAAGCGCAAGCATATTGATTCGTTCAATATGTGGGAATGCAAATGATCAAGTCCTTATTGCAAGAAATCAAGAGTTAACCAACACAAGAGAGGAAAACGTCCTCAAGTGAAGAAAATGTCAAGGGTGATGTGTTACAATTGTGACAAGAGAAGTCACTATGCTCGCGACTGTCGTGAGCCAAAGAAGGAATACACCTCTTGTACATTTGAGAACTTTACTTACGTGTCAAGTTCTGCATTATAGGCTGAATCCAATCCTTTGTGGAATGTAGATTCAGGAGCGACAGACCATGTAGCAAAGGATAGAGGATCCTTTGTGGAATTCCGACGAGTACCAACTGGAACTGAGTGGATCCATATCGAAAACAACTCTAGAGCTAATGTAAAGGAATTGGCATCGACCAATAGAACATGAGTGGTTGACGCACTTTGATGTTCTATATGCTCCAGAGATTCGTCGAAATTGTAAGTGTCTGTCTTAGTGTTGGTTAAGCTTGGTTTTGGTATGAACTTCCATAATAAATGTGTAGATTTGTATTTAGATACAAACTACTATGGTTGTGGTTACTTTCTAGATGGTTTTATTGTACTAAATGTTGATTGTGGTGATGTCAATATGTTATTCCCTTGTTTCACGTCTACTACCTAATATAATAATGATGTGAATATGGTGGCATGCTAGACTTGGTCATATGGGCCAACAACATATAAAAAAAACTAGCCAAAAAGGGCTTATTGGGCAATATTGAAAAAGTCGATTTGTCCATAAGTGAGCATTGCCTAGTAGGGAAAATGACAAGGAAACCATTTGAAAAGGTAAAAGAGCTTAATTCCTCTGCATTTAATCTATATTGATGTCTGTGGTTCAATGAATGTGAGAGGAAGGCAATGGGCTGTTTGTTTCATCACTTTTATAGATGATTCTACTTGATTCGGATATGTCTATTTGATTTCTCATAAATCTGAAGCATAAGTTGGTTCAAAATGTTTATGAATCTGGCAGAAAATCAATTAGACAAGAAAATAAAGGTATTTAGATCCGATCGAGGTTAAGAATATTTATCTCGATAAGTTCAGAAAATTATGTGATGAAAAAGGAATAGAAAGATAGTTGTCTATTCCATATACTCCTCAACAAAATGGTAATGCGGAGAGAAGAAACAGAACCCTACTGGAATGGTTAGGTCCATGATGGCGCATGCTAACTTACCCATCACTTTTTGGAGTGATGTGTTGTTAACTGCTGCCAATATACTTAACCGGATGTCTTCCAAATCAATTATTTCCACTTCATGTGAGTTATGGACAGTTAGAAAACCGGACTTAAGTTTTCTTAAGCCATGGGGTTGTGCTGCCTATATTCATGAGTCCTGTCACAAGTTTGGGAAATTGGGTCCCGAAAGAAAGAAGAGTATTTTAATGAGATACTCCGAACACTCAAAAGGGTATGTGTTCATAGGTGAGCAGGAAAGTGGGAGTATAACTGAATTTGAATCACAGGATGTCACATCCTTAGTGGATGAATTTCCTAAGAGGGCGAAATAAGGGAAAATTACTCCCTATTTGAAACCTTGGATCAAGATAATGATGTCAGTGGAGTTCATCCAAGTGGGAGTAATATGAGATATGATGAATTGAATTCAACTCATTCTCAATTGCAACCACCTGATGTGACGACATCATCATTACCTAATCCAAGTGGGAGCATGATGAGGAATGATGTGCTAAGTATACAATCTCCCATACGGTGAACAAGTCGCCAAAGTATTCCCCGTCGATGTTTTGACATTGAAAGAGAAACTTTTGTGGTTGCTCCACAAGATGAGGATGAGCCAAGAAATATTAATGAGGCTCTAAAATGCCATAGTAAGGAAAAATGGATTTATGCAATGAAAGAGGAGATAGAGTCAATGAAGTCAAACCAAGTCTGAGAACTGGTTGATCTTCCAAAAGGGACGCAGAGCTATTGGGGACAAGTGGGTTCTCAAAATAAAGCGAAAGGCTGATGGCTTAATAGAAAGGCATAAGGCTCGCCTTGTGGCGAAGGGGTATAATCAACAGGAAGAAATTGATTATGAAGATACATTTTCTCCTGTAATGAGATTTACCTTGATTCGCATTATTCTGGCAATAGTGACTAGTATGGATCTTGAGTTACATCAAAAGGATGTAAAGACTACTTTCCTCAATGGAGAATTAGAGGAAGGAACATATATGGAACAATCTGCTGGTTTCATAGTGAAAGGCCAAGAAGAAAAGATATGTTGAGTTTGGGAGTCGATATATGGCCTTAAGCAGTCGTCAAGCCAATGATATATACGTTTTCATAATGCCATAATGGCATATGACTTTACAATGATATATGAGGATCATTGTGTATATATCAATAGATCCAATGATCAATTTGTGATCATATCATTATATGTTGATGATATACTAATTACCGGAAGCAATATGGAGTTGGTTAATACTATCAAGAGATAGTTGTCTTCTAACTTTGAGATAAAGGATATGGGTGAGGCTGCATACATTCTTGGAGTTAAGACTTCAAGAGATCGTTTTGAAGAGATCGTTGTCTCTTTCGCAAGAAACCTATATAAATAAGGTTCTTGAACGATTTAGTATGCAAGACTGTAAACCCATAGACACTCCTATTGCAAAAAGGTGAAGGATTGAGCCATAGTCTGTGTCCAAGGACTCCACAAGAGAAGGAACAAATGAAACATGTTCCTTATGCTAGTACTGTTGGGAGCTTGATGTATGCTATGATGTGTACAACACCCGACATATGCTTTGCAGTCGGAATGGTGACCAGATACCTATCCAATCCAGGTCAAGCACATTGGAAAGCCGTTAAGAGAATACTAAGGTATCTAAAGGGGACTGCTGATCATACGTTGAGTTATTAAGGAAATGATCTGCAACTCAAAGACTATTCTAATACTGATTGGAGAGGAGATTTAAATGAAAGGAAATCTGTCTCTGGGTTTGTTTTCTTACCGAATAATAGCACCATATGTTGGAGCAGTAAGAAACAGAAGTGTATAGCCTTGTCCACGATGTAAGTTGAGTTCGTGGCATTGTCAGCAGCAGTATAAGAGAGTGTTTGGCTTAAGAGATTTTTTGGATCATTTAGGTGTTATTGGAAGTGCTGCAGATTCATTGTTGGTTAACTGTGATAGCCAAGCAGCAAAAGTGTACACCAAAGATCCAAAATATCATGGCAAGACCGAACATATAGATACCAAGTATAATCTTGTCAAGGATATGGTTGCACGAAAAGATGTGAACTTAGAGTACATACTACGCATGGAATGGTAGCAGATCCTATAACAAAACCAATACCTAGAGATGTGTTTTGTGGCCATATGAAATCTCTAGGATTGCGTAGAGACTGATGTACTGAATATTGTAATTTCCCTAAATGTTCACAATTTGATAAATTTGTGTTTTCATCATTAATGCCTATGAATCTTTGTTTAATCCTTATGCATTTTAATGCGTAGTGCATTACTTTAAGTTGAGAAGTATGTCGAACAGATATAAGATTAGCCCACTCACACGGGTAATCACCTCTGTTTACTGTGTGATAAATAGAGATGAGACTGTTTTTAAGCTTATTATCTAGGTGATAATCGAGAGCTCAAGCTTAAAACACGTATGTCGCCTTAACTGAGTGTTAAGATGAGGATAAAATACTTACTATGTCCGAAAGTAAAAATACCCTACATGTTTTACTTTATCTGTCTAAGATGCCAGATGTGAGTTCTGATGAATTTTGTGAATGAGTAGATACGTGAACTCAAGTTAGACATTGGGTATGTCTGAACTATCATCTATACGGTATTGAAAGGTATAGACATACGCTCCATGGGAAAGGAGTTAATACCGTAATACGTATTTTATACTACGTATGCATGAGACGACCACTAAGAGTGGCAAAAGTTTGATCTCAACTTTTATGTCGTGTGAGACTCTTGAGGAAGAGAGTTCCTCAATTTCTTAGTCCCCTCATGACTCTTACTTATTCTCAAGATTTCTATTTAGTGTTTGATATCTTAGGATGTTGCCAATGGTCATGAGTTTGATTCGATCTAATGGGGCATTTTTAGAAAAGCAAGCTGGACTGAAATTGAGAGTTTGAAGGAAAGAGGAAGATCATTTTTGGAGAATCACATTGTAGTTTTGTATTCACCGGTTAACCAGTTATGACTGTCTTTGTGATAATCATAATTGTGAATACAATATATATATATATATTTAAATAGATCAAGATATATATAAATATATATATATATATCATTATTTAAAAGAGATCAAGAGAGATATAAATGTGATCGATCGATCTAGGGTACTGCATACTAAATCTACTCAGGATATGATGCCCATTATGAGCTGCTATATATTCCTAACATATGTATGGCAACGAGCTCTCAAAGTATGCTGGTTGCACGGATTATTCACCGGTATGAATGTTGAAGAGAGGAAAAGAGGATTATGTTCGGCCCACCATGTTAAGTGAGAGTCTATGATGGATTTTTCTCTGATGGGGCTGAGTAGGGCCTGTCCGCCCATGTTGGTTTTGCACCACCATGTGCGAGTGGGAGATGATGGATTTATGAGATGGGCTTAAGGCCCATCCGCTCAAGTTGGGCCCAAAAAGGCCCGGCCCACGGGAATAGGGCCCGTGAATGGGGAAAGGTATAAAAGGGAGGAGAGAGAGAGAGAACACACCTCTTGGGAAATCAGAACGTACGTACGTTCCTCTCCCTCTCTCTCTCCAAGAAAAAGAAAAAGAAAAACGCTCTCTTTTCTTCCAAACGCTCAAGGCGACGCCGTTTCCCTTTCAAGGCAAATTGACATCATCGGATCAGAATTTCTTCCTCTTCTTCAGCGTTGGTGTTTAATCTGTGGCTAACAAGGTACGCTCGAATCCGTTGTGTGCTTTACGATCGGTGATACGTGTTATTCCCGGGCTTCATCTTCCGCATTGATTTAGGGGTTCGATTCGGTGTCGAATCCGGTTTTCGGGGATCCGTTATTCCCAACAAAAACTTTAAAGAAACAAATTTGTGAATGACCAATTTTTTTGAATAATCCCTTTAGTGCCAAAACTTCTTAAAGCAGCCATTTAAGTGTTTTCAATGAGCCATGCCAGATTTTCAACAAACAAAATCACCATAGTCACTTAGATGATCATTTTTCAAAAGTTGTTGCACTTAAAATGATTGTTCCATAAGTTTTAACACTAAAATGACGCCCTATAAGAATTGTGGCATTGATGACCTTCTTTCTTCTCTAGAGAAAAATAAAATGTACTATGAGGTTATGAATTTTTGAACTTTGAGGTTTTTATAAGTTCTTAGTTTCATGTTTCTAGCCTTGATGTGCAATATTAAGGGTTTAATTAAGTAAAGCTAGGTGGTGCATCGGTTGTGTGTCCTTCGCGTGACAGTGTGTGGAGGACCAAAATGTTCAGCTCATACACCACTTGACTTGGAGAAAATTGTTCAGCGAGTGTTGCACACCAAATGCCAATAGGTCAGACACGGACGACAAGTTGCGATCATGATGATCATAAAGCACATTAGCTGATGATGATGTGGTGTGAGACGGGCTCTCTCAAGCATTGTTTTATCGTAGCAACAACTTTATTTTTAGGATTTAATATATAGATTAGTTTCCAAGGACAATAATATGCTGTCTGAGAATCGAAGCAATCAATTCAATGCATTGGAATCACTTCAACTTAGAGCCAGTATTTATCACCCTCTTTTCAGCCCTTTTGCATGCCTTTATTTGTTATAGCAACCCAAATGGGTAAGTTTTATATTCCACATGGATCATGTTGGGCTGAGTTTTGGCCTTTTTGCATGCCTTTACTTGTTATAACAACCCAAATGAGTGATTTTTATATTCCACATGGATCATGTTGGGCTAGGGCTTGCAATATAGAGTGTCAAGGTCACAATGATTAGAATGGAGTCTATAGAATTCAAAATCTTGAGAAGTGATTGAGAAATGAAACTTTAAATTTAGGCCTATATTTCAAATCTTCTCAATTAAAGCATATTATAATTATGCCATTACGAATGCCGGCATCAGATTTTGCCACTTTACTTCATCCTCGAGCAAATGCAAATAATTGCTTGATAATTATGCATCCAAAAGTGATGTCGCAATTATTGTGGGTATTTCAAAATGCGCACTGCTTAAATGAGTGATTTTCATATTCCACATGGATCATGTTGGGCTAGGGCTTGCAATATAGAGTGTCAAGATCACAATGATTAGAATGGAGTCCACAAAATTCAAAATCTTGAGAAGTGATTAAGAAATGAAACTTTAAATTTAGGCCTATATTTCAAATCTTCTCAATTAAAGCATATTATAATTATGCCATTAGGAATGCCGGCATCAGATTTTGCCACTTTACTTCATCCTCGGGCAAATGTAAAGAATTGCTTGATAATTATACATCCAAAAGTGATGTCGCAATTATCATGGGTATTTCAAAATGTGCACTGCTTTTTCATTCGTGTGATGTTATACAGGGTAAATAAATGCTTTTGTGTTTGATTCCGACGTCAAGTTATTGGTTATAAAGAGTGGCCGTTTTGAGGATGTTGCAGAGGTAAATTCAAGGCTAATGCTCTTTTGCCTTGCTTTGTCCTCTCCCTTTATGATCCTAGGATCGACCGAGGGTGCCTGATTGTTGCGCCTTTTGGTGCCGACATCGAGTTCAACCATGGGATTTCCGCTACTCCCCGAAAACACTCGAGGATGTGGAAGGAGTGGGAGCTGCGATTGCCTAGCTTTGTCCTCTCCCTTTGTGATCCTAAGATCGATCGAGGGTGCCTGATTGTTGCGCCTTTTGGTGCCGACATCGAGCTCAACCACGGGATTTCCGCTACTCCCCGAAAACACTCGAGAACTGTGAAAGGAGTGGGAGCCGCGATTGCTTGTCCTCCTCAGCTTGTTCCTCCAATTGACCCTTGTGACTCAGGGCATTCGGAGGAAATCCGTCTACTAGTACTGGATCCAAGTCGCGGTCTGGACGACGTACTTATTGGCCAACTTCATCCCAACACTCACGCTCGGCGTCCTCTCGAACTGCCTAGCCACCATCAAGGAATCAAAGGGGACGATCGATCCGAAAGCTAGATCACTGCTTTCTGGGCGCCGTTCCTTCTCCTCCACTTGGGTGGGCCAGACACGATCACTGCGTATGCCCTAGAGGACAATGAGCTATGGTTGAGGCAGTTAGTGCGACTTTGCGTCCAAGTTGCGTTAGCTTGTTACATCTACTTCATGGCCTTGTCAGGGTCTATGCTGTCCATATTAGCGGCTGGCATGATCCTGGCGGGGTTCATCAAATATGTAGAGAGAACATTGTGTTTGTACTTGGCAAGTAAAGGTCAACTTTGAGATTCGATGCTTTCGCATCCCGATTTTGGTCCCATATACCCAGGATCGTGGAGTAGTACGCTCTGAGGAAAGAGGAGGGTTACCGAGTTGGCATTGACGAGGCCTTGGAGTTTCCAGCTCCGGAGAACCTCTCAGCGAACAGTGGTCAAGCCATCCTTGAAGAGAAAGTTACAACTCTGGTCAAAGCCTATGAGTTGGTCAAGATGTTCAAGCTTCTTTTCGTGGGCCTTATCCTCAACACAGGCGACTTGGAGGCCAGCAAGCGCATGCTCGTGAACCGTCAGAACATGAACTCAGTGACGGCTTTTGGGATCGTGGAAGTCGAGCTCGGGTTCATGTACGATCTTCTCTACACCAAGGCACTGTTGCTGAACCGTGCTTGGGGCATCATTCCTTGGGTCATTAATCTCTCGGTGCTGTGTACCGTGTTGGTATTCCTCTCCTTACACGATAGGAAGGATTACCCCAAAGTCGACATCTATATCACTTTCTTGCTGATAAGTGCGGCTATACTTTCAGAGATTTACTCGGTTCTTCTCGCAATTTCATCTGATTGGGTCGAACACTGGCGTCTTCAGAGACCTGGTGGATCCACAATATCATCTGCTGTGGCTTTTCTCCAGATCTGCCCGAACCCAAGATGGTCGAATTCCGTGGCCCAGTTCAGCCTCTTGAAATTATCCATCAGGAGAGGAAACAGGATATTCAGCAAGTTGTATGCAAGGTTTGCCAAGTTAGACGAGAAGTTGGAGAACTTCTACCTCAGTTAACAAAGGGTGCAAGAGCAACATCAAAGAATGGACCTTCGATCACATGAGGAATACGATCGATTATCTGAAACAGAACGGCAAATTGAAGAGCGGGTTAAGGAGTCTTAAGCTGGAGGCCAATGAAGTACTGAAGAGGTCAAACAGCGATCGCCTGATCTGGAGTGTGAATGATATGGAGTTCGACCAGAGCATCCTCATCTGGCCCATCGCCACCGAGCTCTGCCACTCCAAGGACCTCGACAAGAGTAAGGAAAAAATCTCGGAACATATCATGAACTAGAAGATTATTAAGTTGGTCTCTTGGTACATGCTCGATCTTTTAGTACTCCATCCTTCCATGTTGCCAACAGGGAAATGGGTGCTCCGCTATGAAGATACTTCGGTTGACGCTCAGAAGTTCTTCGAGGACAAGCTAGCAGTGTTGTCAAAGAAAGAAACCAGCTTCAACTCATCGGCTGTCAAGACGTGGGCGCGGAATTTATTCAAGAAAGAGAAACATGGCCACAACGGTGTTAAAAGCTGCAACAAGAAGCACAAGTCAACAGAGTCGCGCGATCTATGCGAAGTCTGTCATCTTCTGCTGCAAGTGGGAACTCAGCTGCCTGCCACGAACATACACGGTGGCAAAGGCAGGTCGGTGCTATTTGACGCTTGCCATCTCGCATCCCAGTTGAATGAAGTCGAGTCGAAAGACCTCGGTAGGAAATGGTACTTGATCGGCAAGGTCTGGGCGATGTTTCTGATATACGCGGCTTGCCAAAGCAAAGGCTGCCAACACTCTTTGAGAACCTGAGCAGAGGAGGAGAGCTCATCAACCATGTTTGGCTCCTAACGGCACATCAGTGCAAACTTTTGAAGCACAATGTGAAAATGCTAGTATTACCACTAAGGGTGGCAAATGGGTGGGTTGGGTCGGGTATGGGTGGAGTTGAAAATAGGTCGACCCATATTTGACCAATTTAACCCGTTTTGACCTATATTCTTATAGTGTAAATCTCGTGATCCATACCCAACTCGACCCGTATCGCTAAAACTTATTAATATTCTAGGAAAACTAACTTTTACTATATGTTAATTGGATTAAAACTTCAAATTAAATTAAAAATAGTAAATAAAAAAAGTTTAAAAAAACCTATAAATTGAAATATTTATAAAAAAAATTAGACTATGCACATGCTTCTCTTATTTGAAATGAACATACCATTAAATAACTAAAAACTGTAATATGAAATTTTTTAAAACCTAAAAAAGCTCATTTTTATGATATTTTTATAAAAACAAAAAGTATTGTTTAAACATTTTTATGCAATACAAATTTAATGAAAATTTTTTATCATTATTTTTAAAATATTTTTAAAAAATCGAATTTTAAAATTTTTAAATATAGTTTTTTTTATTTTTTATTTTTAAAAAATATTTTTAATAATTATTTTTTTCTCTTTTCTCTTTTTTTTTTTTCTTTTTTTTTCCTTCTTTAGCCGGCGGTCGGTAGGGTGATGGCCAGCTACAAGCCAAGCGAGGCTCGAGCTCATCAACAGGTCGCCGATGACTAGCAAGGCTCGAGCCTCGTTGGATCTGGCGAGACTCGAGCTTGCTGGCGTTGGGCGAGGCCTCGGCCTCACCAGTCATCGATGAGGTCAAGCTTTGCCGGATTTGGCGAGACTCGAGCTCGCCTGTGTCTGGCGAGGCTTGATCTCGCCGATTTGATGAGGCTGAGGCCCCGCCGGATGCTGGCGAGCTCGAGTCTCGCCAGTGGTTGGCGAGGCTGAGCCTCGCCGACCCGCGAGACCGGCCGAGGCCTCGCCCGACGCCGGCGTCACAATGTTTTTTCTAAATCCAAATCACCCGAAAAGCCCTGGGATTTACCCCAAAAAAAAAAAAAAAAAAAAATCCTTGGTTAAGTCTGGAAATGTGGTGAAAAAAATGCGTCTTAAAATATAATAATAATAATAAGAAAAGAAAAGGAATATTTGGAAAAACGAGCAGATCCGTAACCCGATCCAATCGCTCCTCCTCCTCCTCCCCCTCCCACTTTGCGCACGCTCCGCTAACGCTGAACGGCCGCGATGCCATGGAGGAGCTCTTACGATCGCGACCGCTCTCCGGGAACCACTCGACTCGCCTCTCGGGAAGCGTCCCTCTCTCTCCGCTCAATCTCTTGACCCTCGCCGTCGTCCTCGCTTCGTTCTTCGGCGGCGCCCAGTGCATCAGGCTCGCCAATCGGATCCCCGACCCGGCCGTCGGCTCCCCGGACCAGCCATCGAGAACCGCCGTCTTCGCCCTCGGGAGCTTCTGGAGGTCCGAGGCTGTCTTCGGCTGCCTCGACGGCGTGGTCCGGACCGCCGTCGGTTACGCCGGCGGCTCCAAGCCCAATCCCGAGTACCGGAGCTTGCGCGATCACGCCGAATGCGTTCAGGTAGTTTTCTTCGCGAGTTTTTGATTCGGTTTTGTGTTATGGAGCTACTACGAGAAGGTTCCGTGCGTGTAATTGCGATTGAATAGGAGACGGAAGAACGTTAGGATTGTACAGATCGGAAGCTGATGGTGCTATCGACTTGAGTGTGTAGTTTCAATGATCGGAGATGCTTAGCTATCATTTGTCAACTAGTGTGGATGCCGTTGTTGTTGTTTCTTTCGGTTTCAGAATCCAGCCCTTCACATTGTTGTTTCCTTGCACCTTTATTAGCATGACTCTTAGAATTTCTTCCTAATAATCGAGGACACTGTTCACTATGGTCATCCGGCATTAAGCATCAGATGCCGCTGCCAGGTGGTAGTTTCAGCTTTATCTTGATGAAACGTCAGAGTTTCGAGTCTGTGAAAAGGGTGAAAGATTGCATGGTGGTTGCTTGTGATCAATTGAATAGGTTCTGCACGTTTATGAAATAAGGGTGTTCCTGTCAGTCTCCAAGTGTCTGGTTGATAAACAAATTGACAAAAGATGTAGAGAGAGGTGATATTGAATGTTTGATCCTCTAAGTTTGCATTTTCATCATTTTTGATTTGCTGATGAAGTGAATGGTGCTGGATTATTCTTGCGCTTTCCTCTGAGGATCAGTCTGATTTGTGCATGTCAATCATTTTGGATTGATGCATCTTGGCCACTAATGTTTCTTTGAAGGAGGTCAGGAGGCTTGTCAAAGTTACTTGTGCAAATGCCAAGCTCATCAGCAGTCATCCATAAATAATGAGAATTTTGTTGGGGACAGAGGGCATATGAGAGGTTAGGATTTGAGCAAGCAGAAGCAGATTTTGGATGTGAACCCCTGTTAGCATTAAGGGGTAAACCGGGATTCAAACTGAGATTCTATCAAAAGAAAGCATTGTTTTGACTTTCCCCTTTCTTTTGCCTTTTGTCATTTTTCTTTTTCCTTTTGGGGAGTGGGAAGGAGGAGGAGGTTGGCAAGAAAGTTTCGTCTATAAATCCTCTCTTTTGAGCACGAGAGTTTCTAGACTTCAGTTGACTTCAGTATGTCCATGGTTTTTGGTTCTTGGAAACATCACTATTAATTACAAGAAAATTGCTTGTTGGTATCGATATTTACTCGTGCTTTGTTTTTGTGAATGCTGCTCCACAGGTGGAATATGATCCTAGATTAATCAGTTACAGGCAACTTTTGGATGTCTTTTGGTCTAGTCATGATTCAAGGCAAGTTCTTGGGCAAGGTCCAGATGTTGGTAACCAGTACAGGTGACGGCAATTATTTGCGTGTAAAGTTTTCCTGTTTATCAGAATTAGGATATGTGGTATGTTGCTTTGGGTCTACCTAATATTTACTGATGAAATTTTGTTGTCAGGTCAATTATCTTCACAAATGGAACTGAAGAGTCCAGGCTAGCAGCCCTTAGCAAAGAAAGAGAGCAAAGCAAGTCCAAGAGCAGTGTTGTCACTACTCAGATTCAACATCTCGAAACATTTTATCATGCAGAGCCTGAACATCAGGTTAAGAAATTGGGAACTGCACATTATTACTTGAAAGTGTGCCTATCAGATGGTTGATTTCACCAATCATCATTAACTCATTAGGTCAGAATATTAATTGGCCGATCACCAAGTGGGTATGTCCGAATAGGTATTTCTGAACTCGCACCTGTCTACATCTCTCATTACATTGTGTCCACCTTAACCATCCCATCTTTCTCGTCGGAGTAAAAATGGTAGGTAAATTCTGAACATATTAATATTGCCCTCACTTTTTGTTGACTCGACTGACAACGAGTGAGGTTGAAGAACTTTCCATATTTAGGGCAGTCCCTCATTCATTGCTGGCTGCTTATGATGTGCTCCCTCAGCCAAATGCTATATAAATACCTGCAATCCAAATATGTTATAAGTAATTTATTCCATGCATGGATCCTCCAGAGGACTGGAATTAACTTGGGGATCTGGTGCTTCCAACTATTTTGATTTGTCTTGATTTGCCATGACAATGATCTGTGAAACATTCTAGGTGTTTTTGATGTGTAAGGAAGTGCTTTGCTGCTGGTTCTGTTGGAAGAGAAAAAGGTCCACCTGTTTATTAATTTGCTTAGGTCTGGATTGTCAATTTAAATCTGTTGTGATCAAGTTGAAAGGTTGTTTCCCCGGCTCCTCTGCAGCATGTTATGGCTCTTCTAGTTGTTTAATTTGGTTTTGCCTTGCAATTAGAATGCATATTGCAGACATCTCTGAAATCTTCAGCTCGTTGCCTGAGAAATGCATCACTCCATATGAATTTTCAATTGTACCATCTGGCACTTTTGTTGGTCACAAGGAACTGGAAATAGTCTCTTCTCACCAGAATTTTTTAAAAGAATTCCCATACAATGAAATATGCAGAAATTCGAGCTCAAGCAGAAACCACTCATCCTCCAGCTGATGGGAAACCTGTCTGAAGACGAACTTCAGAAATCAAGTTTGGCTGCAAAATTGAACAGTTTTGCAGCTGAGCTTTGCCCACCTCACATTCAAAAGCAGATCGATGCGAAGATTGGTGATATCATCAGAAAAAGTTGGCCTCTCTTGAGAAATGTTTAGTTCCTAGATCAAACAATATATCAATTGTTTCAGATGACAACAAATTCATCAGTCCATTCGGCGCTAGGAGCTGCAAATCCAACTTTTTGAGAGGAAACAAGATAAATATTGATAGACATGCAACTGTAATTGTCCTGTAGATGTTACAATCTTTTGATGCCTGCGATATGTTTATCAAATCCCTTGTAAGTTTTCTTGTGGCACTTCTGGCAAGAAGATCGTCCTGCTGATCATGTTCAATATTACTAGGCCTCTCTCTCTCTCTCTCTCTCTCTCTCTCTCTCTCTCTCACCATCTTTTGATGCCTGCAATATGTTTATCAAATCCCATGTTAGTTTTCTTTTGGCACTTCTGGCAAGAAGATCGTCCTGCTGATCATGTTCAATATTACTAGGCCTCGCTTCTCTCTCTCTCTCTCTCTCTCTCTCTCTCTGCGAGATAATGAAAAATGCGGAGGCTAATTTGTGGAATCAAAGGGAATGCGCAGGACGTTGAAGGTGATGCCGGCGCTCATTTTATTGTAGTTGGAACGGTTGGACCTGCTGAAGTGTAGACTCTGTAGACAACTAGACATACTAGACATACTGTGTACATTCAACTGTAAGAGACTTGCCAGTTTTGGGAGCCTAGTAGAGCGCTTTGACTGGTTTAGGAACTGGACATCGCGGCCGGCTGGCTCAATGAGGATTTGGCATCGATCAATCATCATCTCTGACTATAGATTACCGGTAAGCATGAGGCAAAATTGTGCACTCCTCTAACGCAAGAGGGGGATTTTTCCGTGAATTCACTGTCGATCATTCTAAAAGCTTAACTATTACATAGAGTTGTGATTTAATATGCATGATTCGATTTTTAAATATTTAAAAAATTCAGAGTTGCATTCTTAAAACTAAGAATTTTATTAAAGTTCCGTTTGTTTCACAGTAAATATTTGATTTGGAATATACTTATCCAAAAATATATATTTTTAAAATAATTAGTTAATAAAAAAATATTAAATATTTTTGTAAGTGATGAAAAAATTTCGCTATTTTTTTTTTTTTTTGTACAAGAGAGATAAGTAATTATTTTTTAAAAAAAAATTCTAAATCAGTCATTCTTCGCGGAATAAAGAGAGCACAAAATTTGAAATTGGATTGCTCATACTTTTTTTTTCTTTTGTCGAAAGATTAGTTGATTGGAAAAGCTAATAAAGGATGATTATTTTCAATGACGTCTTCATTTCTAATAGGTAAGAAAAAATGTTGAAAAATTCATCATATATAAATGGCCAACCCCACCGTTATCTCCATCTCCACCGAGCTCGCCACCGCACTCCAAAGCAGCGAGGGGAGCAGAACGAGGTCGCCGTCGTCTCCAGCCTCCGCCAAATTAGAGTCCGCCGATCGCAAGATTAAGAGACCGTCGTCCTCAACGACCTCGTCGGCCGATCCATCCGCCGCAAAGTCCGGAAGCCTCAGGGACAAGCACAGGACGAAGGCCAAGATGTCGTCGTCGACGGCGGCGGCGGGGAGCCAGGTACGCGCGTCGCACATCCTCATCAAGCACGAGGGCTCCCGGAGGAAAGTCTCGTGGAAGGATCCGGAGGGCAGGGTCATCCGCAGCACCACCCGCGAGAGCGCCGTCTCGCAGCTCAAGGCCCTCAGGGAGGACATCGTCGCCGGCAAGGCCAAGTTCGAGGACCTCGCCTCGCGCTTCTCCGACTGCAGCTCCGCCAAGCGCGGCGGCGATCTCGGTTGGTTCCATCTGACCTCGCGCTCGTTATTCTTTCCCAATCTCAGCTCCTATTGTGATTGCCTTTTTTGTAAAGCTTTATCGTTGCTGTTTCGTCTAATTGTTCGCATCTGCTCATTCGATGGAGTCTCCCTGCTATACTGCTTCTGTCTTAGAAATCTACGGGACTTTAGCCGTATTCGTGAAGCTGGAATATGGATGAATCTAACTCTATTCATGTACCTGAGACAATTTGTTCTTGATTTGATTTGGAAGATAGATTATGTTGCTGGAATTTGATAAATGAACGTATATGAAACATTCGGTTGTTAGTGTAATCTGTCGTGCAATTTTAACCCTGTGATGATGAAGTTCGGAGCTTTAGTCTCTCTACCTTTGACGTCAGATGTGCATCGATCAGGTTTAATGGAGTCCTGTCACTATCTAGCCCTTTTATTTTGTCAAATGCATGTTTTGTGGAGTTATCCATGGTCGGTAGGAATTAAACTACGGGAGAATAGTCCATGCCATCCCATTAAAAAGATATTATGATTTGAGTGAGCGTGGCAGATCTGAAGTTATGACTGCAGTTTTGCCCAGATAGCAAATGCCATTAATTCTTCCCAACTATTATTTATGATTTCATGGTTTTTCCTTGCTTCGTTGTGCTTATGCTTGCATTACTTTAAGTTTATGATTTCTTCACTGTAGGGCTGCGAAGTGATCGTTCTCAGTATTGCTCTGGTGCTACAAGTTGTGGTGCAATCTATGGTATTTATCAGAGGTCTAACATCCCCATATGGGATAGGGATTAGATTTCCGAATTGCTTAATTTGTTGTAATAGTTATCTGAAGGGGCTCTTGACATCAGGCTGCTCGAATGCTTTGATATGACTTTCTCGATGCTGATCTGATGTTGTTTCTATCTTGTATTTGTGACTGAAACTTCTGTTCATCACATTTGCTGGTTGGTCCGGTTATGTGGCTATTTTGGCTCATTTTGTTTACATGTCTTTCACGACCCACAATTATGCGAAGATAAGTTAATTGATCTGGTTCTCTGAACTGTGAAGTTGAGTTGACATGATTTGTGCAAACGAATTCCGGTGTGCTCTTGCTCCGCTGAGTACATTGGCAACAGAACTAACGAAACTACAATGTTCTTGCTGAATCATATTTTGATATACTGCAACATATCCACTAGGGCGCCAAACTGAGTTCGCTACAATTTTGAGTTGTGTGAAAGTGAACTGATGTCTTATGTTACTTCAGAATCAAGCTTCCATCTGGGTCGAAGAAAATTGTGCCAAGTGGCTGTTTAGCGATGATTGGGCAGTTTGGTGGTGGAGGAAGAACTGAGAAGCCCCTTCTCAAGGCTGGCAACGCTTACCACAAGTTCAGAGTGAAGAGGAACTGCTGGCCAAAGATGCGTGGTGTGGCCATGAACCCAGTTGAGCATCCTCACGGAGGAGGTAACCACCAACACATTGGTCACGTGACCACAGTCAGGCGTGATGCTCCACCCGGCCAGAAGGTTGGTCTCATGGCCTCTCGGTGGACTGGTCAGCTCAGAGGGCAAGCCACCGCAACTGCTGCCAAGGCTGATAAGAGTGCTTGAAGAGATATCCCTGTTTTTCTTCATTTGGAATTCCTTTGTAGGATATTCTACAATTATAATTCTGGGAATTTGCGGATGCATTTTGTAGTTGAAGTTTTGCTCTGGTTTAATGTATCAGATAGTCTTTTATATGCTAAATTGCCATGAGATGTGGTGTCGCATTGCCTCTCGTTAATTATTTTCCCCTTCTCTCTATGAATATCAAATAAGTTAATTATACTTCATACTTTTTAAAGAAATCATGTCGTGATGAATAACTTATATCAAATCCACATCAAAATATCCATTACTTATATTATTCTCTTAATGGGTCGATTTGGATGCGAGGATAATCGATTATTTGCAGTAATTTCTCACGTCCTCCAATAGATAGCCATCCATCCGAGCATGAAGATAGGGGTTGTAGGCTTTGATTTTTCTCTCCTGATCTAATTTGGGAGTTGTTTTCGCTCGCTTGCTTTGATGTCTTCTTTCGTTCGTTGTTACTTTTCTTTGCTTGTTATGGTAAATATATTTTCTTGAAGAAGTTTTCCTCTCCCGATTTAGATCCGGTGAAGTTTTTTTGTCCTCTTGATTTAAATATAGATGTGGGAGATCCTTAGAGGCATTCAATTTGTGGTGGTTTACCATATTGTTGTCTCTGTATTGTATGGGGATGGAAACCATAGTTTTTGGAAGGGAAGATCTCAATATGTGCCTATCATTGACTGTTTCAGTGGTTGGCTGCTGATTATTTTTTGATATTATGATATATCTGATCTTTTGTTTTCTTAGTTTTGTTTTGTTTTATAGTTTTTTATGATTTGTTTTGCTTGGAAACTTCTTGTTTTTTTTTTGGGTAAAGGTGAGATATATATTAACTTTAACCCCAAAAAGGAACTTTACAAAAGGAAGGAGACCCGACACCAATAGAGGGAACTTGCACTCGTGGTGACATTAGGAAATGTCAATAAGAGTACAAGGGTGTCATGGTAACCAAAAAGGAAAGCCAGGAGGCTAACAAACCTCAGCCAAATAAAGAGAAAAAACAAGGCAAAGCCAAAGCTCAAGCTGAAAAGATAGATGGGCTAAGGCTCCAGCTCTTTTGCATCCTCCTATTGGTTAGGGTATCGGCACCAGTTGGAAGGTGATAGCCTTGTCTCTGGTAACCTTATCTAGGTGTTTCTTTTAGTTCACTCAGCAGAGAGAAACATAACAAAAAAAAAAAAAAAATGTCAACATTTTCCATTAGCCAAACCGATGGAGTTAATGAGAGGAATTAGCTGCACAAACTTGACAAATTTTACAACTTGATTACATATTTTGGAAGTTTTAGGACTCAAACATAGGGTGTATTTATCTCTATTAAGAAAACATTAAAATAATTATTCGTCAAGTATTTTCCATTTGCTAAATCGATAGAATAAATGGGAGGAATTAATTGCACAAACTTGATAAATTTTAGGATTTGATTACACCTTTTGAAAGTTTTAGCACTCAAACATAGGGTGTACTTATCTCTATAAGTTAAATATCTATAAAATTGCCAAAGTGAATTCATCTAGGTTCCGATTTGTGTTGGGCTAAATTTCACAAGACTATATACCACTACCTTGAATTTGTCAAGTTTGTGCAACTAATATATTATTGGTTACAAATATGCTATTGTAGAAATTCCTAGCAGAGGCAAAGCACCATTTATCTGAACTCTAGCTATCATGAATTCATATAATCTCATGAAGCAGTTTTCCCGGCACCACCAAGGAATCATAGTGGTGCGTTTGTTACGCAGAAATAAAATGATTCGGAAAATATTTTCATAAAAATAAGTATCGCATCGCTTACAAAAATGATTAATTAAAAAATATTTTTTTATCATCTATGAATATATTTTGATATAATTTTTTTTTAAATAATGAAAATATTATTTATATTATAATTATTTCATGCGATAAAAACGATTATTTTTTTAATAATTTCAAATCATTTATCTTCCACAAAACAAACAGAGTCAAGTATAATATTTAATATTCTTGAGCAAAAAATTACCAAAAAATACCCATAAAATTTTCTAGGCCGACGGGGACATTAATGATATGAATTCCACAAATCGTAAATTACCTAAAAAGAGCCCAATTATGATAAAATTGGAAAATTGTCCTTAAATGCATTACTTCAGTCCATAAACTCGAACAAAGATTCAAATGCCGTGAATAATTGTTGAGAAGCATAATTAAAAAAAAGAAAAAGAAAAAGGGATAGGGTTCATAAAAAAAAAATGTAAATTTCTGATAGATACTACCTATATAGATAAAAAAAAAAAGTTTATATTTTTTTTAAACTTCCGCATTTATATGGTCACTCCCCAAAATGTCACGATATACAAAAGTCAATGTATAATATTTTTCCATCATCGATAATGAAAAAGATGACATTTTCAGCCATAGAGTAGAGCCGGATTTCAAATACTCTTATTTTTCCATCATTATTTGAAATTTCCAAAGAATAGCAAAATATATGAAAATTTCTTGAAAATACCCGGAACGTAGAAACTTCCATATGCCCATACAAGCCGTCAAAACAAAAATTCAATCGGATATCAGGATACGCTGTACAAGCCGTTTGAAGTTAGCACATTTGTGAAGGACACAATTTTCAAATTTTATAGATTCGACAGGCTAACTTAGGACCTAATAACTCCTTTGCTGGAATTCCATTTTGGACGGATCATGTATGTACAACAACATAAGTGGTAATGAATGTGAACAATCAATTAAGTAGTTGATAAAAGGCTGGGATTTGGGACCAACCATTGCCTTGCTTGATTTCATTTAACAAAACTCATGTAATAAATAAAAACAACTAAATAAGTGGATATTTTTCAATATGAAAGATTGATGCTTGCAGTAACTTGTGAAAGACAAAGCAAAAAGATGAACCTGCAGGTGATGGAAGAAGAACAGCGGAGTGTCAGAAGGTGGAGAGTTACAATGTTCGGTTTTAGATAATGTTTTTTGTAGGTGAGAAGCTTAGGTAAAGTGAATTAAATATAATGCATACAGAAATTCCAGACACGACGATAAGAGGAGGCCCAGACGGTTTCACCTTTCTTGGAACCAGACGTTTATGAAATCTTACTTTACTGTGTATTCCTAAGCGGCGTGGGATTCCGGCCTTGTACAGAGGCCTTTTTTTTTTTTTTAAAGAAGAAGAAGAAGAAGAAGAATAAACTCGAAATAAATCCTATATAATTGACGGGACCGACTCACAGGCCTAAGGGATAAAGATGAAATGCATATAGAAGCCCAAGGCACGCTAAAAAGAGAGGTCTAGACGGCTTCACTTTCCGCAGTATAAGGCATAGATCCAACCTCATTTGTATACATTAAACCGACAGGGGACTCTGATTTTAATGAGTTGGTGTCTGCGATGAAAATTAGTGAGAAACGGATATGAAATTGAGTGTATCGTTAAATATTCTTTTATTTTGCTTTAGATATTTATCTTCATCTTATTGCTAACGTGGATGGACAACGCTAATGTGGTGCTCTTTTAACGATATTTTGAATTTTTTATGGCTTTTCATTTTCTTTTTGCTGTTTTTTTTTTTGCTTTTTCTGGGGGTTTTCTTATCTAGGGCCGGCAAGGGTTGTCGGCCAACCCTTGCCAACCATAGGCAAGGACTAACAAGCCATAGGTGAGGATTGTCAGCTCTAGGTGAGGGTGTCGCGCTCCCAACTGGTGAAAGCGAGAGGGCGTGTGAGCCCTCGCTAAAAAATGGTGAGGGGCACGACGCCCTCACTAGATCTAGCCAGGCAAGGGCAGTGACGTCGCTTGGGGCCGTCGCCTAAGGCTGACGAGGGTGTCGTGGCCCTCGCTGTTTTTGGGTGAGGGCTTGCGTGCCTTCACTTTTGTTGCCGAGGGCATCGTGGCCCTTACCTGTGGTTGGCTAATGTTGACAACCAGGTTGGTGAGGGCATTGCAGCCCTTGCCATTTTTGGGTGAGGGCTTGCGTGCCCTCACTTTTGCTAATGAGGGCATCGTGGCCTTTGCTTGTGGTCGGCTAGGGTTGTCGACCCTTGCCTATGGCCGACGAGGGTTGGCCAACAACCCTTGCTGGCCCTATATTTGAAAACCAAAAAAAAAAAAAAACGGCAAAAAAAGTAAAAAAAGAGGAAGATAAAACCATAAAAAAAATTCAATATATTATTTAAAAAGTGTCACGTTATCGCGAGCCATCCACGTCAGCAATTTCCAGCCAAAATTGGCCATTTGAACTAAATTGACAAGAAGTAAAAATGTTTATGACCGAATTAACGAAATTAAAATGTTTAGGATTGAATTGGCAAAAGTACAATAAGTTTAAGACTTTTTGGACAATTTTCCCGAATGATATCAATACTATAATTATTATAAGGCTCTTACTTTGGTGCCAAAAAATTTTAAACGATCATTTATGTGCCACATTTTTATAGAGCAATATTAAAGTGACTGATGAAAAAGTGACGTCTTAATATTTTCACACAAGAAGTTTTAAAATTGTGTGTTGCATAATATATATACCATACAACATTGCTAAATGCATTGATTTTTCACAAATTAAGATATTTGGCTAGATTGATTTTTAAACGTTCCTTAGAATTGATCCTCGCAATTGATCAACGAGAAGTGCATTTCATTGAGCTCGAGGGACTTTGGGTCTCTAAAATCCTTAGGAAAAGTTAGGGCATCTAATAAAAATTTTGGAGAGCATCCTATAAAAGCTAGCATCAGCAAAGTTGAAAGCTCAAGGCAAGTGGGGGCTGCTTTTAGCACTTTTGAATTGTTATTGTGGGGTCTAATGACTTTTTTCCTTCCAATTTTGCCCTCACTTATAATTATGAATCCTAGTTTTGCCCTCTAGAAACACCGTTTATTGTCTTTCTCATGCACTCTCTTTGTGCTCGCTAGTTGTGTAGGTTGTAGAGGTCGAGGCTCACCTAGGGTTACTTGTGGTCGCGTGACCTACACGACAAGTTGTCTTCTCTCTTTCAGGCTTCGCCTGAGGTGCCATCTACATCGATTTGTGCTTCCACTTTCATTCTCTGTTTATTTTTAAAATAAAGTCCTTTGCAAGTTTTCGGCAAATATTGTTTTGCATATTGTGAAACTTCTTTAACCTAAGGTTCTTTGCGTCTATGCAAAGGTCACAAAGCTGATCCAAACGCAGCGCAATCCATTTTCGCAATGCTTGAAGCTTAGTTATTCAATCTAAGAATAGAGCAAGACTAGAGAAGAAATAAATACAAACTTACCATAGGGAACGAAAATTTTACTTACTTTCCTTTTTGTTAGAAAAAATCTATGTGATTTTAGATGGAAACTATTTTAAGAGGATGTTTGCTCAGTGATTTTTCTTTTGAGTCTAATGAAACAAAGAAAAATATTGTCAAAGTTGGAATATTTTCTTCATGCCCTTCGCTTTTGACTGGCTCTAATTTTTAAAACTCTCAAGCAACAATTTTATGGATGATCAATTTAATGCCAAACCATTTTGAATATGTTTTTAGTGCCAAAACTATCTAAAGCAACTGTTTAAGTGACTTCAACGAGCCATGCCAGATTTCGACAAACTAAGTCACTGTATTCACTTAGATGATCATTTTTTCAAAAGTTGTGGCACTTAAAATGATTGTGTTGGGAATATCGGATTCCCAAAAACGGATTCGATACTAAATCGAACCCCTAAAACAAATGCGGAAGACAAGCCCAGGAAGAACATATATCACCGATCAAAGATATATCACGGAATCGAGTGTATCTTATTGTCCACAGATTAAACACCAACGTTGAAGTTCAAGGAAGAATCTAATCCCAGTTTATCAAGGAGCGTACTGTTGGTTCAAGGGGGGAGAAAAGTTACGTTGGTTTTGGGAGAGGGAGAAAAGAAAAAGCGTACATTCATCCAAAAGGTGCGTTCTCTTTTTCTTTTTCTCCCCTTAAATACGTCTTCTCCAAAAGACACATCTCCTCAAATGTAATACCTCTTCATATCTCAACCCTTCATCCATGGGCCCTTATCTTGCGGGCCAGGCTTTTAGGCCCAACATGAGTGGACAGGCCCACTTAGGACCATCAACACATGAATAAAAATCATCATCTCCCACTTGCACATAATGGGCCGAATAGGATCCTCTTTACCTCTTTGCAACGTTCATACCGGTGAATAATCCGTACGACCAGCATACTTGGAGAGTTTGTTGGCATACATCTGTTAGGAATATATAGCAGCTCATAATGAGCATCATACTTTGAGTAGATTTAGTATGTAGTACCTTAGATCGATCAATCATATTTATATCCCTCTTGATCTCTTTTTAAACAATGATATATATATATATATATATATATTGTATTCACAATTATAATTATCCCAAAGATAGTCATAATTGGTCAACCAGTGAATACAAAACTACAATGTGATTCTCCAAATTCAATCTTCCTCTTTCCTTCAAACTCTCAATTTCAGTTTAGCTTGCTTTTCTAGAAATGTCCAATTAGATCGAATCAACTCATGACCATTGGTAACATCCTAAGATAGCAAATACTAAATAAAAATATTGAGAATAAGTAAAAGTCATGAGGGCATTAAAGTTGATGAACTATTTTCCTCAAGAGTCTCACACGGCATAGAAGTTGAGATCAAACTTTTGACACTCTTATTGGTTGTCTCATGCATACGTAGTATGAAATACGTATTACGGTATTAACTCATTTCCCATGGAGCGTATGTTTACACCGTCAATACCGTACAGATGATAGTTCAGACATACCCAATATCTAACTTGAGTTCACGTATCTACTCATTCACAAAATTCATCAGAACTCACATCTAGCATCATAGACGGATAAAGTAAAATATATGGGTTATTTTACTTTCGGACATAGTAAATATTATGTCATCATCTTAACACCCAGTTAAGACGACAAATATATTGTAAGCTTGAGCTCTCGATTATCACCTAGATAATAAGTTTAAAAACCGTCTCATCTATATTTATCATACAGTAAATAGAGGCGATTACCCATGTGAGTAGGCTAATCTTTTATCTGTCCGACATACTTTCTCAACTTAATATAATGCATTGAGCATTAAGATGAATAAACATCAAACAAAAATTCATAGGCATTAATAATGAAAAAACACAAGTTCATAAATGTGAACAACTCAGGGAAATTACAATATTCAGTATATCAGCCTCTACGCAGTCCTAGAAATTTCACATGCCACAAAATACATCTCTAGGTATTGGCTTTGTCATAGGATCTGCTACCATTCTATGCATAGACATGTATTGTAAGTTCACATCTTTTCGTGCAACTATATCCTTGACAAAATTATACTTGGTATCTATATATTTGGTTTTGCCATGATATTTTGGATCTTTGGTGTACGTTATAGCTACTTGGCTATCATAGTTAACCAACAATGAATCTGTAGCACTTTTAATAACACCTAAATGATCCAAAAATCTATTAAGCCAAACACCTTATTGTATTGCTATTAATAATGCTACGAACTCAGCTTTCATCATGGACAAGGCTATACATATTTGTTTTTTATTGCTCCAACTTATGGTACCATTATTCAATAAGAAAACAAATCCAGAGGTAGATTTCCTTTAATCTAAATCTCCTCCCCAATCAGCATCAGAATAGCCTTCGAGTCGTAGATCATTTCCTTGATAACTCAACGTATAATCAGTAGTTCCCTTTAAATACCTCAGTATTCTCTTAACGGTTGTCTAATGTTCTTGACCTGGATTAGATTGGTATCTATTCACCATTCCAACTGCAAAAAATATGTTAGGTCTTATATACATCATAGCGTATATCAAGCTCCCAACAGCACTAGCATAAGGAACATGTCGCATTTGTTCATTCTCTTGTGGAGTCCTTGGACACAATCTGTGACTCAATCCTTTGACTTTTGCAATAGGAGTATCAATGGGTTTACAATCTTGCATATGAAATCATTCAAGAACCTTATTTATGTATGTTTCTTGCGAAAAAGATAATGATCTCTTCGAACGATCTCTTGAAATCTTAACTCCAAGAATGCATGCAGCCTCACCCATATCCTTCATATCAAAGTTGGAAGACAATCAACTCTTGACAGTATTAACAAACTCCATATTACTTCCGGCAATCAGTATATCATCAACATATAATGATATGATCACAAATTGATCTTTGAATCTTTTGATATATACACAATGATCCTTATCAATCATTGTAAAATCATAGTACATTATGATATTATGAAAACGTATATACCATTGTCTTGACGATTGCTTAAGGCCATATTTCGATCTTAAAAGTCAACATACTTTTTATTTTTGACCTTTCATAATGAAACCAACATGTTGTTCCATATAAATTTCTTCATCTAATTCTCCATTGAGAAAAAGAAATCTTTACATCCATTTGATGTAACACAAGATCCATACTTGCCATTATTGCTAGAATAATGCGAATCGAGGTAAATCTCACGACAGGAGAAAATGTTTCCTCATAATCAATTCATTCATGTTGATTATACCCCTTCGCCACAAGTCGAGCCTTATACCTTTCTATCGAGCCATCAGCTTTACGTTTAATTTTGAGAACCCATTTGTTCCCAATGGCTTTGCGTCCTAGTTCCCAAACATGGTTTGACTTTATTAATTCTATCTCTTCTTCCATTGCATGCATTCATTTTTCCTTATTAGGGCAACTTAGAGTCTCATTTATATTCCTTGACTCATCTTCATCTTGCGGAGCAACCATAAAAGTTTCCCCTTCAATGTCAAAACGTCGAAGGGGAACACTTTTGCGACTTGTTCGCTGTACGGGAGATAGTACATTCTGCACATCATTCCTCATTATGCTCTCACTCGGATCAGATAATGATGATATTGTCTCATCATGTGGTTGTAATTGAGAGTGATTTGAATTAAATTCATCACTTCTCATGTTACTCCCACTTGGATGAACTCCATTAAGTTCATTATCTTGATCCAAGGTTTCAAATAGAGGATATTCCTCACCTATTTCGCCCTTCTTAGGAAATTCATTCTCTAAGAATGTGACATCTAATGATTCGAATTCAGTTATACTTTCACTTTCCTGCTCACCTATGAACACATACCCTTTCGAGTGTTCAGAGTATCTTATGAAAATACTATTCTTTCCTTTAGGAACCAATTTTCCAAACTTGTGAAAAGGCTCATGAGTATAGGCAACACAACCCCATGACTTAAGAAAATTTACGTCCGATTTTCTACTTGTCCATAACTCATATAGAGTGGAAGTAACTGATTTGGAAGGCACCCGGTTAAGTATATAGGCAGCAGTTAACAACGCATCACTCCAAAAAGTGATAGGTAAGTTAGCATGCGCCATAATGGACCTAACCATTTCTAGTAGGGTTCTGTTTCTTCTATCTGTAACACCATTTTGTTGAGAAGTATATGGAATAGACAACTGTCTTTCTATTCCTTTTTTATTACATAATTTTCTGAACTCATTAGATAAATATCAATACTTTTATTTTCTTGTCTAATTGATTTTTTATCAAGTTCATAAATCTTTTGAAACAACTTAATGGTTCAGATTTATGAGAAATCAAATAAACATATCTGAATCGAGTATAATCATCTATAAAAGAAATGAAATAAACAGCCCCATGCCTTCCTTTCACATTCATTGGACCACAGATGTCAGAATGGATTAAATACAGAGGAGATTCAGCTCTTTTACCTTTTCTAAATGGTTTTCTTGTCATTTTCTCTACTAGGCAATGCTCACATATGGGCAAATCAATTTTTTCAATATTGCCTAACAAGCCCTATTATTGGTTAGTCTATTCATACGTTGTTGGCCAATGTGATCAAGTCTAGCATGCCACACACTTACATCATTATCATATGAATTAGAAGACGTGAAAAATGAATAACAAATATTGACCTTACCATAGTCAATATTTAGTACAATAAAATCATCCATAAAATAACCACAAACATAGTAATTTGTATCCAAATACAAATCGACACTACTATTATGGAAGTTCTAATTAAAACCAAGCTTAACCAACACTAAAACAGACACTAAATTCCGATAAATCTCCGGAGCATACAATACATCATATAGGAATAAAGTGCGTCCACCATGCATGTTCAGTTGGCAGGTGCCAATTCCTATTACTTCTGCTCTTGAGTTATTTCCTACATAGATTCACATAATTCCAGTTGGTATTTGTCGGAATTTCACGAAGAATTCTCTATTCTTCGCTCTATGGTCTGTTGCTCCCGAATCTATAGTCCACAAAGGATTAAATTCAGTTAAGAATACAGAACTTGACACATTAGCAAAGCTCTTAAGAGTACAAGGGGTGAGTACTTTTTTTGATTCGCGACAGTTGTAAGCGTAGTGATCCTTCTGGTCACAGTTGTAACACTTCACCCTTGAAATACTCTTCACTCAAAGAAGTTTTCCTCTCTTATGCCGGTCAGCTCTTGGTTTCTTGTAAGAAGGACTTGATTCCTTGCATTTTCACATATTGAACGAATCAATGCGCTTGCGTTTAGAGCTCGAAGCTCCTTCTGAGCTGGAAGCAATATAGCAAATATGTGTTTCCTTCTCAAATGCCTTAAGGCAGTCCTCTGCTAGCTCAAGGTGGCGCATAGCATCCTCAATTTCTTCCATAACATGGTCAAGAGCTTCTAGTGCTTCTTGCTTTTCAAGTACACATTGAATTTTCATATTCAATATTTCACAATTCTCGCCGTTCATTTTGTCTTCTTTATTCAAATCAGCAATTATGTTCTTAGTTGTTGAAGTCATCGATCTGAACATATCAGACACATTTGCACGAATTATTAATTTTTATCAGTTATGCATCCATTTTGCACAAAACCATCATATTAATGAATAATTTCAAGTAAAGTTTCAGAATCAAAATGTTATCATGTTTCCAATCATCATCCAAAATCCTAACTTGGAGTTATTATTAATATAACATTATATGCAAAATAAATTTTTTGAAATTACAAAAATTTCTATGAATTGCCCACATCGTTAATAATAACAGAAAGCAAATGATATTTGATATCAAACAATGATATAATAATAATGCTTTCACATAATACAACTAACATATCAGTTGCCACACCAACAACAACTAGGTAGAAAACATTACATAAGATGTCCACAAAGCACACTAAATAAAGGCCGGCCAAAACATCTAACACCAAGTCAATATACGAATTGCGAAAGATCATCTTTTGTTCGATTTCTTGATCTTTTCCCTTGTAACAATCCAGTAATAATCATCTATAAAAGCCATCACAATTCTCCTATACGAAGTAGCTCTGTTGACTTCCCATACGCGATTTAACACTCCTTGTCATTCTTGTGGAAGAGTGTTCATGAAAAATCGCACTATCTCAGACTGTGGTATGGGACGACCATTCCATATGACCTTTTGTATTTTCCCGTTAACTTCAAGAACGTGATCAATTAAGTTGCCACTCTCCCATTGATGATCAGTCAGCTCAGCTATCAACTTAGAAAGCCATTCCTTTTGTTCATTGGTAATTGCGCGAATAAGTGTGCGCAACTTAAGGGGAGGCATTGTTCCTGCAACAAATACAAAACAAAAATAGATTACATATAATCCACAAAGACATAATTGAAAAAAAAAACACATTCTTTTTCCTCTTTTTTTTTTGGTCAATGGTCAAATTCAACGGTTAACGGTTAGCCGGTCAAGGTCAACTGGGTCGGGCTGAGCCGGTCAAGCCGGGTCAGACAGATCGACCCGGCACGTGCGGCACGCTTGCGCAGCTGTCACGATGACGTCAGCTGGTGCGTGCTGCGCACGCGCCATTGGCGGCCCCCGCGCACGTGCGTCGCAGGTGTGCGAGTCAGCCCCATGCGCGTGTGCAACGCACGCGCCTGCGTCTTTGAATCGATGCGTGCCGGTTTGTTCCAACCGCGCGTGGGGGCGCGTTTGGCGGCCTATGGCGGCGATCCGCCACTCGTCTTGCTCGTCTCGACGAGACCTTCAACCCTACACCATCAGAAATTGATTTTGACTTACAAAAAATCGAAAAAACATGTGAACAGTGCTCGGGTGTCTGGATTTTTCCGTCCTGGATCGATGTTGGCCGATTTTTCATGAAAATTCAATCAAAAATCATTCATAAACATGAAAAGGGATCGGGAAAACATGAAAAGGGATTGGGAAACATGAACAATGGCTTTGATACTAATGTCGGGAATATCGGATTCCCAAAAACAGATTCGACACTAAATTGAACCCCTAAAACGAATGCAGAAAATGAGCCTAGGAAGAACATGTATCACCGATCAAAGAAACACCACGGAATCGAGCGTACCTTATTGTCCACAGATTAAACACCAACGTTGAAGGTCGAGGAAGAATCTGATCCCAGTCTATCAAGGAGCGTACTGTTGGTTCAAGGGGGGAGAAAAGTTACGTTGGTTTTGGGAGAGGGAGAAAAGAAAAAGCATACGTTCATCCAAAAGGTGCGTTCTCTTTTTCTTTTCTCCCCTTAAATACATCTTCTTCAAAAGACACATCTTCTCAAATGTAACACCTCTTCATATCTCAACCCTTCATCCATGGGCCCTTATCTTGCGGGCCGGGCTTTTAGGCCTAACATGGGCGGGCAGGCCCACTTAGGCCCATCAACACATGAATAAAAACCATCAGATTGTTTGAAAAGTTTTAACACTAAAATGATGCCCTATAAAGATTGTGGCATTGATGACCTCCTTTCCGCTCTAGGCTGAAATAAAACTTGTTTTGAGGTTATGAATTTTTTGACTTGAGGTTTTTATACGTTTCTAGCCTTGATGTGCATTGTTAAGGGTTTAATGAAGTTAAGGTCCTTCACGAGATGGTTTGTGGAGGATGAAAATGTTCAGCTCATAAGAAGAATGTTCAGCGGTCGCACACCACATGCCAATTTGTCAGACATGGACGACAAGTCGCGATCACGATGGTCATAAAGCACATTAGCTAACGGCGATGTGGTGTGAGATGTGTGCTCTCATGCATTGTTTTTGTTGTATCGACGACTTCATTCCAAGGTTTAGCATGGAGATTAGTACCTAAGGACAATAACATGTTGTTTGGGAATCAAAGCAATCAACTCAATGCATCGGAATCGCTTCAACTTGGAGTGAGCATTTATCATATTTTTTTGGCCTTTTTGACCGTCTTTACTTGTTGTAATAGCAACCCAAATGGGTGATTTTGATATTCCACATGGATCATGTTGGGCTGATGGGGCATGCTAGACAAAGAGCTAAGATCACGGTGATTAGAATGAAGTTTAGAGAATTCAAAATCTTGAGAAGTGATTGAGAAACCAAACTTTAACTCTAGGCCTATATTTCAATCTTCTCAATTAAAGCACATTATAATCAAGCCAATACGGATGCCGGAATATGATTTTGTTGCTTTACTTCATCCTTGGGCAAATGCAAAGAATGGCTTGACAATTATGCATCCAAAAAAGGTGTCTCAAGTAGTGTGTCGTGGACATTTCAAAAGCGTATTGCTTTTTCATTCTTGTAATGTTATGCAGGGTTTCTAAGTGCATTTGCATTTGATTCCAATTTCAAGTTATTGCTTACAGAGTGTAGCCGTTTTGAGGATGTTGCAGAGCTAAATTTTACTCAGTATCCTTTTTGTTAGGAAAACAAATAGGTCTATGTGATTTGAGATGAAACTATTTAAAGAAAATGTTTGCTCAATGATTTTGCTTTTGAGTCTAACAAAACAAAGAAAAATAGTGTCGAAGTTGGAATATTTTCTTTGTGATTTTTGCTTTTGGCCCACTCTAATTTTTAAAACTTTAGAGCAACAATTTTTTTAATGATTAATTTAATGCCAAAACTTATTGAATGATCACTTTAGAGCCAAATTTTTTAAAGCAATCCTTTAAGTGACTTCAACGAGTCACACTAGATTTTCAACAAACTAAGTCATCACATTCACTAAAGTGATGACCTATAAAAATTGTGGCATTGATGATGTCCATTCCGCTCTAGGGGAAAATAAAACTTATATTGAGGTTTTCATGGGTTCTTAGTCGCATGCTTTTAGCCTTGATGTGCAAAGTTAAGGGTTTAATTAATTTAAGCTATAGGTGGTGCACCGGGTGTGTCCTTCACGTGACAGTATGTGGAGGACGAAAACGTTCAGCTCATACACCACGTGGGAGCAAAATGTTAAGCAAGTGTCGCACACCACATGCCAATAGGTCAGACATGGACGAGAAGTCGCGATTATGGTGGTCATAAAGCACATCAGCTGATGGCGATGTGGTGTGAGACGTGTGCTCTCATGCATCGTTTTATCATAGCGATGACTTCATTCCAGGTTTGAATACAATTAGTACCCAAGGACAATAATATGCTGTCTCCGAATGAAAGCAATCAACTCATTGCATCGGAATCGCTTCAACTTCGAGGAAGCATTTATCAACCTCTTTTTAGTCTTTGCGTGCCCTTACTTATGAAAGCAACTAGAATGGCTGATTTTGATATTCCACATGGATCGTGTTGGGCTGGTGGGGTGTGCCAAATAAAGGGCTAAGACCATAGTAATTAGAATGAAGTTCACAGAATTCCAAATCTTGAAAAGTGATTGAGAATCCAAATTTTAATTTTAGGCCTATATTTTAATTTTCTCAATTAAAACAGATTGCAATCATGTCAGTACGAATAACGGAATAAGTTTTTGTTGCTATACTTCATCCTCCAGCAAATGCATAGATTGCTGAAAAATTATGTATCTAAAAGTGATGCCACGAGTAGTGTGTTGTTGATGTTTCAAAAAGCGTGCTGCTTTTTCATTCCTGTAATGTTATGCAGGGTAAGTAAGTGCATTTGTATTTGATTCCAATATCAAGTTATTGGTTATAAAGAGTGGCCATTTTGAGGATGTTGCAGAGGTAAATTCAAGGCTAATGTTGTTTGCCTTGCTTTGTCCTCTCCCTTTATAATCCTAAGATCGACCAAGGGTGCCCGATCGTTGCGACTTTTGGTGCCGACATCGAGTGCAATCATGGGATTTTTGCTGCTCCCCGAAAACACTCGAGAACTGTGGAAGGAGTGGGAGCTGCGGTTTCTCGTCCTCCTCAGCTTGTTCCTCCAATTGACCCTCGTGACTGTGGGCTTCCGGAGGAAGTCCATCTACAAGTACTGGATCCAAATCGTGGTCTGGACGACGTACCTATCGGCCGACTCCATCGCAACCCTCGCGCTCGGTGTCCTCTCGAACCGCCTGGCCAACATCAAGGAAGTGAAGGGGATGATCGATCCGAAGAGCCAGATCACTGCTTTCTGGGCACCGTTCCTTCTCCTCCATTTGGGCGGGCCTGACACGATCACCGCGTATGCCCTGGAGGACAATGAACTATGGTTGAGGCAGCTGGCGCGGCTTTGCGTCCAGTTAGGACTAGCTTGTTACATCTACTTCATGGCCTTGTTGGGATCTACGCTGTCGGTATTAGCAGCTGGCATGATCCTGATGGGGTTCATCAAATATGTAGAAAGGACATTGTGTTTGTATCTGGCAAGCGAAGATCGACTTCGAGATTCGATGCTTTCGCTTCCTGATTATGGTCCCATATACCCCAGATTAATGGAGCAGTATAGTCTGAAGAAAGAGGAGGGTTACCGAGTCAGCATGGACGAGGTCATGGAAGTTCTGGCTCCGGAGGACCTCTCAGTGAACAGCGGTCAAGCCGTGGACGAAGAGAGAGCCACGGCTCTGGTCAAAGCCTATGAGTTGTTCAAGATCTTCAAGCCTGTCTTCGTGGGCCTTATCCTCAACTCTGGCGACCTGGAGGCCAGCAAGCGCATGTTCACGAACGATGCCATGAACTCCGCGATGGCTTTTGGGATTGTGGAGATTGAGCTTGGGTTCATGTACGATCTGCGCTACACCAAGACACTGTTGCTGAACCGTGCTTGGGGCATTATTCGTTGGGTCATTAATCTCTCAGGGCCGTGTGCTGCGTTGGTATTCTTCTCCTTACAGGATAGGAAGGATTACCCTAAAGTCGACATTTATATCAGCTTCTTGCTGATAAGTGTGGCTATACTTTTAGAGATTTACTCGGTTCTGCTCGCGTTTACATCTGACTGGGTTGAACATTGGCGGATTCAGAGACCCGAGGGATCTGCGATATCATCTGCCGTGGCTTTTCTCCGGATCTGGCCGAACCCAAGATGGTCGAATTCTGTGGCCCAGTTCAGCCTCTTGAAATCATCTAGTAGGAAAAGAAACAGGATCTTCAGCAAATATCCGTGCTTTGCCAAGTTAGATGATAAGTTGGAGAAGAACTTCTACATCGATTACAAAGAGTTCAAGAGCAACATCAAAGAATGGACCTTCGGTCACATGAGAAAAACGGTCGGTTATCTGGAAGGGAAGAGCGGGTTGACGGGTCTTAAGCTGGAGGCTAGTGAGGTACTGAAGAAGTCAAACAACGATCACCTGAACTGGAGTGTGGACGGTATGGAGTTCGACCAGAGCATCCTCATCTGGCACATCGCCACTGAGCTCTGCCACTACAAGGACCACGACGTGAGGCGAGGAAAAAGACCGGAAGACATCAAAAACTACAAGATGAGCAAGTTGGTCTCTCAGTACATGCTCTATCTTCTAGTACTCCATCCTTCCATGTTGCCAACAGGGACAGGAATGCTCCGATATGAAGATACTTTGGTTGACGCTCAGAAGTTCTTCGAGGACAAGCTAGCAGTGTTGTCAAAGAAAGAAACCGGCATCAACTCATCGGTTGTCAAAACGTGGGCACAGAATTTATTCAAGAAAGAGAAACATTGCCACACCAGCGTTAAAAGCTGCAACAAGGCGCACAAGTCAACAGAGTCGCGCGATCTATGCGAACTCTGCCATCTTCTGCTCCAAGTGGGAACTCAGCTGCCCGCCATGAAAATACGCGGTGGCAGAAGCAGGGCGGTGCTGTTTGATGCTTGCCATCTCGCATCCCAGTTGAATAAAATCGAGTCGGAAGACTTCAGTAGGAAATGGAAGTTGATCGGCAAGGTCTGGGCAAAGTTTCTGATATACGCGGCTTGCCAAAGCAGAGGCTACGAACACTCTGAGAGCCTGAGCAGAGGAGGAGAGCTTATCAGCCATGTTTGGCTTCTAATGGCGCATCTCGGTGTAGCGGAGCTGGTGCAAACTTCCAAAGCACAATGCATTACCAAAATGATCTTGAGCTAGAACTTTAAGGTGGAATGCGTCTTTTGCTTAACCCACTGTTACTTTAGTAAGATAAAAAAAGTTCATCATCACCATTATCTTGATGAGATGGTGAGGTTGAGTCGTTTCGATACTTGTACTTGAGGATTCAGGAAATAATGAAACTGTGTATCAGCTGTCCTTCTTCACCACAGGCATTATTATTGGCATGGAGAATTCGAGTCCCTCAAAAGTCATCGACATATCTCCTCAAAAATGTGTTGACACGGGATTTTTAATTGATGCGTCAAAAAAGTAAAAAAAAAAAAAAATGAATATATGAGTTTCCGATTGTGATGGAGACCATTTCTTGACCAAAAAGTGTTGTTTTTCATTTTTTTTTTTTTTTTTTTCTTTTTGTATTGTTGTTTTTCAATTCATTTTCGAGAAAAATCCGAAAAATCAAACGATCGACTTTCATATTGATTTTTTGTCAACTCATTGACCAAAAAGTTAGCCCAGGTTTTTTTTTTTGTCGGTAAAAGTTAACCTAGGTTAAAAAATGATTTTTTTACCCAAAAAATGTGTCAATTAGCTTTAATTTCACTTTTTTAAAATTAATTTTTCAAAAATCCAAAGATTTGTTCAAAAAATCAACCTTTTAGAGAAAGTCAACTAAAGAGTTGACTTTTGGTCAAACATTTGACAAAAAAATTAGAAAAATAAAAAATCTTCAAAATACTTCTTTTTAGCGTCAATTTGATTTGTGTGTCGAAAATTTCATAAAATTTGATTAATAACCTTATTTTCTGAATTTTTTGGTTTTAAGTTCTAAATCGATTAAAAACAAAATTACTTTTGTTTTAGCCATAATTATGTGTAATTCATTTTACGACATTTGATTTAGGGACTATTTCTCATTCACTCATTCATTAAGTTTCGATGGTCATGCTGAAATGTGGATTGTCAGTTTTAGCCCTAATTAGGGGTTGAATTGGTTTTTCATGATTAGCGAATGAACACTCCCTTTCCATTCATTTTTGTGAAGTAAATCTGAATCCGAGGTTAATTTTGGAAATTTCACTTGGGAACATTGTGCTTTGAGGGATTTAGCTTACCCGAGCTTAAGAAAACTAAGCTAGTGAACTCCTATTGGCAAAATTCAAATTGACCCATTTGAGACTAAGGTTTGATTTCAAGAATTGAGATCCAATTTCATCATTGGTCTTCAATTAGATCTTAGCATAAAAGTCATGCTACCTTTTCAAGGTCAATTTGAACGCCATGGGTCATCCTAGACATGGGTTATTGGATCAATTGGTGCCTCGCAACATTAATTGAATTGAATTTCAATTAATTGACACTTTTGAGTAAGAAATTAGCAAATTGACACACCTTTGTCTATAATAAACCAATTTTTCCTTGCAATTAGACCCCTAGGGGACTAAATTGCACAAAAGAAAGAGAGAGGGAGATAGGATTGGTCAAGATGGGTTCAGACCAGCCTTAACGGTCCGACCGATAACTGGCATTAAGTGCCGATATTGTCTCTCTCTGGTGACCTCATGGTGTTCGGCAACCATCGTGAGGCGGTCCATCCCATGGCCAATATTCCCATGGTCTTCATTTGCAAAATTCCAAATGTCATCTCGTAATTTATAAAATTCGCAAATTAACCCCCCTTGTTATGAAAATTGCGAAGAGACCGCAATTAGTCTACAATTGATCACGAACGTTCATTAAGAACGCATCGTGGCCATTGAAATCGGCACGTGCTTAAGTAGGGTGTTATTAATAAATCGAACAAACCAATAAGCTAAGGAGATACCGACCAAAAAAAAAAAAAAAAAAAAATTAGCTAAGGAGATCAATGCCTAAGACCACATAACTAACTTTCCCTCCAAAATTGAGAAGGGAGGCCTTCATTTTTTCAGAGCTCTCTCTAAGATTGGGCTGAAGGAAAAAGCGAAGAGAGAGCGAAGAAACTCTCTTCGCTCGTGTGCTTGCCTGCAAGAAGGATCTCCGTTCATCATTTATCTTCGGTTGAGTTCTTCTTTTGGCGTGATCAACAGAAAGTGGAGAGGAGATCTTGATCCATCGATTCTCTCTCGGGATTATCTCTGCAGATTCCCTCCAACTCGTTCTCTCTCATCTCGTTCATTGTTCTTCACGGGGAGGAGCTCTTGCAAAGTGGAGCAACTCCACTAATTCCCTCTCTAGATCTCACCGATTGCAGATCCTCCCTCATGAAATTTAATGCACGTAGCTCACATGAAGATGGAGGGACTTTCCTCTTGCTGTTTAGTAATCAGAAGCTTGAAGATTGCTGGTTTTATCTCGATCTGAATAAGATCGCAGAAGCAAGATTAAAGCGATGTTTTCTCAAACTCTATTTGGATATTTGTTGTGGTTAGATCCTTACTTCAGCAACTTTCGTTGAGTCGATTTTATTGATTTTTGTTGAAGAAAACGCTTCTACCTTGCTACTTCAGAGAGGTGGCTGTGATCTTCAAATAGGAAGCAAAGGTGTCCATTGACGAATCTCGAAGCTTGGAGATCAATGTTGAAAAGTTTCGAGCCTCCGTGTTTGCATCTCCTCGGATCTTTTCTTTATCAGCGATCAGTATTTTTTTCTTCAGCAAGTCCACCGGCTACGACGCACCGATGCGTTCACCTCTGAGCATCGGTCCATAAAAAGGATTTGAGAAAAGTGATCGTGATCTGTAAAAGTTGTAAATTAGAGCTTGAAGATCGGTGCTAAACAGCTCCTATATTAGAATCGGACTCGGCGTCCCTCACGTTCAGTGGTTCTCGAAGCAAAATCAGACTTTATTGTCACTGAATAGCGGACATTTCTGAAGGCAAATTCTTTGCCGGTTCATCATCAATCAAGGTAGATGTGTCAAAACTCCTTTTAATAGCGTCCAATGAGGCGAGAGCTTCTCGTGTCGAAACACATGATCGACAACAAAGGTTCAAGACCAGGATGCACTGCAAATCTGATTAGAACCAATGCTTATATGATCTCGAATTGATTGTAGTTACATTTTGAGGTTATGTGATTTTCAAATCTAGACGAGCATGTTTCTATTAGGCCTATTTGGAGCTCCTAGAGCTCGAAAGTAGGATTTTATCAAAAAATATAGTTAATATTATTTTAAATAAAAGCATGAAATGTTTACATCAATTTCAAATGAGGATTCGAACTTGATGGTTGGTAAGCATGTGACTTTTGCGGTGGTCATAACAAGGACATTTTGGTCCAAAAAAGTTTAGAATAAAAAGAAAAGCCAAGTTTATAAAAGTAAAAACCCAAACTTGCTTCTTTCTTTCCCCAAAACACTTAAAAGAACGAAGGTTGAGATCTAAACGCTTGAGTGATTGGCGGCACTGTCTAATCAGATAGCCTTTTTGAAAGAGTGAACGGACAAGATGCATAAAGGCCACAATTTTTAGTGTGGATTGATTTGGGAAGAAAATTGAGCTACTCGCCATGGGTTCCCCAAAAATTACGAGAAGGGAGATGATGTGTGCTCATTTCAACTCATTTACAGTTTACAAGAAGCTTTAAGTGATGCAAACCGAAAATTCTCAAGTTTATTTTCAAATTTTGATCGAGCACCAAAAAAATATTATCACTTTTTTTCAGAAAATGTCTTCTTCTAAAGGCGTTAAATCACCCGAAAAGCCCTGGGATTGACCCAGAAAATTCCTTGTACGTATGGAAATGTGGTGGTTAAAAAAAAAAAGCGTGAAAATGGCTTAAAATATATTAATCATACTAAGAAAAGAAACAGAATATTTGGGAAGAGGAGCTGATCCATAACCCGATACAATTAGGGGTGTGCAACCGGTCCGGGTCAACCCGGTTCCCGGATCGGCCCACCCGGAAAATAGGGTCGGGAACCGGTTCCGGTTGAAACCGGTCCGGGAACCGGTTCCCAAATATTAGACCTTGTTTGAACCGGTCCGGGAACCGGTTCCGAGGGATTACCCACCCGGGAACCGGATCGCCCGGACCGGTTTTGGAACCGGTTGGAGAACCGGTTTGGGAACCGGTTTGAAGCCCCCAAAACGCACGATATGTCTGTGTCTTTCTCCTTTCCTTTCTCCTCGCGCTCGCACCACCGCCGCCATTCCGCCGATCATCTGAAGCTCTGCTGAGCCGCTGACCTCTGCCAAGCTCCACTGGTTTTGCCCGCGAAGCTGCTGACCCCCGCCGAGCTTGCACCTGAGCACCGACGCTGCCTCCGTTCAATCGCCTCATTCCACCTGCTGCTGTTGCCTCGCTGACGCCCCTGACCCGCAAATCTCGCGTCCGCAAATCTCCCCTGCTGCCAATCTCACTGCCGCCCGAACGACACCCCTCGCTCGCTCGCGACACCACCGGCCGTGTCGATCCTTGCCGCCCTCACCGGCCCGCAATACCCGGCGGCTGTCGAAGCCACTGGCGAGGCGTCTGCGTCGACCCGACGTCGCCGCGTCCCACCGAGCCCCCTGCTGCAGCGCCTCGCCTACGTCACTTGCATCTACTCCGGTGGGTACTTTGCTTTCGCTCCATCGCGTTCCCCCCGATCGATCGTTCTTTCTCGACCCACCTCCGTGTTTTTGGACTCTCGTCTTCCCCTCTGTTTCGCCTCTCTTTTCGTTTTCTAACCGAGAGTTGGGTTCGTTTCGTCTTTTTTTTTTTTGAGATTTCCGTCTTAGCAACTTCGTGCGGTGCTCTGATCTGTTACTTGACACAGTCGCTGATTAACCCAGGAACAAGAAAGGAACCGGGTCCGTGATACAGATGATCTGTGTCATGCAGTTATCGATACGTAGTTCTTATGCTGGTTTTGAACGTGTGGTGAGGTCTTTCTAGGAAGAGCTTGGTTTTCGCTCGATGGCTGAAATTGGTTCTTTATGAGGAATCGATTGGCTGTCCTTAGATTGAAAGATGCCATTTTTGGGTGAACACGATGCTAATTTCGGCGTCTACTTTTCTCACCAAATATGTTTTATGTACTTATGTCTGATGTCTGGCTGGTGCTAGTGCTTGGTATCTCCGAAATTCGAAAAGAGATTGTGAAATTTTCGTTCTTGGGTCAGGAACTGGAATAGAGAAGCCCGATTACCTCGCCACGATGGACGTGGATCCGGACTCGCCCAACTACTCAAAGGTCATCCACAGGCTCCCAGTGCCCCACCTGAGAATGTTTTTATTTTGACTAAGTTAAATATATTTTGATGGATGAGTTAATTATATTGCAGAGCACCTCTTTTTGAAGTCCAAACTGATAAGTGGAGTGCTTCTGTTATGTTTTCTGGGATCCAAGCCATTCTGATTGTGCTGTCCATCAGGTAACATTAGTCATTTTTTATTCTTTTTTCACACTGTTCCCGGACCGGAGGCTGTGCTAATTAATTGGTTAAATTGCTAGCTTGTATATTACTGGAATATGAGAAACTTGATGTATCTTGTGGGATATGGGGATGCGAGATGGTCGAATTATATACTTGGTTATTTTCTTCAAGGGAGTCCAAATTTTATACATGTTCCCAATGAGTTTGGTCGAAAGATGTGCTTGGTCCCTACTTTTTGTTTTAGCAAATAACTTATCTAGACTTGCTTTTCTAAAGTTATTTTTTTTGCAAAATAGGTTTCAATATAAACGGTTCGGCCAACCCTGTTAGAACCGAAAAAAAAGCGGGTGGTAAAATAGGGTCCGATGAAAATAGGATAGGGAATACATGGTCTTAAAAGGAGAACCTAGGTTATAACAGGGTAGAGAATAGGGTCCAGGTCTAGACCCTGCCCACCCTGGACCCGCTCACCCCTAGATACAATCACTCCTCTTCCTCCCCCTTTGCGGACGCTCCGCTCCCGCTGCACGACGGCGATGCCATGGAAGAGCTCTCGCGATGGCGGCCGCTCTCCGGGACCCGCTTGACTCGCCTCTCGAGAAGCGTCCCTCTCTCTCCGCCCAATCTCTTGACCCTCGCCATCGTCCTCGCTTCGTTCTTCGGCGGCGCCCAGTGCATCAGGCTTGCCAATCGGATCCCCGACCCGGCCGCCGGCTCCCCGGACCAGCCATCGAGAACCGCCGTCTTCGCCCTCGGGAGCTTCTGGAGGTCCGAGGCCGTCTTCGGCTGCCTCGACGGCGTCGTCCGGACCGCCGTCGGTTACGCCGGCGGCTCCAAGCCCAATCCCGAGTACCGGAGCTTGCGCGATCACGCCGAATGCGTTCAGGTAGTTTTCTTCGCGAGTTTTTGATTCGGTTTTGTGTTATGGAGCTACTACGGGAAGGTTCCGTACGTGTAATTGCGACTGAATAGGAGACGGAAGAACGTCGGGATTGTACAGATCGGAGTCTGATGGTGCTATCGACTTGAGTGTGTAGTTTCATTGATCGTAGATGCTTAGCTATTATTTGTCAACTAGTGTGGACGCCATTGTTGTTGTTTCTTTCAGGTTCAGAATCCTGCCCTTCACATAGTTGTTTCCTTCAACCTCCATTAGAAATTCTTCCTAATAATCGAGGACACTATTCGCTACAGTTGATCGGGTATTAACCATCAGATGCCACTGCCAGGTGGTACTTTCAGCTTTATCTTGATGAAACGTCAGAGTTTTGAGTCTGTGAAAAGGGTGAAAGATTGCATAGTGGTTGCTTGTAATCAATTGAATAGGTTCTGCACGTTTATGAAATAAGGGTGTTCCTGTAAGTCTCCTAGTGTCAGGTTGATAAAGAAATTGACATAAGATGTAGAGAGAGGTGATATTGAATGTTTGATCCTGTAAGTTTGCATTTTCATCATTTGTGATTTGCTAATGAAGTGAAAGGTGCTGGATTCTTGTGCTTTCCTCTGAGGATCAGTCTGATTTATGCTGTCAATCATTTTGGATTTATGCATCTTGGCCACCAGTGTTTCTTTAAAGGAGGTGAGGAGGCTTGTCAAAGTTACTTGTGCGAATGCCAAGCTCGTCAGCAGTCTCTTAAATGATGAGAATTTTGTTGGGGACACAGCGCATATGAGAGGTTAGGATTTGAGCAAGCAGAAGCAGATTTTGGATGTGAACCCCTGTTAGCATAAGTTGCTTTTCTTTTTCCTTTTGGGGAGTGGGAAGGAGGAGGAGGAGGTTGGTGAGAAAGTTTTGTCTATAAATCCTCTATTTTGAGCAAGAGAATGTTTAGACTTCAGCATGTCCATGGTTTTTGGTTCTTGTAAACATCACTATTAAGTATTCCTAATCGGAACTTAATCTTTTAATTTCAAGAAAATTGCTAGTTGGTATCGATTTTACTCGTGCTTTGTTTGTTCTTGTGAATGCTGCTCCACAGGTGGAATATGATCCTAGATTGATCAGTTACAGGCAACTTCTGGATGTCTTTTGGTCTAGTCATGATTCAAGGCAAGTTCTTGGGCAAGGTCCAGATGTTGGTAACCAGTACAGGTGACGGCAATTATCTGTGTCGAAAGTTTTCCTGTTTATCAGAATTAGGATATGTGGTCTGTTGCTTTGTGTCTACCTAATATTTACTAATGAAATTATGTCGCCAGGTCAATTATCTTCACAAATGGAACTGAAGAGTCCAGGCTAGCAGCCCTTAGCAAAGAAAGAGAGCAAAGCAAGTCCAAGAGCAGTGTTGTCACTACTCAGATTCAACATCTCGAAACATTTTATCATGCAGAGCCTGAACATCAGGTTAAGAAATTGGGAACCGCACATTATTACTTGAAAGTGTACCTATCAGATAACTGATTTCACCAGTCATTATTAACTCATTAGGTCAGAATATTAATTGGCCGATTATCAAGTGGGTATGTCTGAATTGGTATTTCTGAACTTGCACCTGTCTACATCTCTCATTACATTGTGTCCACCCTAACCATCCCATCTTTCTCATTGGAGTAAATTGGTAGGTAAGTTCTGAACGTATTAATATTGCCCTCACTTTTTGTTGACTTGACTGACAACGAGTGAGTTTGAAGAACTTCCCATATTTAGAGCAGTCCCTCATTCATTGCTGGCTGCTTATGATGTGCTCCCTTAGCCAAATGCTATATAAATACCTGCAATCCAAATATGTTACCAGTAATTTATTCCATGCATGGATCCAAAATTCCTCCAGAGGAGTGGAATTAACTAGGGGATTTGGTGCTTCCAACTACTTTGATTTGTCTTCATTTGCCATGATAGTAACCTGTGAAACATTCTATGTGTTTTTGATGTGTAAGGAAGTGCTTTGCTTTTTAGTTCTGTTGGAAGAGAAAAAGGTCCACTTGTATATTAATTTGCTTAGGTCTGAATTGTCAAACCGGATCTGTTGTGATCAAGTTGGAAGGTTGTTTCCTTGGCTCCTCTGCAGCATGTTATGGCTCTTCTAGTTGTTTAATTTGGTTTTGCCTTGCAATTAGAATGCATATTGCAGACATCTCTGAAATCTTCAGCTCGTCGCGTGGGAAATGCATCCACTCCATATGAATTTTCAATTGTACCATTTGGCACTTTTGTTGGTCACAAGGAACTGGAAATAGTCTCTTATTGCCAGAATTTCTGACAAGAATTCCCATACCATGAAATATGCAGAAATTCGAGCTCAAGCAGAAACCACTCCTCCTCCAGCTGATGGGAAACCTGCCTGAAGAGGAACTTCAGAAATCAAGTTTGGCTGCAAAATTGAACGGTTTTGCAGCTGAGCTTTGCCCACCTCACATTCAGAAGCAGATTGATGTGAAGATTGGCGATATCATCAGAAAAAGTTGGCCTCTCTTGAGAAATGTTTAGTTCTTGAGATTAATCGATATATTAATTGTTTCAGATGCCAACAAATTCATCAGTCCATTCCGTGCTAGGAGCTGTAAATCCAACTTTTTGAGTGGAATACAAGATTAATATTGATAGACATGCAACTGTAATTGTCCTGTAGATGTTACCATCTTTTGATACCTGCAATATGTTTATCAAATCCCATGTAAGTTTTCTTGTGGCACTTCTGGCAAGAAGATCATTCTGCTGATCACGTTCACCATTACTAGGCCTTGCTTCTCTCTCTCTCTCTGCACGAAATAATGAAAACTGCCGAGGCTAATTGTGGAATCGAAGTGAATGCGCCTGATGTCGAAGGCTATGACGGCACTCATTTATTGGAGTTGGGACGGTTGGACCAGCTGGAGTGTATACTCTATAGACAGCTAGACGTACTGTGTATATTCAACCTTAAGAGACTTTGTTAGTTTTGAGAGCGTGGTAGAGTGCTTCGACTGGTTTAGGAACTGAATATCATCGCCGGCTGTCTAAATGAAACTAAAATCAGGATTTGGCATTGATCGATCATTGTATCTGACTACGAGATATCGGTGAGCATGAGGCAAAACTGTGCACCCCCCTCACCCGTAAGCGGGATTTTTCTATGAGTTTCCTGCTGATCATTCTCAAAACTTAGTTATTAAATAGACGTGTGATTTAATATGCATGATTTGATGTTCAATTATTTAGACTTCCTTTGTTTTGCAGAAAATAATTAAGTTGGTAAACATTTTCCTAAAAATGATACTTTTGAAATAATTAGTTAATAAAAATATCATTGATAATCATTTATATTTAAATATTTTCATAGACGATGATAAATATATTGTTCATCCTCTATTTGTAAACTAGGCAAAACAAATATTTTTAAGAAAATAATTTTCAATACAGTCATTCATGGTGGAATAAAGAGAGCCTTAAATCTGAAATTGGATTAATCATACCTTTTTTGGGTCGAAAGATTAGTTGATTGAAAAAGCTAATGAAGGATAATTATTTTCAATGACGTGTTCATTTCTAATATATAGGAAAAGAAATGTTGAAAAAAAAATTCATCATATATAAAAGGCCAACGCCACGATTCCTCGACTCTCTCCATCTCCTCCGAGCTCACCACCGCACTCGAACTTCAACGCAGCGAGGGGAGCAGAACGAGGTCGCCGTCGTCTCCAGCCTCTGCCAAAATAGAGTCCGCCGATCGCAAGAGGAAGAGACCGTCGTCCTCAACGATCTCGTCGGCCGATCCATCCGCCGCCAAGTCCGGCAGCCTCAGGGACAAGCACAGGGCGAAGGCCAAGATGTCGTCGTCGGCGGCGGCGGGGCGGGGAGCCAGGTGCGCGCGTCGCACATCCTCATCAAGCACGAGGGCTCCCGGAGGAAGGCCTCGTGGAAGGATCCGGAGGGCAGGGTCATCCGCAGCACCACCCGCGAGAGCGCCGTCTCACAGCTCAAGGCCCTCAGGGAGGACATCGTCGCCGGCAAGGCCAAGTTCGAGGACCTCGCCTCGCGCTTCTCCGACTGCAGCTCCGCCAAGCGCGGCGGCGATCTCGGTTGGTTCCATCTGACCTCGCGCTCGTTATTTTTTTGCCCGCTCTCAGCACCTATCACGATTGCCTTTTGTGAAGCTTTACCGTCGTTGTTTCGTCTAATTGCTCGCATCTGCTCTATGCTGTTTCCGTCTTAGAAATCTAAGGGACTTTAGCGGAATTCGTGAAGCTGGAATATAGATAAATCTAACTCTATTCATGTACCTGAAACATTTTGTTCTTGATTTGATTTGGAAGAAAAGTTATGTTGCTGGAATTGGATAAATGAACATATATGAAACATTCGGTTTTTAGTGTAATCTGTCGTGCAGTTTTACCCTCGTGAAGACGGAGTTTGGAGCTTTAGTGTTTCTACCTATGATGTCAGATTGTAATTTCTATCACTATCTAGCTCTTTTGTTTTTTCAAATGCATGTTTTGTGGAGTTATCCGTGGTCGCTAGGAGTTAAATTACTGGAGAATAGTCTATGCCATCTCATGGAAAAAGATATCAGGATTTGAGTGAGCGTGACAGATCTGAATTTATGATCGCGGTTTTGCCCAGATAGCAAATGCCACTAATTCTTCCCGACTATTGTTATTGTGGCTCGCAGGCACAGCATGTTATCTCTCCAATTTCAAAAACCGCAGAAGAATGCATCATCTCTTTGAAATTGAAACAACATGAAATAAATAAAATTACTCTAATCTGCTTTTATGAGCCATGTTTTCCTATTCATGCTATATTAGACAGTTTTCAGAATACTTTTCTCATGTTATTACATGTCTGGAATGTTCTTTAATTGTCAAGGAACTTAGATAGAAGTTCCTTAGCTGAATGAAGTATCTTTCCATTATTTTTTTAATTACTATCTGCCAATAGACCCTCATAGACAAAATTGTGTTAGGTGTCTGTTTGAAAGAAGAAAGATTATGGTGATATCATGTGCTGCCTAGGTCCCCTGCGATATGAGGGAAAATCTTCCAGTGAAGGGAATGTGAAAAAATCAGCAGCCCCTGGAGGGAGCTTGTTACTTTGTTGGAGTTTGGCTGTTTAAGAGCTTTGATTTTGCATTGAAGGAAAATGAAGGTGGTAAAGAATTTGTATAGAGAAGGAAAGAGCTCATTCAAATACTGCCTTTTCAATCTTATTTGGGCTATCTGGAAGGAATGTTACATTTGAGCTGTTGAACATATTTTGAACTCCAGGATAGATGGGGTTCATATGCTGTTATAGCTTTACGAGACTTCTTCATGATTTATTCCAAGCTTGAAGCTTTTGAATGAAAGTTTAATTTGCTTGATACACCCCGGGATAAATGGGGTTCATATGCCTACTTAGACAAGAAAACTGCATGATTTATTCCCAGCTAGAAGCTGTATTTCCATTATATATACCCTGCAGTGGATCATTTTCCTAGATGATTTGGCACCCTTGGCTCCCTTGTTGAAGTTGCCTTTATTGAAGTAACAATGCTGTTTCTCCAATCAGGTCTAATTTGCATCTTAGAAGGACAGTAAAAGTTCCTTGATGAAGGCCACAAAAGAAATATTAAATCTGAGGCACGAACATGCTTTGTAATCCCCAACCTATTTGTTATGTCATGAGAATTCTGTAACTTCAGGCCTCATCTCCCTTGTTCCTATAACTACACCTTAAATGGTGAATTTGAGAAATTTCTTAGTTACTTTTTTAGGCCTTGTCAATGATTCTTCCATTTGATCAGCTTTTCTGGTGAAGAAGTCCAAGTTATGCTGTGGGGTCTAGTTGCAATATATGGAGCAATTGGAATTGTTTTGGTTGGCATGAAATTAATTGTTGGAGACAATGTAAAGAAAGCATGAATGTGCCCTTGTACTTGGAATAGTTCTTGGCCTGGCCTTGATCTATACTTTTAGTGTTGGGGACAGCATAATAAAGGATTAATATGTTCTTGTACCTGTACTAAATCAAAGTGATGCAAACAATAATCCAAAAAAAGAAGAAAAGCAAGATTAATGTGGTCCTGTTGCACCTGTCTTAATGGAGGACAAGAAAACACCAGTTTTAACTGGTAGAGGAGGCTGTAGTACAAAATACAAATAGTTTCACCAAGTTAAACCAGACATCTCCACTCATGACAAAACATTAAAAACCACCCTCACACAACTCTTGTCTCCAAGCTATTGCCAGTGTCAATCCTTTGTATTACAAAGGCTAATTAGCACGTTTACTTCAATAAGGAAATTAATTTACTTTTATATCAGGATATCGGGTGTTTTCTCAACGAAGAGAATATCAATAACTACAAAAATGAACAAAATTGAACTAAGTATTATCCAATCAAGCCTTCCCTCACTCCCCAACCCTCACTGCAAGAGAAAAAACATGGTTTGAATGGCTTGAAATTTATTGTTGTATTCTATAGTTTTGTTCTAACGGGTTGATATGTAGCATTGGGGTGATGGTGGGACCTGAAACTGGGCTTAGTTGTGCCTGTGGAGGATATCCTCATATTGACAGAGAAAAGACTTGGTTTGTTCTGTGCTCTTCTATTAATAGAAGGAACTCATTGGAGAATCTCATCTCCCTCTAAAATTACTATGTAGTGTTGAGCATTCTACTGAATATTAACAGTGTCCCTCTCCTTTTGTTATCCTAAGGAGCTAATGTACAGGATGTTTGGAAATGACTGCATTGGTTTTTTCCGTGCTCTTCTATCAATGGAAGGAACTCATTGGAGAATCTCATCTCCCTCTAAAATTACTATGTAGTGTTGAGCATTCTACTGAATATTAACAGTGTCCCTCTCCTTTTGTTATCCTAAGGAGCTAATGTAGGATGTTTGGAAATGGCTGCACTTGTTCTGCACTTCCTTGTTCTCTAAAATTACTATACATAAGTTGGGAGCTGCATTAAATTGACAACTCATTCGTACTTTATCAAGAGCTTGATCCATGTGGTTTTAGACAGCGTGATATGTGTATGAATTTATACTAAATTTTAATCTTAAGAAATCAGAGTAGACAATGTGCCTAGTATTTTTGAGAAACGTAGAGATGTTTACCCGCTTTTCATTCTTTTCGATGTGCATTCTCATTTGTGTGTGAAAACACCTCGGCGAACACATTTTTCTGGTAAAATATTCTGCAGCTTCATGTTAAGTGAGTTAGGTTTACATTTTCTGGCTTTGCACTGTCAGATATCGACCTCTATCAATAAAGGAAAGGAGAAAAGGAAAAGAGAATGAAAGGGATGAAAAAGGACCGTGCCATGCTTTTCAGTGTGTTGCATGATGAAGAATCGGTATATAATCTCACAAACTTAATACTGCTGCAGGTCCTTTTGGGCGAGGCCAGATGCAGAAACCTTTTGAGGAAGCGACTTATGCTCTCAAGGTTGGCGAGATTAGTGACATCGTCGATACTGACAGTGGGGTTCACATCATAATGAGGACCGGCTAAAACATAGTTGGAGTGCGGCTGGGACATAGTTGGAGTGCAGAAAAGATCAAGTATACGATCAATGCTTTGCTTGAGATTCTGGTTATATTGTGTTTGACTAAACGAACTATGTTACCATGATTCACCCGTTCCGTGCCTCCTCTATGTCATTGCAATTACATAAATTGTTTCGAGGAAACATTCACCTGTCAAAAACTTTTGGATGCTTGTTGAGATGTTTTTCGCTAAGTTTCTTGAGCGGACTTGGTTTTTGCACTGTTCCTTAATTCTATAAGTTATCGTTGGCGCATGTTGTTTCCACGAGATGAAAAGAGAGAACATAACGATTGATAAATGAACCACAGCGAGACATAACGAGTGCTGTGTTGTTGGAAGAAGGGAAGAAAATGTGGAAAATTCTATCGACAATGTTCCGTTTTATGAGCTGACGGCACGTCTAGACATTAAAGTTACGTTAGATGCACGTCGTTTGCTTGCTTGCTTTGTTTATATTTAGCCCCGACACATCTGCAGTAGAGATCTCGACTAAAAAGAAAAGTTTAAAAATAAATTATGCAATTCAAATCAGTTAAACGGCTAAATCTGACATTATTCCTTTAACAAATAAGATGGCCTATGTATTTTGATTGACTTACTAGAAACCAACCTAGAGTGACCTGTCCTGCGGCCATATGGCATTTAAGGTTTTCACGCTAAATTGATCAATCCTTCCATTGTCGACTGTCATTTGTAAATGTAGAAACGCCTGCTATTTCAATGCGATGATTGGAAATACAAATAAATGAGTATTCAATTAAGGTCCTAAAGATCTTTTCTCGTCTTCCCAGCGAGATAAATGCGAGATTCATAAATGGATCCAGAGAAAACCCTCCTAACAGTGCCATCTATTTCAGCTGAAGCATCAGGCTTGAATCAACGACTGCACTTGCATCAGCATCATTACATTTACATCACGCCTCACAAATCACAATGTCGTGCGTTTTGGGCTTGGTTAGGAAAGTGATACTGCTGGCTCAGCTGAAAAAACCAAACGAATCTCACGTCTTCCATTTGCAGATTCCTCTGCTCAATCAGTCAAACGTGTACCAAGTTGGTATCGTCAAACCAGAGCTTCTTAGCGGGTCATGTGCCATGACCGGAGGAGCACTGCAGATTGCAGATAATGAACAATGACAGCACAAAATTATTTAAATTTGCCTGCTTTTCAGACTTCCTCTTGAATTTGGCATAAAAAAAACAATGCTCGTACATCTTGATACTCGACAAACCCAACAGGAGTTAAAACCGTGCAGAATTCGGCCGATCCTTCATTTCACATGCTGTCAGCTCACAATTTTCTGAAGAAAATTCAGTCTTTTGTGAGATCTGCTTAACCATCTGAACAAAATGAAGGAGTGTGTAATCTGTACCAACCCATGTTTTACAACACCTTCATTAGCTTCTTTGTGGAAGGGGTCAAAATGATGACCAAGATTACTACGAGCAGGCAGAGCAATCAGCAGGTTGATCACCCTTTTAGCTTGGAAGTTCCTCAGCATCCTCTGGCTTAGCCAAATCAATGATCCACACAAGCAAAAAGACATTGAGTTAGCCGAGCACAAAAGGAAATCAGAGTCAGTCAAAGAAAACCTGTGGCTATGATATATGACCGGTAGGAAAAATATGATCCAAGAAAGTCAATGGTAACTGAAGAGGAATCTATTCAGCAGAATTTTACAAACATACGCCAAAAAAAGAGAAAGTTTACATATTGCAGATGTTGTACTCATGTCGAATGCTGCATTTCCTTAAGAAAGGTAAAAAAAAAGGGGGACTTAACACGCAAAAAGTGATGATTATTCCATCTATCAGGCAAAGAGAACAAGAAGTCAGATACAAGTAATGTGAAGAATATTTATTAAGCAAGAGTCTGCTGCACTACAGGACATCAAGGACCTTGATACAGAAGAACGAGTTCTGGAATTACTGTTCATTCATTAAAAATAGAGTATTTGATTGAGTATCAAGGAGGAGAGCACACCCACACAGATTCTGGGTTTGACTTTCAAGGTGAAATGAACCATGGCGTTGGCAATGAGTGATGTCATCGCTCAATCAGCTGAAGCACGATGCCGTGTAACATTGCAATATGGGTGCAAGATAAGCAGGACGAAATGGTTCTTGTTAACCAGCCATCAAAAAGAGGCGAAACATACTGCCTTAGTAAATCTACTGCATAGACTCCATGCCTCGGGACAAATCAAGGGGATCATGGTTATGGGCAAGTAAACTAGGAAGTTCTTCATCTGATAAGACCAGAAGTTTTGGGTTGATGGAGGATGCGGAGGACAGACTCGTACGCTGTGAAAATCAAATGATCTTCAACAAAAGTCCCAAACGGCGAGTGTAGTGTGAAAAGGGGGTAAAAGGAAACAAATTTCTAGACCTTCTTGATGCTACGATTTTCCGGCAGCGCTCTGCAGTCCTAACAAAGGATCTACATTTCAGATTATGCCAGATTCGACAGAAGAAGGTAGTTTCGATGGTTGACGGATCATGCACTGATGCTCCATATAAGGCCATCATCAAACAAGTAAAACTTCAATCCAATCAATGCTGCACAAAGTACAACCTTGCTACTACATTCCTGCGATGACTCATTTCCAATGACGAAGCAATGCATGATTCTGTATTCCATGGCACCAAAACATGTACTTCCTCTACGATCACGAGGCAAAAGCATATCTGCGCGCGTCACAGAGAGAAAGGGAGAGGTGTGCTTGGGGACTCGTGTCGACTTCATCCACCGTCCCGATTCTGCAGTCCGACTCCATGATTAAACCTACATATCAAGAGGTCGCCATCGACGGAAAAGCAGAACAATTGCGCCATCACGCAAGATTGTGCACGGCCGTACCGTCGATCGCGACCTCGCGAGGCGCGTCAGCTGTTCATCCAAACGCTCCGCCTCCTCTTCAACCGCCAACCTCATTCCACAGCCGAAACAGACATCGTCTCGCTCCTCGTAGATCGCCGAGGGAGAGAGAAACAGGAACGAACTCGCGGAGAGACAGAGAGAGGTAACGGTTTCCAGCGGTCGCGACAGGGCAAAGAGGAGACAGTGGAGTGTTCCACAGCGAAGCAGAGGTCGACGGTCTGAGAGATGTCGGTGGGATGGGAGAGAGCTCGAGGTCGAGGGAATGCGGAAGCGATCGCGACTCGATCCCCCGCCTTGGCCGCGCCGGAGAGGCTTCCGAGCAGGCCCGTCACGCCGCCAACACCGGCTGCTCCTCCGCCGCCACTGGCGGTGCCGCGTTGGGAATATCGACGGCCTTCTTAAAGATGATTAATGATCAAACGTTCATGAATTAGTGTGTAAACTGAATTAAGTCGCAGCCTTCATCGGACGGTTCACAACGCACCGCACTCGCCGTCCCACGGTAAATCTAGTGCTCGGGGTAATGATCCGGGCCTTCATCGGGCGGTCCACAATGCACCGCACCTGCCGTCGCACGGTAGATTCGGTCCTGGAGGAGCACCGGATCCCCCATCCCCGGAGTTTTCACGGACTTCCCCATACTAATTGACCATACTGACCTTCCCAGCCCCACGTGGCGCGACCTCATTGGCCAGTTAAAAAAAAGCGCGTAAACGAGGAAAGTTCTACCTTGACTGAACCGTCCCCACTCCGTTCCTCTTCCACCTCTTAAAAAGTCTCCCAAAAACACCCCATCAGATCATCTCTCTTCCTCCAAATCTGCCCCTTTCTCTTTCAGGCATTTTCCCGAACACCTCGCGAGCGGACCCGTTTCGCCATCCTTACCGACAATGGCGACCCACGACGACGCGCCAAAATCCGGATCCGGAGCCAACGGCGAAGCCCCGCCGCCTCCGCAGCACCGCAAGGTGGCCCTGATCACCGGCATTACCGGCCAGGACGGGTCTTACCTCACCGAGTTCCTGCTCGACAAGGGGTACGAGGTCCACGGCCTGATCCGCCGCTCCTCCAATTTCAACACCCAGCGGATCAACCACATCTACATCGACCCCCACAACGCCCACAAGGCCCGGATGAAGCTCCACTCGCGGATCTCACCGACGCCTCCTCCCTCCGCCGCTGGATTGACACGATCTCCCCCGACTAGGTCTACATTCTCGCCGCCCAGTTCCACGTGCCGGTTTTTGAGATCCGTGATTACACCGCCGACTTCGTGGCCACCGGCGCCCTCCGCCTCCTCGAGGCCGTGCGCTCTCAGGTCTCTGCCACCGGCCGCAGCCAAATCCGTTACTACCAGGCCGGGTCCTCGGAGATGTTCGGATCGACCCCACCGCCGTAGTTGGAGACCACACCCGCGGTCCCCCTACGCCGCGTCCAAGTGCGCCGCACCCTGGTACACCGTGAACCACCGCAAGGCCTACGGGCTGTTCGCGTGCAACGGGATCCTGTCCAACCACGAGTCCCCGTGGCGGGGCGAGAACTGGAAGATCACTCGGGCCGTGGGGCGGATCAGGATCGGGCTGCAGAGCAAGCTGTTCCTGGGAAATCTGCACGCCTCCCGGGACTGGGGGTTCGCCGGGGACTACGCGGAGGCTATGTGGATGATGTTGCAGCAAGAAAAGCCGGATGACTACGTGGTGGCGACGGAGGAGTCACACACGGTGGAGGAGTTCTTGGAAGTAGCGTTTGGGTATGTTGGGCTGAATTGGAGGGACCATGTGGTGATCGATAAGAGGTACTTCAGACCGGCGGAGGTCGACAACTTGAAGGGAGATGCGAGTAAGGCCAAGAAGGTGCTGGGTTGGAAGCCCAAGGTTGGGTTTGAGAAGTTGGTGAAGATGATGGTCGACGAGGACATTGAAATGGCCAAGAGAGAGAAGATTCTTGTTGATGCTGGGTACATGGATGCTCAGCAACAGCCTTGAGAATTTGGTACTTCTTATCTCTGGTTGCTCTGTTTTTCTTATCATTTTTCTGTGCTCTTTTTATTTTTTAAGGTTTAAAGGGTTTGAAATGTTCTTGGGATGGCTATAGGTTCTTTACCAGTTAATTGTCTATCTTGTTGGGTAGAACAATGAGCTCAAATGCCTCTTGGATTTGTTGTAACTTACCCTATTCATTCGCTTTCAATTAGTACATTTAGATTTGTTCATTTTCCTTGGTTTGCCTCATTTGAAGTTGCTAACTGGTCAAGTTTGGATGAGCTTCAGATGGGTTGAACCCTGTGTGTTTACTTTCTTTAGATCTGGTTAAATTCTGGAGATTGCAGCATGTTGTGCACGAGAAAGAGAATGGACCAACCCTTTCCTGTTTGCAAACTGATAGGAAAGCAAGGGAAAATTTTCTGATGGAAAGGCAGTAACTGGACGTTTGGTTCTGTCATTTCATCCATTGATAGGTTTCACAATGCGAGATGCAATCCAATGAGATCTCGATCTGTTCGTTTTTGGTGTGGTCCCTTCGTGTGGGCTTTCAAACTTGGATGATTGTCCTTTTCATTGAAGAAGTGTTTTTGTGTCGGTGCAAGCATGTCTCCTTGATGAAGTTGAAGATCGAAGAGGATATCCATCTATTATAAGATCCAAAAGAACTTGTATTGGTTAATGCTGCATTGGGAAAGTATGGGGACTCTTGCAAAACTAACTGACAAACTTTCAAATATCCTCCTGTTGAAGTTACACATTCATAAAAGGATTTTGTCATTAGAGAGAAAAAATTAACACAATGATATGATAAATTTTCTATAGATCTGCAAATTGTATATTGTAGTAGGGCTTACTGTCTTGTGTGGCGTTGTATGTTGAATTGGGATTATAGCTATTTACCTGAGATGATGAGAAAGTCCCTCCAAGATTAATCGATTGATAAAATGATATTAGAGCATCATCTTGCTCTTTGTTGTCTAGTTTTATATAAGCTATGTTAGACTTATCATAATGGGTCATATACTCATTTCTTAATCTATATTTGATGGGCTGAGTCATTATATGGGTAGTTATGTTTAGTAAATAGATCATAAATGAGTTTAAAATGGCAAAATCTAAAAAAATATGGATATTAAATAGGTTCACAGTTTATCCAAACATAACCCACCTTTGTGAGTCCCCCTTCACTCTCTACAAGAGAGTTCTCAAACTGTTCTAAATTCAAAGAAGTTTTAGTGGGTTCGCAAGATGAGACCTACTTCACCTTTATTAAAAATATCGAGGTGGCTTCTTTTTTCCCCAAAAATATTGAGGTGGCTTCTTTTTCCCCATTGTTTTTTATTTTTATTAATATTGTGGGTATCGTCAGTTTTTTATTGGAGTATATCTTTTCTTGGTTGCATTTCATATTGTTATTTTTATATAATATTCTAATTTTAGTTCTTGTCATTGCAATTCCTGGTTATCATAAATCATCTTATTCAATATCTTACATTTCATTTAATTAAAGTTTCAAGTGCTCCATGTTATTTGTTGCTGATTTTTTTTTTTAAATTTACTACTAAGTACTATAAAATTTGAAAATTCTTTACAATATTAAAAGCCAATTCTTTGTTATCTTAGGGTGTATTTGCTTTGCTTAATACATTCAGGGAAAACATTTTCCTCATTTTTCGGTATTTGGTTGGTTCAGGAAAATGAGTCAACGGAAAACGATTTCCTAGTCAATAGAAAAATTTTTCCTAACAAAACTTAAATTTAAGAAAATAATTTACCCTTTAAAAAGAATCGAGAAATATTTTCTGAATCTATCAAAATTGAGATTTGGTGCTTGGTTTAGAAACAATTATTCTTATAAAATTATATTTTTAAAAATTCGAATTTTAATTTTTAATTTTAATTTTAATTTTCTTGTTTTTCTTTTTCTTCCTCTCCACCCATTACCGGCTACGGGGATGGTTGGTGAGCTCTAGCCTTGCTAGATCAGGCGAGCTCACGGCCTTCGGCAATGAGGCTTGAGCTCTCCCGAGGCTGGTGAGGCTCAAGTCTCGCCAAATCGAGCAAGTTTGTGGCCTTCGGCGACAAGCCTTGAGCCTCACCAGGTTAGGTGAGTTCGCAGCCATTGGCGGCAAGCTGGCGAGGCTTGAGCCTCTCTACAAGAGGCTGACAAGCCTAGAGCCTTGCCAATTCAGGCGAGCTTGCGACCTCAAGTAGTGAGCTCACAACAAGGCTCGAGTAGCGAGCCTTGAACCTCACTAAATTAGGCGAGCTTGTAGCCTCTCGCAGTGAGCCTCAAGTTTCGCCAAATTGGCGAGCTTGTGGCCTCCAGCGAAGGCTTAAGGTCGCCCCTCCTAAGTTAGGCGGAGATGAATTGCTAGACGAAGCAAAAGGGATGGCACGAGGAAGCATAGGAGCGAAGGAGAAGAGTAAGGAAAAGAGAAAAAAGGAAATAAAAAAAAAAAAAAAACTAGAAAATAATAATAAATAAAAATTTGAAGTTTTTTAAAATATAAAAAATTAAAAAAATCGATTTTTTTTGGCTGAAATAATGAAGTCCAAATAGCGGAAATTTTTTTATTATCTCACCAAACAAAGTAAAACAAACTGTATTAATGGAAAATGCTTCCTAGGAAAGTATTTTCCTTTATCATTAACATTTCTCTGAAACAAACGCATCCTTATAATCGAAATAGTGATATAACAAATACACGCAAAGAGCTTTAAGTGGGTTAACTATGTATATATTCATAGGTTGAGTTATAAATGGGTCGAGTCGAGTATGAGTTGGGTACATATTGGGTCGGGTATGGTCACTAAATTTTTATTGTATGTAAATGAGTGAAAGTTGGTTAAATTGGTTAGTTTGGGTTGGATAATTTTGACCTAAGACGACCTACTCATTTAACGCCCTTAAACTATGTATTATCATCAATGTTAATTGATTTCATTATATTTTGATAACTAGATAGCCATCTGAAATCTATAGTGATGTGTAGGTGGATTGTCCCGAAAATATCGAACAAAAGACCATATCTTCTTTACCGAGTACTCTTATTATGATATTCGGCTGAAGCGCGAGTACTTTGAGGAACGCCATCCATATTCCAACGGGCCGTCGAAATGATACAGTGAAAACTAGATCATGGAAAAGTACAAGCATCTTCAGCCCATCAGACATCTCCAAGCAAAGAATAACTGAGGAACATGGTTAGCTTGAGGGAAAAATACAGGCTGGTTCTCATGAATCTCTTTTTCAACTGTTTTAACTTTTAAGTACTTTAAAATGTGAAATTTTTGCAACTTTGTAATAATCTTAGTAAGTGGATATACTGAATGATGGGTAGGTTACAAATTAAGATTATAATCACTATTGCATAACAATTCATCGCATCACTAAATATAGAAACTGTGCGAACTCTTCTTGACTTCAAATCCAAATCTAGTTTCTCCTCTCTAATTCTCTTATCTTCGAGTGTGAACGTTAGCAAAACTGGATTGGCTTGTTGATTATTTATCCTGCCAATAACAAAAACACCAGTTTGAAGAAAAGCGCAGAAAAAATGAACAAAATATAAAACGCAATCATAAAAAAGAGCACAGTTCCTACGCCCCTTACATGGTAACATTCCTATCACGTAGTATTTAATATGTGATAATGACATGATATTCGAGTATTTTATATGAGCACCATATGTGATGTGGATTTTGATATAATAAGATAAATTCTCTTTGAGCAAGGGTTCTTATATGGACAAGTTGAAAATGTATGTATAAACACAGGCTTCACTTCTTCCTTTTAAAAGTATTGAAGATATAATTGATATTTGAAATACAATTGAATTCTCAAATTTGTAAACATCTAACATGTCCAGCAATTTGAAAGACAAGTCCCTATTGCCAAAATCCAGAGGAAAAGTAATCATTTTCTTTGAATTCATTTTAGTATTCTATATTAGGTAAGGTCGGCCAATGAATGTTCTCATTTGATCTCACATCCCTCGTGTTGGTACAGTGTTAAATTATTAAGATGGGTAAAATTTCATCACAAAAATTAAAGTTTTTGATATGCCATTTTCACTTCTCTTTGCAACTCCTACTCTGATAGTTACAATTGAATTGATTATCTTCATGTATAAGAGCAAAGTAAGGAATACTAAGATCAATATGTAAGATTGCTATATTAAAAGTGAAGAACTTTACTTGATTAGTTTTATCTTTATCAAAATCATTGTGAGAGATACTTTGTCTCCCATCTCACGCTTAAACATCGCACAAGCAAAGAATATCAGACAAAAAGCTTGTGGTAGTGGACAAGAGAGGCCACACCAAGAAAAGCATAGAAAAATGAAGAATATATATAGAGAGAGAGAGAGAGAGAGAATAATACGTCCTAAAAAATTTGTTCAATCCAAGCAAACAAGCCAACAGACACACACAAATCCACGCAACCTTCCTAGAAAAAAACATATTGATTAGCCAGCCATGGCTGCTTCCGCCACTAGAAGCGGCACAATGTTCGACGAAGTCACCATCCAGATTGTGTCGCAGAGACTAGGTACCTTGCTCTCTCACCCGGTGTGTGTGGAGTGCTTATCGATGCAAACCCTCGTGAAGGATGCCAAGGTGAAGCTAGCAAGGATCCAAGAGCTTTTCACTCAATATAGACCGTCCGAAGCCAAGGAGTGGTCGGGGCGGCTCCTCCGAGCCTTGTACCATGCCGAGGAATTCATCGACAAGTTCCACCTTAGAGAGGCCCGTGAGAGGCACAAGGCCCTACATATGGCCGCATGGCCGCTCGCCGTGCTCATCTCCAAGTACAAGCTGTGGAGGGACCTGTCCATTCTGGTGAGTAAGATGGAAGAGTTGTGTAATGATCAGTTCTTGAAGGGGGAGGCCGGGGGCAAGAGCAAAAAGAAACCTGCTAGTTCCTCCTCCCATGCTAGTGTTCCATGGCAAGGCCAAAAATTCGCAAGGCTGACTAGTTACTGGGATCGGCAAGCGCCTACAAACTTCTCATGTCGCAAGCATGAGAAGAAGACATTAATTGAGTGGTTCATCAAAACAACAGAATACGACGAGATTTCGATTTGGGGCGACCAAGGAACCGGCAAAACGTTCCTCGCGAGATGGGCCTATAGCCAAGCGAAGTACATGGGCTATAAGTGGCGTGCTTGGGTCCACGTCACGTCTAGCATGGAGTGGCGGGAGTTCCTGTTGGAGATACTGAAGCAAGTCGAGACTCTATCAGAGGACGTGAAGGACACGAGTGTAGAGGAGATAGCGACAAAGCTGCATCGGAAATTGGCCGAGTTAAATAAATTCCTCCTAGTGTTGGATGACGTGCAGCTGTCCAACTATGGATCACTCGTAAGTTTATGGCGTTTGCTTCGTGATACGCATACCCGCATACTTACCACGACTCAGTACGAAACGATAGCCGTCTGGATGTATAATCGAGTCAAGGTTAATAATTTGCCACCTATAGAAAGCCAGGAGATGTTCGCTTGGAAGTTGCATGGAGTATCCAATGATAAGAGACTCTCGAGTGTGGAGAAGCATATCCTAAACATATGTCGTGGCTCGCCGCTCTATATATCCTTACTCGGCGGGTTTGTGTCCAATGCTGGGGAGCATGAACGCGCAACGTTGGTGAAAGAGGGTTCTACGATGGCATTGTTAGATATACTACAACTGAGTTGCCATAAATTGCCGGTCCATCTAAAAACGTGCTTCATCTACATGGCTTTGTTCCCCATAGGTCTCCCCATTCCGACAAGAAGGCTAGTGAGGCTGTGGTTGGCTGAGGGCTTATTGGATTCGCATTGTTACGACATAGAAAGAGAAAGGAAAAGGCAGCCGGAGGATGTGGGAGAGACGTTCATTCTGGAGCTTGCAGATAGGAATGTGATCGATGTGGTGAGCTGGAGGGCGGATGGATCCCCCAAAGCTTGCCAAATGCTCACCTATCTGTATGACGTGATCCGCCCGATCGCGATGAGCACGGGGCTCCTCTACATACATGCCACTAGTAAGTTAAAAGATGGGAATGACCGTGACCCAACCAGCCAGCAGCAACAGCTGCCAGCCCAACCGCGGGAAAGAACCAAGATTCGGTGGCTTGTGGAACACACGGACATAGTCACAGACGATGGCGGCGGCAGCTACCCCAATTTGAACTTTGGCCACGTCCACTCGTTTCTTTCGTTCTACCAGAGGAGAGGCATGCTCACCAAAGACATCAGCACGTTTCTTAGGAAGATGACGTCCAAGACTGACTATAGCTTGCTAAGGGTGCTTGATTTGGAGGGTGTGTATAAGCCATCCTTAGATGGTGTGCTCCACAAGTTGGTGCTCCTAAGGTATCTAGGATTGAGATCCACGGTACTGGAATTGCTCCCAAGCGCCATTACGGATCTGTATCATCTCGAGACTCTTGACATAAAACACACCAACATCACTTTGCTGCCGAGTTCCTTGTGGAAGGCAAGGAACTTGAGGCACCTGCATCTTAACTGGTTCTACATCGACTGGAAGAAGATTCTCAGGGCTTGCAGCAACGATGTCAATGCCTTGACTCAACTCCAAACTTTAAGCGGCCTGGTTATCGGTGAGGTTAAGGAGAATTTTATGAGGGACCACATGGACAGCTTGACCACGCTCACCACGCTCAAGCTTTTCTTGCAACGCTCGAGTGGGGACACCTCGGGCGCTGCAGGAAAAGCAGTAGCCGATTGGATGAGCTTCAGGCTCACCAATCTCCAGTCCTTGACCTTTGGGGTGATTCAAGAAGATGAGCCCACCAAAGAAGACAAGCTGGCGGGAGAAGCCGGACCCCAGAAAGGAGCCCAGCCTGCCAAAGAAGACAAGCCCACGAAAGAAAAAAACAAGCTTGCGACGTCGTCCATAGGCCCGTTACCGAAATTGTCGTTGGCTGAACGACATCACGAACTGTTGGAGCTCTACTTGCTGGGCCAACTCAACAAACCCATTTGGACACAGCTCTTGCCAGTCTCGCTTCGGGTTTTGACTCTGTCGGGTTCGAAGGTGGAAATAGACATGGTGCCCGAGTTGGGTGGTCTTCTGAGGAACCTGAGGACATTCAGGCTCTTGGCCAATTCTTTCCTAGGCACTCGTCTGAGTTTCGTCAAAGATGGGTTCCCGAGCCTCATGATCTTGAAGATTTGGAAGCTGCCTCGGCTTGAAAAGGTGGTTATTGAAGAAGGAGCCATGCTACATCTCAAAGAACTTGAGTTTAGGTACCTCGATGCGAAGACAGAAGTTGAAGGGATCAAGGAGTGCAAGAAACTAGAGAATATCCGTGTGGTATTCAAAAAGGGTGCTCGGGATTTTGTTGACCACCTTAACAAGGAAAAAGAAAAGACACAGAATCTGTACAAGATAGAAGACACCGAGACAGATGAACTTATGGACGACGACAATAGGTATGTGATAATAATATTAACTCTCAAACGTGATTTATAAGCATGATGATGGATTTTTTTAATAGAATTGATAATTTCAACAATTATTTACTAGTGGTTAAAACGAACCATTGTGATTTTTATCAAGTATTTCATTGACTCATTCCACTATATCAAATCAATGCTTATCAAGCCTTTGCGTAAGTCCACGGCAAGCTTTTTAGGAGAAATAAAATTTTCATACAGTCTCTATAATGTAATCGATCACATAGCTTTTTTAAAACTAGTTTGCATTTATATTTTTTTCCTGTCACTATCACAATACCAAATCATGTGGGCAACATCATTTGATCTCTGTACAACCCAGTGTTGAATCTGAAAAGAACCAACCTTAATGCTCATAGTTGACGCATGTCTAGTGAGCCTTTCACTTAGCAGAATAGATACCGGTTAAGGCCTATCATTTACATGCTATATCCAATTTTAAGAAACGAAGCATATAAGAACAAATCTACAAAGTTGCTTTCCTTTTCATTGGTAGGAGTGCTATTAGGAAAGCTTTGTGTGTTTGTGGGTGTGTGTGTGAAGCTTACTTAAGTGGTTTCTTGTTTCCTACAGCCCTGACGATGACAAGGACGCTATTCCTTCAATTTAAGCCACTACAATGATATTTCAAGTTGAACCAATGTATATGTCCCATCCTCCCACCTTGTAAATCCCTCTCTCTCTCTCTCTCTCTCTCTCTCTTAGTGTGCAAACAAATAACTTCATGTAACTAGTATCTTGTGTGATTACTGAGATGATGCCATTCAACCATTACAAGATATTTTCTGCACATGCTAAATCCAATGAGGTCAGGAAAACCGCGAGAGCAAAAAAATGGCTTAATGAAGTTGAGGATTCGCAATCAACGAGCGCATGCCATGAGTCATTAGTTAAATTACTAATTTAACCAGCTACAAGCTCTTAAATAAAAAACATGTAAGAGGATGGAAGAAAAAGAAACATTATTATATTAGTCCAATTAACATCAATCATGCGCCAATACATATCTTAAAGAGCCAGGACCGGTGAGAGGACCTGCAAGCCCTCGTTTGTTCACGAGTATATACAAAGCTTATGTTCGATGACCTGCATCTAAATTACACTATATTACCGGTTAAAAGGAATTCACACCATCTCAGACAGTTGGAGGAACGATTTTGTCACCATTCCGCAAAAGTAATAGCATCCAAAACAAAGGTTCACAATAAAGACATCATAGTGCTTTTCCACTTACGAAGTTTTGTGCTCGATCGCCAAGGAGTAAAGTTTAGGCCAAACATCTCCTTGGAAGCTTCCTCTGGCTGAACAAAACCAACGAGCTTTGCAAAAATTTTGGCACTCGCGGCCACATGGTCCATATCTTCTGTGTCGGACCACAAGCGGTGGGCTAACTGTAAACTTCTATGCTTTGTATTCAAACCGATCCCCCATGTTTGGAAGAGCATCTCTCTATCTTTCCTGGTGAGCTTCTTTTGCAACTGCTTGGTGAGCGTCTCCCTCTCACGACGAAGATCATGTATGCTGCTCAGCACAATAAAATCCCAGACTTAATATGTTCCTACTGCGAATTTAACAAAAGCAGCGAGTGTTTCATATAATTTGAATTCAGTACCTTGAAGCAGAAGTCAAGGTCTGACCATCTTCCGGAGCTTGATTACAGCGGGCAGATATATCCCTAAGAAACGACAAACTCCTGAGCTCTACCTCCATGTAGATAGAATCCGTCGGATCACCTTTAAACAGTAGGAAAAAGTAGCTCCTGTGAACTAATGAGACAATGCATTCCTTCCACAATTTGACGATCTCCTTCCGCAAGTTTTTGAAGTGCAAAAGCCATTCCAAAGAACCTTCTGTACCATCTTCAATGGATCCAAGCCAACATCCTTAACGTGTTTAGTAGGTGCAATCACATTTGGTTTTATATCATGTACCTGTCAATCGAAAGAGTCCCCACTGAGCAAAATGTGTGTATTTTGACAAAGCATCCATATCTAATGGTAGTAACCAAACACCCAGTCCATTCTCCAAATTTCAAAGCACTTTCTATTCAAGTGAGTGGTAATCCAAACTTACGTTTACGCATGACAAGACTTTTATAGCTGAAACCATAGTTGGGCAATATCACTATATCGGTAGAGCTGGCAAAATGAGTCATAAATCCATATTATGACCAATTTTTTGTTAAATGGGTTATATGTGGATCAAGTGAAAGTTAAATATGAGTCAGAAATGGATATGAGAAAGTAAAACACAAAAAGAAATGAATCTAAATGGGTTATTAGGAAACCCACTTTGAACCCATGGCCTTCTTTAATTTATATAATATATATATATATATATAATCGAAATTATAATTGTTTTTCATATTTCAATTTTTTTCTTTCTTTTTTTCCTTCCTTAGCCGACGGCCGGCGACAAGCTAGGTGAGGCTTGAGCTCGCTGGCAAGTCGCCAATGACTAGCGAGGCTCAAGCCTCGCTGGATCTGGCGAGACTCGAGCTCGCCGGCGTCGAGCGAGGCCTCAGCCTTGCCAGATCTGCGAGATAGAGCCCCACCTGACGCTGGCAAGCGCAAGTCTCGCCGGCGTCCGGCAAGGCCTCGGCCCACCAGATCGGCGAGATCGAGTCTCACCCAATGCCGGCGAGCTTGAGTCTCTCTGGATTCGGCTAGGCTTGGCCACACCAACGACTGGCAAGGCTTGAGCTCGCCAGCGTCGAGCGGGGTCTCGGCCTCGCCAGATCGGTGAGATCGAGCCTCGCCTGACATCGGCGGAGCCTCGGCCTCACCAGATTTGGCGAGGCTCAAGCCTTGCTGATGACTAGCGAGACTTGAGCTCACCGGCATCGGGCAGGGCCTCGACCTCGCCGGATCAAGGAGATCGAGCCCCACCCGATGCGAGCGAGTTCGATCTTGCCTGTGGCCGATCATCGACCGTCATCGTGGCCGGCGGCCGGTCGAAGAAGAAGAAAAAAGAAAAGAGAAAAAGAAAAAATATATTAAAAAAATTAAAAATTCAATTTTTTAAAAAATATTTTAAAAAGAATTATAAAAATTTTCCAATAAATTTTTATTGCATAAAAATGTTTTAACAATACTTTTTTTAATAAAAAAAATAAAAATGAGCTTTTTTAGGTTTAGTTAAAAAAAAAAATATCATATTACAGTTTTTAGTTATTCAATTGTATGTTCACTTCAAATAAAAGAAGCATGTGCATAGTCTAATTCTTTCTAAATATTTCAATTTATATATTTTTTTAAACATTTTTTTTATTTTATTAACTATTTTTAATTTAATTTGAAATTTTAATCCAATTAGGATATAGTAGAAGTGGGTTTTCCTAGAATATTAATAGGTTTTAGCAATACGGGTCGGGTCGGGTATGGGTTGAGTATGGGTCGGGTTGAGTATGGATTACTTGATTTACACTACATGAATATAGGTCAAAACGGGTTAAATGGGTCAAGTATGGGTCGACCCATTTTCGACCCGACCCAAACCTGACCCGACCCACCCATTTGACGGGTCTATCGGTTATCATATATTTGTACATAGAAAAACAATCTTTAGACGAATCAAAATTTTCTAAATTATAACATTTAACAAACTTTAAACACCTGAAAGCCACGGCTTCTGTACCCTGTCCATTGTAAGTTTTCAAAACAATGTAAAAGAAGCCCAGTCTGATCCACGGGGGCCAACCCCTAATAACTCCCATCCACTTGAGTCATGGGGTGTCAAGCCCAAATATTTGAATCAGATAGCAGAGATATATAACATTCTTTGATATGGAAAAAGCATAATAAATCCTGTGTCATATTTAAATTCCAGTAGAGAAAATAAAAAATTGTAAGGTCCTCCAAAATAATTAATCCATCATTCATTATATAGCTCAATATGTCTGTGATAAAAGGAACAAAGAAAAGGCAGGGAACAAAGCTGACCCCATGCTGACCAGGTTGATCCTCCTGCTGAGCAATGGACTCCTCTATTTCGGAAGAATCCATACTGCCGTCACATTTCTCAACTGTCCGACTCATCTCTGCTTGAATGAGAACCAGTGAATTATGAGAACCACTACCGGACAAATTTTCTTTGGACACATACTTCAATGAGGGAAACTTTCTCTGACATCCCTCAGGTCTTCCAGGACATTCTTTTTCACATCGAAGAGGCGGTGTGCTATGGTTTATCTCCATCTCCTCAGTTGAAAATGAAATATTTGTGAGGCCTGACTCACGACTTTTACTTCTAACTAGCTTGAAACTTCTGGATGTAGGTAACTCTTTCTCCTGCATCATTGAATATACTTTTTCAAGAGAAGGTTCTACATAATCTTGAGGGACACTGTCTAACTGTCTAGTTTCCTCCAAAGTTGGTGATCCAATTTCCGTTTTTCCTCAACCACAATATAGTCTGAGATGCCTTCTTTCTCCTCCACTGATGACATACCACCAATGCCATGGCAGTTCGAGTCTGGCTTTTCCATCTCAATGCAGCGTACTTCTCTGCAAAAGTCGTCGGAATTTTCAACAGTGCATTCTCCTATGTCCTCTGGACATATGCTATTTTTCCTGGAGTGAGATATCCGAATTGAGAGCCGTGAAGAGAGGTCCAAGAGTAAAGAGTTCTCTTCGAAGTCGGGAATGTGGATCATATGCCCATCTGAATCACTCCTACTGTGTTGATCTGAATATTGACATGAATCAAATGTTATGATACCAACATCCACATACTCATTATCTGCGTCAGTTTTGAGTATCTAAAATCAGGCTCTTGAGTTCCCATGAACCTCCCATACGAAGTTTAGGGTAATCACCGCATGCATCCACCCCAAGTATTAAATGAACAGACGATTCATTGAGAAATAATTGGTTTTATAAGTTGAGGACGGCAAATCCATCAACGAATCTAAGTAGAATTATCTGTGCACTCGAAGGTTCGTGATCCACAACCAATCGGTGCAAATCCTGAACCTCAGACTGAGCAAGGTCTCGCTGTAGAGACAATTCTGCAATCTCTTTCTTGAGCTTTGAGAGGAAACAACCACAATAAAATAAGGTGTTAAATAATTAAGTGGTTTCCTGATTTATAAATGGACAAAAAATGCTTCACTGTTCATCGAACTTTAAAGGGGGTGACAACATGGAAATTTTACGAAAAAAACTATTAAGAAGGCCTGTTTATAAGCTGCATAGCTAGCTCTTCACAAATTAAAACTGATTTTGGTACCAGCTGAAGTTATTACTCATCCCAGCAAAGGATAATGCACATAAACCGACTGGCCATCCAATTTTCTATGCCAAATTGCAACAAAGAGTGAAGGTTTGTATGCTTTTAGCTCTGAAGTAGATGTCTGTTGACAGCATCATGGCAAAACTTAAATGGAATGAATATGAAAAAAGGAACAAATTAATTTAATAGGACAATCTCACAATTTTTGCGGAGAAAAAGATTGCAGAAAACATCAGTTGGACATCCAGTTAAATCAGAAGGTTCGCTCAAATAAGCTCTACTTATCTTTTTCGCTGAAAAATAAATAAATAACATGAAAGAAAAGCTGATGAGAAGGTCACAGCTATAAATGCTAACACCATAATGGTGAAGCTGTGGGTTATTGCCCAGCAGTGCAGAATGTTAGAAATGGTCCAAAGGGACATGCTACGGTGAGAAAGATGAAGAAAATTTGCAATTGTGGAAAATATGCATTCTGCAGGGGAAGGTCAAAAAGGCCAGGCGAAGATATTGCTCTTAAAATTCTCTGTTAGGTCTTAGGTTCCCAAGTTAAATTACCAACTTCTACACGAACTTTCAAGTGGATGAGCTTGGTCAAGAGATGTCAATTGAGATGGAAATTTCATGTATTGTGCACTGAAGAATAATCGCACTAATGGAAGTGGTGGAATTCACCATCGGTACAAAATGAATAATAGACTTTCTGACACAGCAGCGTACTAAGGAAGAAGTTGGAGGATACACCTAGTTTCTGTATGATAATTACACACAAGTACCTCCCTTTTCCATAGATAGTGAGAAAAACCTCAAAAAATATAATAAACATCGAATTACAATATTAAAAATCTTAATGCGGAATCATCACCTTCTCAATTTGGAGATCCTTTTCTCGAAGCAGCACAGCAGTATCAGATGAAACAGACGCTAGTCCTGGATTTCTCAGCTCACTCTCCAATCTAGCCAATTCTCTCTGTAAATACTTCTACGAAGCTTTATCAGACATAACAACATTGACCTGTGCATTTGTGGCGACCATTTTAGCACAACTTGTGAACAATGGTGTATTTCGTGACTGTTCAACATGACTTCGGGCAGGACTCGTTTTACAGATGATGGAAGTTCTAGCAAATCCTCCTAGTGGGGATTGCAGAATGTGACGTCCCCTTTCTGTCTTCTTCTTCTCTCTTCTTTCTCCTCTCCCTCACGTTTCCTCCCCCCTTCTGCCAAACCCATCCACCCCCTTTCTCTCTCCTCCTCCCCACACACTACCCTTCTGCCATCCACCCCCCTTTCTTTCTCTCTCTCTCGTTCCCTCCTTCCTCACGCCATCCCTGCAGCCCCTCCCCTTTTGTCTTTGCTTCTCTCCCTTTCTCCCTCTCTCCCTCTCTTCTTTTCCTCCCCCCTCAGCCGAACCTCCCCTTCTTCTTCTTCTTCCTTCCTCTTGCTCATTGCCGCTTCACCCACCACCACACCGCCGCCCACGCCCTCAACTCACCACCACCAGCACCACCGCACCTTCCCCTCACCATCATCATCATTTCCGCAAGCCACCACTGCTCACTGCCGCCATCCTCAAGCCGACCGCTGGCGGCCGCAAGCCACCGCCCAAGCCGAGCCCCCCTTTTGACCGTGAGCTTGAGGAGTTGCTGCCGTCTTAGTCGTGCCACCGTCGGTGCAGCGAGACTCGTGTTTTCGTCGCCGTTGCGCCACCGTCACCGCGAGCTCTCCGTCACCGGAAATCGTTGAGTTAACCTCTTAATCATGAGTTAAGGCGTTAATTACGTTTAGAGATAGATTAGTTTAATATTAATGACGGTTAATATTAGTTAATTTTAGTTTAGCCTTAATTGTGATTAGTTTAATTAATTACGATTATATTACTTAATCATGTTTAGATTAATTAATTGAGTTTAGTTTAATTAATTGTGATCTATTTGATTAATCGTAATTTGTTTATTTAATCGTAATTTATTTAATTTATCACTATTATTTTAGTTAACGTTGATTAATTTTTAATTAATGATAGTTATGCTAATTAATCGAGTTTAGTTTAATTAATCATAATTAGCCAAATTAACCGCAAGGTGGCCCCGATCACCGCATTACGGGCAGGACGGGTCGTACCTCACCGAGTTCCCGCCGACGAGGGATACGAGGTCAACGGTAGGGGTGAGCAATGTCTAGGGTTGACCCCGACCGACCCTAGACCGCCCAACCCGCGGCCCCGGGTCCGGTTCCCAAGGGGACCGGGTCGGTCTCGGTCCGAAATTTCAGGACCAACACCGTCTTGGATTGGTCCTCGGTCTTAAGAGTTTTGAGTCGGTCCAACCCCTGACCAACCCCGTATATTATATTATATTATATATAATTCTTTTATATATTCAAACCTAAGTAAATGTCTGTTATATTATATTATATTGAAATGTTCTATCAATAACACTAATAGTAATTTCAATTTAAAACTTTTGTTGAGTATTAATTATGTGTCGTTTGTTTTGTTTTCAAGTGTTTAGAAGTTCGTGTGAATTAACAAGATATGAAGTTATATATTCATGATTTATATTAAGTATTTTGAACTTTTTATAGTTTAATTGTATTTTACTAATAAATTTCAGCTATACTTTGCTTTTCAATTTGTGTCAAATGGTTGAAGTTTTTGAAGAGTAGAGTAGTATTGCAGTTACTATGGTGATTTGCTAGTCAAGTGGTGTGAAGCTTATTTTTTGGTTGAGTGGACTCTACATGATCAAATGTAGGAAAACGCTTTTGCATATGGTGTTATGAATATTAAAGATAGATGATTACAAGAACTTTCCATCTTGTCCTATATCTCAATGAGTGGTTAGCAAGTACGAAATTTCTATTATGTCATCTTAAATTTGCTAAATATGTATTGGTATTTATAATTTAGTTGCACAATGCCGCATTGTCAATGGATGTGTAATTTGAATTTGTAGGTTTGCTTTTTTAGGGAGTATAAAAAATAAGACGAAAAAAATTATCGATCGGTCCCGGGTTGACCCTGGAACCGGACCGAACCCATTGGGCCGGTCCGGTCCTTGGTCCTAGGCTCAATAGGGTCGGTCCTCGGTTCTAAAAATTGAGGACCGACACTGTACGGGTTGGTCCTAGGGTTAGGGGGTGGCCTGGACCAACCCGGACCATGCTCACCCCTAGTCCACGGTCTGATCCGCCGCTCCTCCAACTTCAACACCCAGCGGATCAACCACATCTACATCGACCCCCACAACGCCCACAAGGCCCGGATGAAGCTCCACTACGCCGATCTCACCGACGCCTCCTCTCTCCGCCGCTGGATCGACACGATCGCCCCCGACGAGGTCTGCAATCTCGCCGCCCAGTCCCACGTGGCGGTCTCCTTCGAGATCCCCGATTACACCGCCGACGTCGTCGCCACCGGTGCCCTCCGCCTCCTCGAGGCCGTGCGCTCTCACGTCTCCGCCACCGGCCGCAGCCACATCCGTTACTACCAGGCCGGGTCCTCGGAGATGTTCGGATCGACCCCGCCGCCGCAGTCGGAGACCACCCCGTTCCACCCGCGGTCCCCCTACGCCGCGTCCAAGTGCGCCGCGCATTGGTACACCGTGAACTACCGCGAGGCCTACGGGCTGTTCGCGTGCAACGGGATCCTGTTCAACCACGAGTCCCCGCGGCGCGGCGAGAACTTCGTGACCCGGAAGATCACTCGGGCCGTGGGGCGGATCAAGATCGGGTTGCAGAGCAAGCTGTTCCTGGGAAATCTGCAGGCCTCCCGGGACTGGGGTTTCGCCGGGGACTACGTGGAGGCTATGTGGATGATGTTGCAGCAAGAAAAGCCGGATGACTACGTGGTGGCGACGGAGGAGTCAAACACGGTGGAGGAGTTCTTGGAAGTAGCTTTTGGGTATGTTGGGCTGGACTGGAGGGACCATGTGGTGATCGATAAGAGGTACTTCAGACCGGCGGAGGTCGACAACCTGAAGGCAGATGCGAGTAAGGCCAAGAAGGTGCTGGGTTGGAAGCCCAAGGTTGGGTTTGAGAAGTTGGTGAAGATGATGGTCGATGAGGACATTGAATTGGCCTAGAGAGAGAAGGTTCTTGTTGATGCTGGGTACATGGATGCTCAGCAACAGCCTTGAGAATTTGGTACTCCTTATCTATGGTGGCTCTGTTTTTCTAATTATTTTTCTGTGCTCTTTTTTTGTTATTTATTTAAACATCAGCTCGAAGCAAGTAAAGTTTCTATTTTTGAAGGTTTAAAGGGTTTGAGATGTCCTTGGGATGGCAGTAGGTTCTTTACCAGTTAATTGTCTATCTTGTTGGGTAGACCAATGAGCTCAAATGCCTCTTGGTTTTGTTGTAACTTACCCTATTCATTTGCTTTCAATTAGTACAGTTAGATTTGTTCATTTTCTTTGGTTTGGCTCATTTGAAGTTGCTACCTGCTCAAGTTGGATGAGCTTCAGATGGGTTGAAGCCTGTGTGTTTACTTTCTTTAGATCTGGTTAAACTCTGGAGACTGCAATATGTTGTGCACAAGAAAGAGAATGGACCAACCCTTTTGTGTTTGCGAATCTATAGGAAAGCAAGGGAAAAATTCTAAAGGGAAGGTAGTAACTGGAAGTTCGGTTCTGTCATTTCATCTATTGATAGGTTTCACAATGCTTGATACAATCCAATGAGATCTCGATCTGGTTGTTTTTGGTGCGGTCCCTCTGTGTGGGCTTTCAAACTTGGATGATTGTCCTTTCAATTGAAAAAGTGTGTTCGTGTCGGTGCAAGCATATTTCCTTCATGAAGTTGAAGATCGAAGAGGATATCGATCTATTATAAGATCCAGAAGAACTTGTATTGGTTAATGCTGCATTGGGAAAGTGTGGGGACTCTTGCAAAACTTATTGACAAACTTTCAAATATCCTTCTGTTGAAGTTACACATTCATAAAAGGACTTTATCATTAGAGAGAAAAAAAGATAAACAATGATATGATGGATTTTCTATAGATCTGCAAATTGTATATTGTAGTAGGGTTTGCTGTCTTGTGTGGCGTAGCATGTTGAATTGGGATTATAGCTATTTACCTGAGATAATGAGAAAGTCCCTTGAAGATTAATCGGTCGATAAAATGATATGAGAGCATCGTCTTGCTCTTTGTTGTCTAGTTTTATATAAGCTATGTTAATAGACTTATCATAATGGGTCATATACTCATTTCTTAATCTATATTTGATGGGCTGAGTCACTATATGGATAGTTATGTTTAGTAAATAGATGATAAATGAGTTTAAAATGGAAAAATCCAAAAAAAAAAAGGATATTAAATAGGTTCACAGCTTATCCAAACATAACCCACCTTTGTGAGTCTCCCTTCACCCTCTATAAGAAAGTTCTCAGATTGTTCTAAATTCAAAGAAGTTTTAGTGGGTTCGCAAGATGAGCCCGACTTCACCTTTATTAAAAATATCAAGGCGGCTTTTTTTTCCCCATTATTTTTATTTTTATTAATATTGTGAGTATCGTCAGTTATTTATTGGAGCATATCTTTTCTTGGTTGTATTTCAAATTGTTATTTTTATATAATATTCTAATTTTAGTTCTTGTCATTGCAATTCCTAGTTATCATAAATCATCTTATTCAATATCTTACATTTAATTTAATTAAAGTTTCGATTGCTCCATGTTATTTGTTGCTGAAATTTTATAAATTTACTACTAGGTATCATAAAATTTGAAAATTCTATACAATATTGAAAGCCAATTTTTTAGTATCTTAGGATATGTTTGTTTTACGGAACACATTTTCAGGGAAAACATTTTTCTCATTTTTTGGTATTTGGTTGGTTCAGGAAAATGAGTCAATGAAAAACGATTTTCTAGTTAAGAGAAAAAGTTTTCCTAATAAAGCTTAAATTTAATAAAATGATTTCCCTTTTAAAAGAATCGAAAAACGTTTTCTGAATCTATCAAAACTTAGATTTGGTGCTTGGTTTACAAACAGTTGTTCTACCTAAGGTTCGGCTAATGTAGTCCGAGATGCCTTCCTTCTCCTCCACTGATGACATACCACCATTGTCATGGCAGTTCGAGTCTGGCTTATCCATCTCAGTGCAGTGTACTTCTCTGCAAAAGTCCTCGGAATTTTCATCAGTGTATTTTCCAATGTCCTCTCGACATATCCTATTTCGCCTGGAGTGATATATCCGAATTGAGAGCTGTGAAGAGGGGTCTGAGAGTAAAGAGTTCTCTTCGAAGTCGGGAATGTGGATCATATGCCCATCAGAATCACTCCTACTGTGTTGATCTGAATATTGACATGAATCAAATGTCATGATACCAACATCCACATACTATCTGCTCAGTTTTGAGCATCTAAAATCGGGCTCGAGTTCCCATGAACCTCACATGCGAAGTTTAGGGTAATCACCGCATGCATCCACCGGAAGTATTAAATGAACAGACGATTCATTGAGGAATAATTGGTGTTATAAGTTGAGGCAGCAAATCCATCAAGGAATCTAACAAAGTAGAATTAACTGTGCAGTCGAAGGTTTGTGATCCACAACCAATCGGTGCAAATCCTGAACCTCGGACTGAGCAAGGTCTCGCGATAGAGACAATTTTGCAATCTCTTTCTTGAGCTGTGAGAGGATACAACCACAGAAAATAAGGTGCTAAATAATTAAGTGGTTTCCTGATTTATAAATGGAAAAAAATCACTGTTCATCGAACTTTAAAGGGGTTGACAACATGGAAATTTTACAAAAAAACTATTAAGAAGGCCTGTTTATAAGCTGCATAGTTAGCTCTTCACAAATTAGAACTGATTTGGTACCAGCTGAAGTTATTACTCATCCCAGCAAAGGAAAATGCACATAAACCTACTGACCATCCAATTTTCTAAGCCAAATTACAACAAATAGTGAAGGTTTGTATTCTTTTAGCTCTGAAGTAGATGCCCGTTGACAGCATCATGGCAAAACTTAAATGGAATGAATATGAAAAAAGGAACAAAGTCATTTAGTAGGACAATCTCACAATTTTTGTGGAGAAAAAGATTGCAGAAAACATCAGTTGGACATCCAGGTAAATCAGAAGGTTCGCTCAAATAAGCTTTACTTATCTTTTTTGGCGAAAAATAAATATATAACATGAAAGAAAAGCTGATGAGAAAGTCACAACTATAAATGCTAACAGCATAATGGTGAAGCTGTGGGTTATTGCCCAAAGGTGCAGAATGTTAGAAATGGTCCAAAGGGACATGCGACGGTGAGAAAGATGAAGAAAATTTGCAATTGTGGAGAATATGCATTCTGCAGGGGAAGGTCAAGAAGGCCATGCGGAGATATTGCTCTTAAAATTCTCTGTTAAGTCTTAGGTTCCCAAGTTAAATTACCAACTTTTACACGAAATTTCAAGTGGATAAGCTTGGTCAAGAGATGTCAATTGAGATGGAGATTGCATGTATTGTGCACTGAAGGAGATTCTTACTAATGGAACTGGTGGAATTCACCATCGGTACAAAATGAAAATAGATTTTCTGACACGGCAGCGTACTAAGGAAGAAGTTGGAGGATACACCTAGTTTCTGTATGATAATTACACACAAGTACCTCCCTTTTCCATAGATAGTGAGAAAAACCTCAAAAAATATAAGAAATATCGAATTGCAATATTAGAATCCTTAATGCAGAATCATCACCTTCTCAATTTGGAGATCTGTTTCTCGAAGCAGCACAGCAGTATCAGATGAAACAGACGCTAGTCCTGGATTTCTCAGCTCACTCTCCAATTTGGCCAATTCTCTCTGTAAATACTTCTACGAAGCTTTATCAGACATAACAACATTGACCTGTGCATTTGTGGCAACCTCTTTAGCACAACTAGAATAGCGTATTTCGCGACTGTTCAACATGACTTTGGGCAGGACTCGTTGTACAGATGATGGAAGTTCTAGCATTTCCTTCCAGTGAGGATTGCAGAAGACGAGTCAGTTTGGAATCTTGGAAAGGATTATGTCCATTTCTTCCCTTGCTGGAGCCATTCAAATAGTTCTTGATCAATAATTAAAAGTTTAAAAATAAATCAACGATAAATTGAAAAAAAGAGAGCTTTTAAGACTGCAATACTTCCATCAAATCCCGATTTCTTATAGGATCTTAATATTAGTAACTTTTCTGTTCTTACAATCAAAGATGAAAAGTTGGTGAAACATCATCACGGATGGTTTGGTGTGAATTTCTGTAATTTTTTTTAACTACTTTTCCTCCGAAACATCGATAAAGAAAATAAAAGATAGTTTAAGTTTTTAAAAAATATATATATTAAAAAGAGTCTATATAACCACGCATGTCAATATTCATATGTTTTAAAATTTTAAGATGTTCAATGTGCAATAAAAGTCAATTCTCAAACACTACAAGAAAAGGAAAATGTAAAAATGTCAACTTGCTCCAAACAAACCTAAACAACTACTCGAGTCTCTTGAGTTCTTTTGCTTTGAAACAGTTAATCTTCTCGATGCTAATATTTGCATGGTAACCTATATGGAGCTGAAGGCTAAGAACTTAGTCGATAGCCCGGAAAACTAATCCCCTACTCTCAAAACAACAATTTTCAGCTATGCATAGGAATTTATGCCTGAGAAACGCAAACCAAATCCATTCCCACTCCCCCGGGCAAAAAAAAAAAAAAGAGACCAGAGAGAACAGATTCTTTTGGCCAATATCATGTCTAGTGAATTGGCCCAAGCATTTGGTACAAGAAGTACTTGCCATTACAAGAGGAGCACATTGTCAGCTCTGTGAGCACTTGGTAGTCACAACAGGCAGGCAGGCAGGCATGCATAAATGGAACGAAACATGTGGGTGCTCATGCACTGAACCTGCCACAGGCAGCAATCACAAACCCCGATAGAGGATGAAAAGTGTAAACAGAGCTCGGTATTCTGAAAGCAGGATAGGAAATAGAGCGCAATGGCCTAATGGGATTCGCATAGCCCGTCCTATTTTGTGGGAGAAGGCTTGGTTATTCATGATGTCATTATTCGTGTATCATGTGTGTTGGAATTTTGCGGAAGCGTATGTGCGCAAGTGTGTGTGAACTATGGCAAGGGAGTGAGAAATGGAGTGAAAAATAAATAAAAGCACAAACTAAATTTTATTATGATAGTTGGTATTACAAAGAGGGAGCATTTTTTTAGTTTTCAGCTTCTTAGAACAACAACTGCTAACTCCTATTTATAGGCGTGAATTCACCGCCTTCCTCTACTGACTTTGAGTACACAAAATAATATAAAATTGCAGCTTGCTTCTTTGTCTTCTGCTAGCAGAAGAACAGCCCAAGTGCTATAACTTGGCACGGGAGGACACTTAAGTGCTATAACTTTAAAATGGTACACTTGAGTGCCAGTTTTGAAGTTAAATGGGACACTTAAGTGTCACTCCGGCGAAAATCCGGCCAAATAGCTTACGTGGCGACTTTCCAGTGAGTTTGGTCCAAAACGGCGTTGTTTTGCACGGCGCGTGGCGGAGAAAATGCAAAAACGACGCCGTGTCGTGTCTACTTGTAAATAATAATATAAAAATTAATTAAATTAGATTTAAAAATAAATTTATTTAAAATATTCAAAAAATTAAAAAATTAAGAAAAATTTAAAAAAAAAGGGGGGGTGAGGGAGGGAGGTCGAACGGGGCGGTTGAGGGCTGAGCCCTCGCCGTCGCCGCCCTTGCCGGCGACGGCGGGGAGGCGGGGCGGCGGCGAGGGCTCGCCTTCAGCCGCCCCGTTCCGACCTCCCCCCCCCCCCCCCCTCTTTTTTTTTAAAATTTTTAAAATTTTTAAAATTTTCTTATTTTTTTAATTTTTTGAATATTTTAAATAAAATTAATTTTAAATCTAATTTAATTAATTTTTATATTATTATTTACACGTAGACACGAAACGGCGTAATTTTTGCATTTTCTCCGCCACGTCAACGTGCAAAACGACGCCATTTTGGATCAAACTCGCCGGAAAATTGCCACGTCAGCCATTTGGTCGGATTTTCGCCGGAGTGGCACTTAAGTGTCCCATTTTACTCCGATATTGGCACTTAAGTGTACAATTTTAAATTTATGACACTTAAGTGTCCCTTCGTGCCAAGTTATGGTACTCCAGGTGTCCTAACCTCGTCTTCTGCTTGTTGCGGCTTCTTCCGAATCTTGTGGTTGCTTCTCCCTTATTCTACATTTTTCTCTTCTTTGCAGCTCCCAGCGACTTTTGTTGACTTTTACTTTCCATTTGCATGAAGCAAATTGTTGCTGCCGACTTATAGCTTCTCCATTAAGTATACTTAATTCATAAGCATGTGTAGTCCAGTGTAGTCTAGAGTTTTCCAAAAAAATGGATCACATTTTAACACTCTTCCTTGATCCATTTTTGTGATACTCCGAGCATCAATGCTTTAGTAAATATGTCTGCAATTTGGTCTTCAGTCTTACAATATTTCAGCTCGATCTCTCCTTTGCTTTGCACTTTACAAATGAAGTGATATTTTATGTCAATATGTTTCGTTCTTCCATGAAAGACTGGATTTTTTTATATTGCTATTGCGGACTTGTTGTCACAAAATATTGGCATTGATTCCTTTTGTGGTTCTCCAATGTCTTCCAAAAATTCTTCGAAGCCATATTGCATGACTAGTAGTTGTAGCTGCCGCAACATATTCTGCTTCTGCAGTGGATTGTGCCACTGAGTCTTGTTTTTTAGATGTCCATGAAAATATTCCAGAATTTAATGTGAATGCATAACCAGTGGTGCTCCTCCTGTCATCAGATGATCCTGCCCAATCACTATTAGTGTAACCGATTAGTTTAGCTGTTGCACTAGGTTGGTACCAAATACCATAATCAGTGGTTCATCGTAAGTATCTTAGAATTCTCTTGGCTACTCCAAAATGAACTTGGCTTGGACTCTGCATGAACCGTGATAGTAAACTTGTCACGTACATAATATCTGGCCGTGCAGTAGCAAGATATAGTAAAATCCCAATTAGGCTTTTGTAAAGTGAAGCGTCTGCTTTTTCTGCTCCATCTTCTTTCAATAGTTTTTCATTCATCACAAGTGGTGTTGCCACTATTTTGCAATTATTCATCTTGAATTTTTCAAGGAGCTTTTCTGCATATTTCTTTTGCAAAATGAAAATTCCTTCATCTTGATTGACTTCAATACCGAGGAAATAGTTCATCAAGCCCAAGTCCGTCATCTCGAAAGTCTTCATCACTTCTTCTTTAAATTCTCGGATCATTGTCTCATTGTTCCCTATATATATGAGATCATCCACATATAGAGAGACAATAAGTGTGTCAGAATTACCTTGGGTCTTGATGTAAAGCGTTGGCTCACTCATGCTCTTCCTGAATCCTTGCTTGGTGAAGTATTCATCAATCCTACTATACCATGCTCGTGGTGCTTGTTTTAACCCGTATAGGGCCTTCTTAAGCTAAGACCTTTCCTTCATTGCCTTTGACATTAAAGCCTTATGGTTGAGCTACATAAATTTCTTCTTGAAGATATCCATTTAGGAATGCTGACTTTACATCTAGTTGATGGATCTTCCATTCTTTTTGTGCTGCTAGAGCTATGAATGCCCGAATAGTATCAAGGCGAGCAACAGGAGCGAAAGTTTCGATATAGTCAATACCTGGTTGTTGCAAGTATCCTTTCGCAATGAGTCTTGCCTTATGCTTATGAATTGATCCATCCGCATTAAGCTTTGTCTTGTAGACCCACTTTACGCCTATGATTTCTTTGTCTTTGGGATGATCGACGAGCTCCCAATTTTCATTTTTCTCGATCATTTAAATTTCTTCCTCCATGGCTTTAGTCCAAACCTCTTCTTTGGAAGCGGCTTCATAGTTTTCTGGTTCTAAGGACATAAAATTGCATGTTTCATAAACTTTCCTTAGAGACTTTACCCTTAGTATAGGAGACTTAGGAGTAGATTCTTCTTGTGCTAGGCTTGGAGAGGATGGTGGTGTTACGTCTTGAGTGAAGGAATCCGATGTTCCGCCTTCTTCTTGTGGTGTTGATTCCTCACGTGCAAGAGATATGTCTGGTAAGTTGACATACTTCTTCTCAATCTTCTCTTCATCCCAATTCCAAGCGGCATTTTCATCAAGCTCGACATCTCGACTAATCATGAGCTTCTTAGTTTTTAGGTTATAAACCCGATAGCCTTTTGATTGATTGCTATAGCCGATGAATATTCCTTTTTCCGTCTTCTCATCGAGCTTACTCCTTTTTTGAGCAAGGAAGTGAACGTAGCAAATATAGCCAAACACTTTGAGATGCTTTGCTGAAGGCTTCCGTCCACTCTATGCTTTGACTGGTGTTTTATTTTGAATAGCTTTAGTTGGACACCTGTTTAATAGGTATACTGCAGTATAAACTGCTTCTACCCATAATGTGTTGGGAAGGCATTTCTCCTTTAGCATGGACCTCGCCATCTCCATGACGGTTCTATTCTTCCTTTCTGCTACTCCATTTTGCTCTGGAGCATAGCCAACAATCAGTTGATGATGGACTCCTTCATCTTCATAGAATTTATTGAACTCCCTTGAATTATATTCCGTGCCTCTATCACTCCTTAGGACTTTGATTCTGCGACCACTTTGATTCTCGACGCGGTTCTTGAATTTCTTCAAAATAGAGAAAACTTCCGATCTTTATCGAAGAAAGTAGACCAGTGTCATTCTAGTGTAGTCATCAATGAATAGGATGAAGTATTTATTCTGGCTAGGTGTAGGTGTCCTCATCGGACCGCACACGTCCGTATGGACATTCCAATGCCTTCTTAGCTCTCCCTGTTCCTCCAGATGGGAAAGACTTCTTTTGTTGCTTTCCAAGAAGATAGCCTTCACAAACATCTGAAATTTCTATAATGGCTGGAAAATCACTCATCATATTTTTCTGATGGATAATTTTTAGCCCATAAAAGTTGAGGTGGCCAAATCGCCGATGCCATAGCCATGAATCATCAAGTTGAGCTTTCATAGCTATATCTTTGACATATTTCCATTGAATAGGAAAATTCTTGTTCTCCATTTTCACAGAGGCAATAACATTATTCCTATATTTATCATAGATAGTGCACGTGTCTCCTTCAAAGTATAAAGAATAACCATTCTAAATCATTTGGCCTACACCAGGTAAATTTTGTGCAAGACTGGGAACTAGATATACTTCTTGAATGTATTTTGGGCCTTTCTTAGTTTCAACAGCTATAGTCCCTTTTCCTTTCACATCAACCGATTCACCATTACCCAATCTCACTTGTGTTTTTACCGATGTATCAATATTGGTGAATATAGATTCATCTCCCGTCATGTGATTGCTACACCCACTATCAATATACCATGGATCATTCTTCTCATCTTTTTCCATTTGGCTTGTATAGAATAAATTATCTAAATTTTCTTCTTCCTTTTCTTTTCCTTTTTCTTCTTCAATATAATTCGCTCTATAATCTATTTCAGAGCGATAATTTTTTTTTTATATGGGGGAAATAGTTTCATTAGTTAAACAAAATAGTTTGATAAATATATCGTTGCTCACTCCCCACATGAGCATGGTGGAGGTCTAAGACCTCTCATGGTGGAGGGTCTTCCCACACAAGGTGGACCTCACACACAAGGTGGAGGGTTTATCCCTTGCGCACACTCAAATGATCAAGTACATGCTTATTTATAGGCGTGAGTTCACCGCCTTTTCTACCGACTTAAGAGTACAAAAAATAATATAAAATTGCAGCTTGCTTCTTTGTCTTCTGCTTGTTGTGGCTTCTTCCGAATCTTGTGGTTGCTTCTCCCTTATTCTCCATTTTTCTATTCTTTGCAGCTCCCAGCCACTTTTGTTGACTTTTACTTTCCATTTGCAGGAAGCAAATTGTTGCTGCCGACTTCTAGCTTCTCCATTAAGTATACTTAATTCATAAGCAAGTGTAGTCTAGTGTAGTCTAGAGTTTTCCGAAAAAATGGATCACATTTTAACAATGTGTCTATGTAGGTAAACTAGTATTGTGTAAGAAATGGGCCTTTGGCACAGGAAAAGCGTTGCAGTGGTGCTCTATGTTCATGTTATTGCATGGTCCAACAAAAGTATAAGATCTCTAAGATGAAGACAACCACAAAAGGGCTGTTAGGCCAACCTCAGCTTGTGGATAACTGTTCCCAAAATCAGCAAACTGCAATTTACGTGGCAGCCCTCTTTCAACCTTTCACCAGCTGATAATGACTGAGATGCATGCTCACTTCCAGCTAGATCCATGAAGTTCTACAGCCAAAAGAAACTATTATATTCTCCTGGTAACTTTATATAGGTTCAAGTGGAGTACTGAATATTCATACCACGGTAGCAGCAAGAGTGCTTGAATTATTGTTCCCCAAGAACTCACGAGCCGAACTTTCAATTGTCTCCAGCAGAAACAATGAGCAATAAATCTTTGACATTTTAATAAAAATCTACCACAAGACGGATAGAATTCACCATTACCAGTCTGAGAACCTGATGTGATCTTGAGCTAGCTTCGTTAAGGCATGTCTCTCCAACCTGTCTTTGAGCTGTGAAATCCAATGATCAGCCTAAGCATTTTATTGTGCCGCTAGATATAGTATGCAACCATGAAATTCATTTAATGCACAACTGAATGAAGCCTTAGTCCTTACCTTCACACACAGAAAGAAGTTCTCAAAAGTGGCTCCAGTCCTTCAGGGTTCCTCTGTAAGTTTCTCAAACCATAGTCCCTCTATGTCGAAAGAGCAAGCTCTCACAATGAAGTTGGATGAGCTCATAGTTCCTCAGCATAGTACAAAGAAATTTACCTATCAAGAAGTCTCAGTGGAGTACTATCTGCGGCGAGGAGGTCTCTCACAGATTCATTGTAGATCTCCATCGCAGAAAGCTTCAACAGAAATTCTCTTTCCTTGTGCTCTTGAGAAACAAGAGAATATCTTTATTAACAAGCAAATGTTAAAGGAAGAAGTTGCAAGCGAAAATGGAAGAGATCTTTGAGTACTATCCGACTTGTTACCTTCTCTATGTAGCTGTATATATCTGCCATTAAGCATTCAGTAATTCCATTCATAGTGTAAGTTTTTCCACTACTTGTCTGTCCATATGCAAAAACACTTGCTGCAACATTGGGCATCGGATTTTTGCAATCTCAGGCAAATATCAACAAAACAAGGCATTGTCGAAAGGAAGGAGAAGAGGTTAAAGTTTACCATTTATCCCACTGACGGCTGAAAGAGCAACTTTCTTGGCTTCTTCCTCGTACACTTGCCTTGTGGAGCAATCACACCGGAAAACTGTCTGCATATCAGCCAACATGGAGATCACATAATGTTGACACCTAAATTTTGGTACTCAGTTTTTAATTTATTCATTGCGTTAAAAAATAAGGGATTAATTTTTAACCCCTAAAAAAATTAATTAATTAATTGCATGGCATATAATTCTAGTTGCATTTATCTATTTGTTTATCACTTTTGCATTTGATCGGCGGCGGGTGAACTTCGATTTTATGAGTTGGCCATTCGATATATTTTGGGAAAGATTTATATTATTCTTCAATTATTTGGTTAATCTTTCGTACATTTGGTGAAGACAAACATAGGAAGGAGATATCGCAAGCTCATCTTTGTAAGGTTCGGAATCTAGAAAAATTCTATTATAATCTTGAATTTTCGGGCCAGTATTTGGGTTAAAGAAATAAAATCGGCAGAGAATATTCATCATGCATGGCCGGATGTGGGAAGATACGAGCATATGCACAAAGGAAATTCGGAAGATCAGCATGAGAAGGGAACGTTGGGCACGTTCTACACTACAGCCACGTGGATTTGCCAAAAAAAATATATTCCTACAGAGAAGGCATTCGGTCAACGAGGAAAAGAAAAGGAAATAGAATATATTTCAAAGCATGCACATAAGGAAACAAAATATGCTTTCTTCCTCGACGGTTTACACCCTTTCGCTATAAATGGACTCGTTACAGGACAAAAAGGAGAATCGCAGAGAACACATTAGAGAAAACACGCGAGAATCGAGAGAGGAGAGGGAGCTTCGCCAAAAGCTCTTCACGGCCGAGACACCCTCTAGCCAGCGCCTCTCCTTGCTGAACAACGCCCCTGCGATCTCCACTGGTGCTACTGCTTCCCGAATGAGTTTGCTGTCAAAATCTTGACGCCAACCAGCGTCAACGAGGCACCAGACTTCGCTGCGTCAACTTGAACAAATCCAATGTCGGCGAGTCACATAGGGCGCGTTTGGTTGTGTTTCTGTTTAAAAATTGTTCCAGGGAACAGAAATAGAAAAAAGTATTTCTGTTCCGGGGAACAATTTTTGAACAAAAATACGCGTTTGGTAAACTTGTTCCGGGAATAAAAATAAACAGAAACATGTTTGGTAAATTTGGATAATTTTTTTATTTCTTTTATTTCTATTTTTTTCTTATTTTTCTTTTTTTTCTTTTTCATTTTTTTTTTTTTCTTCTTTTGGCCGGTCGCCGGCCAAGGCCTTGGCCGGCGACCGGCCGGCGAGGGCCGAGCTCGCCCGCGGCGGGCGAGGCGCGGCCTCGCCGGCCACCGCCGCCCGCGAGGCCGAGGCTCGCCGGCCGGCCCGGGGCGAGGCCGGCCTCGCCGGCCCGGGTGAGCTCGAGGCCGGATCCGGGCGAGATCGAGCTCGCCCGGCCGGCGCGAGGTCGGCCTCGCCTTGATCCGGCGAGGCCGACCTCGCCCGCCGGCCGGCGAGCCTCGGCCTCGCCGGATCCGGGCGAGCTCGAGCTCGCCCGGCCATGGCGAGGCCGACCCTCGCCCGGCTACGGCGAGCCTCGGCCTCGCCGGGGCCGGCGAAGTCGGCCTCGCCGGGGGCCGGCGAGCCTCGCCGTGGCTGGGCGAGGCCGCCGGCCCTCGTCGGCCGGTCGCCGGCCGTGGCCGAGGCCGGCGACCGGCCTCGGCCATGAAAGAAGAACAAGAAAATAAAAGAAAAAAGAAAAAAAAAATGTTTCTGATTTGTGTTCCAGAAACAAGAAACACAAAATTTGTGTTTCTTGTTTCTGTTTCTTTTTTGTTCCTGGGAACAAAAGAACAAAAAAGGAACAGAAACGCACACAAACGCGTTTCTGTTCCTTTTTTGTTCTCAGGAACAAAAAAACAGAAAAACTGTTTAAAAACAAAAAAAAGAAGCGCAAACAAACGGGGCCATAGTCTGGTCTTCGCGGTTCTGGTTCCCTTGAAGTGCAGCCCCAGCAAAGGAGTCCATGACGTCCACAAAAGAAACTAAGAGAAAAGGGCCACACATATTGAATACACAACCACAAAAAAATTGAATCGACAGCCGCAGTACAGAGAGCCACAATGGAGGAGTAGAGAGAAGAGGGAAAGAGCCCTCTTGGTCGTGAGCTTGTCACCAATCCACTGAGCCACGGATCCCCGCACGACATCGAGGCTCGCCATCTTTTACTGCCGCGATATCGTACTCCCGTGACTAGATACCCCTGCTCTTGACGTGAGCCCAATGCTGAATAGAGCTGCTCCTCGTCGCTGTGCCAACGAGCGACACTGTCCCTTGACCCGACACCGTGACGAGTTGCTGTTCCGTTGATCTTTGTCCCGCGATCCTGTTGTTCTGTGGCAAAAAAAAAAAAAAAAAAAAAAAAAATTACTCCACGTTGTCTTGGTTGTTGCAGGTGTGATTCGTGAGTGACATGAGAAGAAACAAAGAGAAATCGTGGGTGCGAGCCATAAAAAATAAATATTGTAGTGCCCTCGAAGATTGAAGCTGGTGATCCAGTGGTGTTGTTCGTCAGAGAAGTTAGACAATTTAGTCAATCATCCACTCACGGTCAAATGCAACAGAAGCAAAAATTCTTGAAAGCCACAAGTCAAAACAGACAAGGCTAGAGAGAGAGAGAGAGAGAGAGAGAGAGAGAGAGGGAGGCGGCAATGTACAGAGAGGAAATTTTTCACTCCCCGCTGGTTTTTGCTCACACGTCCAGGGACAACACCGCTTCCACCCCTTCATTGGCACCTGTCATGTTGTGCGCCTTGTCCCTGTGATTTCATTATTTTCTGCAGATTTTCCACACTAGCCTGGTTCTTCGTCCTCGACCACCATTGCTCCTCGGCATCCCTGTGAGTTCCACCGCCATTGACGTTCTAACCCGTTTCCATCGAGACCATGGAGCAATAAGCCATCGCCAATGCCACCATCATCCGTCCGAATTTGGAAGCGTCACCCCCGTGACATTGTCATATCCAAGAGATCTCTTGATCTCTCATGAATTAGGGAAATCTCCTAATTTCGCAACGTGCATATGATCGACGGTTTGATTTCATGCTCGAAATATGACCCGTAATCGCACAGAAAAGTCACCAATCCGACCAATCCAATCTCACGCTTGAGATATGATTTGTGATTTTGTCTAAAATTGGCCAATCCGATCTCATGTGCGAGATACAATTTGTCAATTTATTACCAAAATTAAATAGACATGGATGATATTTTGCTGGATTTGTTGCCTTGCTGTTCTTGATGCCTTTATTTGTTTGCTCTTAGATTAGATGCATGTTAGGATATTACTTGTTTTAGGGTTATTTTGCATGTCAAGAATATGAAATTTAGTTATTTCTAATTTCTTAAATAAAAATACCAAAAACATAAATTTAGGATGTTAGATTTTCATTTTACTGATTTAAATTGCATGTTAATTATTTGATAGTCTTAATTTCGATTTTTTGTTAAAAAAATACAAAAAATGTCTTAGGATAAATTAGTTTCAATCTCTAAGATAGATTGCATGCTTATTAAGAAAATAAAAAAATCATGTGCACGTCATTTAGTGATTGTTACTAGGTTCATTTAATCAGAAATTACCCATCATTAGGATTAGGCCATTTTGGTTAATTTAGATCGCATATTTAATTATTGCATTACCTTACTCATGTCATGTAATTTAGGTCATATTGCCATGCCATATCACTTCATGTTAAATTCGTAGCATGCATTGCATGATTCTCATTAAATAAAGTGAAAACAACAATTGAGTGATTGTGTGTTAATTAGAAATCATATTCTGATATAACATTGCAGATGCTTTTGTTGCTATAATGTAAGTTTTGCAATTTATTTATTACTTTCTTGGGTGTTAAATTGATGGTTTGTGCACGCGCATGATAACCTCACATGTTAGGGAAATAGATTTAAAATCAATCAAAATTGCTTGCAAAAACATTTTTCAAAATAAAAGAGAAAGGTACCGAAAGGACGTTAAAGAAATCTAGTGTAATCAAGTCCCTGAATCCATAAATCTCTGGTTCGTAGGAGTAAAGTAAATCTCTCGTTACTTTACTTGGGTTTCTAATCGACCCACCAAAAATAAATTAGTGGCGATTCCTAATTGAAAATCAATTGCATATTAAGAATTTGAACCTAAGTCGCGAATTGGTATAAGCTTGGGAGAGCCCGAATTAAGTCTAGACTTAACAATCTATTAACTAAACTCTAGGTGGTTCACACCCCGAAAATTTGGTCGCGACACATAATACTAAGAGATATTGAACATAATGCTTCCTATTTCCATAAAAACAAAGACCAAATCATTTATCAAAAAGTTCATCATTAGAAACATTTTGTTGGAATTTGAAGACCTGCGCTCAAGACCAAAAGGATGCTAAATACAACAGAACATGAAAATGTGCTCAAGTGAAGGCAAAGAAGAAAGAAAGGAAAAAACTTAATGAATCGATTCAATTACCAAATGTGTAGGCAGCTGGGTACATGGACCGCTCTGAAACACAGAGATTGTTTCTGTAGATGATGGTGCTGTCATCGATACATTCCCATTCTTATATTTCATCCCTAGAAATTTCCTTCTGATTCAAGGGCCTGAGACGAACTGACACCAAGATTTTCTCTTCACGGGGACTTGACCCCTGCATTATCTCCTGGCCGTCAACTGCCACCATCGCTTACCTGCTTACTACTATCCGAGTATATGAACCTTCCGAAATCAAGATCAGTCTTCACAGAAACCAAATATTCCGACAAACCCCACGACGCATCACGTAGTTCTACGGCCCATCACATCATCATTGTCCGACTAGGCATGGTAGTTTTGGAGTCAACAAAGCTGAGTGACGTTGGGATCTTATGAAATCTGAGGCCCATCCAACGTCTACACCTACCATCATCGTCACCTGTAATGAATAAGCTAATCATGGCTTAGAGCAAAATCACCCACGCTCCGTGAATTTGCCTGCAGCACAAAAATCGGTTCCTCCTCAATTGCTCCTTCCTTTTGTCATTTAATTTAGAAAAGTCAAACAAACCAATATCTGACTTGGTGGTCTGGGACCATCCAACATTTTCTCAATATTTTCTCCCATAACAGACTGTAAAAAAAGTCTCCTTTGCTCGTGCTGACTTAGAATATAGAATGTCTTTAGAAAAACAAAGCAAGACATATTTTCACCTTGGGAAGTGAAGACATGGTCCTTGCAAAATTTTCGGTTGCCTCATTTCCTCCCTAATTGGACTGTAAACAGCAAAATCTCCACAGAGCGGAACATGAATTTCCGGAAAACTGTTGGCTCTCTCTCACTTTAAAACATAAAGCGAATGCGCTTAGAAGGAAGGGACCAAATTTTCATGATACGTATCCAAGCTACTACAAGCGGAGCCACCTAAATTCGACAAGTGATATGGCAATGCGAATTTGCGATGGCAGAAGCTTCACCAATCTGTCCATGGCGGTTTCAAATTACGGTTCCATCCTATGACGGACGCCTATGTCCTCTAATAACTATAGCAAGCATAATAATTTTGTTGTTTCTCACTGCACCATGAGATAAGTGAGTTATCTAGAAACAAGCGGTAGCCGGTAGTGAAGCGACGATCAAGAGAGTCTCTAACCTATGAATAAGTGAAGATCATGGTGATCAAGAAGCAATAGCCGGTAGTGTAGTGATGATCAAGATCAACTCCAAGGTAGATTAGGCTTAAAGTGAAGACCATGAAATAAGGTACGCTTGACACAGGGAAGTATGAGTGGCTTGCAGTCTAACAATGTGAACAGCGTAGACTATTTTAGGTTGAGTCACGGTATGATATATAAGACTATCAAACGGCTGTCAATAAAAGAGAGGATTCAGAAGAAGAGACTCATCTTCATCATTAAATTTGGCATAGGTTTCAATAGGAGTTGTAGCAACTTTGTTACCAATGAGTCTTGCTAGAGAAAGAAGATTAGTAGCATATTTAGCTTGGGAAAGCTAATAGCCCGAGGAATCTAATGTAGCCTCCAAGCCTAGAAAATAACTTGAGTCACCTGAGATCTTTAATTTCAAATAGTTGACTGAGATACTACTGGATATTGTAATGCCAATATGACCATCGCAAGTGATAGCCATGTCATCTACATATAAAAGTAGCAGCATGTACCCAAGAGACGTTCGTTAAACAAAAAGAGCACTGTGATAAGGACTAGATTTATAACCAAGGCATTCCATGTGGGGTTGAACTTAGAATACCATGTACGAGAAGCCTAGTTCATATATACTTACTCAATAAGATTGTTGGAGAAAACTTCCTTACATGTTTTGAAGCTGACAAAACATTTCCATCAGTCTAGTCTAAAGAATAGAAGACTCTTTCGTCAAAGTTTGAAGACTGTTAGACCGTCAGACTCAAGATTTAAAGTCTGCCCTCATTGACTGTTTCTAGACTGTCGAAGCAAAGACTTATCTAGATTCGTATAAGGATTTGATTCTAACGGTTAAGAAGATCTCACGGCTGGAGATAGCATATCAAGATCTCTTATTCGTTTTGAAATTAATTCGAGTAAGTTTGATCCGTTGATTGGCAAATCATACATGGAAGGTTCTACTTATGGAAACCTAAATCCTGATTGTATGGGCGAGCAGGATCGGTGGACTATCCTCACACTCCTTAACTAACTCGAGATCTTCCTAATTGATTCTATCCAACGGGAAAATGGAAGAAACTCTTTTGGAAGGTGCCAACGGATATGAAGGCATTGAGGAGTATTTAAGGAAAACGTTCTATTTACTCGAGTGTGCGTACGATAGAAAAATTTCAAAGTCTGAAGCTCCTTGTTTTTTGCTAATTCAATTGTTGAGCGAAAAGTGTGTCTTCAAAAGAGAGTCTAGACATTTGTGAAGTCTTGAGGAAGTGTAGTAGAGTCTTTACACTATGGAATCAAGTACGTGATACTGTAACGACTCTTTTGATTTATAGTGAAATCCAGCCGGTGGACTGTTAGTGCGGGAGAGTGGACGTAGGCTTGGATTAAGCCGAACCACTATAAACTGCGTGTTCTTTTTCTCTTCCCTGATCTCTTTAATTCAGTTCGTAACTTTATTTGCATAAGTGTTATTTCCTTTGCAGAGTCTATTGTCTACTAGACTCAAGTCAAAAGTAAGATCTTATCTTATATTTCGCAAAATTTGGTTTAAGCACCTATTCGCTCCCCTCTAGGTGCACATACTAGCACTCTCAATTGGTATTATAGCCTATATACTCATTCAAATTGAAGTGTTTTTACTTCAGAGTTAAAGATCCATGGCTAGTATGTTGGCTCCAGGTTTGGTTGAAGGACAAAGCAACACCAGATCCTCTAGAATGGGATGTGATAGACAAATGAATCATTTCCAAAGCTACAACAATCTCAGAAAGACGAAAAGACATTGTAGAGGCTAGCGAGGTGACGCAAGAAGAGATAACTAAGAGATAAGCTCTTGATGTAAAAGCAATTTATTTCTTATATTGTGTATTATCTCCTACTGAATATAACATAATATCTTCTTGTGAAACAGCTAAAGAAGTCTAGGATAGGCTGCACATTATCTATGAAGGAACAGATCGAATGAAAGAAACCAGAATCAATATTTTGCTCGGTCAATAGGAAGCCTTTAAATGAAGCCATGAGAATCTATCATTGAAATGTTTAGTCGTTTTATAGAAATTGTTAATAGTTTTGAATATCAAAGTCAACCAATCTCAGGACCTATGAAAGTTAACAAACTATTGCGTAGACTTTCCAAAAATTGGAATCACGTAAAGACGTCAATAAGGGAGACTCAAAGAATCATGCCACTCTCCGTTGACGAATTGGTTGGCACACTTCAATCCTACGAAGTGGAGCAAATTAATGAAGAAGAAGATCCCAAAGGTAAAAAATACATTGCTTTAAAATCTAATGATGATTATGAAGTTACAGATTCTGAAGACGACATGGATGATGAAGAACTTGCTCTCATGATAAGAAGGTTCAGAAAATTGAACAAAAAGGGAAGAAGATTCAATTGGAAGAAACAAAGTTCTCAAAAGCTTCAAAACAAATTAGCTAAGGATGATGAATCAAATAAAGATGTGATTTGTTTTGAATGCAAAAAAAAGGGACACATCGGACCCAACTGTCTCTTGCTAAAGAAAAAGAAAGGAAAAGATGAAAAATATAGAAAGGCACTCAAAGTATGTTGACACCTAATTTAAATTCATTTTTAAAATAGAAGATAATCTTTGATTAGAGGGAAATTTTTAATTTTTTTTTAATTCAAAAACTCAATCGTGGGATTCTAGAGCCACTTTGTTGTTGAGAGGTTGAGCAAAAATCTCCACCTGCGAAACAAACTCAAGTTTTTCTTTTATAAATAGAGAGGGTGCGAGACGTGAAAAGCGAGGGCTTCTCTTCATCTTTCGTCGAAGAAAACAAAAACAAGGAAAGAGAGAAGAAAGGTTTTCCTTTGCTTTTCTGTTCGTGTCTTTGAGAAAACAAAAGAGAAAAGCAGAAAAGTGAAGAAGAAAAGTCAACAGCAAAAGAAGCAAAAGCTTTTGCTTCTGTAGAGAGCAGAGAGCATAGAAAATGGGACGTGCAGCAGACCAGCAGAGGTAAAAAAAGAAGAAGGGAAAAACGCTGTTCATCTTCTCCCTCGCTGGTCCCTCCTCTGCTGCAGGCCCGCGATCGCACCATTGTGCCTCTGCCACTGCCGCTTCGTTCGCTGCCTTCGAGCACTACACTTCCGTCTGCCGTTTGCCGGTCTCTTCGGGAGGACCGCGCGACCACCGCCATTCCTGCAACTGGTGCAACCCCCGACACCACCGGAATCTGAGTACCACCGCTACAGCAACTCCTCAGTGCTCGACGCCCATGGCCAGCCTTCGCCTCTGTCCTCGACGATTAGTCGGCGCCGCACCTCCGTTCTGCCGTAGCTCGCGCCTCTATACCCACGAGCTCCGCCACCACGTCCCTTGCCCGAAGTGACACCACTCCACTCCGGCGCCTAGTAACCTTCGTTGGTCTCTGCTCGTCCGCCGGTCTCCGCCACCGCTGCTACCTCACCGACGCTTGCTGAAGCTCGCCGCTCCACCCCCGACGCCCGCGCCAGTAGCCTGCGCGTCAACTGCATTTCGCCGGACCCCCACACTGCCTGTGTTTGCCGCTACAGCGCCCAGACCTCCTGCGCTACTCTGGACTTGCACCCGAAGCCCCGCCAACGACCCAGCGATGCCGGAGCCCCTCTACAGAAGCCCCGACACTCCCCGCTGCTGCAGATCGCAACACCAGCAGCTCACCGAAGTCCGTTGACGTCGCCGATGCTGCTTCCCCTTTGCCGTCGCTGAGCACCACCAGGACCCGATGCCTGCGCCTTGCCTCCGGTGACCCGCAAGCCAGAACCTGAACCCGCTCCCGTGACCCGCGATTTGTAGCTCGCCTGTGCCTCTGCCCGTGAGCTCGCCCCGACGTCAATGCTCACCATCACCGCAGCGACCCATAACCCAGACGCTGCTCGCCGGTCACTGACGCCACGCCTCCTCGCAGCTACCGCCTTTCACTGAAGCCGGTGACCAGCCACACGAGCATAAGCCGTGCTTGGGAAGAAAAAGAAGAAGGGAAAAAACAAAAGAAAAAAGAAAAGGAAATTAGGTAGTATATTTTTATTTTTTATTTTTTACTTATTTCATGTTATGTTAGCTTATTTTTTAAGTTTAATTATTTGAATTGTAGTATTGTATGTCAATATTTGTAGACCTTGTAGACATTAGGAGTTTTATCCCAAATTAAGGTAATTATTAATTTGACCCGTAAGACGTCGGGTCATTTTTTTAATTACTTTAATTTTTAGGAATTTTGATAGTATTTCAATTGTTAAATCATATTAGAGTTAAAATAATTGTTAATTTAATCCGTGAGACAACGGATTATTTTTTTGGTTATTTTAATTCTTATCTTCATTCTTTTAAAATAATTACTTGTTTGGAAAGCTTAAAAAAAAATCAAAAGATCAAAAAGTGCGTAAAAATTTAAATATTGCATTAGAGCATTTAGGTTTAGTAAATTAGGATGGTATTTTTAGGGTTAGTAAATTAGAACTGCATTTATAGGATTATAATTTTTAGATTATACTTTTAGATGGGTGATTTTTGTTAGGGCTAATTTAAAATAATGTTGGCATGTCTTTTTTTTTTATAGCTTTTAAGATAAGATATAGTTTAAGTTAAATTGGTTCCTAAAATAAATTAGAATATCATTCACTTAAGTTAAATTGATTCCTAAAAAAGATTATTTCCTTGGTTAGTTAATAGGTTAATTCATAATTAATCTCATTTCATATCATCATTATTTAGCATAGGTTGCATATAAGCATTAAAAAATAAATCATCATAAAATAAAATCATAAAAAAGCATGCATGTAGAACTACCATGTCATTCATCCCATATCACGTAGCACATGCATAATTAGGATTATATAAATTAGATTGCATACATATAGTGATAAGTTTAAGTCATACCATATGAATTGCATTTCACATTTCATTAAAGTAAAATCCATGCATATTAAATTTAGATTAAGATTGCATATAATTAACATTTCTATTAAAAAAAGAAAAAGAAAAGTTAGGTGTCTTGTCATTTAGAAATCATGTTTAGGGCATGCATTTTTTTCAGCATTTTTATTGAATGTTATTTTATTGATTGTGCACTCGCATAACCACCATTTGCATGTTAGTAGCTTAGGTTAAACTTAATCAACATTGCCTGCGAAATATTTTTGAAATTAAAATAAAAGGTACCGAAAGGGCGTTAGACTAATCTAGCGTAACCATGTCCTCGGACCTACTGAATCTCTGGTTCGCAAAAGTAAAGTATTCTCCCATACTTTACTTGGGTTTCTAACCGATCCTAATTGGTTAGTGGCGGCTCCAAATTGAATATAATTGCATATTTAAATAGATTAATTTCTTAACATCAAGTCGCGATTGGTAGGACTTGGGATAATCCATTAGCCTTCTTTAGGTAATTCACCCTCGAGAAGGTCGCGACAAAGTAGAAACTTGGAGTGATACCAAATGTGAAGAAAGTGATGATGATTATGCAAATATCTGTTTAATGGCAAAATCATAATCAATTCAGACTCTGAGACAGATTCAGAATCAGGCAGTAATCGAGGTAACTAACTTAAAAATTCCTATTAAAGTCTCTAGATATATTGATGAACTGTGGCTTAGTCTCAAAACCTCTCTTAAGAGGATTTCTGAACTAAAAAGGGAAAATTTTACACTAAGGCAACAGGAGATTATTTGGAAAGAAGAGTTTGAAAACTTAGATGAAAATTTTATTGCTTTGAAAGAAAATGTAGACTCTCTTTCAAAAGAAAATACTTTTTTTTAAAAAAAATTGATATTTCAAATATCTCAAAAGGTTTTCTATAGGGTCTGAGAAATTAGAAAAGATTCTTTCAGCTCAAAGACCTTACTTTAACAAATCATGTTTGGGAATGACTTCTGAAACCATTCATCTAATCGATTTTCCAAAAGTAAAAGAAAGAATCAAACAAATACCTAAAAAGAATTTTACAGAAATCATTTTCAAAAATTCTTTGTAAAACCCGTTGGCCGTAGCACTCTCAAATGTTCTAAGTGCAACAGCTCAGAACACTTTGAGAAAGAATGTCCCATGGTTTGGATGCCTGTTAATAAAGATTGGGCAAAGACCGTATATTGCACTAACTCAATTGGACCCAAGAAAATGTGTGTACCAAAGAAAGCTTGAGTTTCTTTTTTTAATGTAGGTCACTATTAGGAAAAAGTTCAAATGGTACTTAGATTGTGGATATTCAAGACATATGACAGGAGATTTAAGATGTTTCATAAAGTTTAAACAGGCGAATGGTGGAAAAGTATCTTTTGGTGGAAACAGCAAAGGAAAAATTATTGATTGTGGAACAGTAAAAATTGGAAGTCTCAAAATAAACAACGTTTTTTTAGTAGAAGGACTCAATTACAACTTGTTGAGCATCAGTCAACTCTGCGACACGGGCTTTAGAATTAACTTTCAAGAAGGAATATATTCGTGGACCAGCAAAGACTTCACTCAGACTTTTACGGGATGAAGACATGGGAACATTTATCTTCTGGATATCAATCCAAAAAAACCTCAATGTCTAATCTCAATTCAAGAAGAAGCAAATCTCTAGCATCAAAAACTTGATCATATCAAAATGAAGCAAATTGCCAAGATCTCCTCAAAGAAGTTTGTTCGTGGACTACCCAACCTGACATATCAAAAGTCTGAATTATGCACACCATGTGTGTTGGAAAAACATGTTAGAAGTTCTTTTAAACCAATAAATCAAGTTTCCACTAATCATGTATTACAGCTCCTACATATGGATCTCTTTGGACCGACAAGAACTCAAAGCATCGGTGGAAAGAAATATTGCCTAGTAATTGTGGATGATTATTCACGATTTACTTGGGTATACTTTCTTTCGAGTAAGTCTGAAATTTTCTTTTATTTTGAAAATTTTGCTAAGAAAGTACATAATGAAAGAGGGTATGTTATTTCAAGCATACGAACAGACCATGGAGGTGAGTTTGAAAATCAAGACTTTGCTAAATTCTGTGATGAATCTAGCTTTCAGCATATGTTCTCTCCTTACACTCTCGAACAAAATGGAGTTGTGGAAAGGAAGAATAGATCATTGCAAGAAATGGCTAGAACACTTTTAATTGAAAGCAACATTTCTTTTCGTTTTTGGGCTGAAGCTGTTTCTACAGCATGTTATGTTATTAATAGAGTTTTCCTAAGGCCAATTTTGGAGAAAACTCCCTATGAGTTGTTCAAAGGAAAGAAGCCAATCGTTTCCTATTTTCATGTGTTTGGTTGTAAATGTTTTATATTGAAAAATGCAAATGATCGAGTTGGTAAGTTCGAAAAAAAATCAGACGATGGAATCTTCCTCGGATATTCAACCACCAGCAAAGCTTACAGAGTATACAACAAGAAGACTCAGTTTGTGGAAGAATTAATGAATGTCAAATTTCAAGATCAATCAATTTAGACTCAATTTGAAGAATCTGAACCTGCTCCAGACTCTACAAAGTCCACTTCCCTTGAAGCAACTCAGACTTCAGAAAAACAACAACGAACAAATATTGAAGAATCAAATGAAGAAGAAGTTCAGCAATCTTTCAGACCAACCAGCAACTAGAAGCACAAGTCTAGTCGTCCTAAAGAATTCATTATTGGTAACATTGATGAAGGGATTTGTACAAGATCCAAAAGGCACGAAGAGTCTAGCGCTGTGGCTCTTATTTCTGAAATAGAACCCAAAAGCATAGAAGAAGCTTTGACTGATGAAAGCTGGGTTGAAGCTATGCAAGAAGAGCTCAGGCAGTTTAGAATTAATGACGTTTGGGAATTAACTCATAAACCAAAAGGTAAATCTGTTATAGGAGCTAAATGGGTTTTCAGGAACAAAATGGACGAGAAAGGAAAGGTTATAAGAAACAAAGCAAGACTCATGGCCAAAGGGTATACACAAGAAGAAGGGTAGACTTGTTTCGCTATGAGGAGCATAAGCAACTATACTCTAAGTTGCTGAAGCGTGGGGTAATGAACCCAAGAAGTGTAGACTTTAATTTTCTCGACTCCCTAAATGTGAAGCTATGGGAGAAATTCATGTTACTTCAACTGGAAAGTTTTGCTCTAAGACAACAGTTGCCCATCCAGAACTTACTGCATATTTCTATTCCAATCTAAGCTTCCTGGACACGAATAGATTCTCTTTCAGTGTTAGAGACTAAGACTATGTGGTGGATATGGATATTCTGGCTGACGCGATTGGAGTAGAGAGAGGGATGTTCCGATCGATAAGTGTGTCTATTGGTCGTGCGACTGTGGAGCTTGTTCGAGACAGGATGGTGGAAGGTCGAATTTCGTACTCGAGGATGAATGCCTCAAATGTCTTGCTGCATAAGATTGTAATTAATTGTCTTAAACCGAAGTCCACATCCAAGACTGATGTCTCCAACTCAGAAGCAAAGTTGATGTATGCTATCAACTCTGATGAAAAGTTCTCTCTGTCGCATACAATCATGTTTCACATGTATAGATCGATGGTCAAGGACAAGGGACAACTGCCTTATTCGGCTCTTATTATCGGTTTATTCAGACATTTCAACATTCAGCCTCTTAAAAATGATGATAGGACTGAAGATGATCTTAAAAATGCATTTGAAAGAACTGAACAAGACTTTAGAGCAATTTAAGGAGAAGACCCCTGTCAAGACTAGACAAGACCCTGTGGTTGCAAAGAGAAAAGGCAAGGAACCTATGTCAGCACCTTCAAGGAAAAGGAGAGCACTCATCTTGCAGGATGAAGGAGATGAGGAAGATGTCACCATTTCTACTCTTGCTTTAAGGAACCTTCAGCGGCCTGTTATTGAGACAGAGGATAGAGAGAATCAAGAAAGAGAAGAAGCTGAGCAAACAAGTGAAGAGAGGGAATCAATGAGGAAAGGAGCAAACGAAGAACGGACTGCAGAAGACGAACCAAGAGGAGAACAGGGTCATCATGTCGTTGAAGAGGAAACTGAGCATGAAGAGTACTTCTCTCCAGCTGAAGGCACTGATACAGGGGGAGCTGTTGAGAAAAGAGGTACCTCTTTACTCGCTTTTACAAGTGATGGCGTTAGTTGTTCTCCTGCAAACCCAAAGACGTATATGCTTCTCAATTCCTTGAAGAAGGTGTTGAAGTCTCATCTCCAAGTCTGGGTGCTCATGCTGAAATTCCATCCTCTGCAAATACTCCACAAATTGATCATGCTGAAGCAAGCACACAAACTGACAACTCCGCAGATTTTAAAAGGTTGCTTGATGTTCTTATGGAGATGAGAGGGCAGATTTATGCCTTGGAGTGCGAATTTCAGAATATGCAGAATGCTGCTCAGGTTTCTTCAGTGTCATTGCATGATCAAATTCAGGCCCTTTCTATTCAAGTTCAAGCAAATGCCAAGGGTGAGGAAATAGCACAACTGAAGGAAGATCTGAAAAAGTTGGAGTAGACTGTCCAGTCGATGGGAGATTTCCAGTTCGTTCGCGTCCCAAAGCATTCTTAAGTTTATCTCATTTTGTTCTTCTCTACCTTTTTAATGCTGACAAAATGGGGAGAATTTGCTGTTGATTTGGTTTGATTTGGTGTGTTTAGACTTTAATTTTTGGTTTGGACTGGTTTGTTTAGACTTTGGATGACTGTGCACTTTGGTTTGGATTGTTTGGATTTTTCAATGGTTGCAGGCTTGCAGTATCTTAAGCATTGTGGTATTCATGGCAAAGATAGCTATTTTTGTAGGACTAACCTATTTTCTGTGGATGCAGATTCGATACTATCTTAAACCTAATCCATTTATTTTATGAAGATTTTCTTGTTTGCTTAAGTACTGTCTTGCAAGTCAAATGTATCATTATCCAAATTTGCAGGAAAGTTTTGTCACCATCAAAAAGGGGGAGATTGTTGAAGAAAACTTCCTTACATGTTTTGAAGCTGACAAAACGTTTCCATCAGTCTAGTATGAAGAATAGAAGACTCTTTCGTCAAATTCTGAAGACTATCAGATCTTCAGACTCAAGATTTAAAGTCTGCACTTACTGACTATTTCTAGACCGTCGAAGCAAAGACTTATCTAGATTCGTATAAGGATTTGATTCTAACGGTTAAGAAGATCTCACGGCTGGAGATAGCATATCAAGATCTCTTATTCGTTTTGAAATTAATTCGAGCAAGTTTGATCCATTGATTGGCAAATCATACATGGAAGGTTCTACTTATGGAAACCTAGATCCTGATTATATGGGCGAGCAAGATTGGTGTGCTATCCTCACATTCCTTAAGTAACTCGAGTGTGTGCGCGATAGAAAAATTTCAAAGTCTGAAGCTCATTATTCTTTGCTAATTCAATTGTTGAGCGAAAAATGTGTACTTAAAAGAGAGTCTAGACATTTGTGAAGCCTTGAGGAAGTGTAGTAGAGTCTCTACACTACGGAATCAAAGACGTGATGCTGTAACGACTCTTTTGATTTATATTGAAATCCAGCTGGTGGGCTGTCAGTGTGGAAGAGTGGACGTAGGCTTAGATTAAGCCAAACCACTATAAACTTCGTGTTCTTTTTCTCTTCCCCGATCTCTTTAATTCATTCTGTAACTTTATTTGCATAAGTGTTATTTCCTTTGCAGAGTCTATTGTCTACCAAACTCAAGTCAAAAGTAAGATCTTATCTTATATTTCGCAAAATTTGGTTTAAGAACCTATTCACCTCCCTCTAGGTGCACATACTAGCACTCTCAAAGATCACCATTGAGAAAAGTATTTTTAACATCCATCTAGATCAGAGGTTGTCAATTAATAGAGGCAATGACAAAAATACTTTGAATAGACAAGATGAGCAACTAAAGCTTGCTTGAGTCCATATAGTGCTCGATGTAATCAACACACTTGATCAAAAGCAATGTTTTGAGGAGGAGGTTCCATATATACTTCCTTAGTAAGATTGCCATTGCGAAAAGCATTTGCAGATCCATCTTGAATAAAGGCCATTGCTTAATGGAGGTGATAATAGGAAGACTTCAAACAGACATAAGACAAGCAATTGGAGCAAACGTCTCATCATAGTCAATCCCACACTTGTAAGTAAAATCTTTTGCCACTAATCAAGCTTTGTAGTGTTCCACCATACCATATGTCTACGTTGTGATAGTATACACCAATTTACAATCTAACAGATTTTCTTGGAAATAGTTTCACTAAAGGATTGCTAAAGAAGCAAGCGGTCGGAGATGACTCAAAAGGACGGAGGAATGAGAACATCTCATGTTCCAAAAAAGTAACATGATGAGTAACATGATGATCAAAGATAGGATCCCAACTTCTATACCCTTTATGCTGAATGCCATACCTAAGGAAGTAATATAAGTGAGTACGAGGTTCTAACTTCATGCGTGCATTAGGAAGTAGATGCACAGATAGGCACTGCCAAAGACTTGAAGAAGATTGTAATTAGGAACACTCCATACAAGCATTCGTAAGGAAATATGTTACCTATAGTAGGTGATGGAATACAATTGATAGTGTATACAATAGTATGACAAGCTTCTCCCCAAAACTACTCTAGACAAGTGCCTAAGATGAAATAGTGCATACAACATCTAGATTTGCCTATGTTTATTCTCTACTCAACCATTGTATTGTAAAGTTCCTAGGCAAGAATGATGGACAATAGTACCGTTTTGAGAAATCATTTGAAGAAACTCTATATCTCTATATTCCATGGCATTGTCGCTTTGAAAAACCTTGATATCTCGAGAAAATTGTGTTTTAATCATGACGACAAAATCATGATAAATATGAGTAAGTATAGAGCGATTTTTCGTAAGATAAAGCCATTTATAACAAGAATAATCAATAGCAGGACTCACAAATTAATGAGATCTTCCCATATTTGGAGTAGGAGATGGCCCCAAAATATTAGATTGAATAAGATTAAAGGGAGCATAAAAGACATGGTCACTAAGATCAAACGGTAAAGTATGATGTTTTCCCAACTTACAAGATAAGCCATCAAAGTGTTTATTGTCAATATAACCTAGACAACCACTAAAAATCAAAGATCTAATCTAGAGAAAGAAGCATAACTCAAGCAAGAATGCCAAGTTTCAAATTGAACTGTGGCAGCACAACCAATGAAAGAGTTTAGAAGCTATAAGGAAGTAAGCTCAAGATGTCCCACTTTATAGCCTATCCTAATTCTTTATCGTTTGTGAATCGTGCACATGACAACCATTAGAAATTGATCTAGAGAAACAAGCATGACCCAAGTGAGAATTCCAAGTCACAGATGAAAGAATTTAATCTAGAGAAAGTAGCATGACCTAAGTAAGAATGACAAGTTTCAAAGAAATTGTGGTAGCATAAATGAAAGAGTTCGGAAGCTATAAGGAAACAAACTCAAGACGTCTCACTTTATGGCCTATCCAAATTCCGCCTCATCTATGGATCCTGCACATGACAACCATTTGATGAGAAATGAATATCAAAACCAAGCTCACATGATTATCCCACAGTTATCAAGTTTAAAGAGAGTTTAGGAACCAATAAGGTGTTAGGTAAGGACAATTTGGATATCGAAATGTCACCTATATGACTAACTATCATCTGTGAGTTATCAATTATATGAATAATGGATACTTGTGAAGTGAATGATTTTGACTTGAATGAGTTGGAGTTGGAAGTCATGTGATTATAGCAGGCAAAATCAAAGAACCATGAATTAGGAGTACTTAGAATGACTGACAAAGTAGAAGTGCTAGGGACTGCTGAGCAAGAAGTACCATATTCTCAAAGAATTGAATGAAGATCTTCTAATGATAGAGTCACGGATGAGTCTTTGGTAGAACCCTCAACAATAGCAGCAGTGGATTGACATCCAGGTTGAGGTGGACCTTTATACTAGTATCGATTGTTTATCCCTGTAGGTTGCCTAAGTTGTCATCGACAATAATTGGATGCAAGATGACCAGATTGAAGACAATTCATTGCGTGAGGAGAAAGAACCAAGAGTGGCAAGTTTGATTGAAGGAATCAAAGTGTTTTGAAACCACGTAAGGATTTGTTGATTCTTGCTATTCTAGGCATCCAAGTGTTCATTAAATTTCTCCTTAGTTTCACAAGTAATCTAAGTAGGTGCACGAGTGGCACCAATGATATAAAGCCAAAGCCAGTGTCCTCTAAAAATGCTGGATATTTCTTGAGCCCTTAATATGCAATATACTAGTATTCTACTATAAGTTCGAAGTAAACCGGTACTTGTAGAGCTATTATGGATAATATAAGGCCAAAAATAGATTTAGGAAGTCAAAATAGCTCGGGAACATATTCAAAAACACCAAGAACTAGTCTAAAATGAGTTGAACCAGTTGTAAGGTATGCGAATCAGTCTGGTCAATACTGGTCAACGTACAGTCAATGTGTGGCATCCCAAAATTCATGACGACCTCTAGTTACATTAAAGTCTATGAATAGGTGATGGAAGTACCATCAAGTTATTTTATAGCCATTTAATCCATAATTTGCAATAAGATTAATGGTCAAGCTTAATGGATAATTATGTGATAGGAAAGAAAATTCTATCATTGGCCACGTATATTATAAATTGAAATTTATGGATTTGTGACTACAAGTTTTATGGCCTTATTATTTTTGCAAGTTAGGTATTTATTTAAGTAGAAAATGTTAATAGATTATTAAAAGGTTAGTGGGCCGAAATTCTTAGGCCAAGCTAGCCCAAAAACCTAGCCCAAGACCCCCACCACTTCGGCCCAAAGCCAGGCCCATGAAGCCCATTGGGCCGTCGACCAAGCTGGCCCCAAGCCCAGCCGGATGGAGCCCCTCTTGCATGGAAAATTGCCAAGTGTTCTTCCCTAGTTGCCAAGTGTGGCTGCCCCCATTGGCCATCTTGGGCGGCCACATGCAGCTTTCAATCATTTCAAATGATTGAAGGAAAGGGAAATAAAGAGAGGGAGAGTGGCCGGTTTTGGTGAGTGAGAGAGAGATAGAGAGCTGTCGAGAGAGTGAGAGAGGGAAACCGAGGGAGGAGGAGGAGGCCGTGCGAAGAAGAAGGAAGAGAGTTCGTCCGCCTGTTCGTCCGCCATTCGTTGCTGCTTTGCCGCTGTTTGCTGCTGTTTTGTGCTTGAATCTAAGGCAAGTGAAGTCCTAAAACCTACTCTTTGCATTGCTGCGTGTATGTGTAGTAGATGGTAAGTCTTGGTGGTGGTAGATGGGATGAAATTTCGGAGCTATGGAGAGAGATTCGTTGGCCATGCATGCTGTTTCTGGAAAGACCAGTCTGACCATCCATGAGTTTGTGTGCTGCATGTGACTTTTTAGTTAGAATCTTGCTTCGATTTATTCATGAAAGTTGTAGAGAACACCTTGAATAACAACATACTAAAATTTGAGGCAAAACGAAAAATACGTGGTCAGTGAAATGATTTTTCTTTGGAGAGACTAGATCTGGAATTCGTTGTGCTGACCTTCAGTGGTTTCGTGGTCTGTAAAGTAACTTTTTTGTGAAAATCTCACTTTGGTCTCTCAAAAAAATTTGTAGTATACTTCTTTAGGTAGAACATATCAAAAATTTAGAGGAAATGAACAAAAATAGGTCGGTGAAATCGTTGTCTTTTGAAGAAACTGGATCTGGGAAAAACGCTGCTTCGACCTAGTATGATTTCGGGATTTTTATAAAATAATACAGTTAAAATTTGATCGTGTGTCCTGAATGAAAGTTGTAGTTAATATTCTGAGGAATAACATACTGAAATTTCAGAGTAAATGTGATATTGCTAGTATGGGTACCTAGAGGGGGGTGAATAGGTATACAAAGATTTTTCTTGATAATTTCTGTATACTTGCGCAATACTTAGACAGATGAAGAATTCGCAACAAGTAATAATCAACGCAAGACTAAGCAAGGAAGAAGAGAATTAAACACGCGGTTTATAGTGGTTCGGCTTGATCCAAGCCTACGTCCACTCTTCTGCACTGACAGCCAATTCGGCTGGATTCCACTATGAATAAAGAGATGTTACAGTGTTGATCTTTCTTGATTTCTCGGTGTAGATGATCTACTACACTCGCTCAAGGTATCACCAAGTATAGACACTCTCTGTGTATACAATTTCGCTCGAACTGTATTGACTAACAATCAAGGTTCTTCAGACTCTGGAATTTTTTTATCAATCACACACTTAAAACAACTAGAACATCTTCCTTTTATACTCCTTTATGCCATCATAGCCGTTGGCACTTACCAAAGGAATTCCTCCAATCTACCCGTTGGACGGAATCAATCAAGAAGATCATCCGAGCTATTTAAGGAACATGATGATAGCCCATCAATCCTGTTCGCCCATACAATCAGGATCTTGGTTTCCAAGAATAGAACATTCCAAGAATATTTCGTCGACCATCGGATCTTCAATCGATCTTAGATAAGAATCAAAGAATCCGAAATGATTATCCAACCAAAGAATCTTTTCCAGAGGATAGGATCGAATCCTCAACCATATACTTCGGCTTTGGATTTCCTTCGTTACTAGATTAGAAAGACTGTCAGTGAGAATAGTCTTGAGTCTTGAGTCTTGAGTCTTGAGTCTTGAGAATACAAAGTCTTCAGACTTTAAACTGTCGGTCTCCGAACATCCAGGACTTAGGCGATAGAAACGTTTTGTCGGCTTCAAAATATTCTGGAAAGATTTCTCCAACAATCTCCCCCTTTTTGATGGTGACAAAACTTTCTTGTAGATTTGAACAACTTTGACCTACAAAAACATTTCTCAAGCAATATGGCTAACTCATAAAGATTAATAAAACAACCAGGCTCTGCATCCACAGCAAATTGGTTAGCCTTTCATGAGTAATACCATATAACAACACTTGATATAAATGCAACCAGTCAAGCATCAAAATCCACAGCTAATTCAGTCAAATTTAAATTCACACCCAAGTTCAAGTTCTCAAGTCATACTCAAAAATAAACATAACCACTAAAGTCAAAAGTTTTTAAAAGATATTGAAAGTTGTTGGTTCAAATTGGTTCTCCCCCTTTTTGTCAGCATTAAAAAGGGTGAGAAAGGAGTCATGTCTGCTTGGGAATGCGCACGATCTGGAAATCTCCCATGGACTGGACTACGCCTTCTAGCCTCTTCACGTCCTCCCTTAGTTGAGCTACCTCCTCTCCTTTGGCATTGGCTTGAAGTTGCAGAGCGAGGTCTTTTATTTTATCCACCAGGGTGACTGAAGATGCTTGTCCAGCATTCTTCATGGCTTGAATTTCACAGTCCAGAGCATATATCTGGCCACGCATTTCCAGAAGAATATCCATGATGCGACGAAAATCTGCTGAGTTGTCCGTCTGTGTACTTGCATGAACTTTCTCAGATGGAGTAAATGCAGACGATGGAGCTTCTGTATAATCCTGTAGATTTGGAGTCGACGTATCGTGTCCTTCTTCAGGCAATTGAGAGACCTGAACTTCTTCTGGGTATTCTGGAGATTGTCTTAGACCTTCACTATCAGCAGCATGAGGTGTGGACCTCTCTTGCTCGCCAACTCCCCCTGTCTCTAGGACATCGAAAGGGGAAGAATGATGATCATGCTCTTGATTTCCCTTCTCTCCCGAGATTCATCGCGGACTTTTCTTTCTCTCCTTCTCCTTCTTCTTCAGCTTCTTTCTCCTTCTCTCTCTGCTCCTCTTCTTCTCTGTTTTGCTGAAGTTACGTCGGTTGAGACACGGCGTCGGGTTCTTGTCGATGCATGGATAGTGGGATCTTCATCCTCTTCATCTTCATCCTCCGGGATGAGAGTTCTTTCTTCTTTTTCGATGGGGCACCAATGGCCTCCTTTCCTTTTCTCTTTGAAAGCGGAACTGGAGATTTCACTCTGAATTTCTCCATTGCCTTGGAAAGTTCTTGCAGACGCATCTTCGTTAACATTTTCAAACCTACCACCATCTTATCACACGGTCGAACACAAAGTGTTTGTGGTGGTTCAATATTCATGTGTTTGAAGATCTTGGTCACCAGACCAGGATAAGGCAATTGTCCTTTGTCTTTAGACATTGCTCTGTACATATGAAAGAGAATAGTGTGCGGGAGAGAGAACTTCCGTTACGAGTTGATCGCGTACATCAACTTTGCTTCGAAAGAGACACGGAAGTCTTTGACGTAGACTTGATGCCGAGACGTTGATCACAATTTTATGAAGCACGATGTTGATGGCATTCATCCTTGAGTAGGTAATTTTCTTCTCTGCGTCCCTATCTTTGACAAGATCCGAGTAGTACGAGCGAGTGAGACTTTGATTGGTAAATAACGTCCTCGTTCAACTCCAACTATGTCCGCCAACATATTCACATCTACCACGTAGACTTGGTCTCGAACACTGAATGAAATTCTATTCGCATCTAAAAAGCTAAGATTTGAACAGAAATAAGCGGTCAGTTGAGCATACCCGTCCGTAGAGTCAGAGCAAAAATTCTCAAGTTGAAGCAAATTCAACTTCTCTCTTAAGTTCATGTTGATGGCGTCTAGGAAGTCAAAATCGACACTTCTAGGGTTTATCACCCCTCTTTTCAACAGTCTGAAATACACATTCTCCTGTTCCTTTGATTTGAACAAATCCATCCGATTTCCTTTCACCTTTGCTGCCACACCCATTCTAGGTTGAAATTCAAGGAACATTCTGTCATCATCGTTCCCTTCAATCAGATTTTGTCCTGGCATGCGAGGGTCACTTGGAATGTTCGCAAGTGCCTCCTCTGCCTTTCCTTTCGGAGCAACTCCCAATTCCTCCATTTTTCACAGAAAAAGATACTCATTCCCATAATCTTTGTCCTTTAGGAAGTCATCTATATAGTTCAATGGAGTACCGGTGCTTTTCAACGCACGATAAAGCTTATAGATAAAGGAGGGAGTTTGGACTCTTACTGGGTCGGCTTCCTCGATTATCTCTTCTTCCAGATGTTGACTTGCACTTTGTGGGGCAGGAGGCGTTGAATGACGTGGATGAGAGCGAATCAGACTTTGTCGCTGACTAGATAAGTCTTCCTCCTCGGTGAGATCGAAATGTGTCGGTCCCTTCTCCATTCTTTGTGGTCCCCTGCTTGCAATTCTTGATGATTTCCTTGAAGAAGACATCTTTCTTTGTCTATTGGAAGATTCCTTCACTTGCTTTCCCAAGAAAAATGACCACTTTCTCGACGACGAACAAGAAGTAGAAACAGTATCGGGAGGAGAGTACCTTTTAGGGTTTTGAAGATTGGGCGAAGAAAAACTGTATATATATAACTCAGTTTTGAAAAGGGAAGTTCAATCGGTACAAGGAAAATGTACGAACACTTCTTTTCAAAATCAATAACTGCCAAAATCAATCCCTTTTAAAAAGACAAGTTTTCGAATTTCACACGGATTATAACCGAACAAAAGATCGTATCTTTTCGAATTTAGATAAAATAACTAAACGAGGATTCGTACCTTTTAGATAAAACATCAACTTACAGTCTATAGCCATGAATGTCTCGAGTCCGAGGATTTAAAGTCGAGAGATTAGAGTCTTAGAGTTGGTGAGTCTCTAGACTTTAACTTCTTCAAGCTTCAAAATGTTGAGTCTTGAACGGATAAAGTCGAATTGATTTTTCTCCAAAGGCTTTGTGAATATATCCGCTAGTTGACTCTTTGAATCAACAAATTGAATCGAGATTTCTCCATTTTGAATATGATCTCTAATGAAGTGATGTCGAATCTCAATATGCTTTGCTCTTGAATGAAGGATTGGATTTTTGGTGAGATTGATCACGCTATTTGGTGTTGTCACATCTGATTTACGTGCATGAGTCTTCAATGCCAAAGTCTTGTAGCTGTTGTTTTATCCATAGAATTTGCGAACAGCAGCTTCCAAGAGCTACATACTCGCTTTGTCGTTGAGAGAGCTACGGTGCTTTGCTTCCTTGAAAACCAAGATCATCACTGTTTCCAAGCGGTTGACAAGTTCCGAAGTGCTCTTTCTATCAACTCGCAGCGCGGATCTGCGTCTGAATATCCCAGAAGATTAAAGTCTCCCTTCTTAGGATACCAAAGACCAATGCTTGAAGATGAAGCAACGTATTTAATAATACGTTTTGCAGCACTGAGATGAGATTCTCTAGGATCTGATTGAAACCTAGCACATATACAAACACTCAACAAAATGTCAGGTCTAGAAGCAGTAAGATAAAGAAGTGAACCGATGATGCTCTTGTACAGCTTTTGATCAACTTTCTTCCCTTCCTCATCTTTGTCTATCTTCAAAGAACTTGACATTGGTATATCAGTCTTCTTGCAATTTTCCAATCCAAATCTTTTGACAAGATCATTAGCATATTTTTCTTGGTTAATGAAAGTTCCTTCCTTCAATTGCTTTATTTGAAGACCAAGAAAGAATGTTAATTCTCCCATCATACTCATTTCAAACTCATCCCGCATAGACTTAGAAAATTTCTTGCATAGACTTTCATTAGAGGATCCAAAAATAATGTCATCAACATATATTTGAACGAGTAAAAAGCTTTTGTTTTCCTTTTTGATGAATAGAGTAGTATCTACTTTACCTTTAACAAAGCCGTTACGTAATAAGAACTTACTTAGTACGTCGTACCAAGCTCGAGGTGCTTGCTTTAGACCATACGAGCCTTTTTTAGTCGAAGGCCGAGTCGGCTTCTTTGGGTCTTCAAATCCAGGCGGTTGTTCCACATAAACTTCCTCTTGGATAAATCCATTTAGGAAAGCACTTTTGACGTCCATTTGGAATAACCTGAAATTTTTGTAACAAGCAAACGTAAGTAATAGACGAATAGCTTCTAACCTTGCTACAGGAGCGTAAGTCTCATCATAGTCTATTCCTTCTTCTTGCGTGTATCCTTTGGCCACGAGTCTTGCTTTATTTCGTACGACTTTTCCTTTTTCATTCATCTTGTTTTTGAACACCCATTTGGCTCCAATAACAGTTTTACCTTTTGGTTTAGGTGTCAATTCCCAGACATCGTTAATGTTGAACTGTCTAAGCTCCTCTTGCATAGCTTCGATCCAGCTTTCCTCAGATAAAGCTTCTTCTATGCTTTTTTGGTTCGATTTCAGAAATGAGAGCCACAGCACTAGACTCTTCACGTCTTTTGGATCTGGTACGAATTCCTTCATTAATTTCGCCGATAATGAGATCTTTAGGATGACTGGACTTATGCTTCCAGTTACTGGTTAATTTGTCTGGATGATGATCTCCTTCTTTATTTGAATCTTCATGAACATCTTGACGCTGGGTCTTCCGGAGTGCGAGATACTTTTGAGTAGTAAGCTTTGGAAGGTGCGGAGCGGGTTCGGACTCTTCATATTGAGTCTCCTTGGTTCATCTTGCGTAGAGTCTTGAAATTTGACATTCATTGATTCCTCCACGACGGCTTTTCTTGTTATAGACTCGTAGGCTTTGCTTGATGTAGAATATCCAAGGAAGATGCCTTCATCGATCTTTCTTCAAACTTACCAACTCGATCTTTTGCATTTTTCAATATAAAGCATTTGCAGCCGAACACATGAAAGTATGAAACAATAGGCTTCTTACCTTTGAATAATTCATAAGGGGTTTTCTCAAGAATAGGTCTTAGGAAGACTCTATTGATGATATAGCATCTTTGTTGAAACGACTTCACCCAAAATCGTGAAGAAATTTTGCTTTCAATTAAAAGTGTTCTAGCCATTTCTTGAAGAGATCTATTCTTTCTTTCCACAACTCCATTTTGCTTTGAGGAGTGTATGGTGAAGAGAATACATGTTTAAAACCAGATTCATCACACAATTTTGTGAAATCTTGATTTTCAAATTCACCTCCATGATCTGTTTTTATACTTGAGATAACACATCCTTTCTCATTTTGAACCTTTTTAGCAAATTTTTCAAAATAGGAAAAGGTTTCTGACTTACTTGCAAGGAAATATACCCAAGTAAAGCGAGAGAAATCATCCACAATTACTAGGCAATATTTCTTACCTCCAATACTCTAAGTTCTGGTTGGTCCGAAGAGATCCATATGCAGCAACTGAAGTACATGGTTAGTAGAGACATGATTCATTGGCTTATATGAACTTCTTACCTGTTTTCCCGAGATACGGGGTGTGCATGGATCGGACTTTTGATATGGTAATTTGGGTAGACCTCGAACAAGCTGCTTTGATGAGATTTTGGCCAATTGCTTCATATTGACATGGCCAAGCTTTATGTGCCATAAGCTTGCTTCATCTTGAATTGAGATTAGGCATTGAGATTCATTCAATTTCATGTCTAAGAGGTAGATGTTTCTATGTCTTCGACCCATGAAAGACTGAGTAGAGTCTTTACTAATTCCATAGCAAATTCCTTCTTGAAAGGAGATCTTGAAACCGGTATCACACGGTTGGCTAATGCTTTGAAGGTTATAGTTGAGTCCTTCCACTAGAGAAACATTGCTTATTATGAGATTTCCAATTTTCACGGTTCCAAATCCCACGATGCTTCCTTTGCTTTGTTTCCTCCAAATGAAACATTTCCGCCGTTTACTTGAACAAGTTTAACGAAGTACTTTGAGTCTCTGTCATGTGTCTTGAACATCCATTTTGTCAAGATACCATTTTATCTTTTTCTTGACGGAGACCTGCATTTAAAAGAGAATCTCAAGTTTTCTTTGGTACCCAAATTTTCTTGGGTCCTTTGGTGTTAGTAGGATAAGCATTATTAGGCCATACTTTCTTAACGGGTTTCCAAACCATAGGACATTCTTTTTCAAAGTGATCCTTCTTGTTACACTTTGAACACCTTAGAGCATTTCGACCAACGAGACTTTACAAAAACTTTCTTGAAATGATTTTTGTAAGCCTCTCTCGACGGTCTTTTCTTAATTCTTTCTTTAACTTTAGGAAAATCAATCAAGGGAATTGTTTCCGCTGTCATGCCTAAACCAGACTTATTAAAGTAAGGTCTTTGAACTGAAAGAACTTTTTCAAGCTTTTCGGATCCTATTGAAAACTTCTTTGAAATATTTGATAAGTCCGTTTTTAAGAAAACATTTTCTTTCAAAAGATCATCTTCTTTTTCTTTAAGAGCATAAACATTTAGGTCTAGACTTTTAACTCTTTCTTCTAAAATGACTTCCTTTTGTTTTAAAGCTGAGTTTTCCTTTTTAAGTTCGGAAATCCTTTTGAGAGAAGTCTTAAGGCGAAACACGGTTCATCAATATATTTAGAGACTTTGACAGGAATTTTAAAATTACTTACCTCAAATTTACTTTATGCTGAGTCGATCCCGGAATCTGAGTGCGAGTGCGAATGTGCCATCAAACATATGTTGGCATATTCATTATCACTCTCTTCACATTACGTATCACTCCGGTTTCGGCTTTGAGAGCTTTTCGAAACTTCTCGGCTTTTCCTCTTTTCTTCTTGAAAGAGGACGGTTGGGTCGATGTGTCCCTTCTTCTTACATTCGAAGCAAACTACATCTTTGTTTGGTTCCTCATCATCAACGAGACTTGGTCTGCTGTCTCGAAAACTTTGTTTCTTTGAGTTGAACCTTCTGCCTTTTCTATTCAGTTTTCTGAATCTTCTTATCATGAGGGCGAGCTCCTCATCATCCATATCATCTTCAGAATCTGCATCATCAGAGTCATCATTTGATTTTAGTGCAATAGATTTCTTACCTCTTGGATCTTTGTCCTCATTAATTCGTTCCACTTCATAAGACTGAAGAGTTCCGATAAGCTCGTCGACAAATAGCGGCATAATTCTTTGCGTCTCTCTTATTGAAGTCTTGATATGATTCCAATCCTTGGAGAGTCCACACAGAAGCTTGTTCACCTTCATGGGATCCGAAATTTTTTGTCCTTGGTTCTCAAGACCATTGACAATATCTGTAAAACGACTAAACATGTCAGTTATAGATTCTCCTGGCTTCATTTTGAAGGCTTCGTATTGACCGAGGAGAATGTTAATTCTGGTCTCCTTCACTCGGTCTGTCCCTTCATAAGTGATATGTAATCTATCCCAGACTTCTTTTGCTGTAACACAAGAAGATATTCTGTTATATTCAGTTGGAGATAAGGCACAATATAAAGAATAAATTGCTTTTGCATCGAGTGCTTGTTTCTTGTTTATTTCTTCCTGAGCCATTCCGCTGGCATCAACAGTTTCTTTCCCTCTTTTAGAGACTGATGCAGCAGTAGGAATGATTCCTCTTTCCACAACGTCCCATTCCGGAGGATCCTTGGATCGTAGGAAAGCTTTCATCTTGTTCTTCCGGATGTTGTAATCCTTTCCGTCAAAGTAGGGTGGTCTGGTATTGCTTTGCCCTTCCATCGGCCCCGGTGCTAGCATACTAGCCATGGATCTTTTACTCGAAGTAAAACACTTCAAACAAAGTAAGAACACGGGCTCTGATACCAATTGATATTGCTAGTATGAGTACCTAGAGGGGGGTGAATAGGTATACAAAGATTTTTCTTGATAATTTCTGTATACTTGTGCAATACTTAGACAGATGAAGAATTCGCAACAAGTAATAATCAACGCAAGACTAAGCAAGGAAGAAGAGAATTAAACACGCGGTTTATAGTGGTTCGGCTTGATCCAAGCCTACGTCCACTCTTCTGCACTGACAGCCAATTCGGCTGGATTCCACTATGAACAAAGAGATGTTACAATGTTGATCTTCCTTGATTTCTCGGTGTAGATGATCTATCACACTCGCTCAAGGTATCACCAAGTATAGACACTCTCTGTGTATACAATTTCGCTCGAACTGTATCGACTAACAATCAAGGTTCTTCAGACTCTGGAATTTTTTCATCAATCACGCACTTAAAACAACTAGAACATCTTCCTTTTATACTCCTTTATGCCATCATAGCCGTTGGCACTTACCAAAGGAATTCCTCCAATCTACCCGTTGGACGGAATCAATCAAGAAGATCATCCGAGCTATTTAAGGAACCTGATGATAGCCCATCAATTCTGTTCGCCCATACAATCAGGATCTTGGTTTCCAAGAATAGAACATTCCAAGAATATTTCGTCGACCATCGGATCTTCAATCGATCTTAGATAAGAATCAAAGAATCCGAAATGATTATCCAACCAAAGAATCTTTTCCAGAGGATAGGATCGAATCCTCAACCATATACTTCGGCTTTGGATTTCCTTCGTTACTGGATTAGAAAGACTGTTAGTGAGAATAGTCTTGAGTCTTGAGTCTTGAGTCTTGAGAATACAAAGTCTTCAGACTTTAAACTGTCGGTCTCCGAACATCCAGACTTAGACTGATAGAAACGTTTTGTCAGCTTCAAAATATTCTGGAAAGATTTCTCCAACAAAATGGACCAGTAATGACCAAGGAAACGACTTTTTCTTCAACACAAGTAGATCTGGAAAACGATACCGAGAATAGGAAAAGTAAATCGATTTTATCTTTGAATCCAGAACGAATTGGACTACGATTTCTTCATGAAACTTGTATCTCTAGGTCTCAAATACAGCATGTCCAAATTTTAGAATTTCCTGAGTTTATTTAAGGGTTTAATCGAAATTGTTTTCAAAACTGTGTATGGATGATGTTAAAATCCTTTTTCGGTGATGCATGGACCTGTACGTATTCTGTGAAGCCTTGTTTGATATGATGTTCTTCACGAAATGTGTTTTCTTAGATCTTATCTACAGTGTGTTAAATTTTCAGAATTAATTTCCATCGTTTACTAATTTTCCAGAATTTTTCATAAACAGCACGCATTATGTTTAAGCTGAAAAAATTGATCTATTTACAGGTTATTGATTTGCTATATAAATTGTGATATCTTGGATTATCATTCGTGCAATGATGTGGTGACATTCATGCATATCATATGATATTAAAAGATTTGTGGATTTTCATGAATTCAATGAAGTTTCTCAAAACCATTGCATCAAATAATATTTTTCCCAATGCATATTATATGATTTTGAAAAGACTGATTCCAATCATTGGCATTATTGCATCAAATGCTGTGTTGAAATTGAGATACATGTATAAATGTAAATTGGGATAGTAACAAGACCATCGGAGGTGTGAGCCAACAATACCCTAGGAGTGTCAGGATGCCCGGTGGCTTAGTGGCGTAATTCCGGAGGGTCCTCGGGAGTTTCGAGATGCCCAGTGGTATACGGTACGTAATTCCAGAGGGGGGATTCCTGGTGGTATGTCGATATGTAATCCCGGAAGCCCTAGAGGTGTGTGCCCGGAGGGATTCCTCGTGATGCTAGTTGAGATGCGAGATGCTCGGAATGTGGGGGTGCCAGATGCCCGGTTGTATTTTGAATACATGCCCGGAGGTTTCTCGCGATGCCTGGTTGGATGCGAGCGATAAATTGTGGGATGCAACGTTGGTCCCTGGAAAGAAAAACTGATGAGATCCTTGTGAAATATAATAATTGAAAATGAATCATGTGCATGGGTGTATGCATATGGCATGATGCATGATCTGCTTATGAAAGTAAATTAATGTTATTTAATATTGAGAATGCGATCATGAAGGCATGAATGGATCTCATGGTGATGTGTGCTTGATAGCATGGATGATATAAATCATGGTGGTATATGCATGATGGCATGGTGAGATATGCATGACTACATGGAAGTATATGCACATATGGCGTGGTGATATATGCATGAATGCTTGATGATGAGTGCATGATGGTATATGTACATATGGTATGATGACATATGCATGGTTGCATGGTAAGTTATGCTCGAATGCATGAATGATATGTGCTTTGTTATGATGCCTTGATTGTTCTGTTTGATGCAATGAGTAGTTTGGTGGATCTTTACTACTAAGTGGTTATACTCACCCCTTTTGGGGATTAACATTTCAGATTAGATAAGATTCCTCTGCTGCCACTGCCACCAGTAGATGGATCAAGTGGTTGGATATGACCGCGAGGAGGAGGATAGCAAAGGAAGGAACTTTTGGACGGCGACATTGATCGATGGACTTTAAGTATACGACTGTCGAAGGAGATGTCGGTCATCTTTTGAAGTATAGAAAACCATGGCATTTCGATGTACCGACTAACGATGTCCATCTGCTTTATGTAAATAAAAGTGTTCGGCTTTAACTTATATAAGATGTTTAGTTGGTGTGCACTGTTTTCTGAATATAGGGAAGGGAGTTGTTGGTTATGCTTCCGTTATATGAATTGCGCAAGGGATCGATCTAAAAGATGTAAACCCCCAGGTTGTTTGTACCCGTTGCATTTAAAATGGTATCAGAGTGACATGTTATTAGGGAAAGTAAAAGGTAAGCGAACTGTGGTGACCCTAACGGATCGGGGGCCGTCGAGGGGTGCCACATCCTGTTTAATTGGTATGAGAGCTATGGTCTATTTGGAGTGATAAGGTGCCTCAGATGGAAATGAGGATAGAATAATGCACACCATAGGATACTAACTTGAATGGTTGACTAACTTTGAACAACAGGTGATGAGTATTTACTCATAGATCCCTAGTAACTAGTGTGATGTTGCTTTTGTGTGTCAGTAACATTCTATGTTACTTATGTGACTTTAGTAACAACCTTAATTAATGATCTGACTAGTGACATTGAGTTGCAAATTATTATTGAGGCAAATGCTTGGAAAAACTGCAGGGAAATCATTGTACGAGCTAGAAGTGCTCATCCATTGAGGGCTGAAGGCTCTGCTGCAAGGGCTAAACCCTGAATGGAAGAATTCCTGTAAGCATTGGCCAATATTGGAAATCTGATGGATAGACAAGCGCAACAACAACCTGGAATGGAACGTCGCCCTCAGGGATTGGTGGAGCAATTTCTGAAGTTGAAACCACTCAAGTTTAGTGGAATGGGAAGTCCTAAGGAGGCGGAGCAATGGATTGATGGAATGGAACGGATATTCCGGTTGTTGAACTATAGCGATGCTGAAAAGATAACCTTGGCAGAGTACCAACTAGAGGGAAATGCAAAGTTTTGGTGGAGAGCTTCAAGAGACACAATCTTTCCACCAGGTACTGAGATAAACTGGGATGAGTTTGTTAGGGCTTTCAATAGGAAGCATTTCTCTGATTGTGCCAAGGATAGGAAGATCACTGAATTTGTTCAGTTAGAACAAAGGGAGCTAACAATGGATCAGTATGAGGTGAAATTTTCTGAACTGTCTAGGTATGCTCCTAGGTTGGTTGAGGATTGAGAGGAAAAGGCTAAGAGATTCCTGAAAGGCTAAGAACTGATATTAGAAAACAACTAGTGCCTCTGAATATAAGGGATTATAATGAGATTTATGAGAGGGCACAGTTGGTGGAGCAAGAGTTAGTGAGAGAGCAATCAGAATCTAAGAGGCAGATGACCTTTAATGATGTTCGAATGGGTAATAGACCTTATCCTGATCAAGGTCATCCCTGGGAATCTAAGAAGAGGAATAATTTTGGGAATTTTGGAAAAGTCAAGAGTGGCTCGGTGCTAGGGAGAGTACCTTACCAAAATAATATTTGTCAGAGATGTGGTGGACAACATGGACCAGGACCCTGTAATGATCGATTGAAATGTTTTGGTTGTGGGTAGAGAGGTCACTTTAAGAAAGATTGTCCACAAAAGAGGTTGCAGCCGAATGTTAGCTCGGTGCGACAGGTACAACAAAGTACTGGTGGACCAAATCTACCAAGGAAGGGTGTATGCGGTCACTCAAGAGAAAGCGGAAGCTTCCTAAAATGTTATCTTAGGTACAATTTCGATAGATGGATAAGAAGGCATATGCATAATTTGATATAAGTGACACGCATTCATTTGGTCTAAAAAATATAGATGATTGCGAGAAATAGGAACAAATCTTTAGATATGCCTCTTCGTATTTTTACATCACTGAAAGACATGTTGTCATCTACGTTAGCATATGAGATGTATGAGATAACCCTAAGGGAATGAGATCTGGAAATGAACTTGGTAGTGATAGTTATGTATAACTTTCACCTCATCGTAGGAATGAACTAGCTCCGTAAGCAATGGACTAGGATGAATGATCTCCTGAGATAGTACTTACCCGTACATTAAGGATAAAATCGTGAGGCTAAGAATGGGATAGGCCAAAGCGGATAATATCTCTGTAAGTTAGTCCCTATTGAAACGAGACCCTCCAATGGATGTGTAGTTTGGGTTCGAACCAGGCGAAAGCTGGTGTACCTATAACGACCTGGTCCGATGAGAGCAAGGAGTGGACGCCTAGGTCAGAGGACTTGAACAAGGAGCGGCTCCTGGCAGGCTTCTAGGATGGCAAAAAGAGGGCAGGAATGAACCAAACTATGAACTGAACTGGGAATGCAGTGTTTCTGGGATAATTTTATCAAAGTGGCACAGTGGAAGCATGGTTAAGCTTGTAGAACTCTTGTTTGTGAAAAAGAAGGACATGTTGATGCGTTTGTGCATTGATAATAGGTGATTGAATCATGTAATTGTTAAGAGTAAGTACTCATTACCTAGATTGATGATTTATTTGATCAGTTGCAAGGAAGTTCAGTCTTTTCTAAAATTGACTTAAGGTCAGGATACCATCAGTTAAGGATTAAGAAAGAAGATGTTCCTAAGACTACATTTAGGACTTGCTATGAACACTATGAGTTCCTAATTATGCTATTTGGATTGACGAATGCTTTAGCTGCATTCATGGATTTAATGAGTAGGATATTTAAGCCTTATTTGGATCAAATTGTGATTGTCTTCATTTGATGATATCCGATATATTCTAAAGGACCTGAAGAACATGGGTAACATCTAAGCGTAGTGCTGCAAGCAAGGCTTAAGAAGTGAATTATGGAGAGTGAGCTATGAATTTGAGGATTAAGTTATGATAATTTGAGCTAAGTAGTGACTTCCTATTAGAGGATCTCATTGGAAGTCTTGATGCATTACATGGAGGCATTTATTGTGTATAGATTGATCTTGGAAGTCATGAGTTTGAGTGGTCATATGAGATATGAAATTATTTGTGGTTTATATGTCAGAATAATAGGTTTAATCGATGGTGGTCAACTTTTAATTTTAGGCGAAGATCTTAGTTTGGGAAGGTTTTGTGGAATTAGTGGATATGATCAATTGTGGTTATAATCTTTCCAAGGTGAAATGGTGGAAGTTCAAATTATGGATTTGATGAGTGATTAGTCCAAGTGATGATCCTTTAGGATGAGACATGAGATATACTCGATAGAAACTAGACAAGTTTTATTTTGGTGGATTGTCGATCTTTGAATTGAATAAGTCTTGGTGGACTATCGATATTTGAACTGAATGAATGGTGCTATATTTTAGGCTTGAATCTATGTTGCAGTGAAAGCGTAGTGAATGTCTTTGTTGGACTAAACCAGATGAGTTGTTAATGGTGTCGATTTTGATGGTTCTAGGCTTGAATTGATGGTGACTAAGGTATAGGAATGATTCGACTAAATGGTGTGTTAGATTGAGACCATTGGATATACCACAGTTGAAATGGGATCATGTGATGATGGATTTCGTGCAAGGATTACCAAGGGCATCAATTGGCCACGACTCTATCTAGGTGATAGTAGATCGCTCGACTAAGTCTGCCCATTTCCTAGCAGTTCGTGTAGATTATCCGATGGATAAATTTGCTAATAGATGTGTAGGTCAAGTGGTATGCTTACATGATATTCCTGTAACGATTACATCTGATCGAGACTCTAGGTTTACTTCAAATTTTTGGAGAAGTCTCCAAGATGCCTTAGGGACAAAGTTCCCATTTAGTATCGCTTTTCATCCACAAATGGACGAGCAAGCGAAAAGAGTGATCCAAGCATTTGAGGACATGTTAAGAGCTTGCGTCATTGATTTTAAAGGAAGTTGGGATGAAAAGTTATACCTGGTAGAATTTGTGTATAACAATAGCTTTCAGAAAAGTACAGGCATGGCTGAGGAAGTATCAGCCAGAACCTAGTCACATACTCGATCATGAAGCTATCAAAGTGGATGAGGAAGTAAGGTACATTGAGGAGCCTGTGCAAGTACTGGATCGAAAGGAACAAATTCTCAGGACTAAAAAGATTCCTTTGGTTAAGGTGTTATGGCAACATCATGATGTGGAGGAAGCCACATGAGAGAGTGAAAATGAGATGAGGGAAAGGTAACCTCACTTGTTTGAAGAGACATAAGTGATGTCTAATTTCGAGGACGGAATTCTCTAAGGAGGGGAGAATTGTGGCATCCCAAAATTCATGACGACCTGTAGTTACATTAAAGTCTATGAATAAGTGATGGAAGTACCATCAAGTTATTTTATAGCCATTTAATCCATAATTTGTAATAAGATTTATGGCCAAGCTTTTAATGGATAATTATGTGATAGGAAAGAAATTCTATCATTGGCCATGTATATTATAAATTGAAATTTATGGCCTTAGTATTTTTGCAAGTTAGGTATTTATTTAAGTGGAAAATGTTAATAGATTATTAAAAGGTTAGTGGGCCGAAATTCTTAGGCCAAGCTAGCCCAAAAACCCAGCCCAAGACCCCCACCACTTCGGCCCAAAGCCAGGCCCATGAAGCCCATTGGGCCGTCGACCAAGCTGGCCCCAAGCCAAGTCGGATGGAGCCCCTCTTGCATGGAAAATTGCCAAGTGTTCTTCCCTAGTTGCCAAGTGTGGCTGCCCCCATTGGCCATCTTGGGCGGCCACATGCAGCTTTCAATCATTTCAAATGATTGAAGGAAAGGGAAATAAAGAGAGGGAGAGTGGCCGGTTTTGGTGAGTGAGAGAGAGATAGGGAGCTGTCGAGAGAGTGAGAGAGGGGAACCGAGGGAGGAGGAGGAGGCCGTGTGAAGAAGAAGGAAGAGAGTTCGTCTGCCTGTTCGTCCGCCGTTCGTTGCTGCTTTGCCTCTGTTTGCTGCTGTTTTGTGCTTGAATCTAAGGCAAGTGAAGTCCTAAAACCAACTCTTTGCATTGCTGTGTTTATGTGTAGTAGATGGTAAGTCTTGGTGGTGGTAGATGGGATGAAATTTCGGAGCTATGGAGAGAGATTCGTTGGCCATGCATGCTGTTTCTGGAAAGACCAGTCCGACCATCCATGAGTTTGTGTGCTGCATGTGACTTTCTAGTCTGAATCTTGCTTCGATTTCTTCATGAAAGTTGTAGAGAACACCTTGAAAAACAACATATAAAAATTTGAGGCAAAACGAAAAAGACGTGGTCAGTGAAATGATTTTTCTTTGGAGAGACTAGATCTGGAATTCGTTGTGCTGACCTTCAGTGGTTTCGTGGTCTGTAAAGTAACCTTCTTGTGAAAATCTCACTTTGATATCTTAACAAAAGTTGTATTATAATTCTTGAGGTAGAACATATCAAAAATTTAGAGGAAATGAACAAAAATAGGTCGGTGAAATCGTTGTCTTTTGAAGAAACTGGATCTGGGAAAAACGCTGCTTCGACCTAGTATGTTTTCGGGATTTTTATAAAATCATACAGTTAAAACTTAATCGTGTGTCCTTAATGAAAGTTGTAGGTAATATTCTGAGGAATAATATACTAAAATTTCAGAGTAAATGGACCAGTAATGACCAAGGAAACGACTTTTTCTTCAACACGGGTAGATCTGGAAAACGATACCGAGAATAGGAAAAGTAAATCGATTTTATCTTCGAATCCAGAATGAATTGGACTACGATTTCTTCATGAAACTTGTACCTCTAGGTCTCAAATACAGCATGTCCAAATTTTAGAATTTCCTAAGTTTATTTAAGGGTTTAATCGAAATTGTTTTCAAAACTGTGCATGGATGATGTTAAAATCCTTTTTCGGTGATGCATGGACCTGTACGTATTCTATGAAGCCTTGTTTGATATGATGTTCTTCACAAAATGTGTTTTCTTAGATCTTATCTACAGTGTGTTAAATTTTCAGAATTAATTTCCATCGTTTATTAATTTTCCAGAATTTTTCATAAACAGCACGCATTCTGTTTAAGCTGAAAAAACTGATCTATTTACAGGTTATTGATTTGCTATATAAATTGTGATATCTTGGATTATCATTCGTGCAATGATGTGGTGACATTCATGCATATCATATGATATTAAAAGATTTGTGGATTTTCATGAATTCAATGAAGTTTCTCAAAACCATTGCATCAAATAATATTTTTCCCAATGCATATTATATGATTTTGAAAAGACTGATTCCAATCATTGGCATTATTGCATCAAATGCCATGTTGAAATTGAGATACATGTATAAATGTAAATTGGGATAGTAACAAGACCGTCGGAGGTGTGAGCCAACAATACCTTGGGAGTGTCAGGATGCCCGGTGGCTAGTGGCGTAATTCCGGAAGGTCCTCGGGAGTTTCGAGATGCCCGGTGGTATACGGTACGTAAGTCCAGAGGGGGTGATTCCTGGTGGTATGTCGATACGTAATCTTGGAAGCCCTGGAGGTGTGTGCCCGGGGGGATTCCTCGTGATGCTAGTTGGGATGCGAGATGCCCGGAATGTGGAGGTGCCGGATGCCCGGTTGTATTTTGAATACATGCCCGGAGGTTCCTCGCGATGCCTGGTTGGATGCGAGCGATAAATTGTGGGATGCAACATTGGTCCTTGGAAAGAAAAACTGATGAGATCCTTGTGAAATATAAGAATTGAAATTGAATCATGTGCATGGGTGTATGCATATGGCATGGTGCATGATCTGCTTATGAAAGTAAATTGATGCTATTTTATATTGAGAATGCGATCATGAAGGCATGAATGGATCTCATGGTGATGTGTGCTTGACAGCATGGATGATATGAATCATGGTGGTATATGCACGATGGCATGGTGAGATATACATGACTGCATGGAGGTATATGCACATATGGCATGGTGATATATGCATGAATGCTTGATGATGAATGCATGGTGATATACGCACATATGTTATGGATATGCATAAATGCTTGATGATGAGTACATGGTGGTATATGCACATATGGCATGGTGATATATGCATGAATGCTTGATGATGAGTGCATGATGGTATATGCACATATGGTATGATGACATATGCATGGCTGCAAGGTAAGTTATGCTTGAATGTATGAATGATATGTGCTTTGTTATGATGCCTTGATTGTTCTGTTTGACGCAATGAGTAGTTTGGTGGATCTTTACTGCTGAGTAGTTGTACTCACCCCTTTTGGGGATTAACATTTCAGACTAGATAAGATTCCTCTGTTGTCACTGCCACAAGTAGATGGATCAAGTGGTTGGATATGACCGCGAGGAGGAGGATAGCAAATGAAGGAACTTTTGGACGCCGACACTGATCGATGGACTTTAAGTATACGACTGTCGAAGGAGATGTCGGTCATCTTTTGAAGTATAGAAAACCATGGCATTTTGATGTAAATCTGCTTTATGTAAATAAAAGTGTTCGGCTTTAACTTATATAAGATGTTTAGTTGGTGTGCATTGTTTTTTGAATATAGGAAAACGAGTTGTTGGTTATGCTTTTGTTATATGAATTGCGCAAGGTACCGATCTAAAAGATGTAAACCCCTAGGTTGTATGAACCCGTTGCAATTGAAATGTTATCAGAGTGACATGTTATTAGGGAAAGTAAAAGGTAAGCGAACTGTGGCGACCCTAACGGATTGGGGGCCGTCGAGGGGTGCCACACAATGCCAATCAACAATTGGTCAGCGCGCTCAACAGTCACGATCAGAGGTAAATATGGCAATCATGTGTCAACAACGTGGCTAAAATGTGGCGCTAACTTGGCGACTGATGTCGCTTGGTCAACAAGCTCCGTACGAGAGGCACGTGGCGCATGGAGTTCACTCGCAAAGATGGCTAATGGTGGGTGTGGCGTTGGACCGCAATAATCTTCCCATATCCTAAATTGCTAGAGGATGGAGAAGTGGATAGTGGTGTTGATTTGCCGAAGTAGGATACCGAAGTGCCGGAATAGCACCAAAAGTTGGTGGGGCGGTGAATTTGAGACATGGTGGCAAATGGTGGAACATGTAGCAGCAAATGGCGATGAAATGTCAGGGTCGGGCTTTTTTGAGGGCGATGAGTATGATGGTGGTGTAAATATTGCAAAAGAAACAACAAAAAGTGGCGTAAAACCCTCAATAGTAGCGAGTTTGACCAAATATGAATACCAGCGCAGCCAACGTAATGTTGCTGCGACCACCACCTTTTAAGATTCAATGGGTGGCACTTCCTCAATCTATAATGTGTCGCATTACACCATTCTCTATTCGAGTTATCTTAGTGTCTTTTGTATTATCATGCAAATGGAAGACATTAATTATTTTAAGAATTTATAACATGAATAATGCATAAATGAGTACTCATAGTTACTAACCAAAAGGAAGGGAAACCAGACATCTATTTCATTGAAACTTATTTACGTACACCAGGTGGTTGTTCATACTACAAAAGAAACCCACACAAGGAGAATCAAAAGTGTACTCCACTCCCTATCCACCACCACGTGAACGTCCCACAGCTACCACCATCCTTCGCCACTTGGAATCACAGTCCTAGCTAGAAAGTTACGACTGCGTTATCCCAAAAGTGGTTTCCTCCCAACGAACTAGGCTACTCCTCCCACTGTCGCCTCCCTTGCTACCGCTGCCATAAGTCAGAAACGGGATCGATCCTACTAGTCTCCCGCCCACCAGCACGAAAAGCGCTACAAGGCGATATATAGCAAGACCCTCCAAAGATTTTATATCCATACAAAGTGTGGCAATATATATCACAAACATCATCGATGGAAAAGTCGGGTCCATAAACTCATACAAATCATCCGTAAAATCTACAGGTGTACCATAGCAAAAGTCAGACATGGCTAAAGATCTGTAAAAAAACAAGAGTCAGATATTGCTCAACAAGAGAAATAGTTGTCTCATAAACCAATCGATCAATCAAACTCGATTTCTAGGACACCTCTAGCATCATAACAACTAGCACACAAGAATGAGCACATGTCACACGTTGGATGCAATATCTCTAGTCATGTGCACAATGCCCGCATGCATTTGATGCATCACACGTTCCATTCTTAATCACATCACATTATTTGGCTCCACCCCATCTCACGAGTCAACTGGTTTGCTAGCCGGCCCATGTGGGTCACTTCTGGTTTACTGGCTAGACTTCTGCAGTTTACTGGCCGCAGACATTTCTACTCGAGGGCATCTTGGCTTGTTAGTCAAGACATTCTCCTCCAACATCCTACCTAATTTCGTCAGGCTCTTGGTTTACTAACCAAAACTTCCAAGGTTTACTGGCCTTGGGCATCCCTAATAACAATCAAGGCATCTTGGTTTACTAGCCAATGCATTCTCTTCCAACATCCAATCTTGACATCATCGAGCATCCAAGGTTTACTGGCCCTAGGGGATCACACATCCAAGGTTTACAGGCGTTGGACATCACGGAGTAACAAACTTTCTCAAGCACCTCAGGCATATGACACATGCAATGACACAACAATCACATGTTGTAAATCACATCCCATTTAGCACACCTTTTATTAGGAAAGATACTATGCCATCGCAAACAATTTGATGCCTCATTAGTACATCCGAGCCGTGTACCATTCAAAATTCCAGAATAGATGCTCATGCAGTCAGCTCAATTTCACAAACAAATGGCAATTAAATTAAAGCCAAACATACGCCGTAAGATAGCCTAATGAGTGTATTGGCTATCTCCAGTAGACCACAAGCCAAGATTTAATCATCTTCGAATAGAAATTCATGAATTCCCAAAAAATGGACAAAACAAAATAGTTTTAAGCAATTTTTGAAATCGAAGCCACTAGTATAACAAATGAACTTGAAAAATTATAAAAAAATTAAGATGTTGTAAAAAAACCTTAAATAGAATTTTTCATGAGGGCACTAAGTCCAAAACATTTTATATAAAGAGCAGTAATTCGTACAAAAGAAATAGAAATCTGGTTCTTTGGAACAGAACAACTGATCTTTAAGAAATACTTATCTGGCAACCCAAAACGTCCTAAATTTTCTTAAAATTTGGATATGTTATAAACAAGGATGTTCTTTACAACTTTTGCAAAGGAAACATGTCCAAAATCAAAAGGGAAAATTCTATAAAAGTTCAAGAAGACAAAAGTGTAGTAACAAAACTTTTGTACCAACCATTTCAGCTCAGAAAAATCTGAAATTAAATTATATTGTAAATAAATATGTTTTGCACAACTTTCATGAGGAATGTCTAATCAAATTCGAACCACAACAAGTTTCACAAAATTAATAAACGGAGAAGGTCCAGCAATTCCAATTCTGGAAATCCAAGCTAAAGTTTTAGAATAATTGCAAAACTTGAACCACACGAGAGAGAGGTGATCGGTTTAGGTGGTGGGGTAGAGTGAGAAAGCTCGCGTGAGAGAGAGTAAAAGAGAGAGAGAGAGTGTGTGCGAAATGAGAGAGGGAGGAAAAGCAATCTTCCTTCTCCTGCACTCTTCTTGCAAGGAAATGCAATTGTGTCGAGGGGTGGCAATCTCATCATTAGGCTAATTTAGCCTGTTTTGTAATTTCAATTCAATTTGCATCCAATTGGCTAGTAGAGGTGGCAAGCCATAATTAGGGCTATAATACGATTTAGTTTCATGCAAAATACAAAGATAGGTGACCGGCCATATATATATGCACATTAGAAGTCTAATTGTGCTCTAAAGTACAACCCTAGGCACATATAATAAACCATACAAGGCATAGGTTAAATGCCTTCGTCCCTAATTTTTTTTGCTAAATTTGATTGTAAAAAAAAAAAAAAATCCTACATGCCTCACTAATATGGTTACGTGGAAATTCCGGATATCGCATATAATGATTCATACCATGATAAGAATAAAAAGGAAAATAAAGTTATGGAATTTCTATTTCCATTGATGAATTATACAAAAAAAATAGTGTTACAAGATGACTATCTATAATAGCATAACATTACAATTAAAATTAAAATCAATTAGGATAATGAGATTATAATATGAGAAATACATAAAATCAGGTAATATATATCTCTAACATCCCCTCAAACTCTATTGGAGTTTGGAGAAAAAAATTTTAAAACGCCTGTGTAGATGTGCCTTAATTTATACATAAGTAATTTGATTAATTGATGAAATTGTGACAAAATGAACAATACCATGAAGCAATTGAGAGCGCATGAAAAGGCAGTCTATTTCAATATGCTTGGTATGCTCGTGAAAAATATCATTGTGTGCTATTTAAAATTTCCAGTGGGGGCATGTAGGAGATTTTTTTTTTCTCTTCATTTATGCGGAGCGTTGACTAAACGTAGACCGAGCCTTTGGTTAGGTGCCGACTCACATGAAATTGGGTTGGAGTATAAACCCACGGGTCGTGGGCCCCAGTATAATGCTTTGAAACATCAGTGCCACGCTGGAACGGGGGGTCGTAAAATATTAGCGCTGATATTTTCTCGTGATATGCAATTGAAAAATCGAATTGGTGTTTTACTAGTTATAAAAAAGCAAAAAATGTTCCTGAAGAACCCATGCTATAATTATTATTCTTAATCACATGCCTCAGTGGCGACAATGATACTTAGCAATGATAACTTATGTCTTATCGTCTATATTATTATATAAAAATAAAAAGCTCCTATTTTTAGGGGATTTTAGTCTCTCTTTCTACCCTTTCCAAGATAACCTTAATTGCTTATTTTACAGCTATTGAATTTATGAGAAGATGCGCAAAATAGTAATTTGACATAATTTCTCACATGTTGTAATATTGAAAATTCAGACCTTTTCCATCCAATGCCAGTTTCTTTCTAAAAGAATTCAAAAGATCCCTAAAAATCTGTATCTTTTCACGTACTAATATGCATTTCCTATTTTATATATGTATTTCTTATCAATAATTTATTTCGTATTTAATAATTAAATAGTATAAATAAATATTTTTTTTCAATCTTATATATTAATTTTCTCGTGTACGCATATGCGTGTGCATGTTTGCTCATTATCTATAAACGTTCATTGTTCACTTCTTTTCAAATGGAGCGAGCAATCGGGTTACATTCATTATTTTAATGTGTTGATACCCACACACCTTACAATTCCTAATTCTGTTGTATTACTGTTTTCTGCGACGAGAGGAGAAGACAATAGGTGATCCCGAGATCTAGACAAAGACCTAGACATAACAATTTAAGGACTTACTTGGATCCTACTTCTCTCATAATCCCTAAATAAAAAATAGGGTTAATACCCTGAAAAACCCCAAACTGGTATACTTGTGACAAATTTATCATAAACTATTTTTTTGAGTATGAAAAATCCCAAACTGGTATATCTCGTGACAAATTTACCTCAACTGACTATAAAAAACCCTAAACTGGTACATTTATGACAAATTTACCTCAAACTAATTTATTCGATGGCAAAAAAAACCCCAAAATGGTAAATTTGTGACAAATATATCCTATGCTAAATTAGATTAATACTGCAAAAAAATCACAAAAATTGTAAACGGTGACAAACAGAGCGTAAAATCTTAAATTGGTATACCGGTCAATTGTTACGTGTCATTTAACTTAATAATTTGAGAATAAAATTTAACGGAAACTAACATAGGGTAAATTTGTCACAAGTGTACCAGTTTGGGGTAAATTTGTCAAATGTATACCAGTTTGGGGTTTTTGGTAGTCAAAAAATAGTTTGGAGTAAATTTGTCATAAGTGTACCAATTTGGGGTTTTTCAGGGTATTAACTCTAAAAAATATTGGAAAAACAAAGGGTTGTCCACTTCTCCCTTAATGCCACACCGCCAATCCCACGTGAGAGCTCAGGTGCAGAGCTAGGCTCGGGTTTGGGAAAACGACCGCAGTTCTCCCTTTTTGGCTTCGAGGAGGTGCCCGGTGGCGTCTATTGGGCGCAAATTGTATAACCCCAATATCTCCATAACTAGAACAAGGACATGCATAATTGAGTAGAAAGATTAACGCACCTATTTTAGGATCCATTGTTCTTGAAGCGGAAGCGGAAACATAATATTCCACGCACAAGTCCTTCTCCTCTATTACCCTCCGTATCACTGGCTCAATGAGGCAGCCCCATCATGTGTAGCGTTAGGTAAACACCCCTTAGGTGAGGATACATGTGAGAATTAGGGTTAGAGAAGAGACTTGAGCATTATTTATAGAGTTTCTAGCCAGGCCCCCTCATTACGGGCCAGGCTAAACTTGACCCACACTAGCCAACCCCATATTAGACTAATTAAGAAACCTTCTATCTTACATTAGACTAGCCTCGTTTTACGGTAGCCGTAAAAACAATAAATTACAATATCAATTAATGTAGTTCACATTAGAAAAACTCTTACATTCTCCCACTTAAACTATATTAATTGAAATCATACCTTATGTGCACACATTGGTCCAGAGATAATTCTTAGTAGTCAATCTATCCCATAAAGTCTTAAACACCGAATCATGGCAGTAACTACATGTATACACATAGAGTATTCCATGGTCGCAAGTGCTCTCAACTTTATTGATATGGATTCAATATGGTAGTGTAGCAAATGGATAACATCTCTCATAGAGAGACCCCATTTGTCAGTCACCATTCTCTTACTTTAGGCGACACAAAAAAACTTGTGTCACTAAAGAATGCTTTATGGTTCCAATGAACCCACATATGTCTTGTACTTACGGTTAACCTTTCTTTATGTATCACAAGACATATGCACAAGGTTAATAACCAGATGCCCGGATGCCCTTAGCCTTCACTTAAGGTTTAAGTAATACCTTGAGACTTTTAACAATATATATCAAAGTGTTATTAAATTGTAACAAAAACAGATGTAAACTTTATTCAAAGAAAAATAAAACACAACTCCCACTAAATAACAACATCCCAAGACACTCCTAGGCCCATGCTAATAATATGTTGATCAAAAACACATGGGCGTAGGCCTTTAGTTAGTGGATTTGCAACCATATCATCTGTAGGAACATAATCTACTGAACGTCACCATTTTGCACTGATTCCTTTATGGTCAAAAACTTGACCTCCATGTGTTTAGACCCCTTGAGATTTCTGTTGTTATTAATAAACAACACTGTAGAGTTATTGTTACAATATAACTGTATGGGTCCATCCACAAAATCAAAAATTGATAACTCCCTAATGAGGTTCTGGAGCTAAATAGCGTGAGTAGTAGTTGAAAAATATGATACAAACTCCGCTTGCATGGTAGAAGAAGATATGGATTTCTGTTTTTCGCTCTTCCATAATACTACACCTCCTACCAACATAAATATGTATCATGTTGTTGACTTATTATCATCTTGACAACTAGCAAAATCTACATCTGAATATCCTGCTAATTGCAAATCTGGAACATATCTATAAATCAGCATATAATCTTTTATTCTATTTAAGTACCTTAAAATCTTCTTGGCAGCAACCCAGTGATCACGTCCTAGATTAGACTGATATCTACCTAGAAGCCTTGTTACAAAAACAATATCTGGCCTAGTGCAAATTTGAGCATATATGATACTTCCAAGCACACTAGCATAAGGTACATTCTTCATTTGAGCTTTCTCAAAATCTGAATTAGGGTATTATGAAAGACTCAATTTATCACCCTTAACAACGGGAGCAATACCCGATTTGCAATCTTGCATACTGAATTTTTCTAAAATGCGATCAATAGATGCCCTTTGAGAAAAACCTAATGAATGGCGTGAACAATCCCAATAGATCTCAATGCCAAGAACAAAAGACGCCTCACCAAGGTCTTTCATATCAAATTTTTTTGATAACATCCACTTTGTCTCATGCAGTAAACCAATGTCACTACTAGCAAGCAAAATATCATCTACATAAAGTATGAGAAAAATATATTTCCTCCCACTGACCTTGGTATATATATATTGATCTACTTTGTTCTCAATAAATTCGAATGAAGTGATAACACTATGAAACTTGAAATACTACTGTCTAGAAGCTTGCTTAAGGCCATAAATAGACTTTTTCAATCTACAAACAAGCTTACCTGAGTCATCTGTTGCAAAACCTTCAGGCAATTCAACAAGCTCCCAAACACCATTGTGTTTCATAGATTGCATCTCATCTTTCATCGCATCTAGCCATAAATCTGATTGAGGACATAAGATGGCATTGGTATAAGTGACTGGATCAATAACACAATCAATATCATAATCATGTTCTCCTAGGTAGACAACATAGTTTAGTGGTATAGCTGAACATCTTTCCTAGTTGATCTTCTGAGTGGAGCTACTTTAACCTCATTTTGAATGAGGGGGTTGAGAAATTTCATTAAGAACTGTCTCAATAATAGGATCCTGAGCCACAACAAGGTTAGTTTGTGGCGTAGGAAGCTCTATAGTTGTCTGCATAGGTTGAGACAAGGATCCAGTAATCCCCACTATACTATCATCTTCGATAGCTTGTAAGCAACTATCCTTTTCAGTTACATCAAATTCCAGAAATTTTACAGTATGAGATTCCACAATTCTAGTACCTCCATTAGAGTTATAAAATTGATACCCCTTTGAAAGATCTGGGTAAGACACAAAATAACACCGAGTAGTTTTGGAATCCAGCTTACTCAATGTTGGATTATATAACTTCACTTCTGCTGGACATCCCCAAACTTTAAGATGATTCAAGCTAGGTTTACGTTCAGTCCATAACTCAAAAGGGGTCAATGGAACTGCTTTAGTAGGAACACAATTTAGAATATAAAAAGCTATTTTCAAAGCTTCACCCTACAGAAAATTAGGTAAATTAGTCATACTAATCATACTTCTCATCATGTCTATAAGAGTACGATTGCGCTTTTCAGCTACACCATTTTGTTCAGGGCTTCTGGGCATAGTAAACTGACATATTATCCCAGAATCCTCTAGGTATTTAGCAAACCATCCTTTAAGTTGTCCAGCATTACTATGCCTACCAAAATACTCACCACCATGATCAGATCTGACAATCTTGATAACTTTTCCCAATTGTTTCTCCACTTCAGTTCGAAAAATCTTGAATTTGTCAAGAGACTCGAACTTTTCTTTAATCAAGTATAAGTATCTATATTAGGAATAGTCCTCAATAAATGTGATGAATGAAAATTTTTGCACAAAGTAGCTGTGTATGGTCCACTAATATAAGTGTGAATAACCTCCAACAAGTCTGAATTTCGTACGGCGGATTTCTTCGTTATCTTAGTCATCTTACCTTTGCAACAGTCTACGCAAGTCTCTTGATCACCTTTAAGAGTAGGCAAGATGTCAGCCTCTATAAGACTTTCTACTATTTCTTTAGAGATATGACCAAGACGTTTATGCCACAAAGCATAAGACTAGGTAAAGGCCTTTTGGAAACACATTTTTCAGCTGAATAAGCAACGTACATGTCGTTGGGAGATAAACTCAATTGATATAATCCATCAGATAAATTGCAATACCCAATCTTATTTGAATCATAAAACATAGAAATAATATTACTCTTTATTTCAAAAGAGTATCCACACATGTCCAAACAAGACTCAGAAACTAAATTCCGCCTAAAAGAAGGTATATAAAAAGTGTTTCTTAACACCATCCGAAAACTAGAATCTAAAATCAAAATAACATCTCCCATGAACTCGACGTCAACTCCAACGTTGTTTCCAATAGTGAGCTTTGATTCATCCTGATTTGGCGTCCTTCGGTTTATGAACCCTTGTATGGTAAATGCAAAATGATTAGTTGCATCACTATCTAGCCACCAGGAATTGGTTGGAACTTCAGATAGATTGGATTCATAAACAAATGCCAAAGAATCATTATCTTTAGGCTTACTCTTGGTTCTCTTAGACAACCAAGCCCTAAACTTATTACAGTGTTTCTTTACATGTCCTCTCTCTATGCAAAAGTAGCAATAAACACCATCATTCTTGGTGAATGCTTTCTTGGGACCCAAACTGTTAGAAGATCCTACACCTTCATAATTTCCTTTATTGTTGGAAAGTCCAGCAACTTCAGAATTGCCCTTATGAGTATAATTTTTCACGTTCTTTCCCTTATCACTGCTAGAATTAGAAGCATAAAGGGCAATATACTCTTTATCTTTCTTCAAATTTTCTTCCTCTACCACCAGCCTTGCAATTAGGTCATTAACTGACCAGGTTTCATCTTGGGAACAATAATTGGTCTTGATAATTCCAAAATTAGGAGGAAGATTATTTAGAGCTTGATGTATAATTCAAGTAGTGGGAATAACAATATTGAGAGCTTCAAGCTTTGTCTGCAAATCTACCATCCTCATAACATCATCTTTAACTCTACCAGAACCATCATACTTCATAGTAAATAGTGTTTGCAGGTTTATTCCTATCTCAGCATTAGGTGAGACACGGTTTTTAACCATTAAGGCTTCCATCATCTGTCTAGCAGTGTAGTCTGCAGGCAAACCGCTTTTCAAATGTTCTTGAATGGAACGCTTCATCGACAGTAAGCAAATTCTATTGCTTTTTTCCCATGCAGTAAAACAAGCTTTCTGAGCTTCTGTACTCTCGACAGTAAGATCTGCTAGCCGATCGACAGTAAGAGCCATATGAACATATCTGCCATCTCCATAGCAAACAAAAAATCTTCTTTTCATTTCTTAAAGTATGAACCAGCAAGAATCTCAATAGTGACGGAGTTACCGTTTACAGAAAAGATGACTGAAAGATAAGCAGTATATATATATAATTAGCATCATGTGAGCATTGTGTAACTTGACGTATAAGTATACATCCAGAAAGTTACATGCAAAATCACATAATCACCTTTGGGCAGAATACATGACATACAATTGTACACTTCCCATATGATAATGGTTATGAGAATATATTCCAATCTTTGTGAATTCATTACTTTGGGGCATATGAACCATTAGGATCGGTCACTCCTCCACTACACCATTATGTATCCCTCCATGAACTAATACACAATCACCTTCTTTGGGAGTATGACTATGGATTAGACTAGGAGACATCACAATCGATATACGAGATTGAAATTTCTCAAACCCAATCAAGTGTACCACTTTGGCGGTCACAACTCAATTGAATCTTTAAAACTCTCTCATACTAGGGATATAATCTTTATATCTCACATACATCATATACATGTGATTTTAACTTTAATAATATGGGCATCATATCAATCAAATCACATGCCATGCTAATTACACTACCTTATTGATTAATAAAATACAATAAAGTTTAATTTTTTTTATTAATGAATCACACTTTTATAATGTTTATGTGATAACATACTAGTAACCCAACACATGTATTTCCAAAAACATAGAAAATACAAGAAAAATATGCAAAAAATACAATAAAAATTCACATATTGAGGGCTTTGTATGTATTTTTAAATCTATAAAATCATCAAATATATAAAATAAATACACCACAAGATAGAACATGGCAATATGAATCCAATGCCACCAACCACGCGCTGAACAGACACTCCACGCGCCCGCACGCGTTGCACGAGTGCGTGGCGCGTAGATCTCACGCGCGGCACGTGTTCGACGCCCGGGCGGCGCATGGGGGCACGTGCGGCCTCCTCCGGCGACGCGCCACCCACGGTTTTCTTCTTCTCATCAAGCCCAATCCGAATATATAATTTAATTTAATTTTTATTGAACGAAAAATTTCGAAAATCTCAAATTATGGCAAAATCCTTTGCATTCGTGTTCTAGGATTATGGAGGCTCCGATACCACATATTGGGCGCAAATTGCGCAACCCCAAGATCTCCATAACTAGGACAAGAACATGCATAATTGAGTAGAAAGATTAACGCACATATTTTAGGATCCATTGTTCTTGAAGCGAAAGTGGAAACACAATGTTCCACGCGCAAGTCCTTCTCCTCTATTGCCCTCTGTATTACTGGCTCAATGAGGCGGCCCCTTACGTGTAGCGTTAGGTAAACGCCCATTAGGTGATGATACAGGTAAGAATTAGGGTTAGAGGAGAGACTTGAGCACTATTTATAGAGTTTCCAGCCAGGCCCCCTCATTACGGGCCAGGCTCAACTCGGCCCACACTAGCCAGCCTCATATTAAACTAATTAAGAAACCTTCTATTTCACATTAGACCGGCCATGTTTTATGGTAGCCGTACAACTGTAAATTATAATATCAATTAATGTAGTCCACATTAGGAAAACTCTTATAGTGTCAACTTCGGTTGGCATGGGGTGTAGGCGTCAATGTCGATCTCCTCTACATCGACCCCCACAGCATCCGCAGGACCACAAGGCCCGGATGAAGCTCCATTACGCCAATCTCACCAACCCTCCTCTCTCTGCCATTGGATTGACACGATCTCCCCCGATTAGGTCTACAATATCGCCGCCCAGTTCCACGTGGCGGTTTCCGAGATCCCTGATTACACTGCCCACGTCGTTGCCACCGGCGCTCTCCACCTCCTCGAGGCCATGCACCCTCACGTCGCTGCCACCAGCCGCAGCCACATCCGTTACTGCCAGTCCGGGTCCTTGGAGATGTTTGGATTGACCCCATTGCTGTAGTCGGAGATCACTCCGTTCCACCCGAGGTCCCCCTTCGCCACGTCCAGGTGCGCCGCACACTGGTACACCGTGAACTATCGCGAGGCCTATGGGCTGTTCGCATGCAACGGGATCCTGTTCAACCACGAGTCCCCGTGGAGGGGCGAGAACTTCATGACCAGGAAGATCACTCGGCAAGATCGGTCTGCAGAGCAAGCTGTTCCTGGGAAATCTGCAGGCCTTCCGGGCCTGGGGGTTCTCCGGGGACTACGTGGATGCTATGTGGATGATGTTGCAGCAAGAAAAGCTGGATGACTGCGTGGTCGCAACGGAGGAGTCACACACGGTGGAGTTCTTGGAAGTAGCATTTGGGCATGTTGGGTTGAATTGGAGGGACGATGTGGTGATCGAGAAGGGGTACTTGAGACTGGCGGAGGTTGACAACCTGAAGGGAGTTGCGAGTAAGGCCAAGAAGGTGGTAGGTTGGAAGCCCAGGGTTGGGTTTGAGAAGTTGGTGAAGATGATGGTCGTTGAGGACATTGAATTGGCCAAGAGAGAGAACGTTCTTATTGATGCTGGGTACACGGATGCTCAGCAACAGCCTTGAGAATTTGGTACTTTCTTATCTCTGGAGGCTCTGTTTTTCTAATTATTTTTCTGTGCTCTTTTTTGGTTTTTTTTTTTAAGATCAGCTCGAAGCAAGTAAAGTTTTTATTGTTTAAGGTTTAAAGGGCTTGAGATGTTCTTGGGATGGCTATAGGTTCTTTACCAATTAAATGTCTATCTTGTTGGGTAGACCAATGAGCTCAAATGCCTCTTGGATTTGTTGTAACTCATCCTATTCATTAGCTTTCAATTAGTACATTTAGATTTGTTCATTTTCCTTGGTTTGCCTCATTCGAAGTTTCTACCTGTTCAAGTTTTGGATGAGCTTCAGATGGGTTGAAGCCTGTGTGTTTACTTTCTTTAGATCTGGTTAAATTCTGGAGATTGCAATATGTTGTGCGTAGGGGTGTCAAAAACCGAACTGAACCAAAAATCGAACCGGACTAAACCAAAAAATTCAGTTTTTTTCGGTTCAGTTCTCATTAAAAACCAAAATTTTTTTTATCAGTTTGGTTTTTATCAGTTAACTGAACCTAACTGAACCAACAAATCAATAAAAGCTTATTTTTTAGAAACGAAAAATATAAACAATATAAAAAAAGAAAAAAAACAAATGCAAAAATCGAAAACTAAAAGCTGAAAACCAAAAATCGAAAAACCAAACTGAACCGAATAGAACCAAAATTTTAGTTTGGTTTGTATTCGATTTAGGTTTCATTCAGTTCGGTTCAGAAGTTTTTCCTAACAATTCGGTTTGGTTCGGTTTTTCAAAAAAAATTGAACCGAACCAAACCGTTGACACCCCTAGTTGTGCACAAGAAAGAGAATGGACCAACCCTTTTGTGTTTGCGAATTGATAGGAAAGCAAGGGAAAATTTCTAAAAAAACGGCAGTAACTGGAAGTTCTGTTCTGTCATTTCATCTATTGATAGGTTTCCCAATGCTTGATACAATCCAATGAGATCTCGATCTGCTCGTTTTTGGTGTGGTCCCTTTGTTTGGGCTTTCAAACTTGGATGATTGTCCTTTTCATCGAAGAACTGTGTTTGTGTCGGTGCAACCATGTCTCCTTCATGAAGTTGAAGATTGAAGAGGATATCGAACTATTATAAGATCCAAAAGAACTTGTATTGGTTAATGCTGCATTGGGAAAGTATGGGGACTCTTGCAAAACTAACTGTCAAACATTTAAATATCCTCCTGTTGAAGTTACACATTCATAAAAGGATTTTATCAGTAGAGAGAAAAAAATTAAACAATGACATGACGGATTTTCTATAGGTCTGCATATTTATATTGGAGTAGGGTCTGCTGTCTTGTGTGGTGTGGTATGTTGAATTGGGATTATAGCATTTACCTGAGATGATGAGAAAGTCCCCCGAAGATTAATCAGTCGATAAATGATATTAGAGCATCTTCTTGATCTTTGTTGTCTAGTTTTATATAAGCTACATTAGAGTTATCATAATGGGTTATAAACTCATTTCTTAACTAATATTTAATGGGCCGAGTCATTATATGGGTAGTTATGTTTAGTAAATAGATCATAAATGAGTTCAAAATGGAAAAATCCAAAAAATTATAGATGTTAAATAGGTTTACAGTTTATGCAAATGTAACCTACCTTTATGAGTCCCCCTTCACCCTCTACAAGAAAACTCTCAGACTATTCTAAATTCAAAGAAGTTTTAGTGGGTTCGTAAGATCAGCTCGACTTCACCTTTATTAAAAATATCAAGACGGCTTCTTTTTTTCTCCATTGTTTTATTTTTATTTTTATTGTAAGTATTGTTAGTTGTTTATTGGAGTATATTTTTTCTTGGTTGCATTTCGCATTGTTATTTTTATATAATATTCTAATTTTAGTTCTTGTCATTGCAATTCCTAGTTATCATAAATCATCTTATTCATATCTTACATTTCATTTAATTAAAGTTTCGATTGCTCCATGTTATTTGTTGCTGAAATTTTATAAATTTACTACTAATTACTAAAAAATTTGAAAATTTTATACAATATTTGAAGCCAGTTCTTTAGCATCTTTTAGTCGAAATAGCGATATAACAAATACACACGAAGAGCTTTAAGTGGGTTAACTAGGTATATATTCATAGGTTGGATTATAAATGGGTCAGGTTGGTTATGAGTTGGATGTAGATTGGGTTGGGTATTGTCACTAAATTTTTATTATATGTAAATTAGTCAAAATTGGTTAAATTGATTAGTTTGGGTCAGATCATTTTTGACCTGACATGATCTACCCATTTAACGACCTTATGCTATGTATTATCATCAATGTTAATTGATTTCATTATGTTTTGATAACCAGATAGCCATCCGAAATCTATAGTGATGTGTAGGTGGATCATCCCGAAAATATCAAACAAAAGACTATATCTTCTTTACCGAGTACTCTTACTGTGATAGTCGGCAGAAGTGCAAGTATATTGAGGAACGCCATCAGGCTGTCGAAAGGATACAGTGAAAACTAGATCATGGAAAAGTACAAGCGTCTTCAACCCATCAGACATCTCCAAGCAAAAACCCATCGGACATCTCCAAGCAAAGAATAACTGAGGAACACGGTTAGCTTGAGGGAAGAATAAAGGCTGGTTCTCATGAAGCCCTTTTTCCACTGTTTTAACTTCTAACTACTTTAAAATGTGAAATTTTTGCAACTTTGTAATAGTCTCAGTAAGTGGATATACTGAATGGTAGGTTACAAATTAAGATGATAATAAGTGGGTTAAGATCACTACCACTAAACAATTCATCACATCACTAAATATATGAACTGTGCGAACTCGTTGTGTCTTCGAATCCAAACCTAGTGTCCTCTCTCTAACTCTCTTATCTTCGAGTGTGAATGTTAGCAAAATTGGATTGGCTTGTTGATCATTTAACCTGCCAATGACAAAAACACCGGTTTGAAGAAAAGCGCAGAAGAAATTAACAAAATATAAAACACAATCATAAAAAAGAGCACAATCCCTATGTCCCTTACATGGTAACATTCCTACCACGTAGTATTTAGTATGTGAAAATGATATGATATTCAAGTATTTTATATGAGCACCATATGTGATGTGGATTTTGATATAATAAGATAAATTCTCTTTGAGCAAGGGTTCTTATATGGATAAGTTGATAATGTGTGTATAAACACAGGCTTTACTTCTTCCTTTTAAAAGTATTGAAGATATAATTGATATTTGGGATACAATTGAATTCTCAAATTTGTAAACATCTAACATGTCCAGCAATTTGAAAGACAAGTCCTTATTGCCAAAATCCAGAGGAAAGTAATAATTTTCTTTGAATTCATTTTGGTATTCTATATTAGGTAAGATGGGCCAACGAATGTTCTCATTTGATCTCACATCCCTCCTGTTGGTACAATGTTAAATTATTAGGATGGGTGGAATCTCATCACAAAAATTAAAGTTTTTGATAGGCCATTTTTACTTATCTTTGCAACTCCTAGTCCGATAGTTACAATTGAATTGATTATCTTCATGTATGAGAGCAAAGTAAGGAATACTAAAATCAATATGTAAGATTGTTATGTTAAAAGCGAAGAACTTTACTTGATTATTTTTATCTTTATCATATTCATTGTGAGAGATACTTTGTCTCCTATCTCACGGTCAAACATCGCACAAGCAAAGAATATCAGACAAAGCTTGTAGAAGACAAGAGAGGCCACACCCAAAAAAGCATAGAAAAATGAAGAATATATATAGAGAGAGAGAATAATACGTCCTCAAAAATTTATTCAATCCAAGCAAACAAGCCAATAGACATACACAAATCCACGCGACCTTCCTGGAAAAAAACATATTGATTAGCCCTGGCTGCTTCTGACACTAGAAGCGGCATGATGTTCAACGAAGTCACCGTCCATATTGTGTCGCAGAAACTAGGTACCTTTGTGGCATCCCAAAATTCATGGCAACCTCTAGTTACATTAAAGTCTATGAATAGGTGATGGAAGTACCATTAAGTTATTTTATAGCCATTTAATCCATAATTTGCAATAAGATATATGGCCAAGCTTTTAATGGATAATTATGTGATATGAAAGAAAATTCTATCACGACCATGTGTTTTATAAGTAGGAGTTTATTGAATTATGAGTTCAAGATTTATGGCCAAGTGAACAAGAATGATCAAGTATTTATATAAATGGATAATTATTGTTGTTGGAAATGCATCCTATGTCCATGTGAGACGAAGGATTTTATTTGATGAGGAAATTATGTTTTTGACCATGAATTTTATAAGTTGGATTTTAATAAGCTATGTTGCAAAGTCTTTTGGCCATTTTATTATGCAATTGGGTATTTATTTAAATGAGGATTAAGATGTATTATTAAAAATAAACTTGGGCCATTTAAGTTTGGGCTTTAGGCCCAAGTGAGATGGGCCTAAAGTGGGCCATAAGCCCGGCCCATGTCGGCGCATGGAGGGGGAAGGAGGAGCCGCATGGCTTCCTCCAAGTGTATTCGGCAAAGGAGACACTTGTCTCCTTCTTAGGGACAAGTGTCCCCCGTGAAAAGTAAGAATGCATGCAATATATATACAACCCAAAAAGGAAGAGAGAGAGAGGGAGTGGCTGATGGTGGGGCTGTCGTCCAAGAGAGTTGCGAGAGAGAGAGAGAGAGGGTCGCCGAGAGGGAGAGAGGAACCGAGGAAGAAGGAGCCGTCGCCGCCCGTTCGCCGTCCGTGTGCCGTCCCTTTTGCTGTCATCCGCTTGGTCCTAGAGGCAAGCTGGGATTGATTTCTACTCTTGCATGTGTGTCTTGCATGTGTGGTTGAATTCTTGGATGTTTAGAGGCTAGAAATCGAAGTACATGAGGTTTGCTCTTGGAGATGCTTGCTGTTTTCGCATGAACTGCCTGACCCAGAATCTTGTGAAGGCTTGAATGCATGTTTCGAGTTGGATTTTGACTTTGATTCCTTCATAAAATTTGTAGCCAACATCTTAAACTACAACATACTAAAATTTGGGACAAAATGGTGGATATTTAAGGGGTCAATCCCTCTTCCGACGAAGACACTAGATCTGGAACTGCTTCACTGACCTCTCGGTAGTTTTGTGGGTTGCATGTCGATTTTGACTAAGAATATCTCTTTTACTTCTTCATGAAACTTGTAGAGAACATCCTAAGTATTAAAATACTCCAATTTGAAGTAAAATGAGCAAGTTTAGCCTAGTGAATCGACTTACTCTTGAAGACGGTAAATCTGGAGATACCGTACAGGACATCCGAGACTTCATGGACTCATATGGTGACTATTATTTGGAAATTTGACTTATATCCCTTAATTAAAGTTGTAGGGGACCTCTTTAAGTAAAACATATCCAAATTTCAGAGGAAACGAATAAGAATAAGGGGGTGAAAAATCGATATTTCGGAGATACCTACACTGGACGTTTCGGTGCTAGAATCAGAAGCTTCGGATGACTATAGAAAATTATCTAGAACTAATCTGGCCTAGATGTCTTCATGAAAAATATTATTTAGTGTCTTAAATATAACCTGATAAAATTTCATAATTTTCGGAGGTCATTTGGGTATTTTAAATGAATTATTTCAAAAACTGCGCATTCTGTTTCTATCCGAAATTGCATGCTGTATTTGTGTGAATTATATCTCCTTGTGTGAAACTCTTTTGGGCATGTGTTTTACATGAAATTGTTATCTTATTGACTTGTCTATCACATGTCTTAATTTCATGATTTTTGAGAATCATATGTATATTTAATTCAAATATTTTCTAAAATGGTACAAGCTAGAATTTAATAAACTTCAAAGAGGCATGATAAATGGACTATTTTAAATTATTTGGACTCCATGAAATGTATTGTTATGAATGATTGTGTCTTGCTGCATGTATGATGATGATTGGAGATGCATGTATGAATTCAAAGGATGAAAATGATCTTGATTGCCATCACATCACATACCATGTTAAAATTGAACTATAATTGAAGATGTGAATTGAGATAAATGAGAAGGTCGTCGGAGGTGTGAGCCGACGATTCCCCAGGAGTGTCGAGATGCCTGGTGGTATGTCGGTACGTAATTCCAGAGGGCAGGGGAAACCATTTTTATGGCAAGCCTCGGAGATTCCTCGGGAGTGTCGGGATGCTCGGTGGTATACAGTACGTAATTCCAGGGGAGGCCTGGTGGTATGTCGGTACATAATTCCGGAAGCTCGGCAGGTATTGTGCCGAGGGATACCTCGCAATGCTAGATGGAATGCGAGATGCCTGGCTAGAAGGGTACGGCCAATTGCCCGGTATGTATTGTGCCGGAGGATCCTCGTGATGCCAGTTGGGATATGAGATGCCCGGAGAGTGGGGGTGCCAGATGCCCGGTGGGAATTGTGCCGGAGGGTTCTCGCAATGCCAGGATTGGGTGCGAGTGATGAATGTGGGATGCAAATATTGGTCCCGGGAAAGAGAAATGTGGCGGTTCAATATGAAAAGATGAAATCATGAAATTGAAATTGAAATATGCATGATGATATATATGCATGACATGATGATAAGTGCATGGATGCATGGTAACGATGACGGCACATGTGAAATGATGATGATATGTGCATGGATGCATGGAAATGATGATGGCATATGTGAAATGATGATGATATGTGCATGGATGCATGGTAACGATGATGACACATGTGATATAATGATGATGAGTACATGGATGCATGGTAATGATGATGGTACATGTGACATGATTATGGTAAGTATATGACATGATGATGATGACTATATGATGATGTATGTACACGAGTTATGATGACATGTGCATGATATCAAGGTAAATTGTGTATGGATGCTTTAATGACATGTAATGCTATGATTGTGATGATTGTGTGGCATGATGCATTGAGTGGTTTATTGATCCTTTACCTGCTGAGTGGCTATACTCACCTTTTCGGGGACCAACATTTCAGATTAGTAGATGGATCGAGCGGTTGGATATGATCGCGAGGAGAAGGATAGCAAAAGAGGGAACTTTTGGACGCCGACACTGGTTGATGGACCTTAAGCATACAATTGTGGGAGGAGATGTCGGTCATCTTTTGAAGTATAGCCGAGTATAGAAGACTGCAGCATTTTGATGTACCGATGAATGATGTCCATCTGCTTTAAGTAAATAAAAGTGTGCGGCTTTTACTTATAAATGTTTAGTTGGTGTGCATCGTTTTCTGAATTTAGGGAACGGAGTTGTTGGATGTGCTTCCGTATATAAATTGCGCAAGGGATTGATGAAAAAAAGAAAAAGAAAAAGGTAAACCCTCAGGTTGTATGGACTCGTTGCAATTGAAATGGTATCGGAGTGACATGTTATTAGGAAAAGTTAATGGTAAGCGAACTGTGGTGACCCTAATCGGATCGGGGGCCGTCGAGAGGTGCCACAGCCTTGCTCTCTCACCTGGTGTGTGTGGAGTGCTTATCAATGCAAACCCACGTGAAGGATGCCAAGGTGAAGCTAGCAAGGATCCAAGAGTTTTTCACTCAATATAGACCGTCCGAAGCCACAGAGTGGTCGGGGTGGCTCCTCTGAGCCATGTACTACGCCGAGGAATTCATTGACAAGTTCCACCTCAGAGAGGCCCGTGACAGGCACAAGGCCCTCCACATGGCCGCATGGCCGCTCGCCGCACTCGTCTCCAAGTACAAGCTGTGGAGGGACCTGTCCATTCTGGTGAGTAAGATGGAAGAGTTGTGTAATGATCAGTTCTTGAAGGGGCAGTGCGAGGGCGAGAGCAAAAAGAAACCTGCTAGTTCCTCCTCCCATGCTAGTGCTCCATGGCAAGGCCAAAAAATCGCGAGGCTGACTAGTTACTGGGATCGGCAAGCGCCGACAAACTTCTCATGTCACGAGGATGAGGAGAGGCAAATAATTGAGTGGCTCAAGGCAGTAAGGTACACAGAGATTTCGATTTGGGGCGAGCAAGGAACCGGCAAGACGTTCCTCGCGAGATGGGCCTACGGCCAAGCGAAGTACATGGGCTATAAGTGGCGCGCTTGGGTCCACGTCTCGCCTAGCATGGACAAGCGGGAGTTCCTGCTGGAGATACTGAATCAAGTCGAGAATCTAGCGGGGGACGAGAAGGACATGGATATAGAGGACATAGCGGCAAAGCTGCGCGGGAAAGTGGCCCAGTTAAATAAATTCCTCGTAGTGTTGGATGACATGCAGCATTCCGGCTGGTGGTCAATCTTGTATAAGTTATATATTACCTTTCGAGGTACGCAAACCCGCGTAATTACCACAACTCAGGCCCAGGAGATAGCCAACTACATGAGCCTACGTACGTGGCCGATCAAGCTAGAAAAATTGGGCGATAATGAAAGCCAGAGGTTGCTCGCTTGGAATTTACATAGAGTACCCGATGGTAAGAGACTCTCCAGTAAGGAGAAGGATATCCTAAACCTGTGTCGTGGCTTGCCGCTCTGTATATCCTTACTCGGTGGGTTTCTGTCCAATGCTGGGGAGCATGAACGCGCAACGTTGGCGAAAGAGGGTTCTACGATGGCATTGTTGGATATACTACAATTGAGTTGCCATAAATTGCCGGTCCATCTAAAACCGTGCTTCATCTACATGGCTTTGTTCCCCTTAGCATTACCTATCCCGACAAGAAGGCTAGTGAGGCTGTGGTTGGCTGAGGGCTTATTGGATTCGCATTGTTACGACATAGAAAGGGAAAGGAGAAGGGCGCCCGAGGATGTGGGACAGACATTCATTCTGGAGCTTGCGGATAGGAATGTGATTGATGTGGTGAGTTGGAGGGCGGATGGATCCCCCAAAGCTTGCCAAATGCTCACCTCTTTGTATGACGTGATCTGCCCGATCGCGATGAGCAAGGGTCTCCTCCACATACATGCCACTAGTAAGTCGAAAGATGGGAATGACCGTGACCCAACCAGCCAGCAACAACAGCTGCTGGCCCAACCGCGGGAAAGAACCAAGATTCGGTGGCTTGTGGAGCACACGGACATAGTCACAGACAATTGCGGCAGCAGCTACGCCGATTTGAACCTCGGCCACGTCCATTCGTTTCTTTCGTTCTACCAGAGGAGAGGCATGCTCACCAAAGACATCAGCACGTTTCTTAGGAAGATGACGTCCAAGACTGACTATAGCTTGCTAAGGGTGCTTGATTTGGAGGGTGTGTATAAGCCATCCTTAGATGGTGTGCTCCACGAGCTGGTGCTCCTAAGGTACCTAGGATTGAGATCCATGGTATTGGAATTGCTCCCAAGCGCCATTGCGGATCTGCAACATCTCGAGACTCTTGACATAAAGCACACCAACATCACTTTGCTGCCGAGTTCCTTGTGGAAGGCAAAGAACTTGAGGCACCTGCATCTTAACTGGTTCTACATCGACTTGAAGAACATCCTCAGGGCTTGTAGCAACAATGTCAATGCCTTGACTCAACTCCAAACCCTAAGCGGGCTGGTTATCGGTGAGGTCAAGGACAACTTGATGAGGGACCACATGGACAGCTTGACCACACTCACCACGCTCAAGCTTTTCCTGCAACGCTCGAGTGTGGACACGCCAGGGGCTGCAGGAGAAGCAGTAGCTGATTGGATTAGCTCAGGCTAAAAAATCTCCAGTCCTTGACCTTTGGGGTAATCCGAGCGGTCAAGCCCACCAAAGAAGACAAGCCTGCGGAAGAAGCTGGACCCCCAAAAGAAGCCGAGCCCACGAAAGAAGACGAGCCCACTGAAGAAGATGAGCCCGTGACATCGTCGATAGGCCCGTTACCGAAATTGTCGTTGGCTGAACGACATCGCGAACTGTTGGAGCTCTACTTGCTGGGCCAACTCAACAAACCCATTTGGACACAGCTCTTGCCAGTCTCGCTCCGGGTTTTGACTCTATCGGGTTCGAAGGTCGAAATAGACATGATACCCGAGTTGGGTGGTCTTCTGAGGAACCTGAGGACACTTAGGCTCTTGGCCAATTCTTTCCTAGGCACTCGTCTCAGTTTCGTCAAAGATGGGTTCCCGAGCCTCATGATCTTGAAAATTTGGAAGCTACCTCAGCTTGAGAAGGTGGTTATTGAAGAAGAAGCGATGCTACATCTCAAAGAACTCGAGTTTAGGCACCTCGAGGGGTTGCAAACTGTTGAAGGGATCAAGGAGCGCGGGGAATTGGAGATTATTTTTGTAGTATCCCAAAGCGATGCTCTTGTTAAAAAACTCGAGGGCCAAATAGGAAAGAAGACAATTCTATGTTTTGAAAAAGACATCAAGAGGCCCTAATCCTCGGACGATGACAAAGGCAACAGGTATGGAACAATATTAATCAAACATGTTCTTTACGCATGATGATGAAATTGTTTTTGTAGGCTTGATAATTTCAATTAGTTACTTATTAATTATTTAAAGAATGATAAAAATTAGGGACAAAAATGGAGAGATGCCCTATCCGTGCATTGAAAAGGAAAGGCCTTAATTTGTGGATGACGACGACAAGTATGGGATAATATTAAATCTTAGCATGTTCCTTACTCATGAAGATGAAAATGATTTTGTAGACTTGATAATTTCTTATGAGTGATTAAAAAGAACTACAATGATTTTTATCAAATAAGAATTACCTTGACTTATTCCATGAGACCAAGCCAATACATATTACGAATCTATGAAAGCTATTTGAGTCCTACTAAAAAATATAACATAAATGGTCCCATCACTTGTAAAATGAGTTTGAAGTATACTTTTTCTGTTCATTATCACAACATAAAATCACGTGGGCAGTTTAACCTTTGTAGAACCTAATGTTGGATTCAAAAGTAGCCTTCAGAACCAGCCTTACTCTCCATAGCTTGCGCATATCGAGTGAGCCTTTCACCTAGCTCACATACAAGACACTGAAGAAGAGATAACGATATTTTTTTACACTAGTTAAGACCTCTCATTTGTGTACCGTATTTTAGTTTAAGAAAAGAAGCTTCTTGCATAGGAACAATTCTACAAAGTTGCTTCCTTTTTGCCATTGGGAGTACTATTAGGAAATTTATGTGCATGTATCATGTGAAGCTTTATTTATTTAGTAGTTTCTCGTTTTCCACAGTGATGATGATAATGAGGCAACAGATTCTCCTTGAATACAAGTTACTACAATGATCTTTGGAGTTGAACATTTGTATATATCGCTTTTCTCTGTCACTTGGTGAGTGAATAAACAATTTTATGTAATGGTTATATTATGTGATGAACTGATGTGATGATATTCATTTAATGCATAAGATACTCTTTCTTCAGTCCTTAGCATCTATGTCGGCATACACTTAGTCCAATGAGGTAAGACATGCACTGCATCGGTGAAAAAAAAAAGTGGCAGCTTAGTTGAAGATTAGGGAGTCACAATTGATGAGTGCATGGCATGAGTCATGAGCTAAATAACTAAATGAATCAGCCATAAGCTTTAAAATGAAAAAACATATAAGAGGATGGAAGAAATGGAAACATTAGATACCAGTATAATTAACATCAATCAGATGCCAATGCCTATGTTGAAGAGCCTCCTAGACCGGTCAGAGAACTTGCAAGCCTTCATCTGTTCATGGCAATTTGGAAAGCTTTTGCTCAATGACCTGCATCAAAACCACACACACATGTATATTTACCAATAATAAAGAAGTCAAAACCATCTTAGATAGTTAGAGTTGGAGGGCGATTTCGTCCCATTCTGCAAAAGCAAAACTATCCAAAACAAAGCTTTTCAAGAATGACGTCACGGTGCTTTTCCACCTATGAGATTTTATGCTTGACTGCTGAGTAAAGTTGAGGCCAAACATGTACCTCCACGTCATCCCCGTTGCCGTAGTCCGACACCTCCCCGTTCCACAACGGTCCCCTTTTGTCGCATCCAAGTGCGCTGCGTGCGTACTGGTACATCGTGAAATATCGCGAGGCCTACGAGTTGTTAGCGTGCAATGGGATCTTGTTCACCCAGGAGTCCCCGCGGCGGGGCAAGAACATCGTGACCAAGAAGATCACCCGGGTTGTGGGGCAGATCAAAATCGGGCTACAGAGGAAGCTGTTCTTGGGGAATTTGCAGGCCTTCCGAAACTAAGGGTTCGCGGGGGACTACTTTGATATTTGGTCCCTTTGACTAAATAAAGAAAAAAATAAAAAGGAAAAATTTCAAATAAAAACTTAAAGCGCCATCATTTTGGTAAATAAGAATTTGAAGTTGATTTTATTTCAAATAAGATAAATAAAATTCTTAAGTGACAATATCGATTTCAAAGAAAAGCTTAACGTTGGTCAAAAGCATTTTTGTCCTTTACTCATCTTACTCAATTCTAGTTTCCTTTTTTTTTCAATAAAAAAATAGGCTTAAAAAAAGACAAGCTAAAACTTGAAAAAAAATAAAAACTCCCGCCCGTGGCTGCTAACCCCATGGCTGGCGGGGCGTTGGCCATGGCCGAAGAGGTCGCAGGTGAGGGCCCCGCTCTCACCAAAATTGGGAGAGGATTGTGGCCCTTTCGGAGGGGTCGGCGAGATCGCAAAGAGACCCGAGCAAGTCGCTGTTTCACCACGACTTGGCTCTGCTGCTCCCTTCATTCTCCAGGAACCCGCTCACCAACACCTCCAGGTCGTGCTCGCTCCACGGCTAAAACCTCCCCCGAGTACCCCAATTTTCCTCTGACAGAAAATTCTCCGTCATCGGCGTGCGCACCGTGCAATACATGACACACGGCGTCGTAAGGCGATTCCACTAGCCCCAATCGACCGCCGTTAGAACGCCCCCAAGGAACTCATATTGATGCTCCAAATAGATTTCACAAAACGTAAAGAAGCCAATCGATTGAAAACGAACTCAAGTCAATCCAGCAACAACGTAACTCAATTCGACAGCGGAGACCTAAAAAACGAACTAAAAAGATCCGTGCTGAACGGGAAATTCTCGGGAAAAACCCTGAGAAAGCAATCGATTGAACGAATTCCGCAAAATTCGGCGTCTCGGAGCTCAATTCGAAAACAGAGATCAACCCCCCTAAAAAAAAATAAAAAATACCGAAGGCCTCTAGGTCGATCAAAAATAGATTTTTTTTTTTTTTTATTGCAGATTCTGAAACTCAAATTTCTTTCGCCTTTTTTCAGCTTCAATTTCGGGAGAACAGAAAAACCAGACACCAACTGCCATGATTCTCGAGTTCCATTTTCTGGAATTTCCCTTTCGACGATTTCGTGCAAATTTAGGGTCCATTTGTTTTGTGGAAAATAATTTTCAAGAAAACGTTTTCTAAATTTTCCCACGTTTGTTTTAGAAAAAATGAATTGCTTGGAGAAAACATTTTCCTTGAAAAGAAAAAAGCATTCTAAAAGAGGGGAAAATGTTTTTCACTTTTGAAAAATTAAAAACATTTTCTTCACTTGATCTCTTTTATCTCACACCCTGAAAATCCTCACTTCCTCCTCCTCCTCCTCCTCTTCCTCCTACTGCTTCTTCTTCTTCTTTTTATTTATTTATTCAAATAAATCGAATTATTTTCTTTTTCTTTTTCTTTTCTTTTTTTTTCCTCTTCTTCTTTATTGGCCGGTTGTCGGCCACAACAACAACGGTCGATGACCGGCCTATGGCAAGCTCAAGCTCAAGCTTGCTAGATTGGCAAGCGCGAGTGTTGAGCTTGAGGCTCGCCGATTTGGCGAGCGATGAGGGCGGCGAGCTCAGTGCTAGCCAGATTGGTGAGTGTGAGCCTTGCCACAAGCTTGTGCTTGTCGACCTCGGGCCTCGCCAATGGGCAAGCTTCGAGCTCGATATCCTCACCGCTCGCCAGATTGGCAAGCCTTGAGCTCGACGCTCTACAAAGTTAGGCGAGCCTCACCTGTGGCTGGCGACCGGCCGAGAAGAAGAAGAAGAAGAAGAAGAAGAAGAAGAAGAAGAAAATTAAAAAAAAAATTAATAATTGACTTCTAAAAAATAAAGAATAATTAAATAAGCTATTTTCAAACAAATAAAAAATAATGAAAATCCATTTAAAAAAAATGAAAAAGAGCGTATAGAGGAAACAAATTTCCTTACCAAATAGCGGAAAATATTTTTCACTTCATTTTCAAGCTTCACTCGAATATCGGAAAATAATTAAATTTTCCTTGAAAATGGCTTCTTGGAAAATATTTTCTAGAAATGCCATATTTTTCACAAAATGAACGGACCATTGATTTCGAGCAAGTCCTCGCCAAGGCACCCACAGTCCTACCAGATCCAAGCGAGCTTAGGCGCCGCCAAGGTCGGCGAGCTTAAGGTTCACCCGTGGGCCGGTCGACAATGCAGAGGAAGTTTGAAAATGAAAAGGAAAGAAAGAAAAAAAGAAAAGGAAAAGGAAAAGAAAAGAAAAGAATTAAATAATTAAAAAAAATCTTGTTTTTTAAAAAAAAAAAAAAGAAAAATAAAAAAGAGAAAACAAGTAAAGATAATTAAAAATTCAATTTTTTAAATTAACAATTTAAGAATTATTAAAAATTTGATTTGTGTTTTGTCTGAATTAAAGTTATGAGATTAAAATAATTTTCCAATGACGTCCAAATATTTAAAAATGTTTTCAATCATATATCACCAAACAAAAGGAACTCAACCGCATTCTTGAAAAATGCTTTTCAAGAAAGCCTTTTTTTTTTTTTTTTTATCATTGAGTTTTCGCAAAATAAACTTACTCTAAAATACATATATAATACCAATTAAAAAAAAATCGTATCATCCCAGATAGTTGGAGGCCAATTTGGTCGCCATTCTGCAAAAGCAAAACTGTCCAAAACAAATCTTCTCAAGGATGATATCAAGGTCCTTTTCGACCGATGAGATTTTATACTCGATTGCTGAGTAAACTTGAGGCCAAACATGTTCTTGGAAGCTTCCTTTGGGTAAAAAAAACCAACAAGCTTTGTGACGATTTTGGCACTGTCGGCCGTATTGTCCATATCTTTTATGTGAGCTTCTTCTGTAATTGCTCGGTGAGCCTCCGCCTTTCAAGACGAAGATCTTGTATGTTGTTCAAAACAATAAAATCTCGGACTTGATATGTTCCTACTGTGAATATAACAAAGGCAACTAACGTTTCCTATTGTTTGAATTCAGTATTTTGAAGCATTGCTCAAGTTCAGACAATCTTCCCGAGCTTGATTACATCGGGTGAATCTCTCCCCAAAAAAGGACAACTTCCTGAGCTCTACCTCCATGTAGAGAGTCTGTAGGATCACCTTTAAACAGAAGGAAAAAGTGGCCCCGGTGAACTAATGAGATATTGCATTCCTTCCACAGTTTGACGATCTCCTTCTGCAAGTTTTTGTATTGCGAAAACCATTCCAAAGGACTTCTTCTATCATCTTCGATTGGATACGAGACAACATCCATAGCATGTTTTGTAGGCACAATGACATGTGGTTTTATATGCTGTACCTATCAATCACAAGGGGCCACAGCGATCAAAATGCGTGTATGTTGACAAAACTTCCGTATCTAACATGAGTCACCGAACACCTAGTCTATTCTCCAAATATCAAAGGACTCTATATTCAAGTGAATGGTTCTCCAAACTTACTTGCATGGCCACATCTAAGTATGACAAGACTCATGTAGGCCAACACCATAGCTGCGCAATATCACCGCACTGGCCATCATTTCTCATTTGTGCAAAGAAAGCAATGGTCAATCTATAGTATGTTTTCCAAAAATAGTAATGTTTTTGGTTTATTCTTGTATAGCATTTGGAGGATGACGATGTTGAAAAATGATCCATTTATTGAAAAAATATCTAGTCCAAACTTGAGAACCTAGAATTACGCGAGAAGCAAGAAACTTAGGACAGTGACGGAAAGCTGTTGAAGAACATCCAGCACTCAAGTTGAATTAGAAAAGCTTAGCTTAGTCAAAATACGTGGCTAACAAAAGGTTAAAAAAGTTCAACTGTATATGAGCTATCTTCTAAGGCGGTTGTAATGCTGATTAAATGGAATTGCTCTATAAATAGAGCTCGTTAATGTAATACTACGTGGAGGCATTGTGGACGGTGCTGCAGCAAGAAAAGCTGGACGACTATGTGGTCAAGACGGAGAAGTGGCACACGGTGGAAGAATTCTTGGACGTGGCGTTTGAGTTTGTGGGGCTGAATTGAAGGGACCATGTGGTGATGGATAAGAGGTAGTTCAGGGCAGCGGAGGTCGACAACCAGAAGGGAGATGCAACTAAGGCCAAGAAGGTGCTGGGTTGGAAACCCAAGGTTGGGTTTGAGAAGTTGGTGAAGATGATGGTCGACGAGGACGTTGAATTGGCTAAGAGAGAGAAGGTTCTTGTAGATGCTGGGAACATGGATGCTCAGCAGCAGCCCTGAGAATTTGGTGCTTCTTATCTTATTCCGCTCCGTTTTTCTTAAGTCCTTTTTTCTGGGCTTTGTTTTGGTTATTTATTGGAAGATCAGCTCGAAGCAAGTGAAGTTTTCTTTTTCCAAGGTTTAAAGTGTTTGAGATGCTCTAGGGATGGTCTGTCTTGTTGGGTAGACCAATGAGCTCAGATATCCGTTCGATTATTCATTTGTTTTCAATTAGTACATTTAGATGTTTTCATTTTCCTTTGTTTGCCTCATTTGAAGTTGCTACCTTCTTGTTCAAGTTCGGATAAGCTTCAGATGATTTGAAGCCTGTATGTTTCCTTTCTTTAGATCTGGTTAAGTTCTAGAGACAGCAATATGTTGGGCACAAGAAAGAAGAGAAAAGTACAAAAAAAGTCATAAACCTATTGCATTTGTATCAATTCAATCATAAACATTTCAATTAAACTAATTTAGTCCCAAACATTTTCACATTGGTACAAATTCAATCAATTCAGCTAATTTATGACGGAAATGGTTCACGTGGACTTTGATGGTCTTACATTGTATGACCGGCGCTAATGTGGATAAATTTTATAAATTTTAAATATTTTAAGAATTTTTTTAATTTTTTTTAATTTTTTAATTTTTTTTTCTTTGTCTTCACCTTTTGGTCAATGAGGTTGTCAACTGACCATTGCCAATGACAAACTAGTTTGGGTAAGGGCCTCGGCACCCTTGCTAGCCACAGGAGAAGGTGTCGGGCCCTGTCTAGATTGAGGCGATGGCTGAAACCCTCGCCTTTTGACCTGCGAGGGGGGTGAGGACCTCCACGCCCTCGTTGGCCACGGGTGAGGGTGCAAAGGCCCTCGCTCATGGTGGTCGAGGGTTTGATGCCTCAGGTGAGGGCACATAGTGTGGCACCCCGAACCACCTTAGGTCGCCACAGGCACCTATTGCTACAACTAATGAACACTAGTTACATCTCTTTGTAGAAGCGTCGTAGTTCATAGACATTTTTTTTTTTTTTGAAAATGGTCCCAGCGCGACTCATTAGCGAAAGCAAATTTTAATATCGCCATCTCTCCCTCCAACAATCATGATACAATGCACACCACTAAGTACCATAGGAAAAGATAAAGCCATGCCACTTTTATTTACATATTTTCATGATGGATTTTTCTCGAGTCGATACAACAAAAGAAAGCCAAGATTTTCAGCTACACTTGGCCACATCCCAAAAAGATACTACAACCCCTAAAGTGATCACGTGGCGTCCTCCATCTAACAGCAGCGGCTACTCCCAAAAAGAACATTAGCTCTTTACCCCTCACGCGGCCATCACACCAATCCTGGTGCGTTGGGCGGGGGTGGCGACAATATCCCCCTAAACACTCCGTCTCGGCGGACATGAACTGACAGAAACTCCTGAATAATGGGGCCCTCAGCCAGGCCTACATCATACATAACCAGCACTTGCACTCGCACAAAAGTCAGTCCAGGGATGAGGATGCAGTCGATCTTCGAACACTCTACCTCTACATCTGATGGGAGGCCATAGAAGGTGCCTTGCGTGACGGTAGGAAGCGGCATCTTTCTAATCTGAAATGTTGGTCCCTGAAAGGATGAGTACAACCACTCAGCAGGTAAAAGATCAATAAACCACTCAATGCATCATGCCCCACAATCATCACAATCATAGTATCACATGACATTTAAGCATCCATGCACAATTTACCTTGATATCATGCACATATCATCATACCTCATGTACATACATCATCATATAGTCATCACCATCATGTCATACACTTACCATCATCATGTCACATGTACCATCATGCCATAGGTGCACATACATCCATGCACTTACCATCATCATTACCATGCATCCATGCACTCATCATCATCATATCACATGTACCATCATCATTATCATGCATCCATACACACATCATCATCATATCATGCATATACCATCATGCATAATTCAATTTCAATTTCTCAATTTCATAATTTCATTTTGGACCGCCACATTTCTATTTCCCGGGACCAATGTTTGCATCTCACATTCATCACTCGCACCCCACCTGGCATTGCGAGAACCATCCGGCACAATACCTGCCAAGCATCCTGCAGAATACCTACCAAGCATCTCGTACCCCAACTGGCATCACGAGGCATCCCTCGGCACAATACCTGCCGAGCTTCCGGCTCCCCCACTCTCCGGGCATCTCGAAACTCCCGAGGACCCTCCGGCAACCGGCCATTCAAGGCCACCGGGCAACCGGCCGTACCCTTCTAGCTAGGCATCCCGACACTGCCGGGGCATCGTCGGCTCACACCTCCGACGGCCTTCTCACTTATCTCAATTCACATCTTCAATTATAGTTCAATTTTAACATGGCATGTGATGTGATGGCAATCAAGATCATTTTCATCCTTTGATTCATACATGCATCTCCAATCATCATCATACATGCAGCAAGACATAATCATTCATAACAATACAATTCATGGAGTCCATACAATTTAGAATAGTCCATTTATCATGCCTTTTTAAAGTTTACTAAATTCCAGCTTGTACCATTTTAGAAAACATTTAAATTAAAAACCATATGATTCTCAAAAATCATGAAATCAGGACATGTGATAGACAAGACAATAAGATAACAAATGCATGAAGAACACATGCCCAAAAGAGTTTCACACAAGAAGATATAATTCACACAAATACAGCATGCAATTTCGGATAGAAACATATTGCGCAGTTTTTGAAATAATTCGATTAAAATACTCGAATGACCTCCAAAAATTATGAAATTTTACCAGGTTATAACTAAGACCCTAAAGTAGATTTTTCATGAAGACGTCTAGGCCAGATTCGCTCTAGATAATTTTATATAGTCGTCCGAAGCTTCTGATTCTAGCACCGAAACGTCCAGTATAGCTATCTCCGAAATATCGAGTTTTCACCCACTTATTCTTCTTATTTTCCTCTGAAATGTGGACATGTTTTGCTTCAAGAGGTCTACTACAACTTTCATCAAGGGATATAAGTGAAATTCCCAAAGAATAGCCACCATATGGGTCCAAGAATTCTCGGGTGTCCAGTACCGTGTTTCCAGATTTACCGTCTTCAAGAGTAAGTCAATTCACTAGGATACACTTGCTCATTTTACCTCAAATATAAGTATGTTAGTATTTAGAATGTTCTCTACAAGTTTTATGAAGAAGTCGAAGGGAAATTTTCGGTAAAAAGCAACATGCAACCCACAAAACTACCAAAAGGTCAGCAAAGCAGTTCCAGATCTAGTGTCTTCGTAGGAAGAAGGTTTTGCCCCTTAAATCTCAACCATTTTGACCCAAATTTTAGTATGTTATAGTTTGAGATGTTTTCTACAACTTTCATGAAGGAGTAAAAGTCAAAATCCATCTCGAAACATACATACAAGCCTCCACAAGATTCTGGGTCAAGCGGTATACACGAGATCAGCAAGCTTTTTCAAGAACCAACCACACTAGCTTCGGTTCCTTACCTCTAAACACCCAAGAATTCAACCACACATGCAAGACACACATGCAAGAGTAGAAATTGATTCTAACTTGCCTATAAGATCAAGCGGACGGCAGCACACGGACGGCACATGGACAACGAACGGGTGGCGACGGGTGGCGACGGGCGGACGGCTCCTTCTCTCGGCTCCCCCTTCTCTCTTGCCACTCCCTCTCTCTCGCAACCTCCTCTCTCTCTCTTTGGCTTGGCCAAATCCTCAACCGGCCACTCTCTCTCCCCGTTTTGTTTCCCCAAATTCCCATCATTATCAATGATTAAGGGCCACCCACAATGGCCAATGCATGGGACTCTCTTTTTGCCACTTGGCAAAGCTCATGCAAGGCGGGCTTGGGCTTGGGCTTGGAAGAAGTGGGCCGGCCACTCCTCCCCCCCTTGGTCGACGGTCACACTCCTTGGGCTTCAATGGGCCGGCCATTCGGCCCACCAAGAGTCCAAGCTATTGGGCCTAAGGCCCAACCTAATTAAAATCAATTTCAATCTCCTTTTTAAATACTAATTAAATCTTATTGAACTAAAGTACTATAGGGTAAAATTAAATAACTAAACACTTAGAATCACATTTCCATAGATTTTAATTCACGATACATATGGCCAAAGATAAGTCATCCTCTTCCAAGATTTATCCATTTAGACTTGGCCATAGATCTCAATACAAGACATTAATTGGAGCACCCCTAATGACTAGCAAAGAATTTCAGGATGCCACAATTCTCCCCTCCTTAGAGAATTTCGTCCTCAAAATTAGACACCACTCGTGCCTTCTTGAAACAAGTAAGGGTACTTTTCCTTCATTTGATCTTCACTTTCCCATGTGGCTTCTTCCATATCATGATGTCGCCATAATACCTTAACCAATGGAATCTTTTTAGTCCTAAGAATTTGTTCCTTTCGATCCAGTATCTGTAAAGGCTCTTCGATGTACCTCACTTTCTCATCCACTTTGATGGCTTCATGATTGAGTATGTGACTAGGATCTGGCTAGTACTTCCTCAACATTGATACATGAAACACATCATGCAAATTTTCTAACTTAGGAGGCAGCACTAAACGATAAGCTACATCCCCTATCCTTTCAAGTATCTCAAAAGGTCCGACAAATCTAGGGCTTAACTTATCCTTCATCCCAAATCGAGATATTCCTTTCATTGGAGATACCTTAAGGAATACATGGTCTCTCACACTAAATTCCAAAGGCCTCCTACGCCTATCTACGTAGTCTTTCTGTCTACTCTGAGCTGTTTTAAGCCTTTTTCTAATAATTTCAACAGCCTCAGTGGTAACTTGTACCAAATAAGGTCTTCTCAATTTCCTTTCACCTACTTCATTTCAACAGACAGGAGTCCTACATCTCCTTCCCTATAATGTTTCATAGGGAGCCATGTCTATACTTTTCTGGAAGCTATTATTATAAGCAAACTCCACCAAATGCAATCTTTCATCCAAATTTCCTTTGAAATCAACTACACAAGCCCTCAACATATCCTCTAATGTCTAGATTACTCTTTCTGTTTGTCCATCTGTCTGGGGATGAAAAGCAGTACTAAACTGAAGCTTAGTTCCTAATGCGATTTGAAGACTTCGCCAAAAGTTCAAAGTGAATCTCGAATCCCGATCCAAGGTAATAGTCACTGGAACACCATGTAGGCATACTACTTGACCTACATATATATCTGCATATTTATCCATTGGGTAGTCCATGCGAACAGCTAGGAAATGAGCCGACTTAGTCAAACGGTCCACTATTACCCATATAGAATCATGACCACTTGACATCCTTGGCAATCCTTGCACAAAGTCCATTGTTATATGCTCCCATTTCCATTCTGGTATGTCTAACGGTTTCAAGAGTCATGCGGGTTTACGATGCTCCGCTTTTACTTGCTGGCATGTCAAACATTGAGAAACGTGCTTAGCCGTATCTACCTTCATACCATTCCACCAAAATTGCTGACGTAAATTTCTGTACATCTTTGTACTACCTGGATGAATACTATAATTACTCTTATGTGTCTCCGATAGAATTTCCTTCTTTAGTTCTTCGTTATCGGGGACACAAAGTCATCCTTGACATCTTACCACTCCATCTTCAGAGACATGAAATTCCGGTCTTTTTCCTAAAGACATAGCATCTTTCACTTTCAAAATCTCTGGGTCAGATTCTTGCAAGATTTTAACTTTTTGAATAATCTCGGGTTCTATTCTTAATGCACTAAGCACACCAGTACGACAATATACCTTTAATTTAAATTCTGAGTCTGTAACTGATTTTAATAAGCTCTATTCTGCCATTCTTAAACTGGCCATCTCCGTAGCCGACTTACGACTAAGAGCATCTGCTACCTTATTCACCTTCCCTGGATGGTATTTTATCTCACAATCATAATCCTTTAACAATTCCATCCATCTCCTCTATCTCATGTTCAACTCCTTTTGTGAGAACAAATATTTCAAACTCTTATGGTCCGTATAAATCTCAAACTTTTCCCCATATAAATAATGACTCCATATCTTTAAGGCATACACTATAGCTGCTAGTTCTAAATCATGCGTTGGGTAATTCAGCTCATGGGGTTTTAATTGCCTAGATGCATAGGCTATGACCTTGCCATGCTGCATCAAAACACATCCCAGTCCTTTGTGAGATGCATCACTATACACTTTAAAACCATAAGGTCCAGTTGGTATAGTTAAGATTGGAGCCGAGGTCAATTTCCTTTTAAGCTCCTGGAAACTCCTTTCACATTCCCCATTCCATTCAAATTTCACATTCTTTCAAGTCAATTTACTTAAAGGACCTGCCAATTGTGAAAATCCTTCAATAAACCTCCTATAATAACCAGCCAGTCCTAAGAAACTCCGTATTTCAATAGGTGTCATCGGTCTCGGCCAATTTATTACCATTTCAACTTTTGCCGGGTCTACTGCAATTCCTTCTCCTGATACCACATGCCCTAAAAATATTATTTGGTCCGGTCAGAATTCACACTTAGTAAATTTGGCATACAACTTATGCTCCCTCAGAGTTTGCAAAACTATCCTCAAGTGTTGCTCATGCTCATTAGGCCCTCTCGAATATATCAGGATGTCATCAATAAAGACAATCACAAACTGGTCTAAATAAGATTTAAATACCCTATTCATTAGATCTATAAATGCGGCCGACGCGTTAGTCAATCCAAATGGCATGACCAGGAATTCATAATGCCCATAACAAGTCCTGAATGCAGTCTTAGGAATGTCTTCTTTCTTAATTGTTAGCTGATAGTATCTTGACCTTAAGTCAATCTTAGAGAAGACCAAACTTCCCTGGAGTTGGTCAAATAGGTCATCAATTCTAGGCAAAGGATACTTATTTTTAATGATCACCTGGTTCAGTTGCCTATAGTCAATATACAAGCGCATCGATCCATCTTTCTTTTTCACAAACAAGACCGGTGCACCCCAAGGTGAAGCACTTGGTCTAATGAATCCTTTGTCAAGCAACTCCTGTAGTTGCACTTTCAATTCCTTCAATTCGACTAAGGCCATCCTATATGGGGCTTTTGATATAGGTCCTGTTCCAAGCATTAATTCAATTTCAAACTCAATTTCTCGCTTTGGCGGTAATCCAGGCAATTCCTCAAGGAATACATCTTGAAATTCGTTAACTACCCAAATTTCATCAATCTTAGGCTCTTCCTTAGTATAATCTCTAACCATGGCCAGGTACCCTTGACATCCTTTGTCAAGTAACGCACGGGCTTCTATTGCTAAAATAAGTGCTATAGGTAGGTGGGTCTGACCTCCCAGAAATTCACAACTAAACTAATCAGGTAAGGTAAATTGGATTACTTTCTTATAACAATCCATCTGGGCCCGATACTTACGAAGCCAGTCCATTCCTATGATAACATCAAAATTATACATGGCCATTACAACTAAGTCTATTTCCATATCCTTTCCCCCCATTATTATCTTACAATTTCCACACACCAGCGTAGACAATAACATATCCTTTAGAGGCGTAGAAACACAAAGAGGCGTCTCAAGAGGCATAGTTTCTATCTTATTAAACTGTCTATATCTTTCAGACACAAATGCATGCGTAGCACCCGTATCAAACAATGCATATGCCTTTTTATCATTTATAAGGATCGTACCTGAGATAACATTTTTGGAAGCTTCCGCTTCCTCTTGGGTGATCGCATACACTCTTCTTTGTGCTGGTGGCCTCTGGGGATTCCTTGGTAAGTTTGGCCTAACAGCATTCCGCTGAGGTTGCTGCACCGAGCCCATACTCACGTGCGACCTTTCTTGTGGGCAGTTTCTCTTAATATGACCTATTCGTCCACAATAATAACATTTTGGTTGCCCATTGCAAGGTCCTGGGCCATGTCGCCCATTACACCTTCGACACTCCTTATTTTTATAAGGTGCCCTTTCCAAATTCAGGCTACCCCTGCCTCTTCCAAAGTTCCCAAAATTACCCTTCTTCTTAGATTCCCAGGTTTGACCTTGACCTGCATAGGGTCTCTTACCCCGTCTCACATCTCCAAAGGACAATGGTTTCTTATTCTCCGAATGTTCCCTTACCAACTCCTGCTCCACCAACTATGCCATTTCATAGATCTCATTATAATCTCTTATGTTCAAAGGCACTAGTTGTTTCCTGATATCAGTCCTCAACTCTTTCAGAAACCTCTTAGCTTTCTCTTCTTGATCCTCAACTAGCCTAGGAGAATACCTAGACAGTTCAGAAAATCTAGCCTCATACTGGTCTACTGTCAGCTCCTTTTGTTCTAATTGAACAAATTCAATAATTTTCCTATCCTTAGCACAGTCAGAAAAATGCTTTCTGTTGAAAGCTCTCACAAACTTTTCCCAGTTAACCTCAGTACCTGGTGGGAAGATTGTGTCCCTCGATGCTCTCCACCAAAACTTTGCATTTCCCTCTAGCTGGTACTCCGCCAAAGTTATTTTCTCAGCATCAGTGCAGTCCAACAACTTGAAAATTTGTTCCATTCCATCAATCCAATGTTCTGCCTCCTCAGGACTTCCCATTCCACTAAACTTATGTGGCTTCAATTTCAAAAACTGCTCCACTAGTCCTTGAGTACGGCGTTCTGCTCTAGGTTGTTGCTGCGCCTACCTTTCCATCAGATTTCCAATATTGGCCAATGCCTGCAGGATGTCTTCCATTCGGGATTCAGCCCTTGCAGCAGAGGCTTCATGTGGCACCTCGAACCCCTCTTAGGTTGCCACAGGCACCAACGTTACACCTTATCTCTTAGAAGAAGCGTCGTAAATCATAGACATTTTTTTTTTTTTGAAAACGGTCTCAGCGCGACTCATTTAGCGGAAGCAAAATATAACATTGCCATCTCTCCCTCCATCAACCATGATACAATTGCACACCACTAATCATCATGATAAAAGACAAAGCCATGACACTTTACTTACATATTTTCAAGACGGGTTTCCTTGGGTCGGTACATCAAAAGAAAGATCAGGACATGAAGCCACACTCGGCCTAAACCCTAAAAAGAAACAGTCGACCCACTACAACTCACGTGCAAGATCCCCCATCACTAGTGTCGGCTAACCATCCCAAAAAGTTTCAGCTCCTACTTGTCACGCACGGACCCTCACACCCATCCCGGTGCATCAGGCTGTGGCGGTGGCAACATCCCACGCATCACTTCGTCGCGACGAATGTGGACGGATATGAACTCCTGGACAACAGGGCCCCCAGCCAAGCCCACATTGTACATAACTAAACAGTGCACTCAAATATACGTTAATCCAGGGACAGAGGGACAGTCAAACTCCTCGCACTCGACCTCTACATCGGAAGGTAGGCCGTAAAATACGCCCCGTGTGACAGCAGGGAGCGGCATTCTGTTAATCTGAAATGTTGGTCCCTGAAGGGGTGAGTACAACCACTTAGTAGGTAAAGGAATCAAATCAACACTCAATGCATCATACAATACAATCACAACATCATACATGCCAATCATGCATCCAAGCATACTTACCTTGAAGCCATGCATATACCATCATACATCCTCATCACAATCATATCACATACATGTCATCATGCCATAAGTGATCATTATTATGTCATACACATGTATCATCATCATTACCATGCATCCATGCATGTAACATCATCATCATATCATCATATCACATGTACCATCATCATTACCATGCATCCATGCATGTAACATCATCGTCATATCATCATATCACATGTACCATCATCATTACCATGCATCCATGCATGTAACATCAACGTCATATCATCATATCACATGTACCATCATCATTACCATGTCATGCATATATCATCATGCATCATTCGATTTGAATTTCATTTTAGACCGCCACATTTCTCTTTCCCAGGATTCATAATTTCATCCCATATTTTATCACTCGCGCCCCATCCTGGCATCGCGAGATAAACCTCCGGAATTCAGCCATTTAAGGCCACCGGGCATTCGGCACCCCCACATTCCGAGCATCTCGCATCCCAACTGGCATCACGAGGCATCCCCTCGGGCAAAAACCTCCGAGGCTTCCGGCATTTACACTCCCTGGCCGGGCATCTCGCACCCCAACTGGCATCACGAGGCATCCCCCTGGGCACAAACCTCTAGGGCTTCCGGCATTTACACTCCCTGGCCGGGCATCTCGCACCTCAACTGGCATCACGAGGCATCCCCCTGGGCACAAACCTCCAGGGCTTCCGGCACCCCCACTCTTTGGGCATCTCGAAACTTCCGAGGACATCCGGCCTTGTATCTCAATACAATCCGGGCCATCCGGCACCCCACATCCTAGGCATCCTGATACTCCCAGGGCATTATCAATCGCCACAAACAGTTTCCTCATTTATCATTATTCATGCTTACCAATTTAGGTCTCAACTCAACATGGCACATAATGTATTGGCAAAAAAAAATCACTTTCATCCTTCAATCTAGACATGCATCATCAGTCATCATCATACTTGCAGCAAGACACAATCATGCATAACAATGCCATTCATGGAGTCCATGCAATTTAAAATGGTCCATATTTCATGCCTTTTACAAAATTCCAACATGCACCATTTTTTGAAAATATTTAAATTAAATATCCATATGCTTCTCAAGAATTATTAAATTAAGACATGTGATAGAAAAAATGTGCAATTTCCGATAAAATACAACATGCAATTTCGGATAAAACAAAATGTGCAGTTTTTGAAATAATTCGATTAAAATACACGAACGACCTCCGAAAATTATGAAATTTTACCAGGTTGTAGTCAAGAGACTAAAGAAGATTTTTCATGAGACTTCTAGGTCAGATTCGTTTTAGATAATTTTCTATAGTCGTCCGAAGCTTCTGGTTCTCATACCGAAACGTCCAGTGTAGTCATCTCCGAAATACCGAGTTTTTACCCACTTATTCTTCTTCGTTTCCTCTGAAATTTGGATATGTTTTACTTTAACAGGTCCCCTACAAGTTTAATTAAGGAATATAAGTCAAATTTCCAAAGAAAAGTAACCATATGGGTCCATGAAGTCTCGGGTGTCCAGTACCACGTCTCCAGATTTACCGTCTTCAAGAGTAAGTCGATTCACTAGGCTATAATTGTTCATTTTACTTCGAATTTGAGTATGTTAGTCTTTAAGGTGTTCTATACAAGTTTCATGAAGAAGTCGAAGAGAGATTCTTGGTAAAAATCGACATGCAACCACAAATCCACCGAAAGGTCAGCGAAACAGTTCCAGATCTAGTGTCTCCGTAGGATGAGATTTTGACCCCTTAAATCTCCACCATTTTGCACGAAATTTTAGTATGTTGTAGTTTAAGATGTTGGCTACAACTTTCATGAAGGAATAAAGGTAAAAATCAAACTCGAAACATGCATTCAAGCTCTCACAAGATTCTGGCTCAGGCGGTTCATGCGAAAACAGCAACATCACTCAAGAACAAGTCATTCTAGCTTCGGTTTCTCCCTTCTAATCACCCAAAATTCGACACTACTCCAAACATACATGCAACACACACATGCATGAGTAGTAAGAGGATCCTAACTTGCCTCTAGACCGAGGAGAACGACGGCACACGGCGGACGAACGGGCAGCGTGCGGCGGCGACGGGCGACTCCTCCTCCCTGTCAGCTTCTCTTCTCTCGGCCTCACTCTCTCTCTCTCTCTCTCTCTCTCTCTCTCTCACTTGGCCGAACAACACAATCGGCCACCCTCTCTCTCTCCTCTTCCTTTTATTTCTCCCATTTCCTCATCATTTGCAATCATTAACTTACCTTTCCACAAACCAATGCATGAAGACCTCCTTGCCACTTGGCAAAGCCCATGCAATGGGCCGGCCACTCTCCTTCTTGGGCCTCACTTGGGCCGGCGACGGCCCCTCCGTGGGCTTCTATTGGGCCAACCAGCTTGGCCCATCTTAGGCCCATCCCTCTTGGGCCTAAGACCCAAGCTTAATTACCTTAAAATCAACATTTTCTTTTTTTTTTTAAATTACTTAAATCCCTATTAAATTGAAGTACTAAATTACAATCTAGGATAACTATACACTTGAAATTATAATTCCACAAGTTCCAATTTATCACACATACATGGCCAAAAATAAAACTTCCTTTTTTTCCAAAAATTCATCCATTAAGGACTTGGCCATACATCTCATCGCGACTCATAGACTAGGAGGCTACAAAATACAATAGCGGTACTTCTATCGCCTATCCATAGCTCATGGCATATTTAGGGATTTTTATGAAATTCCAGGATGCCACACTTCAGCCCTCGATGGATGAGCACTTCCAGCTCGCACCATGACTTTCCTGCAATTTCCAAGCATTGCCTCAGGAATAATCTGAGACTCACTATCTCCATTCAAAGCAACTACTACTACTACATAAGTAACATATACATGCTACTGGTACCTAAAGACAACTCAAAACTAACTACTAGGGATCTACGAGTGAATACTCATCACCCGTTATTCAAAGTTAATAAGTTATTCCGTTTTATATCCTATGGTGTGCATTGTCATCATGTTCCTCAATTTCCAAATGAGGCTCCTTATCACTCCACCTATAACCATTGCTCTGATACCAAAAATGGCGGCTGTGGCACCCCGAACCACCTTAGGTTGCCACAGGCACATATTGCTACACCTAATGAACACTAGTTACATCTCTTTGTAGAAGCGTCGTAGTTCATAAACATTTTTTTTTTTTTTTGAAAATGGTCCCAGCACGACTCATTAGCGGAAGCAAATTTTAATATCGCCATCTCTCCCTCCAACAATCATGATACAATGCACACCACCAAGTACCATAGGAAAAGATAAAGCCATGCCACTTTTATTTACATATTTTTGTGATGGATTTTTCTCGGGTCGATACAACAAAAGAAAGCTAAGATTTTCAGCTACACTTGGCCACATCCCAAAAGGATACTACGACCCCTAAAGTGATCACGTGGCGTCCTCCATCTAATAGTGGCAACTACTCCCAAAAAGAACATGAGCTCTCTACCCCTCATGCGGCCATCGAACCCATCCTGGTGCGTCGGGCGGTGGTGGCGGCAACATCCCCCTAAACACTCCGTCTCGGCGGACATGAACTGACAGAAACTCATAAATAACGGGGCCCTCAGCCAGGCCTACATCGTACATAACCAACACTCGCACTCGCACAAAAGTCAGTCCAGGGACGAGGATGCAGTTGATCTCCGAACACTCTACCTCTACATCTGATGGGAGGCCATAGAAGGTGCCCCGCGTGACGGTAGGAAGCGACATCTTTCTAATATGAAATGTTGGTCCCCGAAGGGGTGAGTACAACCACTCAGCAGGTAAATGACCAATAAACCACTCAATGCATCATGCCCCACAATCATCACAATCATAGCATCACATGACATTTAAGCATCCATGCACAATTTACCTTGATATCATGCACATATCATCATACCTCATGTACATACATCATCATATAGTCATCACCATCACGTCATACACTTACCATCATCATGTCACATGTACCATCATGCCATAGGTGCACATACATCCATGCACTTACCATCATCATGCATTCATGCACTCATCATCATCATATCACATGTACCATGATCATTACCATGCATCCATGCACTCATCATCATCATATCACATGTACCATCATCATTACCATGCATCCATGCACTCATAATCATCATATCACATGTACCATCATCATTACCATGCATCCATGCACATATCATCATCATATCATGCAAATACCATCATGCATAATTCAATTTCAATTTCTCAATTTCATCCTTTCATTTTGGACCACCACATTTCTCTTTCCCGGGACCAATGTTTGCATCCCACATTCATCACTCGCACCCCACCTAGCATCGCGAGAACCATCCGGCACAATACCTACCGGGCATCCGGCACAATACCTGCTACGCATCTTGTACCCCAACTGGCATCACGAGGCATCCCTCGGCACAATACCTGTCGAGCTTCCGGCTCTGCCACTCTCCGGGCATCTCGAAACTCTCGAGGACCCTCCGGCATCCGGCCATTCAAGGCCACCGGGCAACCGGCCGTACCCTTCTAGCTAGGCATCCCGACACTCCCGGGGCATTGTCGGCTCACACCTCCGACGGCCTTCTCACTTATCTCAATTCACATCTTCAATTATAGTTCAATTTTAACATGACATGTGATGTGATGGCAATCAAGATCATTTTCATCCTTTGATTCATACATGCACTCATCATCATCATATCACATGTACCATCATCATTACCATGCATCCATGCACTCATCATCATCATATCACATGTACCATCATCACTATCATGCATCCATACACACATCATCATCATTATCATGCATCCATACACACATCATCATCATATCATGCATATACCATCATGCATAATTCAATTTCAATTTCTCAATTTCATCCTTTCATTTTGGACCGCCACATTTCTATTTCCCGGGACCAATGTTTGCATCCCACATTCATCACTCGCACCCCACCTGGCATCGCGAGAACCATCTAGCACAATACCTGCCAGGCATCCTGTAGAATACCTGCCAGGCATCTCGTACCCCAACTGGTATCAGGAGGCATCCCTCGGCACAATACCTGCCGAGCTTCCGGCTCCCCAACTCTCCGGGCATCTCGAAACTCTTGAGGACCCTCCGGCATCCGGCCATTCAAGGCCACCGGGCAACCGGCCGTACCCTTCTAGCTAGGCATCCCGACACTGCCGGGGCATCGTCGGCTCACACCTCCGACAGCCTTCTCACTTATCTCAATTCACATCTTCAATTATAGTTCAATTTTAACATGGCATGTGATGTGATGGCAATCAAGATCATTTTCATCCTTTGATTCATACATGCATCTCCAATCATCATCATACATGCAGCAAGACACAATCATTCATAACAATACAATTCATGGAGTCCATACAATTTAGAATAGTCCATTTATCATGCCTTTTTGAAGTTTACTAAATTCCAGCTTGTACCATTTTAGAAGAAATTTAAATTAAAAATCCATATGATTCTCAAAAATCATGAAATCAGGACATGTGATAGACAAGACAATAAGATAACAATTTCATGAAGAACACATGCCTAAAAGAGTTTGACACAAGAAGATATAATTCACACAAATGCAGCATGCAATTTCGGATAGAAACAGATTGCGCAGTTTTTGAAATAATTCGATTAAAATACCCGAATGACCTCCGAAAATTATGAAATTTTACCAGGTTATATTTAAGACCCTAAATTAGATTTTTCATGAAGACTTCTAGGCCAGATTTGCTCTAGATAATTTTCTATAGTGGTCCGAAACTTCTGATTCTAGCACCGAAACGTCCAGTATAGCTCTCCGAAATATCGAGTTTTCACCCACTTATTCTTCTTCGTTTCCTCTGAATGTTGGATATGTTTTGCTTCAAGAGGTCCCCTACAACTTTCATCAAGGTATATAAGTGAAATTTCCAAATAATAGCCACCATATGGGTCCAAGAAGTCTCGGGTGTCCAGTACCGTGTTTCCAGATTTACCGTCTTCAAGAGTAAGTCGATTCACTAGGCTACACTTGCTCATTTTACCTCAAATATGAGTATGTTAGTATTTAGGATGTTCTCTACAAGTTTCATGAAGAAGTCAAAGGGAAATTTTCGGTAAAAAGCAACATGCAACCCACAAAAGTACCAAAAGGTCAGCAAAGCAGTTCCAGATCTAGTGTCTTCGTAGGAAGAGGGTTTTGCCCCTTAAATCTCAACCATTTTGACCCAAATTTTATTATTTTATAGTTTGAGATGTTTTCTACAACTTTCATGAAGGAGTCAAAGTCAAAATCCATCTCGAAACATGCATGGAAGCCTCCACAATATTCTGGGGCAGGCGGTATACACGAAATCAGCAAGCTTTTTCAAGAACCAACCACACTAGCTTCGGTTCCTTACCTCTAAACACCCAAGAATTCAACCACACATGCAAGAAACACATGCAAGAGTAGAAATTGATCCTAACTTGCCTCTAAGATCAAGCGGACGGCGGCACACGAACGGCACACAGACGGCGAACGGGCGGCGACGGGTGGCGACGGGCGGACAGCTCCTTCTCTCGGCTCCCCCTTCTCTCTCGCCACTCCCTCTCTCTCGCAACCTCCTCTCTCTCTCTCTCTTTGGCTTGGCCAATCCTCAACCGGCCACTCTCTCTCCCCCTTTTGTTTCCCCAAATTCCCATTGTTAGCAATGATTAAGGGCCACCCACAATGGCCAATGCATGGGACTCTCTTTTTGCCACTTGGCAAAGCTCATGCAAGGTGGGCTTGGGCTTGGGCTTGGGCTTGGAAGAAGTGGGCCAGCCACTCCTCCCCCCTTGGTCGACGGTCACACTCCTTGGGCTTCAATGGGCCAGCCATTCAGCCCACCAAGAGTCCAAGCTATTGGGCCTAAGGCCCAACTTAATTAAAATCAAATTTTAACCTTCTTTATACTAATTAAATCTTATTGAACTAAAGTACTATAGGGTAAAATTAAAAAACTAAACACTTAGAATCACAATTCCATAGATTCTAATTCACGATACATATGGCCAAAGATAAGTCATCCTCTTCCAAGATTTATCCATTTAGACTTGGCCATAGATCTCAATACAAGACACTAATTGGAGCACCCCTAATGACTAGCAATGAATTTTAGGATGCCACACATAGGCCCTCGCTGGCCAACAGGTGAGGGTTTTGGCCCTCGCTTGGATCTAGGTGAGGGCCGACAATTGGTGAGGGCGCAGCGGCCGTCACCCATGGATAGCAAGGTGCGGCAACGCTTGCCTAGACTAGCCTATAGCCGGCCAAAGGGTGAAGAAAAAGAATAAAAGAAATAAAAGAAAAGAGAAAAAATTATGAAATTATTTGAAAATTATAAAATTTATCCACGTATAGGACTACTAGAATCCACGTCATCACTTTCCAGTCTAAATTGGCCTGATGGACTGAATTGGGACCAATGCGAAAAATGTTTAGGACTAAATTGGTCCAGTTGAAAGATTTATGATTGAATTGGTATCAATACAATAGGTTAATGACTTTTTAAGTACTTTTCCCCAAGAAAAAGAATGGACCACCCCTTTTGTGTTTGCAAATTGATAAGGAAAAGCAAGTGAAAATTCTCCGATGGGAATGCAGTAACTGGAAGTTTGATTCTGTCATTTCATCTATTGATTGGTTTCCAATTGCGAGATCAAGCCAATGAGATCTCGATTTGGTCATTTTCGGTGCGGTCCCTTTGTGTGAGGTTTTGACCTATGATCATTGTCCTTTTCACTTTTTTTTTTTTTTGGGTCAGATTGTCCATTTCATCGAAGAACTGCGTTTGTGTCGGTGCAAGCATGTCTCTCCTTTATGAAGTTGAAGGTCGAAGAGGATTTCATCTATTAAATAAGATCCAAGAGAACTTGTATTAGTCAATGCGCATTGGGAAAGAAAGGGACGTTTGCAAAACTATTAGACGTTCGGAACTTCCAAAGATCCTTCCGTTGAAGTAGTACGTTCATAAAAGGATTTATCATGAAGTACGGAAAAAAGTAACACAATGATTTAACAGATTTTCTATAGACTTGCAAATTGAATATTGCAGTGGGGCTTGCTGGCTTGTGTGGGATTGTATGTTGAATTGAAATCTTAGCTCTTTACCCATGAGATGATGAGAAAGTCCCTCGAAGATTAATCGAAAAATGATATAGAATTTTCAACTAGCTCTTTTTATAGTCTAATTCTAAATATAAGCTACGTTGGACCTTGTTGAAATGGGTCATAGATGCATTTCTTAACCTATATTTGATGCGTTGAGTCATTATATGGGTTGACTATGTTCAGTATTGAGTTAAAAATGGTTTTATTTTTAGAATGGTAAAGCCCAAAAAAATGTGGTTGCCAATGGGTTCACAATTTATCTAAACGCAACGCTACTTGGTGACTCCCTCTTCACTTCCTATGAGAAAAATAAAGCACTCCTCGGACTGTTCCAAGTCTAGAGAAGCCTTGTGGGCTGCAATATGTGCCCAACTTCACCCTTGTTAAAAACCTTAAGATGGCTTCTTCTTTTTCTTTTTGATCCCGTAATTTTCTTCTAAAGTTTTGCTAGCATAATGTTCATTGAATTACTGTGAAAATAACAGTTTATCGAGAGTCACAAATTCTTAAGAGAGCGAACCCTGCAACAATATATAATTATTTGTTATTTGGCTTTTTGTGGTTCAGAACAGAATATTATTTTCATAATACATTGAAAACTATCACATAACCATGTCTCTTTCATCTATTAGTTATTGGAGTAGATATTTCCCTAATTGCATCTATCATTGTTATTTTTATGTAATATTCTAATTTTAGCTCTTGTCGTTCCAGTATGTGGTCAGCATAAATCATCTTCTATAATATCTTACATATCATTTAATTAAAATTTCAATTCCTTCACGTTATTTATTATTGTAAATTTTAAATTCACTACTAAGTACTAATTGTTTCTTATTCTTTTTTTTTGGTAAAAGGCAATAAATATATTGAGGAAGGCCAAATGTATAGAAGATCTTGGCACCAAAACTTACACTCCAAATAAAGGATCATAAGGAGTGGAAGGAAGCCGAGATGTAAAAACCAACAAAACGTGGCACATGCACTACAACACAAACACCAAAAGACAAGCATGGCATGGACAATCGGCTACCAAACAAGCCTTGGACGAGGAGGAAGGACACCCACGGTTCCAACGTAGCAGACGCTAGCCAAACTATGGGTCCCCTGAGAAAATAATCGGGTCAAAGCCCCAACTTCTCTGCAACCTTCTGTTTCTAAAATTATCTTCAATGTTTATGAAGGTGATAGCCTTGTCTTTGACCACTTTGAAAAGATGGTTCTTTATGGCCGGGACAGTAAGAGGCTAATCTCTGAAGAGAATGATATTCCTATTTTTCCAAATGATATGACAAAGAGTGCTGAAGGAAAAACAGGCAATGTACTTATAGAAATCTTTACCTATCAAAAAAGTAGCGGCCTAGTGGAGATTCTCCCTCCAAGTCCTGTTGCGCCAAGGCAAATTGCATCCGAAAGCCCAAAAGAAGCGACGCCAGCCGTGACACAGTAACCAAAAAATAAGTGATCAATAGAGTCAGGCATACTCTTGTATAATGCACAAGAAGCACTCCCAATTCTACCATAAGACAAAAGGAGAGCTTAGGTGGGAAGTCTGCTGTGGCATCCCAAAAATCCAAGACAACCTCTAGAGGAATTAAAGCCCATAATTAGGTAATAAAATTACCTATGGTATATGTTTTAGTTATTAGTTTTCTCTTAAGACTAAGTGATTTATGCTTGTGTTCATGAGATTTTAAATTAGATAAATTAATAAGAATAATCTATGCTTGGCTATGCACTATATAGACTAAGTTTTTATAAATAAAATATTACAAGATTTTGGCCATGTGGAATTTAGTAATTTAATTCTTAAAAGAAAGAATAAGAAAGGGGTAAAATTTGATTTTATTTAGGTTGGGCCTTAGGCCCAAGAGTGAACCTTTAATGGGCCAAGTTGGCCAGCCCATTGAAGCCCACAAGGGGGCTGCCGTCGACCATGAAAGGGGGAGGAGTGGCCGGCCCATTGCTGGCCCAAATGCCTCCAAGCCCAAGCCCAAGCCCATTGCATGAGCCTTGCCAAGTGGCAAAAAGAGGCTTGCATGCATTGGCCATTGGAGAGGCATGTGATGATTGCTAATGATGGAGATTTGGGAGAATAAAAGGGAAGGAGAGAGAGAGTGGCTGGTTGGTTCTGTCCAAGCCAAAGCCAAAGAGAGAGAGAGAGAGAGAGAGTGAGTTGCGAGAGAGGGAGAGTGAGGCCGAGAGGAGAGGAACCGAGAGGAGGAGGAGCTCACCCGTCGCCGCCCGTGTGCCGCTCGTTCGTCCGCCGTGTGCTCGTTGCTAGCTTGGTTTAGAGGCAAGTTAGGATCCTCTTACTACTCTTGCATGTGTGTGTTACATGTATGTTTGGAGTAGTGTCGAAATTTGGGTGATTAGGAGGGAGAAACCGAAGCCAGAATGACTTGTTCTTGAGTGATGTTGCTGTTTTCGCATGAACCGCCTGAGCCAGAACCTTGTGAGAGCTTGCATGCATGTTTCTAGTTTGAATTTGACCTTGATTCCTTCATGAAAGTTGTAGCCAACATCTTAAAATACAACATACTAAATTTTGGTACAAAATGGTGGAGATTTAAGGGGTCAAACTCTCATCCTACGGAGACACTAGATCTGGAACTGTTTTGCTGACCTTGTGGTAGATTTGTGGTTGCATGTTGATTTTTATCAAGAATCTCTCTTCGAATTCTTCATGAAACTTGTAAAGAACACCTTAAAGAACTAACATACTCAAATTTGAAGAAAAATGAACAAGTATAGCCTAGTGAATCGACTTACTCTTGAACACGGTAAATCTGGAGACGTGGTACTGGACACCCGAGATTTCATGGACCCATATGGTGACTGTTCTTTGGAAATTTGACTTAGATCTCTTAATGAAAGTTGTAGGGGACCTCTTTAATTAAAACATATCCAAATTTCAGAGGAAACGAAGAAGAATAAGTGGGTAAAAACTCGGTATTTCGGAGATGACTACACTGGACGTTTCGGTATGAGAGCCAGAAGCTTCGTACGACTATAGAAAATTATCTAAAACTAATCTGGCCTATAAGTCTTCATGAAAAATCTACTTTAGTGTCTTAACTATAACCTGGTAAAATTTCATAATTTTCGGAGGTCATTCGGGTATTTTAATCGAATTATTTCGAAAACTGCACATTCTGTTTCTATCCGAAATTGCATGCTGTATTTATGTGGATTATATCTTCGTGTGGAACTTTATTGGGCATGTGTTTTCATGAAATTATTATCTTATTGACTTGTCTATCACATGTCTTGATTTCATGATTTTTGAGAATCATATGGATAATTAATTTAAATGTTTTCTAAAATTGTACAAGCTGGAATTTCATAAACTTCAAGAAGGCATGATAAATAAACTATTCTAAATTGTGTGGACTCCATGAATGGTATTGTTATGAATGCTTGTGTCTTGCTGCTTGTATGAATCAGAGGATGAAAGTGATCTTGTTTTCCATTATATCATGTGCCATGCTGAGTTGAGACATAAATTGGTGACCATGAATAAAAATAAATGAGGAAGCTGTTTGTGGCGGATGATAATGCCCTAGGAGTGTCAGGATGCCCAGGATGGGGGGTGCCGGATGGCCCAGATTGTATTGAGATACAAGGCCGGATGTCCTCGGGAGTTTCGAGATGCCCGGAGAGTGGGGGTGCTGGAAGCCCTGGAGGTTTGTGCCCAAGGGGATGCCTCGTGATGCCAGTTGGGGTGCGAGATGCCCGGCCAAGGAGTATAAATGCCGGAAGCCTCGGAGGTTTTTGCTCGAGGGGATGCCTCGTGATGCTAGTTGGGATGCGAGATGCCTGGAATGTGGGGGTGCCGGATGCCCGGTGGTGTGTGCCGGAGGTTTTTCTCACGATGTCAGGATGGGGTGCGAGTGTAAAGTATGAGATGAAATTCATGATCCCGAGAAAGATATGATGTGATGATGATCACCTATGGCATGATGATATGCATATATGATATGATGTGATGATGATCACCTATGGTATGATGACATGTGTATGATGTGATCATGACCACCTATGGCATGATGATATGCATATATGATATGATGTGATGATGATCACCTATGTCCTAAAGATGAATGCTTTTAAGATGATATCCTCCCACAGAGGTCTCCGAAGTGAAAATGAGTGATCCCCATAAACAAAAGAGACATAACATACCACCCCCGAGTCCAGGCACTCAAAGTTTCCATGAATCGCCTACTTAGTAATAGAGAAGGCTTCGAACTTAACCCTTAAAGGATCCCAACCAATCCAAATTCTGGCCCTTGGGGAGAATTCGTAGTTTGCAAGCCAACACCAATCCCTAATCAATCCCCCCGGAATGGAATTGAAGAGATTTTGTGGCACATTCGTTTCCAACAAACCAATACATAGCAAGTAGTTTGACAAAATAAGGCTATGGACCTCTGCCTGCCTAGAAGGGCTAACAAGGCCCCTAACATTCCAACAACCTATATACATATGTACAAGTAAAGGAGGAGATCAAGGGTTACCTCCTTTTCGGAGGCTTGCGCTGGCTAGGAGGTGGAGTCGCACAAGCTGAAGGAGAAGGCGGGGCTAGAGAGAGAGCCAGGAGCTTGTCTTAGATAGACTCGACACTCCTCCTAGTCGGAGGAGCCTTCGGCGACGGACAAAGAGACAAAAGATCATCATCTGAGCTACCGAGTCAATTGGCCGAACCGTCTTACTCCTCCCCGGGCCTAGTCGGGTCTGCTGCTGAGGCTCTAGGAGGATTGATAGGATCTTCCTCCACGGTAGAACTAGCATCATCCGTCTTGATGAGGATCAACAGTCCATTATGGGCCCTGTCACAGGTTGAAGGCATACTCTTCATAGCTATAGCAGCTTTTTGCTTGAAAGAGCGCCCCTCATCATTGGAATTGATCAGATGGGCCAAGACAGCCTCTCTAGGTGGGGGGGACTTCTTTTTCTTTCCCCTAACCTGTTTCCATCCCGATTCAGGCTCGCTAGGGTCTTCCACCATCGCCGGAACGGGATTGAGGCGACAGGCCACCACAGGTGGGGTGGGATTAGCTCGAGCCTACTACTGGCACTGCACTTGCTTTGGACCAGCTGGGGAATCCTCACATGTGTCCAAATGAGCCATACTTGAAGCATTCCATTGGTTTCCATTCATATTCAATAGCAATTGACCGAACCACTCCATTCACTTTCACCTTCACCGAAAACACCCTCGGCTGATTGATTTGGAACTCAACGCAGACCCTTGCGAAGGAAATCTGTCACGCCCCGATCCTCGGGGACGCGCCCATCCTCCCAGGACTAAGTATCGCCGACCCTTTCTATTTATTACGCATGCGGAAGCAGTTTTAAATCCCCAGACAATAAAACAATGGGATAGAAAAAAGCAGGTCATATTTTTTTTATATTGAAATTCACAACCACACTTTTATTAATGGCACACCTCATAGTATATTTACAATACTATTCACAGCATACTTGTCTACACTAAGACAGGGTTTACAAAAGGGATGGGATCTCAATCCACATCCGGGTTATACTCAAGATCCCTCTCTGGATCATCTTCTTCTTCAAAAGTCTTTCTCCCCTTCAAGTTCCTTCTCCTCAGCTTCTCCTTAGGGTCCGAAATGGTTATTCAATAACCAATGAGACCACGTCTCAGCGAGTCCTACCCCCTAAGACCCGATTAGTAAACTAATAAGCCAAATGGTTGCCTAAGCACAACACGAGTCAGAGGACTTACCTTGGCCTCAGTTCCAACCTGCAATTCAAGGTTAAACACATATATTCAAACAATTCACGACATCCGATCAAGTACTGGTCAATCGACTAAGTCGATTACATGTCAGTCATACCCTCTCTAGGTCATTCCCACTCATACCACGATTTTCCAGTGGTGTACTCATACACCAAATCACATGTGTTTCTCGGGCGTTGTTTTCGCCAATGACATACCGATCACCGACACCGTGCGTTCTTTAAGGCGCCGTTTTCACCAGTGATATCCTCGATCACCGAACCACGTGTCCTTTCTAGGGCGCCATTTTCGCCAAGGTGACATAGGCAATAGACAACATCGTGAGTTCTTTAAGGCGTCGTTTTCACCAGTGATATTTCCTTAATCACCGAACCACGTTTGTCTATAAGTCATTTATGTGCTTTCTTTAAGGCGTCGTTTTCGCCAGTTATACTTCCAATCACCGAACCACGTATATCCAATAATATCGTACCTGATTGGTCTCAATCAATAATGTTCTCAGTTAGCTCTCACCATTTTCCCCGCTATATAGCCCATCAATGTACCGGCGCTATATACCCATGCTCGGCCATTACCAATCAAATATTCAATAAACGGACTGCAACACGATAATCGGCACGAAATTCCGGTCACCGGCCATCCCGGTTGAATTTTCGGAAAAATAAATAAATAAATAATTAATTTCGAAAATTAAATAAATAAATAATAAAATTCCAATTTATGCCCGTATTGCCTGATTGGAACCCGAAACGGGTCGGGAAAAATCCCGAGATATATTCAATAAATATTAGAGGCTCTCTACTTGCTAATGACTAAGCCTAACCACCTAACATGCATCATTAAGTCACTAATTTAATTGTTCTAACCTAATCTAACCACCTAATTGCACTTAATTAAATCTAACCAACGCTTAGGCATAATTAGCAAACGAATAAAGCATTAGTGAGTAAAACTCACTTGATTAAAAGTGGAGATCGAATCACCGCAACGGCGACACGACGGCGGCCGAAATCGGATTTTCGACAACACCGGCGGGCTTGGACCGGGCCTTGGACTTGGCCCAACAAATCTCAGCCCAAATGAGATTTGTTCTTGCACTGGATTGGGCTTGCCCTTGGGCTTGGGCTTGGTTGCGATTGGGCCTTCTTTGCGGGCTGGACTTGGGCCGAACTTGCTAATTGGGCTCAATGGAGTTGCTGGATTTTTGGGCCTAAAAAACTGGGCTTGCGAATTCACTTGGGCCTCAATTGAGTTGCTGGGCTGTCCGCAAGAGGAATCCAGTGAAGGAGTCGCTCACTTGAATTTATGCAGGGCTGAATTTGGACTGACTGAAGCTTGCAGATTTCGCTGGCTTCGCTGGGCCGTTGCTGCTGAGATGGGCCTCGACAATTTCGTGAGGGCTGAGGGCACGCCGCTGGAGAAGACTGAAGACGGAAGCCGCTCATGGACGCTATTTCGCTGGCCAAACTCGGCTGACTCGGTGGCAGTGCACTGGCAGTCAACGATCGAGATTAATCCTGCTGAAGATTTCGCTGGATTGAAAATCCCGTAGACTGGTTTCTCGGGGGATTTGCTGGCCAAAGATGGAGAAGTGGAAACCGGCACGTGGATTGGAGGCTCGGTGGACTTTGGCTTCGCTGGACGCACGAAGCGGTGAGGAGCTTCAGTCAACAAAATGGTTTCGGTGCTTGCTGTGATCTTCGACGGTTGACCGGGGAAGTAGAATCGCGGACAGCTGGCCGCGGGAGAGAAGATGGCGTTCGGTGGAGTCTTCGTGAGCTTCAATTCTGTGGAGATTGCTGACCGAAGACACTCGTGGACGCAAGGTTTGGATGAGGCAGCCGAGGTAGAAGCAGAGACGTGCTGGCTGACGAGGCGTGGGTTTCAAGCGGTCAATCAATGGCTTCGCTGGTTCGTTTGTTGACCGAAGCAGAAGGAGAAGCAGGCAAGTGGCAGCGTCAGGGAAGCAAAATCAACTGAAGTGGAGGCGCTGGCTGTTCTTGCTTCTGCTGGTCTCTCGATCTTCAAGCAGCGGTAATGGAAAGCAGAAAGGAGGTTGTCGCACGAAGGAAATGAGAAGGGAGAGAGAGGATGGAGGTGGACGGTGGGTGAGAGAATGCAAGGAGATAGAGATGAAAAAGGGATGGAGGGTCCTTGGGCTTGATTTTTCCACAAATATCTCCAAGACTTGGTCTTGGCCATGTATAATCCCTTGGCGCTCGATGAGCCCACACCAACCTGTCGCCAATGGTGCATTTTGGTTAGCATGAGGGGATTACGAAATGGCATCATCTCCTCTCAATTAGACACTTGAAAAATCTCAATTCATCCTCATTTGGCTTCTATAATTTCAATTGGTCATCCGTCGATCACCCGGGCATTTTTCCTCATCTTTGAACCCATATTCCATCTCAATTTTGCATCCAAAAACCATCTCCGGTATTTTCTGCACTAAAACCATCCGGTGACGACTTTTTCCCAAAAAGTGTTAGATGTCGAGAAAAATCTTCGAGGCGATCGATGCTCCTAAAATTTATTGTGACATAATAGAGACTTCAATTTCTGAAATCAAACTTGAATTCTCGGTTAATTTTCATTCGACGCGTTTTTAGCGTGACCTAAACTATCGGGTAACTTTCAGAAATTTTTAGTGCAAACGATCCGTGGTCGATTTTCTTCGAGCCACAATGAACCCACTCGACTCATTGACGACTCTTGATTATTGTGAAAATCTCGATGATTCAAATACGGACATAGGGTACCAAAACAATAAGAAATCGATCTAGTGCCGGTCAACGAGAATTTTCTAATTTAGTGGTGTCACCCACGATTAGCCACACATCTCAGTCGAACCGACCTATCTCTCGATCTCTAATCGATTTTATCTTTGTGTCGCAATGGCCTCTAAAGATAGACACGGTCAAGAAGCCGATCTCTAGTCGAATTCTCAAGTCTATTTGCCTTAAAATCCTTATTGTTTTCCCCAAATAGTCTAGTTATCTCTAGAATGATCAGTTCTGAGAATAGCCCTATAGACACGTCAATGAAATGCCTGATTTATTCAGAAGAAAACAAAATTGAAAATTTGGGATATCACAAAATCATTCGCAATTGCTCTGTATGTTGATCCACATACAAAGGCTTTCCAACGATGCTCACAATGGCACTAATTGCTGTGGCCAACCAAAGTCGAGAGGAAGGTTCTTCAACCAAAGTCAAACCAGCACCGAAGTTTGCTTTTCCCTCTTCAACTCTAGAAAAGGCTTCCGTCGTTGTAAGAAGAGCGAAACCCTTGCAACCGTTATAGGTCCATCTCCAAAATCTTCCTCCGGAACAAAGGGTCAGGGATACAGAAAAAGAAGAATCCCTGGTCATCAACAAAGATCTCAACTAGCTTCGGTCCCCAATTATGCTTGAGCGAGTGCTCCGTGAGTTTGAAAGGCAGCCTCCTCCCTACATAATACCCAACAAGGCATTCATGCCATTTGGAATCCACCGCATCTAGCACCTCTTTAGGAAGATTCACCACTAGGACATCATCCTCAAACGAAGGAGGAACGAAGGTGAGGCCGTACCCCTTGGCTGCAAGCCAAGTGACGTTCGCCCATGACTGGGCAACATGGGCCTTCGAGTTCCCCGGTTGCTTTTACGAGGTCTGGGACTGCTTGGAAGCTGATCTTGCTCTACTATGTCCTCTCGAATGTCTTACATGGGCTGAAGCCTTGGGAAGATCACGGTCCGCCGTCTCCACTACTGCAGGGGCCTTGCCCATGAGCAGGGATAGCTGGGTCTCCTGGTTTCGGGAGAGAGGGCTAAGCCCCTTCTTAGTTGCAGCACTCAACTGGGCCACATAACTCGGCTCACCAACCACAGAAGATGGAGGAGCCATAATAAACCCACAGTAGCCGTAACTACCACCCGAAAACCCTCTGCAGTACAGACTTAGCAGAAGAAGGATCCATACCAGGGCAAGGGCAATCCAGGAAATAGATAGGTGCTAAGGAGTCCATTGAACCCCACAAAGGTCCAGAAAGCGGCTCCGGCAGCCCTCTCAAATGGAGCACGAGCAAACCGAACCAGCAGTGAAAGGGGAGAAATAAGGGTTGCTTTGATCTCCCAACGTAGGGAAAATCGGAGCAAACCGCTTAGTGGATGAAGGGGCGCGTCAGGAAGAGCAACCCTCCAAAACTCGAGCCAAACGAAGGCCTAAAACCGCCAGGCCGAGCGGAAGACCAGTCGGAGTGAACAGGAGCAAATCGCGCCTATGGAGAGGAAAAGTGAATAGTGCAGCGAGAAAAAACAAATGGCCTTTTTTACTGTTTCTTATTCTTCGTAGTGAAACAATACAAAAAATTGAAAATTTTATATAATATTGAAAGCCAATTCTTAAGTATCTTATGGTCGAAATAATGATTTTACACATGAAGAGCTTAATGTGGCTTAACTAGGTGTATATAGATTTTCATAGGTTAGATGAAATATAAAGGTATTTTAGTAAATGGGTCAGGTATGACCTGGGTATGGTCACTAAATTTGTGTTGCGTATAAATGGGTTAAAATGGGTTAAATGAGCCAATTTGGGTCGACCATGTTTAAACCAACCTAACTTACCCATTTGACGGTCCTAAGCCACGTACCATCATCAATGTTAATTGATTTTTTTATGTTTTGACAACTGACTAGCCATCTGAACTCTATAGTGACGTATAGGTGGATTGTCCGGAAAATATCGAACAAAAGAGTATATCTTCTTTACCGGATAATCTTACTAAAACATTCTACTGAAGAGCGAGTGTTTTGAGGAACGACATCCATATTCCAACTATGCGGTTTAAAGGACAAGGTGAAAACAAGATCATGGAAAGGCACGGGCATCTTATGCCCCCATAAGACATCTCCAAGTAAAGAATGACTGAGGAACATGATTAGCTTGAGGGAAGGACATCTCCAAGTAAAGAATCACTGAGGAACATTATTAGCATGAGGGAAGGAAAAAGGCTGGTTCTTATGAATTTCTTATGCCGCTGTTTTCACTTTTTACTATAATATTTCAAAAAAAAAAAAATTTGCAAGACTCGCTGTAGTAATAATCTTAGCAAGTGGACATGCTAAATGATGCGGTAGACATTAAAATAAGTGGGTCATTTTCAAGGCCGAACCTAGTGTCCCCTCTCTAATTTTCTCATCTTTGAGTCCGAACTTTAGCAAAGCTGGATTGGCTTGTTAATTGTTTAACCTACCAATGATAAAAGCACCGAATACTTTCTTGTCCCTTGGTCAAGATTTTGCTTAGTCAAGAATCAATCTGGAGGAAAGGCACCCGTTTGAATAAAAGCAAAGGAAAAAAGGAGCAAAATATAAAACACAATCATTGAAAAAAAAAACACACACACACACCCATACCCACGTTAAATGGTAACATTCCTTCCATGTAATATCTAATACGTGATTCTGACCAAAAAAAGAAATTCTAATACGCGATAATGACATGACATTCACGTATTTTATATGAGCACTATATGTGATGTGGATATTGGTTTTATCAGATATATTCTCTTGAGCAAGTATTCTAATATGGACAAGTTGATAATGTGTGTATAAGCGAAGGCTTCACTTCTTCCTTTTTAAGTATATAGAAGTTATAATTTATATATGCGATGCAATTGAATTCTAAAATTTGTATATTGTGTAGTTAAATCCTAAAACTTGTAAACATCTAATATCTCTAGTAATTTGATAGCCAAGTCCTTAATTGCCAAAATCCGAAAGAAAAGTAATGATTTTCTTTTAATTGATTTTAGTATTCTATATTAGACCGGATAAGCTGAAGAATGTTCTCATTTGATCGCCCAACACTCATGCTGGTGAAGTGTTAAATTCTTAAGATAGGTCGAATTTCATTACAAAAATTAAATTGTTGATGGGCCATTTTTACTTATCTTTGCAACTCCTAGTCCAATGGGAGAAAACTACCAAAAAAAAAAAGAAGTTCTAAACCTATTATATTTGTGGCACCCCGAACCCCTCTTAGGTCGCCACAGGCACCAACGTTACACCTTATTTCATCTCTTAGAAGAAGCGTCGTAAATCATAGACACATTTTTTTTTTTTTGTTTTAAAACGGTCCCAGCGCGACTCATTTAGCGGAAGCAAAATATAACATTGCCATCTCTCCCTCCATCAACCATGATACAATTGCACATCACTAATCATCGTAATAAAAAACAAAGCCATGACACTTTATTTACATATTTTCAATATGGGTTTCCTTGGGTCGGTACATCAAAAGAAAGGTCAGGACGTGAAGCCACACTCGGCCTAAACCCCAAAAGAAACACTCGACCCACTACGACTAACGTGCAAGATCCCCCATCACTAGTGTCGACTAACCATCCCAAAAAGTTTCAGCTCCTACTTGTCACGCACGGACCCTCACACCCATCCCGGTGCATCAGGCGGTGGCGGCGGCAACATCCCATGCATCACTCCGTCGCGACGAACGTGGACGGATATGAACTCCTGGACAACAGGGCCCCCAGCCAGGCCCACATCGTACATAACTAAATAGCGCACTTGAATATACGTCAGTCTAGGAACAGAGGGATAGTCAAACTCCTCGCACTCGACCTCTACATCGGAAGGTAGGCCATAAAATACGCCCCGCGTGAGAGCAGGAAGTGGCATTCTGCTAATCTGAAATGTTGGTCCCCGAAGGGGTGAGTACAACCACTCAGCAGGTAAAGGAATCCAATCACCACTCAATGCATCATACAATACAATCACAACATCATACATGCCAATCATGCATCCAAGCATACTTACCTTGAAGCCATGCATGTACCATCATACATCCTCATCACAATCATATCACATACATGTCATCATGCCATAGGTGATCATTATTATGTCAGACACATGTATCATCATCATTACCATGCATCCATGCATGTAACATCATCGTCATATCATCGTATCACATGTACCATCATCATTACCATGCATCCATGCATGTAACATCATCGTCATATCATCATATCACATGTACCATCATCATTATCATGTCATGCATATATCATCATCATCATGTCATGCATATATCATCATGCATCATTCGATTTCAATTTCATTTTAGACCGCCATCCTGGCATCGCGAGATAAACCTTCGCATTCAGCCATTTAACGCCACCGGGCATCCGGCACCCTCACATTCCGGGCATCTCTCATCCCAACTAGCATCACGAGACATCCCCTCGGGCAAAAACCTCCGAGGCTTCCGGCATTTACACTCCCTGGCCGGGCATCTCGCACCCCTACTGGCATCACGAGGCATCCCCCTGGGCACAAACCTCCAGGGCTTCCGGCACCCCCACTCTCCGGGCATCTCGAAACTCCCAAGGACATCCGGCCTTGTATCTCAATACAATCCGGGCCATCCGGCACCCCCCATCCCGGGCATCCTGATACTCCCAGCGCATTATCATCCACCACAAATAGTTTCCTCATTTATCATTATTCATGCTTACCAATTTAGGTCTCAACTCAGCATGGCACATGATGTATTGGCAAACAAAATCACTTTCATCCTTCGATCTAGACATGCATCATAGTCATCATCATACATGCAGCAATGCGCAATCATTCATAACCATAAAATTTATGGCATTCATACGATTCAGAATAGTCCATTTATCATGCCTTTTTGAGGTTTATTTAAATTCCAGCTTGTACCATTTTTGAAAATATTTAAATTAAATATCCATATAATTCTCAAAAATCATGAAATTAAGAGATATGATAGACTAGACAATAAGACATTGATTTCATGAAAAACACATGGCCAATAAATTTCCACACAAAAGATATCATTCACACAAATACAGCACGCAATTTCGGATAAAAACAGAATGTGCAGTTTTTGAAATAATTCGATTAAAATACCCGAACGACCTCCGAAAATTATGAAACTTTACCAGGTTCTAGTTAAGACATTAAAGTATATTTTTTGTGAATACTTCTAGGCCAGATTCGTTTTAGATAATTTTCTATAGTCGTCCGAAGCTTCTGGTTCTCATACCGAAACGTCCAGTGTAGTCATCTCCGAAATACCGAGTTTTTACCCACTTATTCTTCTTCGTTTCCTCTGAAATTTGGATATGTTTTACTTAAAGAGGTCCCCTACAACTTTAATGAAGGGATCTAAGTCAAATTTCCAAAGAAAAGTCACCATATGGGTCCATGAAATCTCGGGTGTTCAGTACCACGTCTCCAGATTTACCGTCTTCAAGAGTAAGTCGATTCACTAGGCTATACTTGTTCATTTTACTTAAAATTGAGAACGTTAGTCTTTAATGTGTTCTCTACAAGTTTCATGAAGAAGTCGAAGAGAGATTCTTGATAAAAATCAACATGCAACCACAAATCCACCAAAATGTCAGCGAAACAGTTCCAGATCTAGTGTCTCCGTAGGATGAGAGTTTGGCCTCTTAAATCTCCATCATTTTGTCCCAAATTTTGGTATGTTGTATTTTAAGATGTTGGCTACAACTTTCATGAAGGAATCAAGGTCAAAATCAAACTCGAAACATGCATGCAAGCTCTCACAAGATTCTGGCTCAGGCGGTTCATGCGAAAACAGCAACATCACTCAAGAACAAGTCATTCTAGCTTCGGTTTCTCCCTTCTAATCACCCAAATTTCGACACTACTCCAAACATACATGCAACACACACATGCAAGAGTAGTAAGAGGATCCTAACTTGCCTCTAGACCGAGGAGGACGACGGCACACAGCGGACGAACGGGCAGCGTGCGGCAGCGATGGGCGACTCCTCCTCCCTCTCGGCTTCTCTTCTCTCGGCCTCACTCTCTCTCTCTATCTCGCACAATTCTCTCTCTCTCTCTCTCTCACTTGGCCGAACAACACAACCGGCCACCCTCTCTCTCTCCTCTTCCTTTTATTTCCCCAAATCCTCATCATTAGAAATCATCACATGCCTCTCCAATGGCCAATGCATGCAAGCCTCTTTTTGCCACTTGGCAAGGCTCATGCAATGGGCTTGGGCTTGGGCTTGGGCTTGGAGGAATTTGGGCCAGCAATGGGCCGGCCACTCCTTCCCCCCTTGGTTGACGGCCACCTTTCCTTGGGCCTAATTGGGCCGGCCATTCGGCCCACTAAAGCTTAGGCCATTGGGCCTAAGGCCCAACCTAATTCAAATCAAATTTTTACCCCTTTCTTATTCTTTCTTTTAAGAATTAAATTACTAAATTCCATATGGCCAAAATCTTGTAATATTTTATTTATAAAACTTAGTCTATATAGTACATAGCCAAGCATAGATTATTCTTATTAATTTATCTAATTTAAAATCTCATGAACACAAGCATAAATCACTTAGTCTTAAGAGAAAACTAATAACTAAAACATATACCATAGGTAATTTCATTATCTAATTATGGGCTTTAACACACCTTATAGCTTGTCATGAATTTTTGGGATGCCACAATATTTTTTGCCAATTCAATTCTGGACTTTTTAATTTTGCCAATTCAGTTCTAAATCTTTTCACATTTTTGTCAATTGAGTCTATCTTGCTAACTTTGATCGAAGTTGTAAAAAAGAAAAAAGAAGAGAAAAACTATAAAAATTTAAAAAAAATCGAAAACATATTTGAATATATTACTAAAAATGGTCTGCATTAATGCTGGTTATGCCACGTAGGATGATTGATATCCACGTTAGTGACTTCTAACCAAAATTGACCGAATAAACTCAGTTGACAAAATATGAAAAAGGTATTGGACTCAATTGATACAATTTAAAGGTTTAATACTAGCTTGACAAAAATATAGTAGGCTTAGAATTTTTTGGGCAATTTTTCAGTACGATGGTAAAAATTGGAATGTTTATTTTCACATATATGGGCAAAGTAAGGAATATTAGGACGGATCTGTAGTATTGTGATATTAAAAGCACATAACTTTACCTTTTATAGTCATTCTGAGAGATACTTTCTTCTGTCTCACGGTAAAAATGGCACAAGCAAAGAATTAAACAAAGCTTGTTGTAGACAGGAGAGGCCTCACCAAGAAAGCATAGAAAAATGAAGAATATATGCATTGAGAGGGGATAATATGTCGCACAAATCAATTCAATCCAATCTAATAAGCCAACATACACACACCCACACGGCCTTGCTCGAAACGAACATATTGATTAGCCATGGCTGCTTCTGACTCGGGAAGCTTCACAATGGTCGCCGAAGCCACCACCCAGATCGTGTCGCAGAAACTAGATATCTTGCTCCTTCACCCATTTTGCAATGAGTGCTTATCGACACAAACCCGCGTGAAGGATGCCAAGGCAAAGCTGGCCAGGATCCAATAGTTCATTTCCAGTCGATACAGACTATCCAAACTAACGGAGTCATCGGGGTGGCTCTTCCGAGCCATGTTCTACGCTAAGGAATTCATCGACAAGTTCCACCGTAGAGAGGCCCGTGAGAGGCACAAGGCCCTCCACATGGCCGCTTATCGCGCTCATCTCCAAGTGCAAGCTGTTGAGGGACTTGTGCATACTGGTGAATATGATGGAGGAGTTGTGTGATAACAAGTTCTCGAAGGAGGAGGCCGAGGGCAAGAGGAATATGGAACCTGCTAGTTCCTTCCTCCCCTGCCAGCGTTCCATGGCAAGGCAAAAAGGTGGTGAGGCTGACTAGTTTTAGGGATCGGCGAGCCCGGACAAACTGCTTATGTTGCAGGGCCAAGGAGGAAATAATGAACTGGATCAAAAAGAATTTGAAGTGCTTCCAAGGGACTTTGATTTTGGGCGCGCAAGGCACCAGCAAGATGTTCCTCGTGAGATGGGCCGATAGCCAAGCGAAGTACATGGACTTTGAGGGGCACTCTTGGATCAACGTCCCAGCCAGCATGTGTAAGAGTTTTCCTAATGTGGACTACATTAATTGATATTGTAATTTATCATTTTACGAGATTAATCTAATGTGAGATATAATGTTTCTTAATTAGTCTAATATAAGGTTGGCTAATATGGGCGGAGTTGAAGCTAGGCCGTAATGAGAGAGCTTGGTTATAAACTTTATAAATAGTGCTCAAGTCTTACTTCTTACCCTAATTCTCACAATTATCCTCACAAAAGAGCATTTGCCTAGCGTTAAAGAGTGAGGGGACTATCTCATTAAAATAGTGATACGAAGGTGTGTAAATCTATTTATATAATTATATATGTATTTTTGTTTCTAGTTATGGAGATCTTGGGTTGCATTTTCACGTTTTAAATGTAGTATTAGAGCAACTATAACCTAGAACATGAACGCATGGTTTTTTCGTGATTCTTCATGATTTTCGTGATTTTTTGTTCGATATAAATAAAATTTAATTACAAATTTTAAATGGACTCGTTGGGACGAGTAAACTGTAGTTGGTTGTCCGCCAAGGCGTCGAGCATGCGCCCTACGTGCACTCACGTGCCCTCACGCATTCTAATGCGTGGGGCATCGCTCGTGTGTCCATTGCACGCGCAAGGGCTGACATCACACTGATGTCAACAACTACAAGGCTGACTCGACCTGACCCATTGACTTGACCCCGTTACAGGTTGACCAACCCGTTGACCCTACCTGGATTTGACCCGTGACCCAACCTGTTTCTTTGTTGACCGGACCGGTCAGCTAGTTGGACTGGCTGTTGATCGGCCTTACAGTCGAATCGGCCGTTGACTGGTCAACCATCAAACCGGTGGTCAAATTGGTCTAGGCGCTGGCTGGTGCTAACAAGTGTATGGGGGAATTTGGACTCCGATTGGGGCGTTTTTAGAGTCTATGTGCTTCTATGGAGATGCTCTACATTGTGGTATATTTATATTTTATTTTTAATAATTTTATAAATGCAGAAATATATGTGAAATCCTAAATACGCGTGTTTTTGGGTTATTTTAGGGTTTTTTTTTTTTTTGCATATTTCCTTATATTTTTCTATGATTTTGGAAATACAGGTCCTAGTTTCTAGGTATGTCATCACATAGATATTGTATAAAGTATGATTCATTTATAATATATACATTTTAATTTATATCAATGAATGAAGTAATGTAATTGGTATGATATGTAATTTTAGTGATAAATTACTCTTGTCATTAAAGTTAAAGTTACATGTATATATTGTACACTAGAAGTAAAGTTTATATCTCCGATATGAAAGAGTTTCAAGGATTTAATTGAGTTATGACCGTCAAAGTGACACACTTGATTGGATTTGAGAAATATTAGTCTCATATAATGATGGAATGTCTCATGTTCTAATGCATGGTCATATTCCTAAAGGAGGTGATTGTGTATTAGTTCATGGAGGGATACATGACAGTATGGTGGATGAGTGACTGATCCTAATGGTTCATATACCCAAAGGTAATGAATTCATGGAGATTGGAATATATTCTCATTACCGTTGTTATGTGGGGAGTATATAACTATATCTCATGTATTTTGCCCAAAAGTGATCATGTAATAATGCATGTAATTCTCTAGATGTGTACTTGTGTGTCTTCAAGTTATATAGTACTCACATGATGTTAATACATACACTACTTGTTATTTTAGTCACTTTATCTGTAATTAGTAACTCCATTATTATTTAGGTTTTTACTAGTTCAAATTTTAAGTGGTGGAAATAGGATTTTTTTATTAGGAAAAGAGCAAACAATTTTGCATGTTATCCATGAAGCGTTCCATGCAGGAATACTTGAAAAATGGTTTACGAACTGACTGCACTGCTAAAAGATGATGGAAGCTTAGGTGGCTTGAAATTATGTCTTGTCTAATACTAAGATTAGGGCACATCTGCAAAGACTCTTTAACATAAGGTATGACTATTCTAATTAGGTTAGGGATTACATTCTAAGGTTGGTAGATTTAAAGTTTAAAAATCATATTCATAAAAGAACTCATGAAACCAACGGTCATTCTAACAGTTTGGGTCTTACGATAGAATTCTTCAAGAAGAATTGGTGATTGTTATTATTAATTTTTTAAAAGAAAGGTTACATAAAGATAGACTATCGTAAGTATACAAAATTTGGTTGTTTGAGCATGAACTTGTAATCAATTTTTTTTTTTTTTTTGGCATTGTTTATGAATCAATTATCTATTATAAGCCTATCCAGTTCATGATGGCTAGATAATGGGGTAACAAGTTTGTTGTGTTTACCATATGGGAATTCATAAATTTAAAGAAGCTACATAAAGATGAATCATAGCTCATTGTGGAAAATAATGGTAAAGTTGACGTTGGAAATATCATTTTAATTCTAGATTCTATTGTAAATTTGATATTAAGAAACACATTTTATGTACTTTCCCTACTCTATAAAAAAATTATTTTTATGTTCTTTAATTCAAATAAGGTTGAATACGACATTATATCAACTGAATTGTATAGATTGTGTTTTACTCCAAATTATATATACATCTTGTATACGGTTGAAAATGTTATTTCCAAAAAATTTCAGTCTAAGGAATAATTTCACACATGTCTAAAGAAATGGTAGAAAAGTTGCTAATGTTGATATTCATTCTATTCTTAATGGTTACATAAAGACTTATGTAGATTATTGTGGAAGTTAGATGACTGAGATAAAGAATAAAAATGTAGTCTAAAGTTCTAACATGTTAGAGGTCATTTAAGTTAATCTTAGTGGACCCTATATGGTAATGTTATGTAGAAATTTTATTTCAACAAAGTCATTAACGACTATTTTTTCTATACTTAATTAAGGAAAAGTCTGAACCTTTGGATAAATTCAAAAAAAATTCGGACTAAAATTGAAAAACAATTAGAATAAGTCTTAAAAGTTGTTTGTCCTAACCGTGGTAGTGAGTATTTCTGTAAGTATAGTAATGCTGAATAGCTTAACTGGTCATTTGTCAAATATTTAATAGAAACTTGGGTGGTAACTTAATTTAGTATGCCTGAAAATCCTGACAAGATGATTTGGCCAAAAGGCATAATCCCATCATAATAAACATGGTGATGAGTATGATTAGTAAGACTAATTTATCCAGTCTTATGTTGGCTGATATTTTGAAAGCAACATTTTCACATACAAAAACGCGTTTCGAACTTGATGAAAATCTAACTTGAATCATATTAAAATTTAGAGGTGTCATGCAGAAGTGGGATTATATAATCCAATATTAAATACGTTGGAATTATTTCATATCTTACCCAAATTGTTTAAAGGGATATTGATTTTATGACCCTAATGAATATACAAGAATTATGGAATCACAGGCGATAAAGTTTCTAGAGTTCGACGTAACTACAGGAGGTAGCTGCTCTAAGACTATTAATGATAATAGTATGGTGGAGATCACTGTGTCTTTATTTTTGCCTATACAAATAATTGTGGAATCTCCTACACCATAGACTAATCTTGTTGAGGTTCAAGATACTATTCTTGAGACAATATTTGATAAATTTTTTCAAGCCTCTCAGGTGAAGAATGAAGTGGTTGTAGCTCTATTCAGGAGATCTATTAGAGAAATATGATCAGTTATACCACTAGACTATATAGTCTATCTGTGAGAGTACACCTACGATATCTACTTTATGGTTAATTTAGTAACTTACGGCTTGTTTGTTAAAAAAAAAAAAATTATGTTCCCCGGAAGAAAAAATTTCTATACTTTTATTCCAAGGAATGAAAAAAAAAAATAGAAACGTGTTTGATAAAAATTTTGTTCCTGGGAATAGATTTGGAACATAAATAAGAAGTAGAAAAAAGTAGCTTCTTATTCTCAGGAACAATTTCTAGAATCAATTTTTTTTTTCTTTCTTCTTTTTTCTTCTCTTTCTTTTCTTCTTCTTCTTCTTCTTCTTCTTCTTCTTCTTCTTCCTTTTGGCCGGTCGCCAGCGACCGGCCAGACGAGGGTTACCAACCTTGCTAGAGTGTTGCCGGCTTCCGGAGATGCCGAGCCATGGCGAGGCTCATCAACACGAGCCCAGTGGTGGCCCGACGTGTCACGCCCCAATCCTCGAGCGCGCGTCCATCCCTTAGCTAGTCGATTTATTTGCAACGTCCCAGGAAGGTCGCCGACCCATTCATTTATATACGCATGCGGAAGCTTAATAAAATCCCCAAACAATCAAACAATGTGATAGAAAAGTAGGATCATATTTTTCAAACCAAGACAAGTCTTTATAGACAAACTGATTAATTACAAACTTAGGCTGTCTACTAAATTGTCGACTAATCAAAAAGAGGATTGTCTTAACATTCACTAGTCAGACCCATTTGCCGATTCTTCAGCCTCCACCTTCCAAACTCCACACGATCGTCATCTAGGGTCCTGAAATATTTTCCCCAAACCGGGATGAGATTACGTCTCAGCAAGTTCTACCCCCTAAGACCCGATTAGTAAACTAATACACCTTAGGGCTGCCTATGCACAACATGAGTCAGAGGACTTACCTTGGCCTCAAATTCCACCTGCATATTAGCACAGATTAAATAGACACCCAAGCAATCACATCATAGATCGAAGCATCGATCAAATCAACCTAGTCGATTACACGCCAACAAGACCACTCACGATCATTTCCATTCAATCAATCAATTCACAACATCGAATCAAAGCAATGATCAATCGACTTAGTCAATCACATGTCAACACGACCCATGCTTGGTAGGCACATTCAATAATATCTATAAAGTCCTATCAAATTAGGACTGCTTACTTAAAGCTGACAAATAGATAGTATAGCTCACCCAAAGCTGATAATATAGTATGCTATATATATGCTCGCCCAAAGCTGATAGAGTAGGGCCCTCAGGCCAATTTAGTATACTATATATGCTCACCCAAAGCTGATAATAAATTGCTTAAGATATACTGCTAACCCAAAACTGACATATCGTCCGTAGGTCGATATAGTATACCGGTATACTGCTCACCCAAAATTGATAGATTAGGGCCTCCAAGCCAATTTAGTATACCACTCTCTCATACAATCAATTCCATCTTTTTATCATTCTCGATAAATAGCTGTGTGTGGGTACACGGTTGGCCTTAGCCAAAATACTAAAATTTCCTTTCCACAAATCCCACCATTTTCTGTAGTCCACCAAAATATTTTTGGCGTTGTCAACTAACGCCCGGTTATTTTTCCATTAATAACCAAAATCAAATAATTTAGGAATAAATCGTAAATTCACAATTAATTCAATTCAGCACAATTTAACACTCAAATAAATAAATAGATTGCACCATGATAATCAACATAAAATTCCGGTCACCGACCATCCCGGTTGAATTTTTGGAAAATAAATAATTAAATAATTAATTTCGAAAATTAAATAAATAAATACAATTAATTCAGTTTAGCACAATATGAAGCTCAATTAAATAAACGGATTGCACCACGATCATTAGCATAAAATCTCAATCACTGACCATCCCAGTTGAATTTCCGGAAAATAAATAATTAAATAATTAATTTCGAAAATTAATATTTAATTCCTAAAAATTCCATTTAGGCCCGAATTGCCTAATTAACACCCGATAAGGGTCAGGAAAAATCCCAAGAAGCATTCAATAAATACTATGGGCCATTCTCTAGTTAAGTACACAACCTATGTTACTAATATGCAATGCAATTAACTAATAATCGCTAATCCATTCTAATATAACCACCTAATTACACTAAACTAACACTAATCAATCTTTAAGTATAATTAGCAAAATAAGAAAGCATTAGTGAGTAAAACTCACTCAAAATGACGGGATCGACGCGAGGATCGACTTTCCTCAAGACGGGCCGAGCATCCGAGCTCGGGAAGATAGCCAAAACAAACCAAAACCCTGCTGTCATACCCATTTCTGCAACCCTCTGTTCGCTACTAGTTGGGGCGGATCCGGGGCTGAGATGGCGAGGCAAGGCCGGCGGAGGGCGAGCGGGGCTCCGATGAGTCGAGGTGGTGGCGTACGGCAGCAAAGGGAGCTCTGGTGATGGCCCACAGTGCTGGACAGTAGCTCTGGACAACAGCCAAACCAGGGACGATGCGAATGGGGGCAGAGACGCGCGAGGACAGCAGCACGGCGACGAACGGCGAAGGGCGGTTCGGCGCAACGAAGAGGGAGTGCGACGGTGAGAGGGGCTGATTCGGCTTCTACTCTGCAATTTCTAGGTTTGAAAAGCACCAGCAAGAGGAAGAAGAAGCCGGTCGATTGGCAGTAGAAGGGAAGAGAAGAAGGCGGAGGGCGTGCGGCTAGGGCGGAGCAGTGACGACGTGCGGGGTGAGGCGGGGACAACTCCGGCTGCGGCTACGACGGCTGCTGGTTTCCATTTCAAGGCTTCTTCGGTTGCTAGGTTTCGAAGCAGCAAGGAGAGATGGAGGAGAGAGGGTCGATGGGGAGAGAGGAAGGAGAGAGGTGACGAAAGAGAGAGAGGAAGGAGAGAGAAGGAGGGGACCACTTTTCTCTCTCACAAGGCCCACCATGACCTCACATGAGGTCATCTTCCACTAACTCAAATCCTCCACAACTATCTTCAATGGGTCCAATTTCTTTTTCCGCCGCGGCATGAAATCTTGTACACTTAATTCAATCACTTCTCAATCGATTACATCCAATTGAAGCTCAATTAAATTAATCCATGTGTTCTCAACCTTCTTATGACTTTTCCCCATCAAGTGAACCAACTTGCATCCCAAAGATTTGATTAAAAATGGCCATCTAACAATCTCGAACAAAAGCGGCCTTACTTTGCTTTTCTGCCAAAATTCTCGATTTGTAGAAAAATCTTCTGGAGATGAGTCAATGTTCCTAAAATGAATTGTGACTTGACAAAACTTCCAATTTCTGAAATTGGACTCGAATCGGCGGTTAATTTCACTCCGACACGTTTTTAGCATAACCTAGGCTACCAAGTAGTTTTCAGAACTTTTTAAGGCAAAATGACCCGTGGTCGATTTTCTTCGAGCCACAATAAACCCACTCGATACAATGGCGACTCTTGATTGTCGTGAAAATCTCGAGGATTTAAATATGGACACAGGGTACCAAAACGACAGTAAAATCAAATTAATGTCAGTCGACGAGAATTTTCCAATTTAGTGGAGTCATCCACGATCGGCCACACATCTCAGTCGAACTAACCTATTTTTAATCTCAAATCAATTTTATACTGTGTCGTAATGGCCTCTAAAGAGGAGCACGATCGAGAAGTTGATTCTTGATCGAATTCTCAAGTCTATTTGCCTTAAAATCTCTTAATGACTTCCCTAGATGGTCTAGTTATCTTGTGAGTAGCCAACTCCGAGAAAAACACTATAATCGCGTCAATGAAAAGCCCAACTTATCCGATCGAAATAAGGACTTGAAAATTAGGATATCACACGGCAAGCCTTGCCAATGGCTGGGTGAGCTCAACTTTGCCAGATCTGGGCGAGGTCAACCTTGCTCAGTCAAGGCCTCGGCCTCGCACGGCCATGGCGAGGCTCGGCCTCCCTAGCCAACGCAAGGCTGAGCCTTGCCAAGCCAAAGCAAGGCCAACCTCGCGCCGCCTGGGCAAGGCCGAGCCTCGCCGGTGGCTTGCGATGGCTTGGCAACTTGCCTGGCCACCGGCGAGGCTCGGCCTCACCTAGATCTGGCGAGGCCGAGATTTGCCATGGCCAAGCTGGCCTCTCGGTGAGCTTGCGAGACCTAACCTAGGCGGTTACCAGCCACGGCAATGGCCGGCAGCGGCCAAAGTGAAAAAGAAAAATGAAAAGAAAAAAGGAAAAAATAAGAAAATATAATAACATAATTAAAAAAATCAAAAGAAATAAAAAAAAAAATCTAAGAATCCTACCAAACATATTTCTATCTCGAGAATAGAAATTTAGGGAAGTTATTAAACGCATTCTTTTGCTCAGAAATTGTTTTTGAAAACAAAATTAGAAAAAATCATTTCTCATCAAAAATTGTTCCCTGGAACAAAATGGTTACTAAACGCATCCTTATACAAATGTCGTTTATTGTTTTCAATCAGGTATGTGGTTAGATACCATAAAAAAAGAGATGTAATTTGTGAAATATTATAGTGTTTGGGAACTTATTAACTTGTCTAAATGTCACAAGTTCATTAGTTGCAAATATGTGTACAAAAGTAAAAGGAATTTTAAAGAAAGATTATGGAGTTTAAAGCCAAACTAGTAGCTAAAGTTTTCACTGCGAAAGAGGGATGGACGATAAAGAAATACTTTTTTTTAGTCTTTTCTAAAGATTCTTTCAGAGTGAACATGACATTAATAGCTCATTTTGTTATGGTATTACACCAAATAAAACCTATTTTTCCAAATGGACACATTGATAATGAAATCTATATAGTGCAACTAGAATGTTTTGTAACAGATGATTCAGGTAAACTTGTGTGTAAATTGAAAAGTCTTATTCATGGTCTTAAGCAAGTTTCCGGATAATATTATTAAATTTTTATAGTGTTATCACTTCGTTCAGTGGAGAATAAAGTAATTCATTATATATGTACTACAAGGTCAATGTGAGGTAATTTATTTTTCTCATACTCTATGTACATAATTTTTTTTCTTACAAGCAGTGATTTTATGACGCTTCGTTTACCTCACTTCAATTGTTTTTATATAAATATAGTAGAAACTCGTCTTCTTTGTTTTTCACTAAAACCCTAGAATACAAATTTCCCTATTGCTTTCACTTTCACTTTCAATTCGCCCAATAAGTTTTCACTTTTTTCGAGCAAGCTTGAAATCTCTCCCTTGAATCGATAATGTCTTCAAGAAAGTCTTCAAAGATTACGAGCAGGGGACCACGGCACATGTCCGAGGGCCCTATGCACTTTGACTTGACCGAAGAAGAAGTTTCTACTCCACATCAGCAACAAATACAGCAACAACCTTCTCAGCAACGCCCATCTTCTACACCATCTCAACCAGAAGTGATAGAAGAGGCTGATCCTGTAAGAACATTAACTCCTCAAGTTGCTTTCAAGCTTTATTCCAATTCGAAAAGAGGGGGAACTCCTATGTCCTTGATTGGTGATTATCTGCGAGAAAGAGTATATAAAAATGAGACTCTTTTTCTGCGTGAAATGGAAGATATAGGTATTGCCGAAAAAGGATTGGCTGAAAGAGCGTTCACTAACTTTCCTAGCGACCCACTCTTTGGGACTGCTAATCAACCCTAAGGACTGGATGATGATGAGAGGATGCTTTCCCACTTTCAGCCTAGAACGGGAGTGGCTGCAAATGTTACTAATGGTTCTCATTTGTTTAGATCAAAGAACCACAAGAGGGTTTACTCGAAACTGCTGAAGAGAGGAGTCATGCACCTTAGGACTATTGATTTTGATTTCCTTGACTTGGTGAAAGTCAATCTGAGAGAGAAGCTGGCTTTACTGCAATTAGAGCATCTTTGTTCTGAATCCACTGCTGTCTATTTTGATCTCTTTTGACCTTTGGGGTGATCCAAGAGCCCAAGCCTGTGGAAGTACCCAAGCCCGCCGAACAGGCCCAACCTGCGAAAGAAGCCATGAAAGCAGACCAACCCGCAGAAGAAGCCCAACCCGCGCAAGAAGCCCAGCCCTCGGAAGAGGCCAAGCCCACGAAGGAAGGCACAAAAGTATCTGAGCCCGCGAAAGAAGACAAGAAAGGAGCCAAGCCCATGACATCGCAGATAGGCCCCATACCGGAACTGTCGTTGGCTGGAAAACATCACGAGCTGTTGGAGCTCTACTTGCTGGACCAACTCAACAAACCCATCTGGACACAGCTCTTGCCAATCTCGCTCAGGGTACTGACTCTGTCGGGCTTGAAGTTGGATATAGACATGATGCCCCAGTTGGATGGTCTCCTGAAACAACTGAGAACCTTCAGGCTCTTGGCCAATTCCTTCCTAGGCACTTGCCTGAGGTTCGCCAAAGATGGGTTTCCAAGCCTCATGATCTTGAAGATCTGAAAGCTGCCTCGGCTTGAGAACGTGATTATTGAAGAAGGAGCAATGCTCCATCTCAAAGAACTCGAGTTTAGGCACCTCGATGTGATGAAAAAAGTTGAAGGGATCAAGGAGTGCCAGGGACTGGAGAATATCCGTGTAGTAGTCAAAAAAGGTGCTCAGGGTTTTGTTGACGTCCATGATAAGGGAGAAGGAAATCTGTCGTACAAGATAGAAGAGACTAAGATGGATGAACCTACGGACAACGACGATAGGTATGGAATAATAATATTATATCTCAAACGTGATTTATACTCATGATGATGGATTTTTTTATAGAATTGATAATTCGAACAAGTATTTACTAGTGGTTAAAACAAACAATTGAGATCCTCATTAAATAATTATTTCATTAACCCATTCCACCATATCAAGTCAATGCATATCAAGCCTATATATAAGTCCCTAGCGAGTTCTATAGAAGAAAGCAATTTTTCATATAGTCTTCACACCGTAATTAGTCACATATGCTTTTTAAAACAGTTTGCATTTACACGTTTTCCTATCATTATCACAATTCCAAATCATGTGGACAACATCATTCGATCTTTGTATAACCCAATGTTGAATCCAAAAGCAACCATTGGAATCAACCTTACCACTCATAGCCGACGCATGTCTAGTGAGCCTTTCACATAGCTTACATACAAATTGCTGAGGTATGATACCAATTAAGGCCTATCATTTACATACTATATCATATTTTAAGAAAAGAAGCATATATGAACAAATCTACATAGTTCCTTTCCTTGTCATTGGGAGGAGCACTATTGGGAAAGCTTTGTGTGTGTGAAGCTTACTTAAATGGTTTCTTGTTTCCCACAGTCCCTGACTCTGACGAGGAGGCTCTTCCTTCAATATAAGCCACTACAATGATATTTCGAGTTGAACATATGTGTATGTCCCATCCTCCGACCTCGTCAACCCCTCTCTCTCTCTCTCTCTCTCTCTCTCTCTCTCTCTCTCTCTCTCTCTCTCTCTCTCTCTCAGTGTGCAAACAAATAATTTCATGTTACTACTATCTTATGTAATTACTGAGATGATGTCATTCAACCATTACAAGATACTCTGTCTTCAGTTTTAGGCAATTAAGTCTGCATATTCTCAATCTAATGAGGTCAGGAAAACCACGAGGGCAAAAATATGGCTTAGTGAAATCGAGGAGTCACAATCAACGAGGGCATGCCAAGCTTTTAAATAAAAAACATGTAAGAGGATGGAAGAAATAGAAACAGTATTATATTAGTCCAATTAACATCATTCATGCGCCCATGCATACGTTAGAGAGCCAGGACCGATAAGAGGACCTGCAAGCCCTCATTTGTTCAAGAGAATATTACAAAGCTTTTGTACAATGACCTACATCTCATTACATACATATTACCAGTTAAAAGGAATTCATACCACCTCAGATAGTTGGAGAAACGATTTCTTCACCATTCCGCAAAAGTAATAGCATCCAAAACAAAGCTTCACAAGAAAGACATCATAGTGCTTTTCCACTTACGAAGTTTTGTTTTTGATCACCAAGGTGTAAAGTTGAGGCCAAACATCTCCTTGGAAGCTTCCTCTGGCTGAACAAAACCAACAAGCTTTGCAACAAATTTGGCACTCTTGGCCACATGGTCCATGTCTTCTGTGTCGGACCACAACCGGTGGGCTAACTGCAAACTTCTATGCTTGGTATTCAAACCGATCCCCCAAGTTTGGAAGAGCATCTCTCTATCTTTCCTGGTGAGCTTCTTTTGCAACTGCGTGGTGAGCATCTGCCTCTCACGACGAAGATCTTGTATGCTGTTTAGCATGATAAAATCCCAGACTAAATATGTCCCTACTGAGAATTTAACAAAAGCAGCGAGTGTTTCTTATAATTTAAATTCAGTCCCTTGAAACAGCAGTCCAGGCTTGACTATCTTCCAGAGCTTGATTACAACGAGCAGATTTATCCCTAAGAAATGACAACCTTCTGAGCTCTACCTCCAAGTAGATGGAATCCGTCGGATCACCTTTAAACAGAAGGAAAAAGTAGCTCTCGTGAACTAATGAGACATTGCATTCCTTCCATAGTTTGACAATCTCCTTCCCCAAGTTTTTGTAGTGTGAAAGCCATTCCAAAGAACCTTCTGTATCATCTTCTATTGGATCCAAGCCAACATCCTTAACCTGTTTAGAAGATGCAATCACATTTGGTTTTATATCATGTACCTGTCAATCAAAAGAGTCCCCACTGAGCAAAATGGGCGTATGTTGACAGAACATCCATATCTAATGGTAGTAACCAAACACTCAGTTCGTTCTCCAAATTTCAAAGCACTTTATATTCAAGTGAGTGGTAATCCAAACTTACTTGCATGTCCACATTTACATATGGCAAGACTCTTATAGCTGAAACCATAGCTGGGCAATATCACTACATTGGTCATCATATATCTATACACAGAAAAACAATTTTTAGATGAATCAAGATTTTCTAAATCATAATATTTCACAAACTTTAAACACCTGATAACCAGGGTTTCTGTACCTTGTCCATAGCAAGTTTTCAAAACAATGTAAAAGAAGCCTAGTCTAACCCACGCGGGCCAACCCCTTATAACTCACCTCCACTTGAGTCATGGGGTGTCACGCCCATATATTTCAATCAGATGGCAGAGATATAACATTCTTTGATATGGAAAAAGCATACTAACTCCTGTGTTATATTTAAATTCCAATAAAGAAAATGAAAATTTGTAAGGTCCTCTAAAATAATTAATCCATCATTCATCATATAGCTCATGGCCGATGAGGGTCTATCCGACCAATTTGAGCTGAAAATTGCTAACATGGACTTCGATGATCTAATGTGACATAATTGATGCTGACATTGACAAATTTTATAAATTTTAAATATTTTCTTTTTTTTTTCTATTTTATTTTCTTTCTTTCTTCTTTTTCTTCACCCTTTGGCCAGTGAGGTCGCTAGCCGACCATTGCTGGCCACTGGCGAGGGCCATCCCGCCCTCGCTAACCACAGGTGAAGGCATCAGGCCCCCACCTAAATCTAGGCGAGGGCCAAAACCTTCGCCTATTGACCAATGCGGGTCACAATGCCTTACCTAGACCAAGTGAGGGCCTCACGACCCTCATCGGCCATGGGCGAGGGTCTTCGCACCCTCGTTGGCCACCAAACACTCGCTAGCCACGGGCGAGGGTGTGAAGGCCCTTGCTTGTGGCAAGCGAGGGCCGCAACGCCTTAGGCTAGGGCATCGCGGCCCTTGCTTGGATTTGGGTGAGGGCCCGATGCCCTCACTCGTGGTGGCTGAAGGCACGATGCCCTCACCTATGGCCAACGAGGGCACAAAGGCCCTTGTCAGTCAACAGGCAAGGTGTGGCATTCCAAAATTTCATGGCAACCTCTAGATGCATTACGACCTATGAAAAGGTGATGGAAGTGTTATTGATTTATGTTATGGCCTTTAGACCAAAGAATTTTAATAGATTAATGCCAAGTATTTTAATGGAGAATTATTTGGGTAGAAATATATCTTATGTTAATGGATGATCAAGGTTGGTGCTATAGGACAATTTGATAAAGAAGACTTTGTTCTTGACTATGCACTTTATAGATTTGATTTTATGGATTAATGTCACAAAGTCTTTTGGCCATTTTATTATGCAATTAGGTAATTATTTAAATGAGGATTAAGATGTATTATTAAAAATAAACTTGGGCCATTTAAGTTTGGACCTTAGGCCCAAGAGTGTTGGCCTAAAGTGGGCCAAGAGGGGTGGCCCATAAAGCCCATTGAGCTGTCGACCGAATGGGGGGGAGAGAGGAACCGAACAAGTGGAGGCACGCCCATTGCATGGACGTGCAAAGTGTCTTCATCCTTGGGGCCACTTGTCACTTGCATGCAAAATCCAATAATTACTAGTCTATTAAGCAAATAAAAGGGAGAATGAAAGAGAGTGCTCGTGTGAGGGAAAGAGAAGAACCGAACAGAATTTTGAGTGAGTGAGAGGGAGAGTCCGAGCAAGGGAAGCAGGCACGCGCGAGTATGGGAAGATGAGGACCGTCTTCCGCCCGTGCCGAGCTGCCACCGTTCGTTCGCCGCCTCGCCCCGCCTTGTCTTGCTGTGTTTCCTTCGAATTTGAAGCAAGTGAAGTCATAAACCTACCCCTTGCATTGCTGTGTATATGTTTAGTAGATGGTAAGTCTTGGTTGTGGTAGATGGGATGAGATTTCGGAGCTTTCAAGAGAGATTCGTTGGTCATGCATGCTGATTTCGGAAAGACCAGTCTGACTGTCCGTGAGTTTGTGTGTTACATGTGACTTTTTAGTTGAAATCTTGTTCCAACATCTTCATGAAAGTTTTAGAAAACACCTTGAAGAACAACATACTAAAATTTGAAGCAAAACGAACAAGTATTGGTTAGGGAAATGATTTTTCTTTGGAGGAGTTAGATCTGGAATTCGCTGTACTGACCTTTAGAGATTTCGTGGTCCATAAAGTAACCTTCTTGTGAAAATATCACTTTGATCTCTTAATGGAAGTTGTAGTATACTTCTTGAGGTAGAATATATCAAAACTTTAGAGGAAATGAACAAAAATAGGTCGGTGAAATCGTTGTTCTTTGAAGAAACTGAATCTGGGAAAAACGCTACCTCGACCTAGCATGATTTCGTGATTTTTATAAAATCATAAAGTTCAAATTCGACCGTGTGTCCTTAACAAAAGTTTTAGGTAACATTCTGATGAATAACATACTAAAAATTTAGAAGAAATGAACATATTTAGGTCGGTGAAATGAGTTTCTTTTGAAAGATGATAATCTGGAAAAGATGACACCGAGAACATGGGGAAATAATTGTCTATATCTATCAACCTAGAACGATTTGGGTTTCTATTTATTCATGAGATATATATCCTAGAACTTGTATATAACATGTTAAAATTTCAGAATTTTTGGAGTTCATTTGGGTATTTAATTTAAATTACTACCAAAACTGTGCAAGCTGAAATATTAAAGTTTTGAAAACTGTGATGCATGGACCGTGTTGTTTTGTGTGAAATTCTTTTGGTATGGAGTTATTCATGAGATATCTGCCTTTAGGTCTTTTCTATAAGGTGTCAAATTTTCAGAATTTATTAATACCATTTACTGATTTTTCTAGAATTTCAATTTGAAGAATGTATTCTGATTTATCCGAAGCATTGATGTGTTTTGAGAAATAAATGAAATTATCCTTATGATGTAATACTTTGAGTGGTTGATTTGGCTGCATATGTGATGACATATGGCATGTTATATGGCATGAAAATTTGGTTGAGATCTTTGACATTATTGCATCAAATGCCATGTCGAAATTGAGATACATGTGTGAATATAAAATTGAGAAAATAACGAGATTGTCGGAGGTGTGAGCTAACAATGCCCTAGGAGTGTCAGGATGCCTGGAATGTGGGGGGTGCCGGATGCCCGGAGTGTGTGTGCCGGATGTCCTCAGAAGTTTCGAGATGCCCGGTGGTATACGATACATAATTCCAGGGGGAATGCCTGGTGGTATGTCGATACGTAATCTCGGAAGCCCCGGAGGTGTGTGCCAGGGGGATTCCTCGTGATGCTAGTTGGGATACGAGATGCCCGGAGGTGTGTACTGGAAGCCCCGGAGGTGTGTGCCGAGGGGATTCCTCGTGATGCTAGTTGGGATATGAGATGCCCGGAGGTGTGTGCCGGAGGCTCCTCGCGATGCCAAGTTGGATGCAAGCGATAAATTGTGGGATGCAAACATTAATCCCTGGAAAAAAAAAAAAAAACTGATGAGATCCTCGTGAAAGATTAGAATTGAAAGTGAATCATGTGCATGGGTGTATACATATGGCATGATGCATGATCTACTTATGAAAATAAATTGATGCTATTTGACATTGAGAATGCGATCATGAAGGCTTGAATGGATCTCATGGTGATGTATGCTTGATAGCATGGATGATACAAATCATGGTGATATATGCACGATGGCATGGCAAGATATGCATGACTGCATGGTAATATATGCATGACTGCATGGTGATGTATGGTTGATAGCATGGATGATATGAGTGCATGGTAGTATATGCACGTTGTATGGTGATATAGGCATGGTTGCTTGATGATATAAATACAAGTGAATGATTGTATATGCACGTTGCATGGTGATATATGCATGGCTGCTTGATGATATAAATACAAGTGCATGATGGTATATGCACATATGGCATGGTGATATATGCATGGCTGCAAGGTAAGGTGTGTTTGAATGCATGAATGATATGTGTTTTATTCATGATACCTTGATTGTCCTGTTTGATGCACTGTGTAGTGTGACAGATCTTTACTGTTGAGTGGTTGTACTTACTTCTTTTTGGGGAATAACATTTCAGACTAGATAAGATACCTTTGCTGCCACTGCCACCAGTAGATGGATCAAGTGGTTGGATATGACCGCGAGGAGGAGGATAGCAAAGGAAGGAACTTTTGGACGCTGACACTGATCGATGGACTTTAAGTATGCGATTGTTGGAGGAGATGTCGGTCATCTTTTGAAGTATAGCCGAGTATAGAAGACTATGGCATTTTGATGTACCGATGAATGATGTCCATCTGGTTTAAGTAAATAAAAGTGTTCGGCTTTTACCTATAAATGCTTAGTTGGTGTGCATCGTTTTCTGAATATAGGGAAGGGAGTTAATGGATGTGCTTCTGCTATATAAGTTGCGCAAGGACCGATCTAAAAGATGTAAACCCCCAGGATTGATAGACCTTCAAGTCAAGCAAAAGAATGGTAATCGAATTGTGGCAATTCTAACGGTTCGGGGGCCGTCGAGGGGTGCCACACAAGGTTTTCGGCCCTCACTTGGATCTGGCTACGGCAACAAGCGAGGGCCATAACGCCTTAAGCTAGGGCATCGCAGCCCTTGCTTGGATCTAGGAAAGGGCATGATGCCCTCACTCGTGGTGGGTGAAGGCACAATGCCCTTGCCTATGGCCAACGAGGGCACAAAGGCCCTTGTCAGCCAATAGGCAAGGTTTTCGGTCCTCACTTGGATCTGGGTGCGGCAACAAGCGAGGGCCGCAATGCCTTAGGCTAGGGCATCGCGGCCTTTGCTTGGATCTGGGTGAGGGCCTGATGCCCTCACTCGTGGTGGGTGAAGGCACGATGCCCTCGCCTATGGCCAACGAGGGCACAAAGGCCCTTGTCAGCCAATAGGCAAGGTTTTCGGCCCTCACTTGGATCTGGGTGCAATGGCCCTTGCCCGAGGATGGTGAAGGTGTAGAGGCCCTTGCCTAGACTAGCTTGTTGCTAGCTGGTTGCTGGCAATGGTCGGCTAGCAACCTTGCCAACCAAAGGGTGAAGAAAAAAAGAGAAAATAATAATAATAATAATAATAAAAATAATAAATTTTGAAAAATATTTTAAAATTATAAATTTGTTCACTTTAGCATCGGTTATATGATGTGGGATCGTCGACATCCATGGTAGTAGTTTCCGACCTAAATAGGTCGAATGGACTGAGTTGGTATCAATGCACATAGATTTAAGACTAAATTGGTTCACTTGAAAGACTTAGGACTAAATTGATACCAATGTGTTGACACCTAGAAGTGTCCGATATTTAGTTATTATCAATATGCGATGATCATTCGGAAGCAACAAAAGTGGACTCAACAACCTCATATGTGACCTTCAAAATTAACGAAGAAAAAGGGAAAAGAGCAAAGAATATACTATCCAGGCATATTTGATCATCTGTGGAGGAAGCCAACTTAATGGATTGAAGATTGGTCAATATTATATGATGTTTGATGACTTGGGTATAGATGTTGGCACATATCAACAAGTGGTAAATGATTGCGGATTATTTTGGCAGATTATTTTGCCCAAGTTATCGATGAGCATCTTAACTGAAGAGTGTCAATGAGCATCTTAAATGAGGAGCAAGAAGATCCATTCAAAGAATTGCACCAAGGCTCATGCACTTGAAGACCCACTAAGGGAGATAATGGATAATAGTTGACCAACGTGGAGAGATTGAAAACTACTTTGAAGAAAGGACTCGCCAACATCGAAATATGGGACTAAATTTTCGGAGATGTGGAAGCATGGTTACAAACACGAAGAAACTGCTCCTAGATAGTTATGATAGAAGATTTATAAAAACCAAGTTCTCATCAATTGGAAGGGGACCCTCAACAATCAAAATGTAATATTTTATTATCTTTACTTTACTGCACTTTATTTTTCCTTAGTTATAGCTTTCCAATTCATGTCATCGATTAAATTCCAACACGTATCTTTATCTCGATGCTTCATCGTCGATTAAATTCCAACATGCATTTCTATCATGGGGGTCATGTTGTCGATTAAATTCCAACACTACATCTTTGCACGTTTTTCGAGCTTTGTCGTCGATTAAATTCTGACATAGTTCATGCATGTGTGTTGCTGTGAAAGTGGTTGTATTTTCTGATATTTCTAGTATGAGTACCTAGAGGGGGGTGAATAGGTATACAAAGATTTTTCTTGATAATTTCTGTATACTTGCGCAATACTTAGATAGTTGAAAGATAGTTTGCGTTAAGTAATAATCAACGAAAGACTTAAGTGAAGGAAAGAGAGAATTAAACACGCGGTTTATAGTGGTTCGGCTTGATCCAAGCCTACGTCCACTCTTCTGCACTGACAGCCAATTTGGCTGGATTCCACTATGAACAAAGAGATGTTACAGTGTTGATCTTCCTTGATTTCTCGGTGTAGATGATCTACCACACTCACTCAAGGTATCACCAAGTACAAACTCTCTCTGTGTATACAATTTCGCTCAGATTGTATCGACTAGTAATCAAGGTTCTTCGGACTGGAATTTCTCTATCGATCACACACTTAAAACAACTAGAACGACTTCCTTTTTATACTCCTTTATGCCATCATAGCCGTTGGCACTTACCAAAGGAATTCCTCCAATCTACCCGTTGGACGGAATCAATCAAGAAGATCATCCGAGCTATTTAAGGAATGCGATGATAGCCCATCAATCTGTTCGCCCATACAATCGGGATCTTGGTTTCCAAGAATAGAACATTCCAAGAATACTTCGTCGACCATCGGATCTTCAATCGATCTTAGATAAGAATTAAAGAATCCGAAATGATTATCCAACCAAAGAATCTTTTCCGAGAGGATAGGATCGAATCCTCAACCATATACCTCGGCTTTGGATTTCCTTCGTCTTGGATTAGAAAGACTGCGTCGAGAGAGAATAGACTTAAGTCTTGAGTCTTGAGTCTTAAGTCTTGAGTCTTGAGTCTTGAGTCTTGAGAATACAAAGTCTTCGAGACTTTAAACGTCGGTCTCCGAACATCCCGAGACTTAGGCGATAGAAACGTTTTGTCGGCTTCAAAATATTCTGGAAAGATTTCTCCAACAATCTCCCCCTTTTTGATGGTGACAAAACTTTCTTGTAGATTTGAACTTTGACCTGCAAAAACATTTTTCAAGCAATATGGCTATCTCATAAAGATTAATAAAGCAACCAGACTCTGCATCCACAGAAAATTGGTTAGTCTTTCATGAGTAATACCATATAACAACACTTGATAAAAATGCAACTAGTCAAGCATCAAAATCCACAGCCAATTCAGTTAGATTTAAATTCACACCCAAGTTCAAGTTCTCAAGTCATACTCAAAAATAAACATAACCACAAAAGTCAAAGTTTTAAAAGATGTTGGTTCAAATTGGTTCTCCCCCTTTTTGTCATCATTAAAAAGGGTGAGAAAGGAGTCATGTCTGCTTAGGAATGCGCACGATCTGGAAATCCCCAATGGACTGGACTACTCCTTCGAGCTTCTTCGGTCTTCCCTCGGTTGAGCTACCTCTTCTCCCTTAGCATTGGCTTGAAGTTGCGGGCGAGGTCTTTGAATTTATCCTCCGAGAGACGAAGATGCTTGTCCAGCATTCTTCATGGCTTGGATTTCACAGTCTAGAGCATATATCTGTCCACGCATTTCCAGAAGAATATCCAAGATACGACGAAAATCTGCAGAATCGTCCGTCTGTGTACTAGCATTGGCTTTCTCAGATGGTGAGTATGCAGATGATGGCGCTTCTGTAAAGTCTTGCAGATTTGTATCGTGACCTTCTTCAGGCAATTGAGAGACCTGAACTTCTTCTAGGTCTTCTGGAGATTTTCGTAGATCTTCACTGTCAGCAGCATGAGGTGTAGACTTCTCTTGCTCTCCAACTCCCCCTGTCTCTAGGACATCGAAAGGGGAAGAGTGATGATCATGCTCTTGATTTCCCTTTTCTCGTTTATCAGCAGACTTTTCTTTCTCTCTTTCTCCTTCTTCTTCGGCTTCTTTCTCTTTCTCTCTCTGCTCTTCATCTTCTCTGTTCTTCTGAAGTTCTGTCGGTTGAGACACAGAACGTCTGGTTCTTGTCAGTGCTTGGATAGTGGGATCTTCATCCTCTTCATCTTCATCTTCATCCTCCAGGATGAGAGTTCTTTTCTTCTTTTTCAATGGGGCACCAATGGCCTCCTTTCCCTTTCTCTTTGAGGTAGACTGAACTGAAGATTTCACCCTGAATTTCTCCATTGCCTTGGACAGTTCTTGCAGACGCATCTTCGTTAACATTTTCAAACCTACCACCATCTTATCACACGGTCGAACACAAAATGTTTGTGGCGGTTCAATATGCATGTGTCTGAAGATTTTGGTCACCAGACCAGGATAAGGAAATTGTCCTTTGTCTTTCGACATTGCTCTGTACATATGGAAGAGAATAGTGTGCGGGAGAGAAAACTTCCGTCTGAGTTGATCGCATGCATCAACTTTGCTTCGAAAGAGACACGGAAGTCTTTGACGTAGACTTCGGTGCGAGACGGTTGATCACAATCTTATGAAGCACAATATTGATGGCATTCATCCCGGAATAGGTAATTTTCTTCTCTACGTCCCTATCTTTGACAAGTTCCGAGTAGTACGAGCAGGTGAGACTTTGATTGGAAGATAACGTCCTCGTTCAACTCCAACTATGTCCGCCAACATATTCACATCTACCACGTAGACTTGGTCTCGTACATCGAATGAAATTCTATTCGCATCCAAAAAGCTAAGATTTGAATAGAAATAAGCGGTCGATTGAGCATACCCATCCGTAGAGTCGAGCAAAAAGTCTCAAGTTGAAGCAAATTCAACTTCTCTCTTAAGTTCATGTTGATGGCATCCGGAAGTCAAAATCAACACTTCTAGGGTTTATCACCCCTCTTTTCAACAGCACTGAAATACACTTTTTCTGATCCTCGGATTTAAACAAATCCATCCGATTTCCTATCACCTTTGCTTTGCCACACCCATTCTAGGTTGAAATTCAAGGAACATTTTGTCATCATCGTTCCCTTCAATCGGATTACGTACGGCACACGAGGATCACTTGGAATGTTCGCAAGTGCCTCCTGCGCCCTTCCTTTAGGAGCAACTCCCAATTCCTCCATTTTCCGAGAAAAGATACTCATTCCCATAATTTTTGTCCTTAAGGAAGTCATCTATATATTTTAATGAAGTACGGTGCTTTTCAACGCACGATAAAACTTATAGATAAAGGAGGTTTTTGGACTCTTGCGGGTCGGCATCCTCGATTATCTCTTCTTCCAGATTTGACTTGCACCTTGTGGGGCGGGGAGACGATGAATGACGTGGAGGAGAGCGAATCGGACTTTGTCGCCGACATGATAAGTCTTCTTCCTCGATAAGATCGAAGTGAGTTGGTCCCTTCTCCATTCTTTGTGGTCCCCGCTGCGATTCTTGATGATTTCCTCGAAGACGACATCTTTCTTTGTCTATTGGAAGATTCCTTCACTTGCTTTTCCCAAGAAAAATGACCACTTTCTCGACAACGAACAAGGAGTAGAAAAATAGTATCGGGAGGAGAGTGCCTTTTAGGGTTTTTTTGAAGATTGGGCGAAGAGAAACTGTATATATATATATAGCTCGGTTTTGAAAAGGGAAGTTCAATCGGTACAAGGAAAGTGTACGAACACTTCTTTTCAAAAATCAATAACTGCCAAAATTAATCCCTTTTAAAAAGACAAGTTTTTGAATTTCACACAGATTATAGAATAACCGAACAAAAGATTGTACCTTTTCGAGTTTAAATAACTAAGTGAGAATTCGTACCTTTTAGATAAAATAGCAACTTACGAGTCTATAGCCATGAAAGTCGAGTCTCGAGGATTTAAAGTCGAGAGATTAGAGTCTTAGAGTTGGTGAGTCTCTAGACTTTAACTTCTTCAAGCTTCAAAATGTTGAGTCTTGAACGGATAAAGTCGAATTGATTTTTCTCCAAAGGCTTTGTGAATATATCCGAGTTGACTCTTTGAATCAACAAATTGAATCGAGATTTCTCCATTTTGAATATGATCTCTAATGAAGTGATGTCGAATCTCAATATGCTTTGCTCTTGAATGAAGAATTGGATTTTTGGTGAGATTGATTGCTTGGTGTTGTCACATTTGATTTACGTGCATGAGTCTTCAATCCCAAAGTCTTGTAGCTGTTGTTTTATCCATAGAATTTGCGAACACGACTTCCAAGAGCTACATACTCGCCGTCGTTGAGAGAGCTACGGTGCTTTGCTTCCTCGAAAACCAAGACAACGTCTGTTTCCAAGTAGTTGACAAGTTCCGAAGTGCTCTTTCTATCGACTACGCAATCGGCGGATGCGCATCGAGTATCCTAGAAGATTAAAGTCTCCCTTCTTGGGATACCGAGACCCATGCTTGAAGATGAAGCAACGTATTTAATGATACGTTTTGCGATCGAGATGAGATTCTCTAGGATCTGATTGAAACCTAGCACGAATACAAACACTCAACAAAATGTCGGGTCTAGAAACGTAAGATAAAGAAGTGAACCGATGATGCTCCTATACAGCTTTTGATCAAGTTTCTTCCCTTCCTCATCTTTGTCTATCTTCAAAGAACTTGACATTGGTATATCAATCTTCTTGCAATTTTCCAATCCAAATCTTTTGACAAGATCATTAGCATATTTTTCTTGGAAAATAAAAGTTCCTTCCTTCAATTGCTTTATTTGAAGGCCAAGAAAGAATGTTAATTCTCCCATCATACTCATTTCAAACTCATCCTGCATAGACTTAGAAAATTTCTTGCAAAGACTTTCATTAGAGGATCCAAAAATAATGTCATCAACATATATTTGAACGAGTAAAAAGCTTTTGTTTTCCTTTTTGATGAATAGAGTAGTATCTACTTTACCTTTAACAAAGCCGTTCTGTAATAAGAACTTACTTAGTCTGTCGTACCAAGCTCGAGGTGCTTGCTTTAGACCATACGAGCCTTTTTCGGTTTGAAGACGAGTCGGCTTCTTTGGGTCTTCAAATCCGAGCGGTTGTTCCACATAAACTTCCTCTTGGATAAATCCATTCGGAAAGCACTTTTGACGTCCATTTGGAATAACCTGAAATTTTTGTAACAAGCAAACGCAAGTAATAGACTAATAGCTTCTAACCTTGCAAGCGGGTGCGTAAGTCTCGTCATAGTCTATTCCTTCTTCTTGCGTGTATCCCTTGGCCACGAGTCTTGCTTTATTCCGTACGACTTTTCCCTTTTCATTCATCTTGTTTTTGAACACCAATTTGGCTCCAATAACAGTTTTACCTTTTGGTTTAGATGTCAATTCCCAGACATCATTAATGTTGAACTGTCTGAGCTCCTCTTGCATAGCTTCGATCCAGCTTTCATCAGATAAAGCTTCTTCTATGCTTTTTGGTTCAATTTCAGAAATGAGAGCCACAGCACTAGACTCTTCACGTCTTTTGGATCTGGTACGAATTCCTTCATTAATTTCGCCGATAATGAGATCTTTAGGATGACTGGATTTATGCTTCCAGTTACTAGTTAATTTGCCTGGTTGATGATCTCTTTCTTTATTTGAATCTTCATGAGCATCTTGATGTTGGACTTTCAGAGTCTGAGATGCTTCTTGAGTTGAAGACTTTAGAAGGTCTTGAGCGGGTTCAGACTCTTCATATTGAGTCTGGCTGGATTTATCTTACGCCGAGTCTTGGAATTTGACATTCATTGATTCTTCCACAGACTGGCTTTTCTTGTTATAGACTCTGTAGGCTTTGCTTGATGTAGAATATCCAAGGAAGATGCCTTCATCGATCTTTCTTCAAACTTACCAACTCGATCATTTGCATTTTTTCAAAATAAAGCATTTGCAACCAAACACATGAAAGTATGAAACAATAGGCTTCTTACCTTTGAACAATTCATAGGGGTTTTTCTCTAAAATAGGTCTTAGGAAGACTCTATTGATGATATAGCATGCTGTTGAAACAGCTTCAGCCCAAAATCGTGAAGAAATTTTGTTTTCAATTAAAAATGTTCTAGCCATTTCTTGAAGAGATCTATTCTTTCTTTCCACAACTCCATTTTGCTGAGGAGTGTATGGAGAAGAGAATACATGTTTAAAACCAGATTCATCACATAATTTTGTGAAATCTTGATTTTCAAATTCACTTCCATGATCTGTTCTTATACTTGAAATAGCACATCCTTTTTTCATTTTGAACCTTTTTAGCAAACTTCTCAAAGTATGAAAAGGTTTCTGACTTACTTGCAAGAAAATATACCCAGGTAAAGCGAGAGTAATCGTCTACAATTACTAGACAATACTTCTTACCTCCAATGCTCTGGGTTCTTGTTGGTCCGAAGAGATCCATATGAAGCAACTGTAGTACATGATTAGTAGAGACATGATTTATTGACTTAAATGAATTTCTTACCTGCTTTCCCAGAGTGCATGGAGTGCATAAATCAGACTTTTGGTATGACAATTTAAGTAGTCCTTGAACAAGCTGTTTTGATGAGATTTTGGCTAATTGCTTCATGTTGACATGGCCAAGCTTTCTGTGCCATAAGCTTGCTTCATCTTGGATTGAAATTAGACATTGAGATTTATTCAATTTCATGTCTAAGAGGTAGATGTTTCCATGTCTTCGACCCATGAAAGACTCAGTAGAGTCTTTACTAATTCCATAGCAAATTCCTTCTTGAAATGAGATCTTGAAACCAGTATCACACAGTTGGCTAATGCTGAGAAGGTTATAGTTGAGTCCTTCTACTAAAGAAACATTGCTTATTGTGAGGTTTCCAATTTTCACAGTTCCAAATCCCACGATGCTACCCTTGCCGTTTCCTCCAAATGAAACATTTCCGCCGTTTACTTGAACAAGCTTTACGAAGCACTTTGAGTCTCCTGTCATGTGTCTTGAACATCCGCTGTCAAGATACCATTTTATCTTTCTCTTGACGAGACACTGCATTTAAAAGAGAATCTCAAGTTTTCTTTGGTACCCAAATTTTCTTGGGTCCTTTGGTGTTAGTAGGATAAGCATTATTAGGCCATACTTTCTTAACATGTTTCCAAACCATAGGACATTCTTTTTCAAAGTGATCCTTCTTTGTTACACTTTGAACACCTTAGAGCATTTCGACCAACGAGACTTTACAAAAACTTTCTTGAAATGATTTTTGTAAGCTTCTCTTGACGGTCTTTTCTTAATTCTTTCTTTAACTTTAGGAAAATCAATCAAGGGAATTGTTTCCGCTGTCATGCCTAAACCAGATTTATTGAAGTAAGGTCTTTGAACGAAAGAACTTTTTCAAGCTTTTCGGATCCTATCGAAAACTTCTTTGAAATATTTGATAAGTCCGTTTTTAAGAAAACATTTTCTTTCAAAAGATCATCTTCTTTTTCTTTAAGAGCAGAAACATTTAGGTCTAGACTTTTAATTCTTTCTTCTAAAATGACTTCCTTTTGTTTTAGAGCTGAGTTTTCCTTTTTAAGTTCGGAAATCCTTTTGAGAGAAGTCTTAAGAGTGAAACACGGTTCATCAATATATTTAGAGACTTTGACAGGAATTTTAAAATCACTTACCTCAAATTCAGCATTGTGCGAGTCGATCCAATCTGAGTCGCGAGTGCGAATGTGCCATCAAACATATGTTGGCATATTCATTATCACTCTCTTCACATTATGTATCACTCCGGTTTCGGCTTTGAGAGCTTTTCGAAACTTCTCGGCTTTTCCTCTTTTCTTTTCGAAAGAGGACAGTTGGGTACGATGTGTCCCTTCTTCTTACATTCGAAGCAAACTACATCTTTGTTTGGTTCCTCATCATCAACGACTTGGTCTGCTGTCTCGAAAACTTTGTTTCTTTGGGTTGAACCTTCGCCTTTTCTATTCGTTTTATGAATCTTCTTATCATGAGGGCGAGCTCTTCATCATCCATATCATCTTCGAGAATCTGCATCATCGGAATCATCATTTGATTTTAGTGCAATAGATTTCTTACCTCTTGGATTTTCGTCTTCATTAATTCGTTCCACTTCGTAAGATTGAAGAGTTCCAATCAGCTGGTCTACAGATAATGGCATGATTCTTTGCGTCTCTCTTATTGAAGTCTTTATATGATTCCAATCCTTGGAGAGTCCACGCGAAGCTTGTTCACCTTCATGGGATCGAAATTTTTGTCCTTGGTTCTCAAGACCATTAACAATATCGTAAAAACGACTAAACATGTCGAGTTATAGATTCTCCTGGTTTCATTTTGAAGGCCTCATATTGGCCGAGGAGAATGTTAATTCCGGTCTCCTTCACTCGATCTGTCCCTTCATAGGTGATGTGTAATCTATCCCATACTTCTTTTGCTTTGTAACACAAGAAGATATTCTGTTATATTCGGTTGGAGATAAAGCACAATATAAAGAGTAAATTGCTTTTGCATCGAGTGCTTGTCTCTTGTTTATCTCTTCTGAGCCATTCCATTGGTTTCAATAGTGTCTTTCCCTCTTTCGGAGAGATTAATGCAGCGGCGGGGATTGATTCCTCTTTCCACAACATCCCATTCCGAGAGGATCCTTTGATCGTAGGAAAGCTTTCACCTTGTTCTTCCGGATGTTGTAATCCTTTCCATCGAAGTAGGGTGGTCTGGTATTGCTTTGCCCTTCCATCGGCCCGGTGCTAGCATACTAGCCATGGATCTTTTACTCGAAGTAAAACACTTCAAACAAAGTAAGAACACGGGCTCGATACAAATTGATATTTCTAGTATGAGTACCTAGAGGGGGTGAATAGGTATACAAAGATTTTCTTGATAATTTCTATATACTTGCGCAATACTTAGACGGTTGAAAGATAGTTTGCGTTAAGTAATAATCAACGAAAGACTTAAGTGAAGGAAAGAGAGAATTAAACACGCGGTTTATAGTGGTTCGGCTTGATCAAGCCTACGTCCACTATTACGCACCGATGACCAATTTGGCTGGATTCCACTATGAACAAAGAGATGTTACGGTGTTGATCTTCCTTGATTTCTCGGTGTAGATGATCTACCACACTCACTCAAGGTATCACCAAGTACAAACTCTCTCTGTGTATACAATTTCGCTCAGATTGTATCGACTAGTAATCAAGGTTCTTCAGACTCTAGAATTTCTCTATCGATCACACACTTAAAACAACTAGAACGACTTCCTTTTTATACTCCTTTATGCCATCATAGCCGTTGGCACTTACCAAAGGAATTCCTCCAATCTACCCGTTGGACGGAATCAATCAAGAAGATCATCCGAGCTATTTAAGGAATCGATGATAGCCCATCAATCACTGTTCGCCCATACAATCGGGATCTTGGTTTCCAAGAATAGAACATTCCAAGAATACTTCGTCGACCATCGGATCTTCAATCGATCTTAGATAAGAATTAAAGAATCCGAAATGATTATCCAACCAAAGAATCTTTTCGAGAGGATAGGATCGAATCCTCAACCATATACCTCGGCTTTGGATTTCCTTCGTCCTTGGATTAGAAAGACTGTCAGAGAGAATAGACTTAAGTCTTGAGTCTTGAGTCTTAAGTCTTGAGTCTTGGGTCTTGAGTCTTGAGAATACAAAGTCTTCAGACTTTAAACTGTCGGTCTCCGAACATCCAGACTTAGACTGATAGAAACGTTTTGTCAGCTTCAAAATATTCTGGAAAGATTTCTCCAACATTTTCAAGTCTTGTTGTTGATTGAATTCCGACAAGGTTTGTATGTATAATTTGGTTTGAAGTTCGAAACAAAGGTTTGCAATGATTTCTTGTCCACTTGGATATTTCCTATTTAGAGTCACCACAAAATCCATTTCCTCTCAACAAAAGCTGAAGAATGACTTTTGGAAAAGATATTTTGTTGTTGATTAGATTCCAGCGAAACAAATGGCATGCCTGGTGGACCATTGGGGTTGATTTGAGGAGATATGACAGTGAAAATAAGAAATTAACTTGATCATGATAACGCTAGTGGTGACAACTCTTCATTACAACCTGGTAATAATAAAGCGAGAAAGTCATCAATTCCACTATCAATGGTGGAGCAAGAACAAGGTGAAAATAAGAAATTAACTTGATCATGATAACGCTAGTGGTGACAACTCTTCATCACAACCTAGTAATAATAAAGTGAGAAAGTCATCGATCCCACTATTGATGGTGGAGCAAGAACAAGGTGAAGATTTCGGTATCTCAAGACAACTCACCAATGAGCGGGGAAGACAATTAGAGCCAAGCCCTATAATGTTGGTTGTCATGTGACGATTATTGAAGGAGCACAAGAATGAATTGATTAACTATATGATAAAATATCTCATCAACATGATCAAGCCATTTATTTTCAATACCTTCCAAGAAGTGACGAATGGGCTAGGAACATCGAGTCATTCAATTCAAATGCAAGCAAGTCCTAATAATCTTGCATTTTTTTAGAGGCCGTGCCTATTAGTAGAGGCATGTCGGCTAATCTCGTTCAACTTGACTATGGTGGTATCAACTATAGCAATGACAATGGGGCACATGATGACTATTCGGTTACCTAGTTTAAAAGAATCGAATGATTAACAAATCATTCAATTCTTTTAAAAGGGGGCATATGTTGACACTCAAAAGTGTATGATATTTAGTTATTATCAATATGCGATAATCATTTGGAAGCAAAAAAAGTGGACTTAACAACCTCATATACAATCGTCAAAATAAACAAAGAAAAAGGGAAAAGAGTGGAGAATATATTATCCAGGCATATTTGATCATTCGTGGAGGAAGCCAATTTAATGGATTGAAAATTGGCCAATATTACATGATGTTTGATGACTTGGGTATAAATGTTGGCATATATCGACAAGTGGCAAATGATTGTGGATTGTTTTGCCCAAATTGTCGATGAGCATCTTAATTGAGGAGTGTCAATGAGCATCTTAAATGAGGAGCAAGATCATCCATCAACGAATTGCACCAGGGCTCATGCATGTGAAGACCCACGGGAGATCATGGATAATAGTTGACCAAGGTGGAGAGATTGACAAATGCTTTGAAAAAAAAAAGACTCCCACGTGGGAATATGGGTCTGAATTTTCCTAGATGTAGAAACACGGTTACAAACAAAAAAATTGCTCCTAGACAGCTATGATAGAAGGTTTATTAATGCCATGTTCTCATCAATTGGAATGGGACCCTCGACAATCAAAATGTAATATTTTATTATCTTTACTTTCATGTATTTTATTTTCCCTTAGTTATAGCTTCCCCCTTCATGTCAGCGATTAAATTCCAATATTTTGTCGTCGATTCAATTCGGACATGCATTTCTATCATGGGTGTTATGTTGTCGATTAAATTTCATCATTACATCTTTGCACATTCTCGAGCTTGTCGATTAAATTCCAGCACAGTTCATGCATATGTATTGTTGTGGAAATGATTGTATTTTCAAGCCTTGTTGTTGATTGAATTCTGACGCAGTTTCTATGTACAATTTGATTCAAAGTTCAAAATTAAGGTTTGCATTTATTTCTTCTCCTCCTCCTAGATATTTCCTATTTGGAGTCGCCATAGAACCCGTTTCCTCTCATCAAAAGTCATAGAACGACTTTCGGAAAAGATATTTCACCGTTGATTAGATTATGACAAAACATAATGTAATAGGTTTAGAACATTTTTAGTACTTTTCCCCAAGAAAGAGAATGGACCAACCCTTTCGTGCTTGCAAATTGATAGGAAAAGCAAGCGAAAATTTTCTGATGGGAATGTAGTAACTGGAAGTTTGATTCTGTCATTTCAAACTTGGATGATTGTCCTTTTCATTTTTATTTTTTTTAGTCAGATTGTCCATTTCATCAAAGAACTGTGTTCGTGTTGAGGAATTGTATTGGTCAACGCGCATTGGGAAAGAAAGGGCATTTGTAAAACTATTAGACGTCCGGAACTTCCGAAGATCCCCTTGTTGAAGTAGTGCATTCATAAAAGGATTTATCATGAAGTAGAAAAAATGGTAACACAATGATTTAACAGATTTTCTATAGGCTTGCAAATTGTATATTACAGTGGGGCTTGCTGGCTGGTGTGGCATTGTATGTTAAATTGAGATCATAGCTCTTTACCCGCGAGATGATGAGAAAGTTACCCGAAGATTAACTGAAAATGATATAGAATTTTTGACTAACTCTTTTTATAGTCTAGTTCTATATATAAGCTATGTTGGACCTAGACCCATTTCTTAACCTATATTTAATGTGTTGAGTCATTATTTGGATTGGCTATGTTCAATGTTGAGTTGAAAATGGTTTTAGAATAGTAAAACCGGTTGTTAATGGGTTCACAATCTATGTAAACCCAACCCAACTTGGTGACTTTCTCTTCACCTCCTATGAAAAAATAAAGGACTCCTCAAACTTTTCCAAGTCCAAAGAAGCCTTGTGGACCACAATAACTTCACCCTTATTAAAAACATCAAGATGGCTTCTTCTTCTTTTTTCCCCTTTTTGATCGTGTAAATTTCATTTAGGATTTTACTAACATAATAGTATTTAGGCTATTGTAAGAGTAACATCTTGTTATGAGCTACAAATTTTTAGGGGAGTGAATTTCACAACAATTTATAATTATTTATTATTTGATTTTTTGTGGACTATTATAAGAATAACAGCTTCTTGTGAACTACAAATTCTTGATGGAGTGGACTTCATAATAATTTATAACTATTTGTTATTTGATTTTTGTGATTTAAAACAAACAATTATTCTCACATTACATTAAAAACTGCTACATAATCATTTATCTTTCATCTATTAGTTATTAGAGTAGACCTTTCCTTGATTTCATTTGTCATTGTTATTTTTATGTAATATTCTAATTTTAGTTATTTTCATTGCAGTCCTTGGTCAGCATGAATCATCTTATGTAATATCTTATGTTTCATTTAATTAAAATTCAATTCCTTCCTGTTATTTATTATGGTAATTTATAAATTCACTACTAAGTACTAACTTTTTCTCATTCTTCATTGTGAATCAATACAAAAATTGAAAATTTTATGTAATGTTGAAGGCAAATACTTTAAAATCTTATAGTCGAAATAACGATTTTATTCATAAAGTGGCTTAACTAGGTGTATATGGATTTTCATAGGTTAGATTAAATATGGAGGTATTTTAGTAAACGGGTCGGTTTGAGTTGGATACAGGTCACTTAATTTGTGTTGAATATAAATGGGTCAAAACGGGTTAAGTGAGTCAATTTAGGTTGATCATTTTTTAACTGATCCGACCCACCCATTTGACGGTCCTGAGTTATGTATTGTCATCAATGTTAATTGATTGTATTATATTTTGACAACTGACTTGCCATTTGAACTCTGTAGTGACGTACGGGTGGATTGTCTAGAAAATATCGAATAGAAGGGTTATATCTTTTTTACCGGGTGCTCTTACCTTGACATCCTGCCGAAGTGCAAGTATTTTGAGGAGCGACCTCTATACTCCAACTGTGCGGTAGAAAGAACAAGGTGAAAACAAGATCATGAAAAGGCACGGGCATCTTCTACCCCCATAAGACATATCCAAGCAAAGAATGACTGAGGAACATGATTAGCTTGAGGGAAGGAAAAAAGCCTGGTTCTTATAAATTCCTTATGCCGCTGTTTTAACTCTTCACTATAAAATTTGAAATTTTTGCTGGACTCGCAGTACTAATAATCTTAGTAAGTGGACTTGCTAAATGATGTGGTAGACATAAAATAAGCGGGTCATTTTCAAGTGCGCACCTAGTGTCCCCTCTCTAATTTTCTCATCTTTGAGTCCGAACTTTAGCAAAACTGGATTGGCTTGTTTTTTTTTTGATACCCAACTGGATTGGCTTGTTGATTGTTTAACCTACCAATCATGAAAGCACCGGAATCTTTCTTGTCCCCTTGTCAAGATTTGGCTTAGCCAATAATCAATCTGGAGGGGAGGCACCCGTTTGAATAAAAGCAAAGAAAAAAATGAACATATATAAAACTCAATCATAATTATAAAAAAAAAAAAAAAAACACACACACACACACACACATACACGCGTAAATGGCAACATTCCTACCATGTAATATCTAATGTGTGATTTTGACAATATATATAACATTTGATAACAACAATGATATTTATATATTTATTATGAGCATCATATGTGATGTGGATACTGGTATTATCAGGTATATTCTCTTTGAGCAAGTGTTTTTATATGGACAAGTTGATAATGTCTGTATAAGCTTCACTTCTTCCTTTTAAATGTAATGAACTTATAATTTATATCTGAAATGCAATTGAATCCTAAAATTTGTATATCATGTAATTGAATTCTAAAACTTGTAAACATTTAATATCTCTAGCAATTTCCTTAATTGCCAAAATCCATAAGAAAAGTAATGATTTTCTTTGAATTGATTTTAGTATTCTATATTAGACAAGATAAGCCAACGAATGTTCTCATTTGATCTCACATCACTCATGCTGGTAAAGTGTTAAATTCATAAGATAGGTGGAATTTCATCACTAAAATTAAATTCTTGACAGGCAATTTTTACTTATCTCTACAACTCCTAGTTTGATAGGGGAAAACTATTTAAATTTTTTTTTAATATATTGCATTTTTGTTAATTCAGTTTGAAATAATTTTATTGTGCATTTTTACTAATATTTTACATTTCTTTTTCGATTTTTTAAATTTTTTAAATTTCTTTTTTTTTTTTTACAACTTTGCCAAATGAGGCCGCTGGCGACCATTGCCTACAACAGGTGAGGGAGCGACCCTTGCCTAGGCTACTTAGGGGCATCACAGCTCTCATTGGCCACAAGCAAGGGCCTTTGTTCCCTTGCCAGTCGTGGGTGAGGGCGTCGAGCCCTCGCCAAGATCTATTTGAGAACCGAGATGCCCTTGCTTGGTGTAAGCAAGGATCACGATGCTCTCGCTTGTGATTGGCTGGAGTTGTTAGAAAAAAGGAAAAGAAGTGGAAAAAAAAGAGTTAAAAAATTTAAAAAATCCAAAAATATTAAAATATTATTAGAAATTATTCATGTCAATGTCGATCGTGCTACATAGGACGATCAATGTTTACATCAGCAATTTCTAGTTAAAATTGGCTGATGGACTCAATTGATAAAATATAAAAATGTTTATTACTCAATTAGCACAATTAAAAGGTTTAGTACTTAACTGTCAAAAATATAATAGGTTTAAAACTTTTTCGGCAATTTTCTTAGCTTGATAGTAAAAACTAGATTGATTATTTTCATGTATAAGGGCAAAGTAAGGAATTCAAAGATGGATCTGTAATAATGTCATATTAAAATCACAGAATTTTAGCTTTTATCATAATCATTCCGAGAGATATTTTCTCCCGTCTTGTGGGAAAAAATCGCACAAGCAAAGAATTAAACAAAGCTTGTTGTAGACAAGAGAGGCCCACCAAGAAAAGCATAGAAAAATGAAGAATATATGCATTGAGAGGGAATACTATGTCCCACAAATCAATTCATTCCGATTTACCAAGCCAACTTTTGGGAATAACGGATTCCCTAAATGGATCCGACACTCAATCAAACCTTAAAACAACGAACACGGAAGATGAGCCTAGGAAGCACATGTATCACCGATCAAAAGATACACTACGGAATCGAGCGTACCTTGGCTTTCATAGATTAAACACCAATGTTGAAGTTCGAGAAAGAATCCTAATCCCGTTCTACCGAGGAGTGTACTATTGCTTTGAAGGGGAGAAAACTCTGTTTTTAGGAGCATACTGTTCTTACGTTCTTTTGGAGAGGGAGAAAGTGAAAACACATACGTTCACTCAAAAGATACGTTCATTTTCTTTCTTTCCCTTAAAGCGTCTCCTTAAAAAGACGTAACTCTTCAACGTAAAACGTTTTCTCCAAAAGACATAACCCCTCAACATACCCTTTCATATCTCAACCCTTTCTCCATGGGCCCTTTATCTTGCGAGCCAAGCTTTTAGTCCCAACATGGGCAAACGGGCCTACTTAGGCCCATCATCACATAGAAAAAACTCATCATCTCCCACTCGCATATGGTGAGCTGAATAGGATCCTCTTTACCACTTTACAACATTCATACCGATGAATAATCCGTGCAACCAGCATACTTTGAGAGCTCGTTGACATACATCTGTTAGGGACATATAGCAGCTCATAATTGGCATCAAACTTTGAGTAGATTTAGTATGCAGTACCCTAGATTAATCGATCACATTCATATCTCTCTTGATCTTTTTTTAAACAATGATATATTGTATTCACAATTATGATTGTCCCATAAAACAATAATAATTGGTCGACCAGTGAATACAAAACTAGAATGTGATTCTCTAAATTCAATCTTCCTCTTTACTTGAAACTCTCAATTTCAGTTCAATTTGTTTTTTCTAGAAATGTCCCATTAGATCGAATCAATTTATGATCATTGGCAACATCCTAAGAGAGCAAACACTGAATAGAAATCTTGAGAATAAGTCAGAGTCATGAGGGTACTAAAATGAGAAACTTTTTTCCTCAAGAGTCTCACATGGCATAAAAATTGAGATCAAACTTTTGCCACTCTTATTGGTCGTCCCATGCATACGCAGTATGAAATACGTATTATGATATTAACTCTTTTCTCATGGAGCGTATGTCTACACCATTAATACTACACAGATGATAGTTTAGACGTACCTAATATCTAACTTAAGTTCACATATCTACTCATTCACAGCATTCATCAGAACTCACATCTAGCATAATAAATAGATAAAGTAAAATATGTTGATTATTTTACTTTCGGACATAGTAAATATTATGTCCGCATCTTGACACTCAATTAAGGTGACATATATGTTTTAAGCTTTAACTCTCGATTATCACCTAGATAATAAGTTTAAAAAAATGTCTCATCTTTGTTTATTACATAGTAAATAAATGTGATTACCCGTGTGAGTGGGTTAATATTTTATCTGTCCAACATACTTTCTCAATTGTATATAATGCACTGAGCACTAAGATGCATAAACATTAAACAAAGATTCATAGGCATTAATAATGAAAAAACACAAATTCATTAAATGTGAACACTTTAGGAAATTATAATATTCATTATATTAGCCTCTACGCAGTCCTAGAGATTTTACATGATCACAAAACACATATCTATGTATTGGCTTTGTCATAGGATCTGCTACCATTCTATGCGTAGATAAGTACTGCAAGTTCACATCTTTTCGTGCAACCATATTTTTGACAAAATTATACTTTATATCTATATGTTTGGTCTTGACATGATATTTTGGATCTTTGGTGTACGCTATAACCGCTTGGCTATCACAGTTAACCAATAATGGACTTGCAGCATACTCAATAACACCTAAATGATTCAAAAATCTTTTAAGCCAAACACTTTCTTGTATTGCTACTGATAATGCTACGAACTCAGCGTCTATTGTGAACAAGGCTATACACGTTTGTTTCTTACTGCTCCAAGATATGGCGCCATTATTCAATAAGAAAGCAAATCCAAAGGTAGATTTCCTCTTATCTAAATCTCCTCCTCAATCAGCATCTAAATAGCCTTCAAGTCGCAGATCCTTTTTTTGGTAATTCAGCTTGTAATCAGTAGTTCCCTTCAAATACATCAGTATTCTTTTAACGGCTCTCCAATATACTTGACTTGGATTGGATTGGTATCTACTCACCATTCCAACTGCAAAACATATATTAGGTCTTGTACACATCATAGCGTACATCAAGCTCCCAACAGCACTAGCATAAGGAACATGTTGCATTTGTTCCTTCTCTTGTGGAGTCCTTGGATACAGTCTATGGCTAAATCATTCACCTTTTGCAACAAGAGTATCTATGGGTTTACAATCTTGCATACGAAATCGTTCAAGAACCTTATTTATGTATATTTCTTGCGAAAGAGATTATGACCTCTTCGAACAATCTCTTGAAATCTTAACTCCAAGAATGTATGTAGCCTTGCCCATATCTTTCATCTAAAAGTTGAAAAATAACCAACTCTTAACTCCATATTACTTCCAGCAATTAGTATATCATCAACATATAATGATATAATCACAAATTGATCTTTAAATCTTTTGATATATACACAATAATCATCATTAATCATTGTAAAATCATATGCCATTATGGCATTATAAAAACGTATATACCATTGTCTTGACAATTGCTTAAGGCCATATATCGATCTCAAAAGTCGACATATATTTTTTTATTGGCCTTCCATAATGAAACCAGCAGATTGTTCCATATATATTTCTTCACCTAATTCTCCATTGAGAAAAGCAGCCTTTATATCCATTTGATGAGGATAAGTACACTATCAATGCCAAAAATTGTGTACAGCGCTCACTTTGGTGCCAAAAATTTCCGTCAGATTACTTAAGTGCCAAATCGGAGGAAAAACGATCATTTTGGTGCCACCGACAAAAAAATGCCGGCCAAAATGATTATGTGGCTTTTAAAAAAAAAATTGATTGACAGGGCCTTTAAATGACGTCGTTTTCGGTCCTCCTTAAGAAAACGACGTCGTTTTGCCGTCCTACATGAATGGCCTCACAGAAATGACGCCGTTTAGCTTACATGGGGATTGAAATTAGGGTTTCCATCACTCGGCCACCGTCGCTCGCCCGATGTCGCTTGGCCATTGTCGCTTAGCCACCATTGTAGTTGCTCGACCAAGTGAGCAAGGAGAGACTGAGATTGTTGCTCGAGCAATAAGTGGCAAGAAAAATCGGAGGCAAGGGCGAAGGAGGAGGAGGAAGAATATGGGTCGAAGGTGTCGTTGGTGCGCTGCTGCTGCTGGTGCATTGCTAGTGTCACTGCTGGTGTGCTGCCGGTGCTGTTGCTGGTGTCGTGCTGATGCCGTTGCTGGTGTGGGTCTTCAAGGAAGAAGAAGATGAAGACGAGCCTTCCCTCTCTCTCAATTTGGGGATTAGGGTTTCTAAGTTGGGGGAAAGATGCAAAACGGCATCGTTTTGGTGTTTGGATGCTGACTCAACTCTCCGACGAGCTACGTCGGCTTCAAATATTAATAAAAAAAATGCCACGTCGGATTTCCGGCCAATTTCATCGGCGTTGGCACTGAAATGATTGTTTTTCAAAATTTTTGGCACTTAAGTGATCCGATAGAAACTTTTGGCACCAAAGTAAGCGTCATATACAACTTTTGGCACCAAAGTAAACGTCATATACAACTTTTGGCACTGATAGTGTACTTATCCCCATTTGATGTAACTCAAGATCCATACTTGCCACTATTGCCAAAATAATGCGAATCAAGGTAAATCTCACTACAGGAGAAAATGTTTCTTCATAATCAATTACTTCCTGTTAATTATACCCATTTGCCACAAGGCGAGCTTTATACCTTTCTATTGAGCCATCAGTTTGCCGCAAGGCGAGCTTTATACCTTTCTATTGAGCCATCAGTTTTACGCTTTATTTTGATAACCCACTTGTTCCTAATAACTTTGTGTCCTTTTGGAAGATCAACCAGTTCCCAAACATGGTTTGACTTCATTGACTCAATCTCCTCTTCCGTTGCATGCATCCATTTTTCCTTACTAGGACAATTTAGAGCCTCATTAACATTTCTTGACTCATCCTCATCTTGTGGAGCAACCATAAAAGTTTCTCCTTCAATGTCAAAACGTCGACGGGGAATACTTTTGCGACTTGTTTGCCGTATGGGAAATTGTACACTTTGTACATCATTCCATCATGCTCCCACTCGGATTAGATAATAACGATATCATCTCATCATATGGTTGTAATTGAGAGTGAGTTGAATTAAATTCATCACTTCTCATGTTACTCCAATTTGGATGAACTCCACTAAATTTATTATCTAAATCCAAGGTTTCAAATAGGGAGTAATCCTCACCTATTTCGCCCTTTCCTAAGAATGTGACATCCTATGATTTAAATTCAGTTATACTTCTACTTTCTTGCTTACCTATGAACATATATCATTTCGAGTGTTCAGAGTATCTTCTGAAAATACTCTTCTTTCTTTTGGGACCAAATTTCCTAAACTTGTGAGATGGCTCATAAGTATAGGCAGCACAACCCATGACTTAAGAAAACTTAAGTCCAGTTTTCTAGCTGTCCATAACTTATATGGAGTGAAAGTAACTGATTTGGAAAGCACCCAATTAAGTATATAGGCAGCAGTTAATAACGCATCACTCCGAAAAGTGATAAATAAGTTTGCATGCGCCATTATAGACCTAACCATTTCCAGTAGGGTTCTGTTTCTTCTTTCCGCAACATCATTTTGTTGAGGAGTATAGGGAATAAACAATTGTCTTTCTATTACTTTTTTATCACATAAATTTCTGAACTCATCAGATAAATATTCTCGACCTCAATTAGATCTCAATACTTTTATTTTCTTATCTAATTGATTTTCTACTAGGCTCATAAACTTTTTGAAACAACTCAATGCTTCAGATTTATGAAAAATCAAATAGATATATCCGAATCGAGTATAATCATATATAAATGTGATGAAATAAACAGTCACATGCCTTATTCTCACATTCATTGGACCACAGACGTCAGAATGGATTAAATGCAAAGGAAATTAAGCTATTTTACCTTTTCCAAATGGTTTCCTTATCGTTTTCCCTACTAGGCAATACTCACATATGGGTAAATCGACTTTTTCAATATTGCCTAACAAGCCCTCTTTGGCTAGCCTATTCATATGATGTTAACCAATATAACCAAATCTAGCATGCCATACATTCACATCATTATTATATGAATTAGAAGACATGAAAATGGAATAAGAAACATTTGCATTATTATAGTCAACATTTAATACAATAAAATCATCTAGAAAATAATCACTACCATAATAGTTTGTATCCAAATACAAATCAACACCACTATTATGAAAGTTCATATTAAAATCAAGTTTAACCAACACTAAAACAGACACTAAATTTCGACGAATCTCCAGAGCATACAACACATCATATAGAAATAAAGTGCATCCACCATTCATGTTCAATTGACAAATGCCAATCCATTTTACTTCGACTTTGGAGTTGTTTTCTACATAAATCCACTTAGTTCCAGTAGGTATTCATCAAAATTCCACGAAGGATTCTGTGTCCTTCGCTACATGGTCTATCGCTCCTAAATCTACAATCCACAAAAGATCAGACTCAGTTAAGAATCCAGAACTTGACACAAAAGTAAAGTTCTCAAATATACAAAGGGTGTATACCTTCTTTGGCTCGCGACAGTCGCAGGCATAATGACCCTTCTTGTCACAATTGTAACACTTTACTCTTGACAACTTCTTCATTTGAGGACATTTTCCTCTTTCATATTGGTCAACCTTTGGTTTCTTCCCTAAAGCACTTGCTCATTTGCCTTTCCACTTTTTGAATCAATCAGGACGTTTGAACTTGGAGCTCGAAGCTCCATGTGAGCTGGAACCAACATGATAAATTTTGGTTTCCGACTTAGCCACCAAGAGGCGGTCATCTTCTAGCTCAAGATGACGCATTACATCCTCAAAGGTTTTGATATTTTCATTGTGGGTCATGTGCACCTTCATATGCTCCCAACTCTGAGGCAAGGAATGAATCATTGCTTACACTTGCTGCTCATCAATCAAGACTTTCAGCTCATTAATCATGTTTGACATCTTTCCTAGGTGTTGCTTCATGGTCTGACCATGAGATTTCTTGTAAGAGTCAAACCTAATAGTGAACTGCCTGAGTCTGGTTATCGAAGTATGACCAAATCGTATTGCCAATACTTCTCATATTTCCTTGGCATTCTCAAAATGCCTGAACTCTCACATGACATCATTCTCCATACTACTTAGCAACGTAATGCGAGCAAAAGAGTTCTTTTTTTTCCATGTAGCAAATGCATCATTATCTCTCTTATGTTGTGCAATGTTACCATCTTCAGGTTCTTCCATATTTAGGTTAAGAGCTTCTAGCGCCTCTTGCTCTTCCTGCACATATTGAATTTTCATGTGCCATATTTCATAGTTATCGCCATTGAGCTTCTCACCCTTGTTCAACTCAGTGACTATGCTCTTTGTGGTTGAAGCCATCGATCTAAGCATATCAGACACACGTGCACAATTTATTAATGCCTATCATTTATGCATTCATTTTGCACAAACCTAACATATTAATGAATAATTTCAAGTAAGGTCTCAGAATCAAAATGTCACTATATTTCCAATCATCATCCAAAAAGTCCTAACTTGGAATTATTATTAGTATAATCTTCTATGCAAAATAAATTGTTTGAAGTTCCAAAAACTTCTATGAACTACCCACAACAGTTAATAATAACATAAGCAAATAATATTTGACATCCAATAATGATATAATAATAATGCTTTCACATAATGCAACTAACATATCAGTTGCTACGCCAACAACAACTAAGTAGAAAACATTTACATAAGATGTCCATAAAGCATACTAAATAAAGACCAGTCAAAACATATAACGCCAAGACAACATATGAACTGAGAAAGATTCTTTTTTGTTCAATTTCTTGATCTTTTCTTCTTTAAATTCCTTAGACATTCTAGGTGGCCATGGTAAAACAGACGGATATCCCTTAGGATTTCCCCTTCGCACATTCATCCCCCACCGGATTGAAATCATTCCATAACTCGCAGTCTTTGTGGCTTCAATTCGGTAATGTCCATCTATAAAAGTCATTACTAGCCTCCTATACTTAGTAGCTCTATTGACCTCCCATAGGCGATTCAACACTCCTTACCATATTGGTGGAAGAGTAATTTCCTGTTGACTTCGAGAACATGATCAATTAAGTCACCACTCTCCCATTGATAATCAGTTAACTCATCTATCAACCTAGAAAGCCTTTCTTTTTGTTCATCTGTAGTTGTGCGAATAAGTGTGCGCGCCTTATAAGGAGGCATTATTCCTACAACAAATGCAGAACGAAAAATGGATTACATATAATCCACATTGACTTAATTGAAAAAAGAAACACATTTTTTTCCTCCTCTTTTTTTTTGGTCAACTATCAAAGTCAATGGTCAACGGGTCGAGGTCAACCAGGTCGAAGTCAACCGGGTTGGGTTGAACAAGTCAGGATCGAGTCGAACCGACCAACCTGGCACGTGCTGCGCACGTGCGCGGCTTACGTCATGATGACGTCATCTGGCATGTGCGCAAATGACGTCATGATGACGTCAATTGGCACGTGTTGCACACGCACCAGCGACCGCGCGCGTGCGTCGCACACACCTAGGCCGAAACAGCGCGTGCGAGGGGGACCGTATCGGCACGTGCATTGCAGGCGTCAACGACCCCAGTTCATTCCGACCGCGCGTGGTGTCGCATCCTGTCACCTCCGGCAGTGATCCGCCACTCGATTTTCTCATATCAACGAAAGCTACAACCCTACGTTATCAAAAACGAACTTCGACTTACAGAAAATTGAAAAGACTAGGGGGAGCAATACGGTGGTGTCACGATTTTTCCGTCCTCGATCGGCCGATGGCCATGTTTGACGAAAACTTAATTAAAAGTAATTCATAAACAAGAAAAGGGGTCGGGAAACATGAACTACAACTCTGATACCAATTTCGAGAATAACGGATTCCCTAAACGGATCCAATACTCAATCGAACCCTAAAACAACGAACGCGGAAGATGAGCCTAGGAAGCACATGTATCACTAATCAAAAGATACACGACGGAATCGTGCGTATCTTATCTTTCATAGATTAAACACCAATGTTGAAGTTCGAGGAAGAATCCTGATCCTGTTCTACTGAGGAGCATACTGTTGTTGTGAAGGGGATAAAACTCTATTTTTAGGAGCGTACTGTTCTTATGTTCTTTTGGAGAGGGAGAAAGTGAAAACACATAAGTTCACTCAAAAGGTAAGTTCCTTTTCTTTCTTTCCCTTAAAGCGTCTCCTCAAAAAAACGTAATTCTTCAACGTAAAACGTTTCCTCCAAAAGACATAACCTCTCCACGTACCCTTTCATATCTCAACCCTTCCTCCATGGGCCCTTTATCTTGCGGGCCGGGCTTTTAGGCCCAACATGGGTGGACAGGCCTACTTAGGCCTATCATCACATAGAAAAAACTCATCACCAACATACACACCCCCACACGACCTTGCTCAAAACACACAATATTGATTAGCCATGGCTGCTTCCGACACGGGAAGCTGCACGATGGTCGCCGAAGCCACTGCTCAGATCGTGTTGCAGAAACTAGATATCTTGCTCTCTCACCTGGTGTGCATCGAGTGCTTACCGACACAAGCCCTCGTGATGGATGCCAAGGTGAAGCTGGCCAAGATCCAAGAGTTCACTTCCAGTTAATATAGACTATCCAAACCCACGGAGTGGTTGGGACGGCTCCTCCGAGCCATGTACTACGCCGAGGAATTCATCGACAAGTTCCACCTCAGAGAGGCCTAGAAGAGGCACAAGGCCCTCCACATGGCTGCATGGCCGCTCGCCACACTCATCTCCAAGTGCAAGCTGTCGAGGGACTAGTCCACACTGGTGAATATGATGGAGAAGTTGTGTAATGACAAGTTCTTGGAGGAGTAGGCCGAGGACGAGAGGAAAAAGGAACCTGCTAGCTCCTCCTCCCATGCTGGTGTTCCATGGCAAGGCAAAAAGTTGGCGAGGCTAACCAGTTTCTGGGATCGGCAAGCACCGACAAAGTTCTTATATAGCAAGGCCAAGGAGGAAATAAAGAACCGGATCAACAAGAATTTCGAGTGGTTCCAAGGGACTTCCATGTTAGGCGAGCAAGGCATCGGCAAGACGTTCCTTGCGAGATGGGCCTACAACCAAGCGAAATGCATGGGCTATGAGGAGTGCGCTTGGGTCCATGTCCCGGCCAGCATGGGCAAGTGGGAGTTCCTGCTTGAGAAAATGAAGCAAGTCGAGAAGCAAGTGAAAGACACGAAGGACATGGCTATCGAGGAGATGAAGAGGATGCTGTGCCAGAAATCGGCCCAGACGAAGAGATTCCTCTTAGTGTTGGATGGCGTGCAGCTGTCCTACCAGCGATTCTTGCTAGAGTTAGCGATGATCATCCCGGCCTCTTCGCACATCTGCGTAATTACCATGATTCAAGACGACAAGATAGCCGAGATCATGCAATCATCCAAGGCAGAGCCAATCAGGTTAAAAAAATTGGGCGTTGAAGAAAGCCGGAGGATGTTGGACTCAAATTGCGTAACCCCAAGATCTCCATAACTAGAACAAGAACTTGCATAATTGAGTAGAAAGATTAACGCACATGTTTTGGGATCCATTGTTCTTGAAGCGAAAGCGAAAACACAATGTTCCACGCATAAGTTCTTCTCCTCTATTGCCCTCCGTATCACTGGCTCAATGAGGCGGTCCCCCCCCTCACGTTTAGCGTTAGGTAAACGGCTCTTAGGTGAGGATACATGTGAGAATTAGGGTTAGAGGAGAGACTTGAGCACTATTTATAGAGTTTTCAGCCAGTCCCTCTCATTACGGGCCAAGCTCAATTCGGCCCACACTAGCCAGCCCATATTAGACTAATTAAGAAACATTCTATCTCACCTTAGACCAACCCTGTTTTACGGTAACCGTAAAAACAGTAAATTACAATATCAATTAATTTAGTCCACATTAGGAAAACTCTTACATTCTTCCACTTTGACTATATTAATTGAAATCGTACTGTATGTGCGCACATTTGGTCTAGAGATAATTCTTAATAGTCAATCATATCCCATAAAGTCTTAAACACCGAATCATGGCGGTAACTGCATGTATACACACAGAGCCTTCCATGGTCACGAATGCTCTCAACTTTATTGATATGGATTCAATATGGTAGTGTGTCAAATGGATAACGTCTCTCATAGAGAGATCCCATTTGTCAGTCATCATTCTCTTACCTTAGGTGTCACAAAAACTTGTGCCACAAGAGAATACTTTATGGTTCTAATGAACCCACATATGTCTTATCCTTATGATTAACCTTTCTTTATGTATCACAAGACATATGTACAAGGCTAATAACTGGATGCCCAGATGCCCCTAGCATTCACTCAAGGTTTATACAATCCCTTGAGACTTTATCAATATGTATTCAACATAATAATAATACATTCAAAAATATTTTATTGAATGCAAAAGTTGATACATATCAAACCGTTACAAAGTGTAACGAACCACAAATGTGAACTTTATCGAGTGAAGCCAAAACAGCTCCCACTAAACAACGGTATCCGAATATACTCCTAGGCCCATGCTAATGACATGTCACTCAAATACACATGGGCGTAGGTCTTTAGTCAGTGGATCTGCAATCACGTCATCTGTGAAAATATATTATATCATAACTCACCTTTATATACCGTTTCTTTATGGTTAAAAATATCTTACCACCATATATTTAGACCCCTTGAGACCTCTGTAGTAAATAAATAATACTACAAATTTGTTATCTCAATACAACTGTATGCGTCTATCCATCAAGTTAAAACAATCAATTCCGTCATGAGGTTTTGGAGCCTAATAGCCCAAGTAACAACCTAAAAGAATGTTACTAATACTGCTTACATAGTACAAGATAACATAGAACTTTATTTACTGCACTTTCTACTAACATAAATCTGTATCTTGTTATTGATATTATATCATCCTAACAGCCAGTAAAGTTTACATTTAAATACCCTACTAACTGCAAGAATTGAACATGTCTGTAAATTATCATATAATCTCTTGTCTTCTTTAAGTACCTTAAAACCTTCTTGACAGCAACCTGGTGATCATGTCCTGGATTTAACCGATATCTGCCTAGAAGTCCTGTCACAAAGACAACATTTAGTCTAGTGCAAATTCGAGCATACATTATACTTTTAAGTGTACTGACACAAGGTACTCCATTCAATTAGATTTTCTCAATATCTAAATAAGGACAATGTGATAGATTTAGTCCATCACCCTTAACAACAGGAGCAATTCATGGCTTGCAATAATGTATATTAAATATTTCAAATATACAATTAGCAAATGTCCTCCGAGAAAATCTAATATAATATGGCAAAAACAATCCTTACAGACCTTAGTACAAAGGATATAAGATGTTTTAAGGTCACAACTTGTAAGCAAAATATCATATACATAATGTATGAGAAAAATAAATTTCCTCCCATTGACCTTGCAGTATATTACTTTGTTCCCAATTGAACAAAATAACAACACTATGAAACTTTAATAATATTGTCTGGAAACTTACTTAAAATCATAAATAAGACTTTTTCAGTCTACACACAAGTTTACTCGAAACATTTATTGCAAAATTCTCCAATTGCATAATATAGATTTTGTATCTATTTGGTGTAACTCCATATATAAATAAATAAATAAATTATTAATGCCGCATTCACTCTGAAAGAATCTTTTAAAGAAATAACTACTTCTTCACTATAAACAATCCACCCCTCTTTCAGAGTGAAAACTTTAGTTACCAATTTGATTTTAAATTCTACAATCTTTCTTTGAAATTCTTTTAGTTTTGTACGCCAATTTGCAACTAATAAACTTGTGATCTTTAGACAAGTCAGTAAGTTTCCAAACATGTTTCATAGATTGTATATCGCCTTTTGTGGCATCTAATCATATACTTAATTGAGAATAAGAAACGACATTTATATAAGTTGCTAAAACAACAATGTAGTGGATATTACAATCATGCTCTCACATATAGACTATATAGTATGATGATATAACTGATCGTCTTTCCCTAACAAATCTCCTTAATAAAGTTGCAACCACTTCATTCTACACTTGAGAGGTTTAAACTATATCAAGAATAGTACCTTGAACCTCAACAAGTTTAGTCTATGGCACAGGAGATTCCATAATTATCTGTATAGGTAAAGACAAAAACATAGTAACCTCCATCATACTATTATCTTTAATAGTCTGAGAGTAGTTACTCTCTACAATTACGTCAATCTTTAGAAATTTTATAATATGTGATTCCATAATTCTTGTACCTTCTTTACGGTCATAAAATCACTACCCTTTTGAACAATCTAGGTAAGATACAAAATAATTTCAAATGAATCTTTTTGTCAGAATTTTCAGGTATAGTAATTAAATTACTAACCCAGAATCTACCAAGTATTTGACAAATGACCCTTTAAGCTATTTCGCATTGTCATACTTACCAAAATACTCACGGCCACTCTTAAGCCTGACAACCTTTTAAGACCTTTATCTCGGTCATTTTCCTTAAATATAAAACTTTTGGAAACAACCTTTTAATCATATAAGAGATGTATATGTCATTAGGACTTAAACACAATCTTTGCAGATGTGTCCTAATTTCAATATCAGACAAGACATAATTTCAAGCAACTAAGGCTTCCTTCATCTTATAGCAGTACAGTCTGCAGGCAAACCTCTTTTCAAGTGTTCCAAAATGGAATGCTTCATGGACAATAAGCAAATTCAATTGCTCTTTTCTCAAGCAACAAATCATATGTCCAAAACTTAAAATTTGAAGCAGTAAAAACCTCAATGATGACGGAATTACCATTTACAGAAAAAGGTGACTGAAAAACAAGCAGTATATAATTAGCATCATGTGAGCATTGTGTAACTTGACGTACAAGTACACATCTAAAGAGTTACATGCAAAGTCACATAATCACCTTTGGGCAGAATATATGACATGCAATTGTACACTCCCCACATGATAAGGGTTATGAGAATATGTTCCAATTCGTCGTGAATTCATCACCTTTGGGCATATGAATCACTAGAATCAGTCACTCCTCCACCGCACTATTATGTATCCCTCCATGAACTAATACATAATCACCTCCTTTAGGAGTATGATTACGCATTAGACCAGGAGACATCCTAATCATCATACGAGACCGAAATTTCTCAAACCCAATCAAGCGTGCCACTTTGGCGGTCACTACTCAATTGAATCATTGAAATTCTCTCATACCAGGGATATAGGCTTTACTCCTCACATACACCATAAATATGTGATTTTAACTTTAGTGATAGGGGCATCATATCACCAAAATTACATATCATGCTAATTACATTGCTTTATTCATTAATAAAAAATTAATCATATATATATTGATCACAATAACACAAGAAACTTCTCATAACAGAGAATAAAACATCTCTTATGCACCCCTATTACATATTACCAGAACAACATAAAAAGAATGTTAATCTATAATATCTCTCACAAATTAACATCAATAGTAATACAGGGTGCACCAAATTGACAAGCTTGATAGCTGATCCATTATCACTTATGAATTCATAAGGCAAAAATGACTCCAAGGCCAACAACTGATTTATTAATCAATTTTAAGTAACAAATATCATTACTTCAACCAGTGGCCTATTAATTGAGTCAAACCAGAGAACCAAATATCTAAAATTTAACAATAGATACTATTGCTCTGCATAAATGTTGTCATACTCCTTAACCATAAAAAATATTCAACTTGATAGACATTAACAAGTGACCAGATGAGTTCATGTACAATATGTAGTAACTTAATGGACATGCATTACCCACATTCAGTAGATGTGTTAACCAATACATCAGTTTGGTCACGAGTCCTTAAGTCGTCCATCATTCAAAGATTACCAGTGTGTAAAGGAGTATACTTGAGTAACAACAGTTTCATAATCTTTATTGTTTCTCATCAGCTCAATACGTATCTCAAATACAATCTCATACGAATTGTATCTAATTAATCTAGCTTCAGTTCACAATAAAGTTTGATTTTTATTGATGAATCACACCTTTTTATTATGTGATAACATACTAGTAACCCATCACCTGTATTTCCAAAATCACATAAAATACAAGAAAAATACGCAAAAATACACTAAAAATACACGTATTTAGGATTCCATATGCAATTTCACATCAATAAAACCATCAAATATATAAAATAAATATACCACAAGATAGGAAATCACCATACGAGTCCAACGCCGCCATCCACGCGCCGATCAGACACTCCACGCGCCCACACGCGCCGCCTGAGTGCGCGGCGCGTGGAGCTCACGCGCGGCGCGCGTTTGACGCCCAGGCGGCGCGTGGCCGCGCGTGGGGGCCCGTACGGCATCCCCTGACGACGCACCGCCGACCCTCTTGCTCGTCTCGTCGAGCCTAGTCCGAATTTGTGATTTAATTTTATTTTTATTGAACAAAAAATCTCGAAAATCACAAATTAGGGCAAGATCTGTACTAATTAGGGCTAATTCGTACAAATTAGGGCAAAAACTTTATGCGTTCAAGTTCTAGGGTTATGGTTGCTCTGATACCACATGTTAGACGCAAATTGCGTAACCCCAAGATCTCCATAACTAGAACAAGAACATACATAATTGAGTAGAAAGATTAACGCACCTGTTTTGGGATCCATTGTTCTTGAAGCGGAAGCGGAAACACAATGTTCCACGCGCAAATCCTTCTCCTCTATTGCCCTTCGTATCACTGGCTCAATGAGGCGGCCCCCCTCACGTTTAGCGTTAGGTAAACGCCCCTTAAGTGAGGATACATGTGAGAATTAGGGTTAGAGGAGAGACTTGAGCACTATTTATAGAGTTTCCAGTCAGTCCCTCTCATTACGGGCCAGGCTCAACTCGGCCCACACTAGCCAGCCCATATTAGACTAATTAAGAAACATTCTATCTCACCTTAGACCAACCCTGTTTTACGGTAACCGTAAAAACAGTAAATTACAATATCAATTAATTTAGTCCACATTAGGAAAACTCTTACAGAGGATGCTTGCTCAGAAGTTGCATAGAGTACCCGATGGTCAGAGACTCTCAAATGAGGAGGAGGATATCCTATACACGTGTCCTCGCCTGCTGCTCTATATATCTTCACTCGGCGGGTTTCTGTCGAATGCTGGAGAGCACGAACATGCAACATTGGCGAAAGAGGTTCAAAGATGACATTGTCAGATATACTACTATTGAGTTACCATAAATTGTCCCTCTAAAACCGTGCTTCATGTACATGGCTTTGTTCCCCGTAGGATCGCCAATTCAAATAAGAAGGCTAGTGAGACTCCGGTTGGCTGAGGGCTTGTTGGATTGGAATTGTTACGACATAGAAAGGAAAAGGACAAGGCGGCCCGAGGATGTGGGAGAGACGTTCATTCTGGAGCTCACGGATAAGAATGTGATCGATGTGATGAGCTAGGAGGAATGGGACCCCCAAAGCTTACCAAATGCTCACCTCGCTGTATGACATGATCCACCCGATCGGGATGAGCACGGGGTTACTCCACATACATGCCACTAGCAAGTCGAAAGACGAGAACGAGCCAACCAGCCAGCAACAGCAGCTGCCGGCACAACCGCCAGAAAGAACCAAGATTCGGTGGCTTGCGGAGCACACAAACATAGTCACAGGCGGCCGCAACAGCAGTTACCCAAATTTGAACCTCGGCCACGTCCGCTCATTTTGTTCGTTCTACCTGAGGAGAGGCTTGCTCACCAAAGACATTAGCACGTTTCTTAGGAAGATGACGTCCGAGACTGGCTATAACTTGCTAAGGGTGCTTGATTTGGAGGGTGTGTATAAGCCATCCTTGCAAAGTGTGCTTTCCAAGCTGGTGCTCCTAAGGTACCTAGGATTGAGATCCATGGGGTTGGCATAATTCCTGAGCGCCATTGTAGAATGATGGGTTTTTATTTAATGGGCCAAGTCAAGCCTATCCACCCATGTTGGGCCGAATCCCGGCTCATAAGAGAAGGACACATAAAAGAAAGGGGGTAGTTATTTTCCAAGTGAAAATAACTGCAATATATAAGTATATAAAAAAAAAAAAAGGAAGAATGTTGATTGTAGCATTTTAGAGAAAGAACATTCTTTTTCCTTCCCTTAGGAAACAATTTACTCCCTCTTGAAGAACAGAACTTCAAGGTTTCAAACGATTCCTATAAGACTGTAACGAGTACTTAATCTGTGGTAAAGAAGGTATGTCCATCTCCATAATATATCTTTCAATTAGTGTTACATTTTTCCCTAGCACGTTTCCACATTCGTTTTCGGTATTTGATTGTTCGAGTATTGGTTCGTTTTTTTTTTTTCAAGAATCTATTTCCTCCATTTGTATCAGAGCAATGTTGTTCATGTTTCCCGATCATTGTTGACGTTTGTAATTCATTTTTGGCCGAAATTTTGAGAAATGTCGCTGTTAGACACTTGGGGACGGAAATCCCGACACTCACGTATTGTTCACCCCTCCTTTTTGATTTTCAATGAGTCAAAACTCTTTTTTAAAAGTGCAAGGTCATAGTTCTCGTTGAGACAAGAAAAACAACAGGTGGCTTGCCACCAAACGCACCGCCACGTGCGGCCGGAAGGAGCAACGTCATCGACCCGTGCAACGCACGCAACGAGGCAGTTTCTCGGACGCGTGCACCACACGCACCTGCTGACATCATCGTGACATCAGCCGGTGGTGCCCCACGCACGTGTGGGACACGTGCTGATGACGTCACCTGTCAAGTCAGTTAGTTCGACCTAACCCGATCCTCCATTGACTGCGGTTGACCATTGATCGACGTTTGCATTGATCGTTGACCTAAAAAAAAGAGAGAATGTGTTTCATTTTCAATTATGTCCCTATGGATTATAAGAATCCTTTTTTCTTCTATATTTGTCGCAGGAACAATGCCTCTCATTCATATGCGTACACCTATTCACACGCAGACAAAAAGACAAAAGACGAGACTTACAAGGATAATAGTTAATTTGGCGAATTATTGATAGGAAAGTAGTGACATAATCAAACATGTCTTAGAGGTCAATAAAAAGATACAACAAATCATTTGGAAGGGTTATCCCATGCCAACTTTTGAGATGTTGCAGTTCTTCATTAACACTCTTCCATTTGAATAGCAAAGAATGTTGAATCACCTATCAGAGGTCAATGTGGTCCCTAATTAGAAGAAGCTTGTAGTGACTTTTTTGAATGAATATTATAGGATTGAAGCCACAAATATTTCAATCCAATGAATAAGTTCAACCTAGCGGGGGATGAATGTGTGAGGGAGAAATCCTAATAGATTTTTGTCTATTTTTCCGTGACTGCCAAATGTGTTTAGAATTTGCAAATGTAATTACTAAGAAATTTAAAAAGTCTTTCCCTATTCATTGGTTAACTTGGCGTTAGCTGTTTCAAGTTGTGTTGACTTAGTATGCTTTATGGATATCATATGTAGATAATTCCTATCATATTGATGTTGTTGTGGCTATTGATGTATTGGTTACATTATGTGAAAATATATATGTTTTTTTTCCTCTCATTAATGGATATTCAATGTCAATTACTTATGTTATTATTAATTGTTGTGGGTAGTTAGTTCATAGAAGTTTTTGTAGCTTCAAAAGACTTATTTTGCATAGAAGATTATATTAATGACAATTTCAAACAATGATTTTGGATAATAATTGGAAATAATAGTGACATTTTGATTTTAAACCTTTATTAATATAATGAGTTTATGCAAAATGGATGCATAAATTATAGGCATTAATAATTCATACATATGTATCTAATATGTTCAAATCTAATGGCTTCAGCAACTAAGAGCATAGTCGCTGAATTGAACAAAAGTGAGAAGCTGAACGGCGATAATTATGAAATATGGCATATGAAAATTCAATATATGTTAGAAGAGTAAGAGGCACTAGAAGCTCTTAACCTAATTATGGAAAGAACTGAAGATGAGAATACTACACAACATAAAAGAGATAAGGATGCATTTGCTACATGGAAAAGAAAGAACTCATTTGCTTGCGTTATGTTACTAAGCAACATGGAGAATGATGTCATACAAGAGTTCAGGCATTTTGAGAATGCTAAAGAAATGTGGGAAGTATTGACAGCAAGATTTAGTCATATATCGGTGACCAAACTGAGATAGCTCACTATAAGATTTTATTCTTACAAGAAGCCTCATGATCAAACCATGAAACAACACTTCAGAAAGATATCAAACATGATTAATGAGTTGAAAGATGCTGCCCATGTTTTGATTGATAAGCAACAAGTGGAAGTAGTGATCCATTCATTGTCTCAAAGCTAGGAGTATATGAAAGTGAACCTGACACATAACGAGAATATCAAAACATTTGAGGATGTAGTACGCCATCTTGAGCTAGAAGATGACTGCCTCCTGGCGGCTAAGCCAGAAACTGATATTTATTATGCTGGTTCTAGCTCACAAGAGGCTTCAGCTTCAAGCGCAAACGTCCTGATTCGTTCAAAAGGTGGAAAGGCAATGGAGCAAGTTCTTCGGGAAAATAATCAAGATTTGACCAAAATGAAAGATGAAAGCGTCATCAAGTGAAGAAGTTGTCAATGGTGAAGTGTTATAACTATGAAAGAATGGTCACTATTCTCGCAACTGTCGCGAGCCAAAGAATGTAAACACTCCCTGTATTCTTGAGAACTTTGTTTATGTATCTAATTATGTATTCTTAACAGAATATAATCTTTTGTGGGTTATAGATTCGATAGCAACAGACCATTTAGCTAAGGATAAAGAATCCTTTGTGAAATTTCGACGAGTCGTAACTAGCCAAAGAGGGCTTGCTAGGTAACATTGAAAAGTTGATTTACCTATATGTAAACATTGCCTAATAGGGAAAATAACAAAGAAATCATTTGGAAAAAGTAAAAAAGCTGAATTTCCTTTGCAATTAATCTATTATGACATTAATGATCCAATAAATATGAGAGGAATGTATGGAACTGTTTATTTCATCACATTTATAGATGATTATACTCGATTTAGACATGTCTATTTGATTTCTCTTAAATATGAAGTATTGAGTTATTTCAAAAAGTTTATGAGTTTGATAGAAAATCAATTAGATAAGAAAATAAAAGTATCGAGATCCAATAGAGGTCAAAAATATATAATATGATGAGTTTAGAAATTTATGTAATGAAAAATAGAAAAACAATTATCTATTTCTTATACTCCTCTATAAAATGGTGTTGCGGAAAGAAGAAACAAAACCCTACTAGAAATGATTAGGTCAATGATGGCGCATGCTAACTTATTTATCACATTTTGGGGTGATACTTTATTAATTGTTGTTTATATACTTAATCATGTGCTTTCCAAATCAATTATTTACACTACATATAAGTTATGAACAGGTAGAAAACCTGGCTTAAGTTTTCTTAAACTGTAAGGCTGTGCTATCTATATTCATGACCCCCTCACAAGTATGGCATATTGGGTCTTAGAGGCAAAAAGAATATTTTCATAACATACTCAAAACACTCGAAATGATATGAATTTATATGTGAGTAAAAAAGTAGGGATATAACTGAATTTAAATCATGAGATGTTACATTCTTAGAGAATGAATTTTTTAAAAATTGTTAAATAGGTGAAGACTATTTTATATTTAAAACATTGGATCAAGATAATGAATTTAATAGAGTTCGTTCAAGTGGGAGCAATGTGAGAAGTGAGGAATTAAATTTGACTCATTCTCAATTACAATCACTTGATGAGACAATATCGTCATTATCTAATATGAGTGGAAGCATAATGGAAAATAATATGCAAAGTGTACAATATGCCGTATAACATACAAATGGCAAAAGTATTTCTCATTGACGTTTTGACATTGAAGGAGAAATTTTTATGGTTACTTCACAAGACGAAGATGAGTCAAAAAATTTTAAATGAGGCTTTAAATTGCCATAGTAAGGAAAAATAGATTAATGCCATGGAAAATGAATTGAGTCAATGAAGTCAAACCATATTTGGAAATTAGTTGATCTTCCAAAAGAACACAAAACCATTATGAGCAAGTGAGTTCTCAAAATAAAGTATAAAGTTGATTGTTCAATAAAAAGACATAAGACTCGTCTTGTGACAAATGAATATAATCAACAGGAATGAATTGATTATGAGGAAACATTTTTTCCTGTAATAAAATTCACCTCAGTTCGTCTTATTCTGATAATAGTAGCTAGTATGGATTTTAAGTTATATCAAATGAATGTAAAAACTACTTTTTCAATGGAGAATTGAAATAAAAAATTTATATTGAACAACCTGTTAATTTCATTTTGGAAGTCAAGAACAAAAGATATATCAACTTTTGAGATCAATATATGACCTTAAACAGTTGTCATGACAATAATATATATATATATATATATATATATATATATATATATATATATATATATATATATATATATATTCACAATGCCATAATGATCTATGATTTTATAATGATTGATTGATGATATACTGATTGCCGGAAGCAATATGAAGTTTGTTAATACTGTTAAGAGTTGGTTATCTTCCAACTTTAAGATGAAAGACATAGGTGAAGCTGTATACATTCTTGAAGTTAATATTTCAAGAGATTGTTCAAAGATATGATTGTCTCTTTCGCAATAAACATATATAAGCAAGGTTTTTAAATGATTTCGTATGCAAGATTGTAAACCTATAGATACTCCTATTGCAAAATGTGAAAAATTGAGTCATAGAATGTGTCTAAAAACTCCACATGAGAAGGAATAAATGTAACATGTTACTTATACTAGTGCTGTTGGAAGCTTAATATATGTTATAATGTGTACAAAAATTGACATATGTTTTGCAGTTATAATGGTAAGTAGATAACAATCCAATTCACGTTAAGCACGTTGGAAAACCGTCAAAAGAATACTAAGGTATCTGAAGAGAACTACTGATTATATACTGAGTTATTAAGAAAATGATCTGCGACTTGAAGGCTATTTAGATGCTGATTGTGGGGGAGGTTTAGATGAAATGAAATCTACCTCTAGATTTATTTTCTTACTGAATAATAGCGTCATATCTTGGAGCAGTAAAAATTAAACATGTATAGTATTGTTAATGATGGAAGCTAAGTTCGTGGCATTATCAACAACAATACAAGAAAGTGTTTGGCTTAAGAGATTTTTAGATCATTTAAGTGTTGTTAAGAATGTTGCAAACTCATTTTTGGTTAACTGTGATAGTCAAGCAGTAATAACATACACCAAAGATTCAAAATATTATGGCAAGACCAAATATATAGATATTAAGTATAATTTTTTCAAAGATATGGTTGCACGAAAAGATATAAACTACATATTTACGCATAGAATGGTAGCATATCCAATGGCAAAACCAATACTTAAAGATGTGTTCTGTGCCAAGTAAAATCTCTAAAACTGCGTAGAGACTAATGTACTGAATGTTGCAATTTCCCTTAAGTGTTCACATTTAATGAATTTGTGTTTCATTATTAATGTCTATGAGTCTTTGTTTGATGTCTATGCATCTTAATGCTTAGTGCATCATATAAAATTGAAAAAGTATATCAGAAAAATAAGAGATTAGCCTATTACATGGGTAATCGTCTTTATTTACGATGTAATAAATAAAGATGAGACGGTTTTTCAACTTATTTTTTTAGACAGCTTAAAATATAGATGCTGCCTCAATTGAGTGTTAAAATGAGGGCATATTATTTACTATGTCGGAAAGTAAAGTAACCCGTATATTTTACTTTATCTATCTTTGATACTAAATGTGAATTCTGATTGATTTTTTAAGGAAGTAGATACGTCAATTCAAGTTAGACATTAAGTGTGTGAACCATCATCTGTACGGTATTGAAAGTGTAGATATATGTTCAATGGGAAATGAGTTAATATTGTAATACTTATTTCATACTACGTATGCATGAGACGACCAATAAGAGTAACAAAAGTTTTGATCTCAACCTTTTGCCATGTGAGACTCTTTAAGAAAGAAGAGTTCCTCATTCAAATGCCCTCATGACTTTTACTTATTCTCTAAATGTGATTAATTGATCTAGGGTACTACATACTATATTTACTAAAAAAATGTTATGCTTATTATAAACTGCTATATATTCTTAACAAATATATGGCAATGAACTTTTGAAGTATGCTAATCACACGAATTATTTACTAATATGAATATTGCAAAGATGTGAAGAAAGAGTTATGTTCAACCCACCATTGCAAGTAGGAGATGATGGATTTTTTATTTAATGAGCCAAGTCAAGCGTGTAGCCCATGTTGGGCCAAACCTCGGCCCATAAGAGAATGGCCTATGAGAGGAATAGGGCAGTTATTTTCTAAGTGAAAATAACTACAATAAATAAGTAAAAAAAAAAAAATTGAAAAACGTTGACCGTAGCATTTTAGAGAAAGAATGTTCTCTTTCCTTCTCTTAGAAAATGATTTACTTCTTCTTGAAGAACAGAACTCCATGGCTTTAAACAATTCCTCTGAGATTTCAACAAGTACTTAATCTATGGCAAATGAGATATGTCCGTCTCCGTGATATATCTTTCGATCGGTGTTACATGTTTCCTGAACACGTTTCCACGTTTGTTTTCAGTATTCAATCATTCGAGTATCGATTCACTTTTTCTTTACAAGAATCTATTTCCTACACAGATCTTCACCATCTCAAGACTCTTGACATAAAACACACCAACATCACTTCACTGCCGAATTCCTTATGGAAGATGAGGAACTTGAGGCACCTGCATGTTAACTGGTTCCACATCTACTTGAAGAAAATTCTCAAGGCTTGTAGCAACAATGTTATGGCCTTGACTCAACTCCAAACCTTAAGCCGTCTGGTTGTCAGAGAAGTGAAGGAGAACTTGATGAGGGACCACACTCAAGCTTTACTTGCAACGCTCGGATACAGCCACCTCAGGCGATGCGGAAAAAACAGTAGCCGATTGGATTAGCTCCAGGCTCACCAATCTCCAGACCTTGACCTTTGGGGTGATCCAAGAAGCCAGGCCTACAAAAGAAGACGAGCTGGCCCAAAGAAGACGAGAGCCCCCGAAGGAAGAGGCCAAGCCCGCAAAATCCCAGATAGGCCCGTTACCGAAACTATCGTTGACCAAAAAACATCACGACCTGTTCGATCTCTAGTTGGTGGGCCAACTCAAAAAACCCATCTGGACAGAGCTCTTGCCGGGCTCACTCAGGGTTATTGACTCTGTCAGGTTCGAAGGTGAAGATAGACATGATGCCCGAGTTGGGTGGTCTCCTGAGGAACCTGCGGACACTCAGGCTCTTGGCCAATTCTTTCCTGGGCACTAGTCTGAGATTCATCAAAGATGGGTTTCCCAGCCTCATGATCTTGAAGATTTGGAAGTTGCCTAAGCTTGAGAAAGTGATTATTGAACAAGGAGCAATTCTACATCTCAAAGAACTCGAGTTTAGGCACCTCGATATGATGACAAAAGCTGAAGGGATCAACGAGTGTAAGGATTTGGAGAATATCTGTGTGGCAGTAAAAAAGGGTGCTGACGGTTTTGTTGACCATCTCAAGGATATAATAGGACAGAGGACGTCTGAGTAGAAAAGAGAAGACACAGAGATGCCTAAATCTGATGACGATGACGAGGACGACACGTAGGGGACCATATTAAATCTCATACATGATGAAAATGTTTTTATTGATTGATAATTTCAATAATTACTTATTAGTTATTGAAAAGAATGATCGATATCTAGGATGGAATAGAAGAGATCGTCTATTTGCACGTTGAAAAGGAGGTGGATTATGGCTACAGGTATGGGACAATATTAAATCTAAAACATGTTTACGCATGATGATGAAATTGTTATTATGGACTTGATTATTGCAATAATTACTTATTAGTTATTAAAAAGAACCATAAAAATCAGAGACGAAAAAGGAGAGACGCTTTATGTGCACATTGAGAAGGACACCAAGAGGCCTGAATTTGCGGATGACAATGATCGTAACGCCTTGGGTCTCCACTGTACACATATTGTCTAGGTGATATGGGAAAAGAGAAAGAGAGACCCCTTCCTTGCGCACGTCCGGGGACCAAGACACAAATGTACCGCCATCTCTCCTCCCTGCACACCGCACTCAGGCCGTCACACTCTCCCCCCTTGGGAGCACGGACCAAGACACAAACGTACCGCCATCTCTCCTCCCTGCACACCGCACTCAGGCCGTCACACTCTCCCCCCTTGGGAGCTCAGCGCCCTCGCTATGGCCCCACACGCAGTCAAGAGTCGGCTCTGATATCACTTGTAACACCATGGGTCTTCACTGTACACATATTGTCCGCTTTGGACACTAAGTACTCATAGTTTTGTTCTTCTCGATGCAGTCCATACTATCCCAAGAAAATGCATATGTATAGTTAGAGGTCCCATTGCCTTATAAGGCAGCCCAGAATTCCCTCCATAGGCGATGTGGGACAAGAGAGAGAGGGACCCCTTCCTTGCACACGTCCGGGGACTGAGGCGTGGACATACCGCCATCCCTCCTCCCCGTGCACCGCTGCTTGGGCCGTCACAATGATAGCTACGGAACTTGTTCTTTAGACATGGTGATGAAAATGTTTTTATAGGCTTGATAATTTCTCATTGGTGATTAAAAACAGCGATTATGATTTCTATCGGATAAGAATTATGTTGGCTAATTTTACCAGAGCAAGTCAATACATATTAAGAAACTATGGAGGCTATAGTGAGTCCTATGAAATAACACAAAATCACATGGGTAGTATTATTTAACCTTTGTGGAAGTTCCTAAGTAACTTTTGGAATCAACCTTACTTCCCATAGCAAATGCACGTTGAGTAAGCCTTTCACTTAGCTTAAATACACGATGCTGAAGAAAAGATTATAAGATTTTTTCACACTAGTTAAGACCTCTCCTTTACTTACTGTACCATATTTAAAAATAAATGAAGCTTCTCATATAGGAACAAAAAATCTACAAAGCTAGTGTTTTGACTGTAGAATTGTTATTGAGAACATAGTTTAGTGGAAAATTGATAAAACTTTTGTAAATTCTGCTATAAAGTTTAACGTAGGTATGATTTCGCGTCAGTCCTTCTTTTCTTTTCTTTTTTCTTTATAATAATAATGTTAGTGTACAATAGTGAATCATTTTTTAGGGTGATATGATCTTTTTGCCTATACTATGCTGAATAAATGAATGCATGATCTTCTTTTTTTGATTAGTTCAACTGTAAATCCTGCTGGGTTTTCTTACTCTGAAACTATAAATTAGAAAACCTCAGGATTGCTTTTACTTTGGCTGCATGAGTCTTCATAAAATTGCATTAAGTACAGCATCGGGAAGTTATGGGTTTGGGTTAGAGGAAGGCTGTGAGGACGATCTAAATGTAGATGAAGAAGCTGATGGAGGGACTTCAATAGAGGACACAGCATGTGCATTGAGGATTTACTGGAACACGAACTGTGTAAAGCGAAAGAGAAGGACGAGAGTAATGGACAGTCAGATGATTGGAGCCCAGTGAGTTTGATATTGATAAGGAGATGCTCTTATCCCTCGAATTTTTCCGCTGAATTTCCGGTTGGCGTTAAATGCATTCATTCTGAATTAAATGATACTAGTGTAGTTGGACCATTTAAGGATTTCCAGTTGATGCATGTTTATTTGTATGTTGTATAATTTCATCTTCCATAACTATGTAGAAAAACTCTATCATGTGTTATTTATAGACTGAAAATTAACATTACCGAGTTTCAGGGACTATATGCACAAGCAACCATCATTTCCTTACAACATACTTGCTCTAGAGATTATCTCTAGTAACATCTTTGAGCTTTTTGTCATGTGATGAATTTATGGTTTACATAGTCATTTTATCTTGCGTGAGGATTTACTTGCTTTTAGCCAGTCTGGAAACAGGCTCGAGAGTGGAGACGTCATTTTTCAGTAAGTTACCAAATTCACGTATCTAAAAGCCCTGTGTTTCAACAATAACCCCGTTGAAGATAAATGGCATGTGCATTGGCGCCCGAGTAACTTAGAGCAGGCTTTTAGAGGAGGGAAAGCTTAAGGGTTTTACGGTCGGTGATGGCTGTCTAGCAAATAAAATTTTGCAGGCTTGTCCTCGGCCTGAAATCTTTAATTCACCTTTAATGCATAATTTTGGAGAGTGGGTGTTGGGATTTTATGCAGAAGTCTGGTTGCTGTCCTGGGCTTAATACAAGGCCAAATAATATTATTTGTCCAACTCATATCGGGTTGCTTTACTGCACTTTATCTTTTACACTTTCTTCATTACTATTATTGATGCCTTCGTTGTGATTGCTTTTATATCATTTTCTGTGTTGTGATTCATTTTAATAGTTGAGTGGTTAGGTTTCATTCTAGGATCATAATAACACACAAAAACATTGCATGGATACTTAGTAGAGAAGAACTTTATGACTCGTAATTGATAAAAGATTGCATGGACACCTTAGCTAACATATAATCAAGTTGAGTATTGAAATGGCACTAGTTAGATATGTAACGACCCGGGCCCACTGTGTGATATTGTCCGCTTGGACACTGAGTTCTCATGGCTTTAAAACGCGTCACACAAGTTAAGGGGCCCAAGCCATTATAAACTGGCCCTGAACTCTCCCCCTAAGCGATGTGGGACAAGAGGGAGAGGACCCCTTCCTTGCGCACGTCCGGAGACCGAGGCACGGATGCACTGCCATCCCTTCTTCCCACGCACCGCCACTCGGGCCGTCACACTCTCCCCCCTTAGTAGAACAATGTCCTCGCTGTGGCTCCACACGCTGTTGGGAGTCGGCTCCGATACCATTTGTAACAACCCGAGCCCACTGTGTGATATTATCCGCTTTGGACACTGAGTCCTCACGACTTTAAAACACGTCACACAAGTTAAGGGGCCCAAGCCATTATAAACTGGCCCTAGACTCCCCCCCTAAGCGATGTGGGACAAAAGGGAGAGGACCCCTTCCTTGCGCACATCCGAGGACCGAGGCGCAGACGCACCGCCATCCCTCCTCTCCGCGCACCACCGCTCGGGCCGTCACAAGATAACTAATGTAATCCAATTCTCGACCCTAGATCTTTGGTTGCGTAGGAAGTGAAGTATATTTCCATGCCTTACTTGATTTCTTACCAACCCAAATAGGCTAGTAGCAATTCTTCATTTAGCATTCTCTTGGAGCTAATCAAATTAAATGTTAATATCAACGCCACACGAGGTAAGAATTTGGGATTGAGGACCGTTGGGGCCCAATTTGACATTACATCTATACCCATCTTTTTCCCGATGTCGTTGCCGGGAGGGTTGCAACAAAATTCAATACTTTGAAGCAGTGCTCAAGGTCTAACAATCTTCCAGAGCATGATTACATCGGGCAAAATTTATCTCTTGTTGATGCTGGGGAAATAGATACTCAGCAACAGCCCTGAGAATTCGGTAGTTATCTCTTGCTGCTTTTTTTTGTTTTTGTTTTGTTTTTTTTTTTTTTACCTTTTCTGGGCTCTGTTTTGGTTATTTATCGAAAGATCAGGTCGAAGCTGGTGAAGTTTTGTTTTTCAAGGTTTAAAGGGTTTCAGATTTTCTTGGGATGGATATAGGTTCTTCACCAGTTAATTGTCTATCTTGTTGGTTAGACCAATGAGCCTTACCCTGTTCAGTCGCTTTCAATTAGTATATTTAGATTTCTTTTCATTTTCCTTGAGTTTGCCTCATTTGAAGTTGCTACCTTCTTATTCAAGTTCGAATGAGCTTCAGATGAGTTGAAGCCTGTGTGTTTACTTTCTTTAGGTCCGGTTAAATTCTGAGGAATGCAATATGTTGTGCAAAAGAAAGAGAATGGACCAACCCTTTTATATTTGAGAATTGATAGGAAAAGCAAGGGAAAATTTTCTGATGAGAATGCAGTAACTGGAAGTTTGGTTCTGTGGTTTCATCTATTGAGGGGCTTCACAATGCGAGATCAATCCATTGAGATATCGATCTGGTCCTTTCGGTTGTGGTCCCTTTATGTGGACTTTCAAACTTGGATGATTGTCCTTATAATTGAAGAACTGTGTTTGTGTCGGTGCAACCATGTCTCCTTCACGAAGTTGAAGATCGAAGAGGATTTCATCTATTATAAGATCCAAAAGAACTTGTATTGGTTAATGCTCACTAGGGAAAGAATGGGAATCTTGCAAAATTAATTGACATTCTGAACTTTTCAATATCCTCCTGATGAAGTTATACGTTCATAAAAGGATTTATCATGAAAGAGAAAAAATTAACACAAGGATATGACAGAATTTTTTATAAACCTACAAATTATATATGCAGTAGAGTTACTATCTTGTGTGGCATTGGATATTGAATTGGGATCTTAGCCATTTACTGGAGATGATGAAAAGGTCCCTCGAAGATTAACCAATCAATAAAATGATGTAAGAGCTAAGGCCGTCAAATGGGTGGGTCGGGTTGGGTTTGGGTCGGGTCAAAAATGGTCCAACTCATATTGACCCATTTAACCCGTTTTGACCCATTTTTATGCAATGTAAATTTGATAACTCATACCCAACCCGACCCCGACCCATAGCCAATCCATACTCGACCCGACTCATATTATTGAAACGCATTTATATTTAACTCAATTTAGTTACTTACATACAAACTTCACACCAATTTAAAAAGTAAATAAAATAAAAAATGTAAAAACCTTTAAATTGAAATACTTTTGAAGAACTCTTGATAAGAAAAAGTTTGATGAGCTAATAATTGACATGAAAATAATATTTGCTTATATCAAATCTTCTTGAATGCGAGAATGCATAGCTTCTTAATTGTGATTTTTTTAAATTTTGGTTGATTTCTTGATTTTAGTTTACCAAGTTAAAAATTACATTATGATGTTTAAAATTCCTATTTATCAATCTAAACAGCATTGAGCTTTGTCTAAAAGTACTTCTCCAGTATGTATATGGATATCTATCTACCAAATATCATTAAAAAAAAAAACCAACTTTTTTATTATTTAAAATTTTTTGAAATTATTATAATTTATTTTATTTTCTTCTTTTCTTCTTTTCTCTTTTCTTTCTTTTTCCTCCTCCTTCTTCTCCATTGTTACTCCATCGACAGTAATCGGCCAAGCTGCAGTTTAGCGAGATCAAGGCTCCGCTCGTCCAGGCGAGCTCGAGTTGCCGAGCTTCGTCACGGCCGATGAGCTCAAGGCTCGATTGATCCAGGTGAGCCCAAGCTTCGTTGTGGCCGGCGAGCTCGGGGCTCAGTCGATCCAGGCAAGCCCAAGCTACGTCACAGCCAGCGAGCTCATGGCTCACCAAATCTAGGTAAGCCCGAGCTCGGCCAAGGCCAGCGAGCCTACGGCTCGCCCAATCCAGGCAAGCCCGAGCTCTGTTGAGGCCGGCAAGCTCATGGCTTGCCTAAGACCGACGAGCTCAAGATCGGCGATGAAGATGGCAGCGTGACAACGGGGTAGGCGGTGGTTGCAATTGGTTGGGTTAGAAAAGGAAAGGGGGTGCTCTACTCACCCAAAGATTTGCAGTCATGGAAGGTAGAGAGAATTGAGGCGAAGTCTCTGCCACAGAGGAGGAAGGCCATGGGTTCAAAGTGGGTTTCCTAATAACCCATTCAGACCCATTTCTTTTCTTACATTACTTTCTAAGACTCATTTCTTACTCATATTTAACTTTCACTTGGCCCATATATGATCCATTTAACTAGAAATGATTCATAATATGGGTTTATGACCCATTTTGCCAACTCTAATAAGAGCACTATCTTGCTCTATGTTGTCTAGTTTAAGCTACCTTAGACTTATCAAAATGGGTTATTGATATATTTCTTAACCTCTACATGAAGGGTGAGCCATTATATGAGTTAATTTTGTTCAAGAAAATGGGATATAAATCTATTTGAAATGACAAAACTCAAAAAAAAAAAAATATATATATATATATATATATATGGATGTTTTCTAGGTTCACTATTTACCCAAAACCTACCCATCTTTGTGACTCTCTTCACCTTCTATGAGAAAATAATGGACTTCTCGGACTATTCCAAATGCTCTTAGTGGGCCTGCAACTCAAGGCGGCTACTTTTCTTCCCTGTTGTTTTTTATTTTTATCAATCTTGTAAGTCTCGTATGTTCGTAACATAGATCTCCTTTGTTGCACTTGATATTGTTATATTTATGTAATATTCCAATCTTAGTTCTTGTCATTGCAATCCATGGTTAGTATAAATCTTCTTCAAGTTCTTACATTTCATTTAATTAAAATTTCAATTTCTTCTTGTTATTTTTGCTGTAATTTTATAAATTTGCTACTAATTACTTTCTCTTGTTTTTCATTATGAATCAATACAAAAATTGAAAATTTTATGCAATGTTGAAAACAAATTCTTTAGGATCTTATAGCCAAAATAGCGATGTTATCTAAATAACAGATGCACATGAAGAACTTGAAGTGGGTTAACTAGATGGATATGGGTTTTCATAGGTTTGATTACAATTTGAAAGTATTTTAGTAAATGGGTTAGGGCGGGCATGAGTTGGGTATGAGTTTGGTCGGGTATGAGTTACAAAATTTGTATTGCATATAAATTGGTCAAAACGAGTCAAATAAGTCAATTTGGGTTTAATTATTTTCGACCTAACTCAATCCACTCATTTGGTGGCCTTATACTATGTACGATCATCAATGTTAATTGATTTCATTATGTTTTGATAACTGAATTGCCATCTAAAATCTATAGTGACGTGTGAGTGGATTGTCAGGAAAATGTGGAACGAAAGACTGGAGGTTGGGACACCTGGAGTGTCAAAACTTGACACAAAGGGATATTTAAGTGCCAAAACTTTGGAAATATACACTTAAGTGCCAAAATTGGAGTAAAATGGATCACTTAAGTGCCACTCCGGCCAAAATCTGGCCAAATTGCTGACGTGGCAATTTTCCGGTAAGGTAAGTGCAAAACGACATCGTTTTGCTTGTTGACGTAGCGAGAAAATGTAAAAATGATGTCGTTTTGTGTCTAATGTGTAAATAATTAATATAAAAATTAATTTAATTTAATTTAAACTTAAATTTATTTAAAATATTCTTAAAAAATTAAAAACTTAAAATTAAAAATTAAAAATTTTTAAAACGAAAGGGGGGGAAGGGGGCAAAGGAGGCGGCCGAGGGCTGAGCCCTCACCGTCGCTGCCTCCCCGCCGTCGCCGGGAAGGGCCGGCGACGGAGAGGGGAGGGTCAGCCGGGGTGGCTGGCCCTTAGCCGACTGGCAACGAGGGCCGTGAGCCCTCGCCGCCTCCCTGCCGTCACGGAGAACGGCCAACGACGATGTGAGGAACATCAACTGGGGTCACTAGGCCCCTGCCAAGGGCCCGTGACGCCGGCCGACCGGTGGCAAGTGCCCGCGAGCCCTCACCGACCCCTGGCGGACTAGTGGCGAGGGCTCGCAGGCCCTCGCCACTGGTCGGTCGGCGTCGCCAACCCCTCGCCAGGCCCTGGCGACCCCAACTGATGCTCCCCCCACCGTCGCCGGCCATTCCCGACAACAGCGAGGAGGCGGCAAGGGCTCAAGCCCTCACCCAGATCTAGGGCAAGGGTCGCGGCCCTCGCCCAAGATCCGGCGAGGACGCGAGCCCTCGCCACCGGTCGGCCAAGGGCCGACCACCCTGGCCGACCCTCCCCCCTCCATTGCCAGCCCTTCCCGGCGCGACAAGGCCTTAGCCCTCGCCGCCTCCTTCGCCCCCCCTTTTTTAAGTTTTTTATTTTTTAAAATATTTTAAATAAATTTAAGTTTAATTTAATTTAATTAATTTTTATATTAATTATTTACACATTTTGAGTTTGAGCCGAGTTAACTCTTCGGCGAGCCACGTAGGCAAGTAAAAATAATAAAATATTACCATGTAGAATTTCCGGCAAGGTTCGCCTGAGGTGGCACTTAAATGTCCCACTTTTCAAAGAAAGTGGCACTTAAGTGTACATTTTCAAAGTTTTGGCACTTAAGTGTTCCCTTGTGCCAAGTGTTGGCACTTGCGCTATACTTCTGCCGAAAGACTACATTTTCCTTACTGAGTACCCTTACTACAATGTCCGGCTGAGGTGCAAGGATTTTTCGGAATGACATCGATATTCCAATCGTGCTTGGCATCTTATACCCGTAAGACATCTCCAAGCAAAGAATGACTGAGGATAGAGTGGCATCTTATACCCATAAGACATCTCCAAGCAAAGAATGACTGAGCAACATAGTTAGCTTGAGGGAAGAAAAAAGGCTGGTTCTTATAAATTCCTTATACCACCGTTTTAACATTTTTATTACTTTAAAATTTGAAGTTTTTGCAATAGGGGGGCATACTGTATAATGTGATAGGTTACAAGTTAACATTAAAACAAGTGGACTGTGATCAATACCGAATAACAATTCATGATATCACTAATACAATCAATTGTGTGAACTCGTCTCCTTTTTTAGTCTGAATTGAGTGTTGTTGCGACCTACCCTTGGGTGCACCACCTAGGGTTTGACTAATAAACTACTAAGTCTAGACTTAACTCCGACTCTCCCAAACCCATACCAATTCACGACTTATGTTCGAGTATTTATGGTAGGTTGATTAGACACCTAAGTAAAATAATGAGAGGATTATTCTACTTCTACGAATCAGAGATTATGGGTACGAGAACTTGATTATACTAGATTTCACCAATGCTCTTTCGGTACCATTCTTTTTAATTTCAAAAATATCTTTGGAGGCAGTCTGGATTGGTTTTAGCCTAAATCACTATCATGCAATGGGGTGATTACACAGATGTTCAACCATTATTAAACACTCAATGAATCAAATAAATTGCACCAAAAGAATTAAACACACAAAGCAAGCAATTATTTTGGGATTTTATCTTATCTTGAAATTAAAACTTACCTATATAACATGCACTTTAACTACATGACCTAACTCTATTGACATAAATGAACCCAAACATGCAAACTATTTGACATGCACATAATATTTTTGTATTTTTTATTAAAATTCGAAATTAATAAAAGCCCTAATTAAACTATCTAAAATGAATAGTTATCTAATCTAGTTTAGGGATTAATTTGACCTAAACCCCATCCTATCTTAGAAGAACTATTTTAATGATGCAATATTATCTAAACATGCAGGCATTATTTAGTTACCTATCTATGAAAGAATATACTATCTAGAATCTATTCTAAAGATGCAATCCTATTCAAACTAGGCAATATTATCGAGAAATCCTAAATATTCTAACATGCAATCTAATCTAAAGAAAACATGTAATCCTAATTTAGGAAACTATCCTATCTAATACACAACTTGATTTTTTTTTTTTTTTGTGTTGTCCAAAACAAGCAATTACCAAGTATAAGCATCATATCCAATTCACTCAAGATGTTCATCAATAAAGGGTTAAAATAATTGAAAAAGATAATACTTTATCTCACGGATTAAATTAACAATTATTCTAATCCTAAACATCATAACACTCAAGAAAAATCAAAATAATTAAAAATCGATCCAAAGTCTCACGGATCAAATTAATAATTATAATGATTTTAAAGCCAAAATATCGTCAATAAAAAAAATCAACATAATTAAAAAATGATCCGAAGTCTTACGGATCAAATTAGTGATTATAGTGATTTTTTGCCAATAATATCCTATTGAATAATGCCTAATGCCTCAATGAAATCACTATTAACATCAAATATTCTAATTTAGTCAATAATATCGAGATGAAATTTAGTTCAAGAAAATTACTTTATTTGGATTATTTGTTTCCAAAACGGGACCAGCACGAAAGAACTTACGAACGGCAATTTGCGTCGAGATAGACTCAGCGGGGATGGGCTCATGGTAAAGGACAGCTACGGTTGGGGTGTTCCGACGAGATGCATGCAGCAGTGGTTTGGCCGGTGATTTATTATCCAGCTCAACTTGCGTCAGTAGTGGCAATGCAAGAAGAAGCCGCAAGGGACGCCAAATAAACCTGTAAAAACAAAAAAGTGATTGGAAGAGGAAGGATCGCGAGCACCGTCGACTCGAGATCACGGTGCTACAACAACGGCTTGGAGCAGAGAGCAGCCAGTCGTCTCCGACCGCTAGAATTGTGGGAAGCGACAACAGCTCGTTAGGTTCAGCAAGGGAAGGGAGAAACGCCGTTGTCGCCGTTCGTGGATTGGAGTTTGTCGGAACAGGAACTTCAGTGCACCAACGGGAGGCAGCGCGGATCACGGGATGGAACAGCTGCGAATCATTGGACTACTTGCGGTGTCGAAGGGCTGAGGCGTGCGACCATCAGAATTGTAGCGTCATCGGGCCGGTCGGGGCGTCAGGATGTGTTTCGGCGAGCGGTGGGCTGCTAGCGGTTGCGATGGGGCCAAGTGCGGCGGCACTCAAGGCGACAGCAACGGCAACGTTTGGGACGGCAGCAATAGCAGCATTCGGAGTAGAGGTGGCAAAATGGGTCTTAGACCCATAGATGACCCATTTAAATTATAAATTGGTCATATATTAGTCACTTATTTTTTGAAAAAATTAATTAAATGGGTTTAACAATTAAATACTTAAGATAATTGGGTCTTAAATTGGTTGGATTTAGAACCCATTTTCAACTAAAACCTCACAATCTCTCTCCTCCCTCTTTAACTTTACAAAATATATATATATATATATATATATATATATATATATATATATTTATTTATTTATTTATTTATAAAATCGAAATTATAATTATTTTTATTTTATTTTTCTTTCTTTTGTCTTTGTCTTTCTTCTTTCTTCTTTCTTCTTTCTTCTTCCTCATTCCGGTGGCCGGCAACCGGCCAAGTGAGCCTCTAGCTCGCCGAATCGCAAGGTGGAGGCCTCGCTGACGTTCGGCAAAGCTCGAGCTCGCCAAATTTGGCGGGATTCGAACTTGCCGGTGTCGAGTGAGGCTCAAGCCTCACTAGATCCGCCGAGAAGCGAGCTCGAGCTTGCCAAATTTGGCGAGGTGAAGGCCTTGCCGACGTCCGGTGAGACTCGAGTCTCGCCAATCTAGCGAGCGTTAAGCTCGCCAACATCGGCAAGGCTCGCCTGTGGTTGGCTATCGTCATGGCCAGCGGCTGGCCAAAGAAGAAGAAGAACAAAAAATAAAAAAATAAAAATTATATTCTCAAAAAATAAAAATTAAAAAAATTAATTTTAATTTTTAAAAATAAAAGATAATTCAAATTCAATTTTTCTAAAATAATTATTTTAAAAATTATAAAATTGTCCATTAAATTTGTGTTGTATAAAATTATTTTAGTAATATCATTTAAATATATATATAATAAATAAAATTTCTTAAATTTAGTTAAATAGGTCGAATATGAGTCAAGTATGAGTCGGGTTCTGATAAATGAGTTATAAACAGGTTAAATAGGTCGATTTTGATCAAACCACCCACTCATTTAACGAGTCTAGTAGTCTAGTTCGGAGCAACGACCGTGGCGAAACAACGGCTGCGGGTATAGGTAGCAACCGTCGGGAATGGGATAGCGGAAGAAGATGAACCCAACTTTTCTTTTCTTCTTTTTTTTTTTTTTAACTTTCCTCTCATTCACATTGCTCCTCTGCACTTGTCAGAGAAAAGACCTTACCCTCTCTCTTGGACACCTTTTCTTCTCACTTTTTCTTCTTTTCTTGCCTTTGACCTCTTAGGATTCTGGCGCTCCCCACCCCCCCCCCCCCTAAAAGCGACTATAGTGAGTCTGCTTTTATGGGTAAGGATGACATTGCTTTTTATTTATTTATTTAGGGAAAATAGTAAATCTTCCCCTCCTTAGAATATATTATATCCTGATCATCTCCTATTCTTGCAACCTTTCCTTCTGCCCACACCAATGGATGATTGAAGACCAGATTTCACTTTTCTCTTTTAGCATGAAAATCTATTTTGCTTGTGCTTGCAGATGCACCAATATATATTTCTCAAATATATGCTCCACATGCAATATCTTTTCTTGCCCTTCTCACTTTAGATCTCACCGCCAATGAATATATGCACAAATATTTGATGCAAATATTTATTCCTTCTTACTTTATTTCTTGTTTTCAATAAAGATATATCGCATCAAAGAATCAAATATCCTTAAGCTCATTCGATCAAGTCCATTCACCATCACTGATCCAATGCAATGCAATAATAAGAAAAATAAATGCATCTAAATTATATGCTATACAACTAATATATATTTTTCTTTTAAGGCTTATTCTCTATATAATAAATAAATAATAAGATCGCCAAAATTTAAGTATCAATAAGTGTCTCTCTCTTTAATTCTAACATCTTCGAGTCCAAACTTTAGCAATTGGCTTATCAGTTATTTAACCTACCACTGACAAAAAGCACCGGATACTTTCTTGTCCCTCGGTCAAGATTTGGCTTAGTCAAGGATCAATCCGGAGGAGAGGCGCCCGTTTGGAGAAAAGCACAGAAAAAATGAACCAAATTATAAAAATACAATCATAAAAAAGAACACACACCCCTACACACCTTACGCGGCATCATTCCTACCAAGTAATATCTAGTATATGATACTGACATAATATTGATGTATTTTAATGAGCACGACATGTGATGTGGCTATTGATATTATAAGATATATTGAGTAAGCGTTCTTATATGGACAAGTTGACAATGTGTGCATAAGGATAGACTTCACTTCTTCCTTTAAGCGTGATGAAGATATAATTGATATCTGAGATGCAATTTAATCCTAAAATTTGTGAATTGCATAATTAAAACAATAAATATCTCCATCAATTTGAAAGCCAAGCCCTTAACTGCCGATATCCACAAGAATAGTAATGATTTTCTTTAAACGGATTTTATTATTCTATATTGGATAAAATAAGCCCACGAATGTTCTCATTTGTGTTAGATTCTTAAGGTAGGTGGAATTTCATCACAAAAATTAAATTCTTGATAGGCCAACTTCATTATCTCTCCAACTTCTAGTTCGACAGAAATAAATGAAATTGATTATCTTCACGTATAGAGCAAAGTAAGGAATAGTAAGATACATCTGTAAGATTATTATATTAAAAGCAAAGAACTTTACTTGATTAGTTTTGTCTTTATCATAGTCACTGTGAGAGATACTTTCTCTCCTGTCTCACGGTCGAACATCGCGCAAGCAAAGAATTAAACAAAGCTTCTTGCAGTAGACAGGAGAGGCCACGCCAAGAAAAGCATAGAAAAATGAAGAATATATACATAGAGAGAGAATAATATGTCCTTGCAAATTTATTCAATCCAAGCAAACAAGCCCAACAAACACACGCACCCACACGACCTTGCTCGAAACAAACATATTGATTAGCCATGGCTGCTTCTGACACGAGAAGCTGCATGATAATCGATGAAGCTGCCGCCCAGATTGTGTCGCAGAAACTAGATATCTTGCTCCATCACCGGGTGTGCGTGGAATGCATACCGATGCGAACCTGCGGGAAGGATGCCGAGAAGAAGCTGGCCAGGATCCAAGAGTTCTTTTCCACCCAATTCAGACCGTCCGAAACCACGGAGTGGTCGGGGCGGCTCCTCCGTGCCATGTACTATGCTGAGGAATTCATCGACAAGTTCCACCTCAGAGAAGCCCGCGAGAAGCACGAGGCCCTCCGCATGGCTGCAAGGCCACTCGCCGTCCTCGTCTCCAAGTACAAGCTGGGGAGGGACTTGTCCAATCTGGTGAAAACGATGGAGGAGTTGTGCGATGAGAAGTTCTTGAAGGAGGAGGCCGAGGGCAAGGGGAAAAAGAACTCTGCTAGTTCCTCCTCCCTTGATAGCATTCCATGGCAAGGCAAAAAATTCGCGAGACTGAATAGTTTCTGGGATCGGCAAGCGCCCACAAACTTCTCATGCCGCGAGGCCGAGAGGAAGGACGACATAATGAACCGGATGAAGTCAGACGAGTACACAGAGATTGGGATTTCGGGCGAGCAAGGAACCGGCAAGACGTTCCTCGCGAGATGGGCCTACAGCCAAGCGAAGTACATGGGCTATGAGTGCCGCGCTTGGGTCCACGTCTCGCCTAGCATGGACAAGCGGGAGTTTCTGTTGGAGATTCTGAAGCAAGTCGAGAAGCTAGCAGGGGACGTGATGGACATGGATATAATGCAGATAAGGATAAAGCTGTTCCAGAAATTGGCCAAGATAAATAAATTCCTCATTGTGTTGGATGACGTGCAGCTGTCTGACTGGCGGGAAATCTTGCTAGAGTTATGGAGGAGCACCCCGCATGGTACGGAAAGCCGCGTAATTACCACAACTCGGGACGATTCGATAGCCAATTTCATGACTACAGGCTCCTTAGGAAATCCGATCGAGCTAAAACAATTGAGCGATGAAAGTAAGAGCATGCTCGCTTGGAAGGTGCATAGAGTAACCGATGGTCAGAGACTCTCAAAAGAGGAGGAGGCTATCCTAAACATGTGTCATGGCTCGCCTCTCTGTATATCCTTACTCGGTGGGTTTCTGTCCAATGCTGGAGAGGATGATCGCACAGCATTGGGGAAAGAGGGTTCTACGATGACATTGTTAGATATATTACAGTTGAGTTGCCATAAATTGCCGGTCCATCTAAAACCGTGCTTCATCTACATGGCTTTGTTCCCCATAGCATTCCCTATTCCGATAAGAAGGCTAGTGAGGCTGTGGATGGCTGAGGGCTTTCTGGATTCGCATTGTTACGACATAGAAAGGGAAAAGACAAGGAAGCCCGAGGATGTGGGAGAGACTTTCATTCTGGAGCTTGCGGACAGGAATGTGATCGATGTGGTGAGCTGGAGGGCGGATGGATCCCCCAAAGCTTGCCAGATGCTCACCTCTCTGTATGACATGATCTGCCCAATCGCCACGAGCACAGGGTTCCTCCGCATACATGACACCAGCAAGTCAAAAGGTAGGAACGACCGTGATCCAACCGGGCAGCAACAACAGCTGCTGGCCCAACTGCTAGAAAGAAGCAAGATTCGGTGGCTTGCAGAGCACACGAACATAATCAGAGACGACCGTGGTGGCAGCTACTGTGATCTGAACCTCGGCCACGTCCGCTCATTTCTGTCGTTCTACCACAGGAGAGGCGTGCTCACCAAAGACATCAGCACGTTTCTTAGGAAGATGACTTCCGAGACTGACTATAGCTTGCTAAGGGTGCTTGATTTGGAGGGTGTGTATAAGCCGTCCTTGCAAGGTGTGCTCCCCAAGCTGGTGCTCCTAAGGTACCTGGGATTGAGATCCACGGTGCTGGACTCGATCCCAAGTGACGTTGCAAATCTGCACCATCTCGAGACTCTCGACATAAAGCACACCAACATTACTTCCCTCCCGAGTTCCTTGTGGAAGGCGAGGAACTTGAGGCACCTGCATCTCAACTGGTTCTACGTCGACTTGAAGAAGATCCTCAAGGCTTGTGGTGACAATGTTACGGCCTTGACTAAACTCCAGACCTTAAGCGGGCTGGTCATCGGTGAAGTGAAGGAGAACCCGATGACGGGCCACGTTAACTGCTTGACCACGCTCACCACGCTCAAGCTTTTCTTGCAACGCTCGGATGACGGCACCACCGGCACCGCAGGGAAAACAGTAGCTGATTGGATTAGCCTCCGGCTCACTAATCTCCAGTCCTTGACCTTTGGGATGATCCAAGAAGCCAAGCTCGCGGAAGAAGCTACGAAAGCAGACAAGTCCGCGGAAAAAGCCCAACCCGCCGGAGTGAAAGTAGCCAAGTCAACCGAAAAAGCCCAAACCGCTGAAGAAGACAAGGCCGTGGGAGAAGCCCAAACCCCGAAGGAACCCAAGCGCCCTGAAGAAGACATGAAAGATGACGAGCCCCTGCAAAAAGCCAAGCCTGCGAAATCGCAGATAGGCCCGTTACCAGAACTGTCGTTGGCTGAACATCACGACCTGTTGGAGCTTTACTTGCTGGGCCAACTCAACAAACCCAAATGGACACAGCTCTTGCCAGTCTCGCTCCGGGTTTTGACTCTGTCGGGTTCGAAAGTGGAAGCAGACATGATGCCCGAATTGGGTGGTCTTTTGTGGAACCTGAGGACACTCAGGCTCTTGGCCAATTCCTTCCTAAGTACTCACCTGACATTCGCCAAAGATGGATTTCCGAGTCTCAAGATCTTGAAGATTTGGAAGCTGCCTTTGCTTGGGAAGTTGACTATTGAACGAGGAGCAATGCTCCATCTCCAAGAACTTGAGCTGAGGCACCTCGATGCGAAGACAGAAGTTGTAGGGATCAAGGATTGCGAGAAACTAGAGAATATCTATGTGAGATTCAAAAAGGATGCCCAGGGTTTTGTTGACCACCTCCGTCACATAAAAGGAGAGGCGCAAAATCTGTATGAGATAAAAGAGACTAAAATGGATGAACCTATAGACGACAATTGACAGGTATGGGATAATAATATCAAATCTCAAATGTGATTTATATGCATGATAATGGATTTTTTATTTATTTTATTTTATATAGAATTGATAATTTCAACAATTATTTACTAGTGGTTAAATGAACAATTGGGATCCTTATCAAGTATTCCATTGACTCATTCCACCATATCAAATCAATGCATATCAAGCCTCTATGTAAGTCAACGACAAGCTTTATAGAAGAAATCACATTTTCATACAGTCCCTACACTGTAATCGGTCATGTAGCTTTTTTAAAACTAGCCTACATTTACACTTTTTTCCTGTCACTATCACAATACCAAATCATGTGGGCAACATCATTTGATCTTTACATAACCCATCACAATACCAAATCATGTGGGCAACATCATTTGATCTTTACATAACCCAATGTTGAATCCAAAATTAACCTTTGGAACCAACCTTACTGCTCATAGCTGACACATATCTAGCGAGCCTTTCACATAGCTTACATACAAATCGCTGAAGAATAGATACCAGTTAAGGCCTATCATTTACATACCATATCATATTTTAAGAAAAGAAGCATATAACAACAATGTACGAAGTTGCTTTCCTTTTCATTGGTAGGAGTACTATTAGGAAAGCTTTGGGTGTGTAAAACTTGCTCACTTGGTGGTTTCTTGTTTCCTACCGTCCCTGACGATGACGGGGATGCTCTTCCTTCAACATAAGCCACTACAATGATATTTCAAGTTGAACATATATATATGTCCCATTCTCCAACCTCGTCAACAACCCCCCCCTCCCGCGCCCTTCTCTCTCTCTCTCTCTCTCTCTCTCTCTCTCTAAGCGTGCAAACAAATAATTTCATGTAACTACTGTCTTGTGTGATTACCGAGATTATGCCATTCAAACATTACAAGATACTCTTTCTTTAGTCTTAGGCATCTAAGTCTGCATACACTCAATCCAATGAGGTCAGGAAAACCACGAGAGCAAAAAAATGGCTTAATGAAGTTGAGGAGTCACAATCAACGAGCTCATGCGACAAGTCATTAGTTAAATCACTAATTTAATCAGCTACAAGCTTTTAAATAAAAAAACATCTAAGAGGATGGAAGAAATAGAAACATTATTATATTAGCCCAATTAACATCAATCATGCGCCAATACATATGTTAAAGAGCCAGGACCGGTGAAAGGACCTGCAAGCCCTCAGATGTTCATGAGTATATTACAAAGCTTTTGTACAATCACCTGCATCTAAATTACATATATATTACCAGTTAAAAGGAATTCATACCATCTCAGACAGTTGGAGGAACGATTTTGTCACCATTCCACAAAAGTAATAGCATCCAAAACAAAGCTTCACAAGAAAGACATCATAGTGCTTTTCCACTTACAAAGTTTTGTGCTTGATCGCCAAGGAGTAAAGTTGAGGCCAAACATATCCTTGGAAGCTTCCTTTGGCTGAACAAAACCAACAAGCTTCGCAACAATTTTGGCACTTTCGGCCACATGGTCCATGTCTTCTGTGTCAGACCACAACAGGTGGGCTAACTGTAAACTTCTATGCTTGGTATTCAAACCGATCCCCCAAGTTTGGAAGAGCATCTCTCTATCTTTCCTGGTGAGCTTCTTTTGCAACTGCTTGGTGAGCATCTGCCTCTCACGACGAAGATCTTGTATGCTGTTTAGCATGATAAAATCCCAGACTGAATATGTCCCTACAGTGAATTTAACAAAAGCAGCGAGTGTTTCATATAATTAAATTCAGTACCTTGAAACAGCAATCAAGGCCTGACCATCTCCCAGAGATTGATTACAACAGACAGATTTATCCCTAAGAAACGACAACCTCCTGATCTCTACCTCCAAGTAGATAGAATCTGCTAGTTCACCTTTAAACAGAAGGAAAAGGTAGCTCCTGTGAACTAATGAAACATTGCATTCCTTCCACAATTTGACGATCTCCTTCCGCAAGTTTTTGAAGTGTGAAAGCCATTCCAAAGAACCTTCTGTACCATCTTCAATTGGATCCAAGCCAACATCCTTAACGTGTTTAGTAGGTGCAATCACATTTGGTTTTATATCATGTACCTGTCCATCAAAAGAGTCCCCACTGAGCAAAATGTGCGTATGTTGACAAAACATCCATATCTAATGGCCAGTAACCAAACACTCAGTTTGTTCTCCAAATTTCAAAGCACTTTATATTCAAGTGAGTGGTAATACAAACTTACTTGCATGTCCATATTTACGTATGACAAGACTCTTATAGCTGAAACCATAGCTGGGCAATATCACTACATCAGTCATCATATATTTGCAGACAAAAAAACCATCTTAAGATGAATCAAAATTTTCTAAATTATAATATTTAACAAACTTTAAACGCCTGAAAGCCATGACTTCTGTACCCTGTCCGTAGTAAGTTTTCAAAGAGGCTGTTTGTTAACCATCCAAATAGTGTCCGATTATGATTTTTTGTTCCCGGGAGCAGTTTGGAAATAAAATCGCGTTTGGTAAAATTTTTATTCCCAAGAACAAATTTATATTTTTTGTTCCTGGAAGTAGATTTGAAACAAAATTAAGAATAAAAAAAAAAAAAAATTGCTTCTTGTTCCCGGAACAAATCTAAGAATCAAAACCCTATTTCTCTTCTTCTTCTTCCATTTTCTTCTTCTTCATCTACCGCCATCTCGCGATTGCCATTCGCCGCCGGTCTCCAAAGAACCGGTTTGGTGAGCTCGCGGTGCCGGGCGAGGTTCGGCAAGCTCGCTAAAGGCAAGCCCAGCCATTGGTGAGGCCGAGCCTTGACAAGGCAGGGCAAGCCTTGCTAAGGGCCGGCAATGCTACAGTGAGGTCGCTGGTCCTCGTCTGGCCAATCGCGCAGACAGGTGATCGGTCACTTGAATAAGAAGAACAGGAAAGAGAAAGGAAAAAAAGAAAAAAATTATTCAGAAATTAAAAGAAAATGATTTAGAGTAGAAATTTTGAGCACGATACCAAATGCAATTCTATTTCAGAATTAGAAATTTTGGACAGTTACCAAACGGCTTAAAATGCTTAGAAATTGTTACAGAAAATAAAATAAAAAATAATCATTTCTAATAAGAATTTATTTTAGGAACAGAATCGTTACCAAACACGCCCAAAACAATCCAAAAGAAGCCCAATCTAACCCACACTGGCCAACCCCTAATAACTCCCATCCACTTGAGTCATGGGGTGTCACGCCCAAATATTTGAATCAGATAGCAGAGATGTAACATTCTTTGATATGGAAAAAGCACAATAACTCCTGTGTTATATTTAAATTCCAATAGACAAAATAAAAATTTGTAAGGTCCTCCAAATAATTAATCCATCGTTCATTATATAGCTCAATATGTCTGTGATAAAAGGAAGAAAGAAAAGGCGGGGAACAAAGCTCACCCCATGCTGACCAGGTTGATCCTCCAGCTGAGCAATGTACTCCTCTAATTCGGAAGCGGAATCCATAGTGCTGTCACATTTCTCAACTGTCCGACTTATCTCTGCTTGAAGCTCATAATCCAAAGAATCCTCCAGTGAATTTTGAGAACCACTACCGGACAAATTTTCTTTGGACACGTACCTCAATGAAAAAAAACTTTCTCTGACATCCCTCAGGTCTTCCAGGACATTCTTTTTCGTATCGAAGGGCAGGTGTGCTATGGTTTATCTCCATCTCCTCAATTGAAAATGAAATATTTGTGAGGCCTGACTCACAACTTTAACTCCTAACTAGCTTGAAACTTTTGGATGTAGGCAACTCTTTCTCCTGCATCATTGAATATGCTTTTTCAAGAGAAGGTTCTACATAATTTTGAGGGACGCTGTCTGACTGTCTAGTTTCCTCCAAAGTTAGTGATCCCAATTTCTCTTTTTCCGCATCACCTTCCTCAACCACAATATAGTCTGAGATGCCTTCTTTCTCCTCCGCTGATGACTTACCAGCATTGCCATGGCAGTTAGAGTTCAGCTTACTTCTCTGCAAAAGTCCTCGGAATCTTAATCAGTGAATTCTCCAATATCCTCTGGACATAGGCTATTTCGCCTTAGGTGAGATATCCGAATTGAGAGCTGTGAAGAGGGGTCCAAGAGTAAAGAGTTCTCTTCGAAGTCGGGAATGTGGATCATATGCCCATCTGAATCACTCCTACTGTGTTGATCTGAATATTGACATGAATCAAATGTTAAGATACCAGCATCCACATACTCATTATCTGCTCGGTTTTGAGTATCTAAAATTGGGGTTTTGAGTTCCCATGAACCTCGCACGCGAAGTTTAGGGTAATCACCGCATGCATCCACCTGAAGTATTAAATGACCATATGATTAATTAAGGAATAATTGGTGTTATAAGTTGAGGACAGCAAATCCATCAACGAATCTAACAAGGTAGAATTACCTGTGCAGTCGAAGGTTTGTGATCCACAACCAATCAATGCATATCCTGAACCTCAGACTGAGCAAGTTCTCGCTGTAGAGACTATTCTGCAATCTCTTTCTTGAGCTGTGAGAGGATACAACCACAGAAAATAAGGTGTTAAATAATTAAGTGGCTTCCTGATTTATAAATGGACAAAAAGTGCTTCACTGTTCATCGAACCTTAAAAAGGGTGATAACATGGAAATTTAACAAACATAATCTTAAAAGTGCCACAACAAAAAACTATTAAGAAGGCCAGTTAATAAGCTGCATAATTAGCTCTTCACAAATTAGAACTGATTTTGCTACCAGCTTAAGTTATTACTCATCCCAGCGAAGGAAAATGCACATAAATCTACTGGCCATCCAATTTTCTATGCCAAATTACAACAAATAGCGAAGGTTTGTATGCTTTTAGCTCTGAAGTAGATGCCTGTTGACAGCATCATGGCATAACTTAAATGGAATGAATATGTTAAAGGAACAAAGTAATTTAATACAACAGTCTCACAATTTTTGCAGAGAAAAAGATTGCAGAAAACATCAGTTGGACATCCAGGTAAATCAGAAGGTTCCCTCAAATAAGCGCTACTTATCTTTTTTGCCGAAAAATAAATAAATAACATAAAAGAAAAACTGATGAGAAAGTCACAGCTATTAATGCTAACAGCATAATGGTGAAGCTGTGGGTTATTGCCAAAGGTGCAGAATGTTAGAAGTGGTCCAAAGGGACATGCTACAGTGAGAGAGATGAAGAAAATTTGCAATTGTGGAAAATATGCATTCTGCAGGGGAAGGTCAAAAAGGCCAGGTGAAGATATTGCTCTTAAAATTCTCTGTCAAGTCTTAGGTTCCCAAGTTAAATTACCAACTTTTACACGAACTTTCAAGTGGATGAGCTCGGGCAAAAGATGTCAATTGAGATGGAAATTGCAGGTATTGTGCACTGAAGGATATTCAACCTAATGGAACTGGTGAAATTCACCATCAGTACAAAAGAAATAATAGACTTTCTGACACAGCAGCATACTAAGGAGGAAGTTGGAAGATACACCTAGTTTATGTATGATAATTACACACAAGTACCTCCCTCTCCATAGATAGTGAGAAAAACCTCAAAAAATATAAGAAACGTCAAATTATTAAAAGCCTAATGCAGAATTTTCACCTTCTCAATTTGGAGATCCTTTTCTTGAAGCAGCACAGCAGTATCAGATGAAACAGATGCTAGGTCTGGAGCACAGCAGTATCAGATGAAACAGATGCTAGGTCTGGATTTCTTAGCTCACTCTCCAATCTAGCCAATTCTCTCTGAAAATGCTTTACCAAAGCTTTATCAGACATAACAACATTGACCTGTGCATTTGTGGCGACCTCTTTAGCACAACTTGCAAACAATAGTGTATTTTGTGACTGTTCAACATGACTTTGGGCAGGACTCATTGTACAGATGATGGAAGTTCTAGCATTTCCTCCCAGTGAGGATTGCAGAATACAAGTCAGTTTGGAATCTCGGAAAGGAATATGTCCATTTCTTCCCTTGCTGGAGCCATTCAAATAGTTCCTGATCAATAATCAAAAGTTTAAAAATAAATCAATGATAACTTGAAAGAAAAGAGAACTTAAGACTGCAATACTTCCAGCAACTTCCAATTTCTTATAGGATCTTAGCATTAGTAACTGTTTTGTTCATACAATCAAAGATGAAAAATTGGTAAAACATCATCATGGATGGTTTGCTTTGAATTTCAATAAGTTTTTTTTTTTTTTTAACTTTTCCTTCAAAATATTGATAAAGAAAATATAAGATACTTTAAGTTTAAAAAAAATTAAAAAGAGTCTATACAACCACACATGTCAATATTCATATGTTTTAAAATTTTAAGATGTTCAATGTGCAATAAAAGTCAAATTTCAAACACTACAAGAAAAGGAAAATGTGAAAAGTTTAAGCTTGCTCCAAACAAACCTAAACAACTACTCTTGAGTCTCTTGACTTTTTATGCTTTGAAACAGTTAATCTTCTTGATGCTAAAATCTGCATGGTAACCTATATGGAGCTGAAGGCTAAGAACTTAGTCAATAGCCCTGAAAACTAATCCCCTACTCTCAAGATAACAATTTTCAACCATGCAATGGAATTTATGCCTGAGAAACCAAACACCTCCCCCACCCCCCCCCCCAAAAAAAAAAAAAAAAAAAAAAAAAAAAAAAAAAGAAACCCAAAAAAGACCAGATAGAACAAATTCTTTTGGCCAAATCATTTCTAATGAATTGACCCAAGCATTTGGTACAAGAGGTGCTTGAAATTACTAGAGGAGAGCAACTCTGAGCACTTGGTTGTCACAACAGGAAGGCAGGCAAGCATAAATGGAACTAAACATGTGGGAGCCCACACAGTAAACCTGCCACAGGCAGCAATCGCAAACCCTGATGGAGGATCGAAAGTGTAAACAGAGCTCAGTATCTGGATTTTACTGAAGGCAGGATAGGAAATAGAGCACGATGGCATAACAGGATCTGTATAACTTGTCCTCCTTTGTGGGAGAAGGCTTGGTTGCTCATGATGTTGTTATTCGTATAACATGTGTGTATGCAGGTAACCAGTATTGTGTAAGAAATGGACCTTTGGCACAGAAAAGGCATTGCAGTGGTGCTCTATGTTCATGTCAGTGCATGGTCCAACCAAATCTCTAAGATGAAGACAACAAAAAAACAAGCTGAAAGGCCAACCTCAGCTTGCAGATAACTGTTCCCAAAGTCAGCAAACTGCAATTTATGTGGCAGCCCTCTTTCAACCTTGCACCAGCTGCTAATGACTGAGATGCACGCTCACTTTCTGCTAGATCCACAAAGTTCTGCGGCCAAAAGAAACTATTATATTCTCCCAGCAACTGTATATAGGTTGAAGTTATGTACTGAATATTCATACCGCGGTAGCAGAAAGAGTGCTTGAATTGTCGTTCCCCAAGAACTCACAAGCCAAACTTTCGACTGTCTGGCAGCAGAAACAATGAGCAATAAATCCTTCACATTTTAACAGGAATTGACCACAAAACAGATAAAATTCACCATTACCAGTCTGAGAATCTGATGTGATCTTGAGCTAGCTTTGTTAAGGCATGTCTCTCCAACCTGTCTTTGAGCTGTGAAATCCAAATGATCAGCCTAAACATTTCATTGTAATGCTAGATATAGTATACAACCATGAAATTCATCTAACACAAGGCTGAATAGCCTTGGTCCTTACCTTCACACACAGAAAGAAGTTCTTGAAAGTGACTCCAGTCCTTCAGAGTTTCCTCCATAAGTTTCTCAACTATAGTCCCTCTCTGTCAAAAGAGCTAGCTCTCACGGTGATGTTGGATGAGCTCATAGTTCCTCAGCATAGTACAAAGAAATTTACCTCCGGATCATCTAGAAGTCTCAGAGGACTACTATCTGCACTGAGGAGGTCTCTCACAGACTCATTGTAGATCTCCATCGCAGAAAACTTCAACAGAAATTCTCTTTCCTTGTGCTATTGAGAAACAAGAGAATGTCTTTATTAATAAGCAAATGTTAGAGGAAGAAGTTGCGATTGAAAATGGAGGAGATCTTTAGGTAGTATATGACTTGTTACCTTCTCTATGTAGCTGTATATATCTGCCATTGAGTATTCAGTAATTCCACTCATCGTGTATGTTTTTCCACTACTTGTCTGTCCATATGCAAAAACACTTGCTGCAACATTGAGCATCGGAGGGTTGCGATCTCAGGCAAATATCAACAAAACAGACAATGCCGAAAGGAAGGAGAAGAGGTTAAAGTTTACCATTTATCCCACTGACAACTGAAAGAGCAACTTTCTTGGCTCCTTCCTCGTACACTTGCCTTGTGAAGCAATCGCACCGGAAAAATCTGTCTGCATATCAGCCAACATGGAGGACACGTAACAGTAAGAGATATTGAACAGATTGCTTCCTTAAAACCAAGTCCATCATCATAAACATTTGTTGGAATTTGAAGAGGCAGGCTCAAGACCAAAAGTATGCTAAATCCAACATAACATGAGAATGTGCTCAAGGGAAGGCAAAGAAGAAAGAAAGGAAAAAGCTTCATGAATGGGATTCAATTACCAAATGTGTAGGCAGCTTGGTACATGGACCCCTCTGAAACAGAGAGATTGTTTCTGTAGATAATGGTGTTGTCATTGATACATTCTCAATCCGATACATCATTCCTAGAAATTTCCTTCTGATTCAAGGGCCTGAGACGAACTGATACAAAGATTTTCTCTTCACAGGGACTCAACCCCTGCATCATCTCCTGGCTGTCGACCGCCACCATTGCTTACCTTCTTACTATCCAAGTCTATGAACCGTCCGAAATCAAGATTAGTCTTCACCACAACCAAATACTCCGACAAAGCCTGCGACACAGTAAGTAGTTCTACACCCCATCACAACTTCACTGTCCGACTATGCATTGTAGTTTTGGAGTCAGCAAAGCGAGTGACGTTGGGATCTTATGAAATCTGAAGCCCATCCAACTCCTACACCTACCATCGTCATCATCACCTGTAATGAACAAGCTAATAAACAGCAAAATCTCCGCAGGGCAGAACATGCATTTCCGGAAAACTGTTGGCCCTCTCTCACTTTAATAAAAATAAAGCGAATGCGCTCCGAAGAAGCGACCAAATTTTCATGACACGTCTCCAAGCTACATGCCAAGCCACCTAAATTCGACAAGAAAGATGGCATTGCCAATCCGCGACGGCAGAAGCTTCGCCAATCTGTCCTTGGCGGTTCCAAACGAGAAACGTATAAACGCATTCGGGTCGCTTTTTGCTAAAATTCCAAGGCGAATCACTGAATAAGCATGAAACGGAACTCCAGAATGGTTGAACAAACGAAAAAAGGGGGGAAATTTACAATTGTGACTCTCAGCCATGTCGAACTCCAATCCGTACGCCATCCCAATCGCGATCCGACCCGAAAGGCCATTCCCGATCCGAAATTGCAACCCCTCTCTCTCTCCAAGGAGGATGGCGATGATTTCCTGCGAATGTGGAGCGGGAGAGACGGTAGGTAGTCTGTTCCGTGTGCGGGTCGTGTTTAGCCCCGAGTTGAACTGAGCTACTGGGACGGAGAAGTCCTCTCTCTCTCCGATTCCTTCTAATAAAAATAAAGCGGAAAATAAAGTTGTGAAATTTATGTTTCTAAAAGGCCATTTATAGGTTTTACAGAGCGATTATATATAATGTTACAATGTTATAACAGAAATAACAACCAATCAAGATTACGAGATTATAATATGAAAGATACATAGAATTAGGTAATATATTTTTTTAATATCCCCTCAAACTTAAAGTGATAGAGAAGAAGTCATTTGGATTTTGAAGAAAAAATTTGAAAATGCCTTAATGGATGTGCCTTCGTGAATGCATCAGCAATTTGATTCACTGATGAAGTGGATACAAGACAAATGACACCATGAAGCACGCAAGAGCATATGAAAAATGGCAATCTATTTCGATATATTTGGTATGCTCATGGAAAATATCATTATGTGCTATTTGGATAGCACAGTTATCACAATAAAGTACCATTCCACTATTATGACAGACACCCATGTCCACTAATAACTATCATAACTATAATAATTATGTCATCGTATCAATAAGAACACAACATTCTGCGTACGTATTAGATCGAGCGATAATAGTCTATTTCTTACTACACCATTAGATAAGTGAGTTACCTAGAAAGACGTAATAGCCAGTAGTGGAGTGATGATCAAGAGAGTCTCCAGCCCTATTAGTATCAGAGTAAGACTTTAGCTCCAACGTATATAAAGCAAAAAGGTGAAGAATATGAAATATAGTGCTTTTGACATAATGAAGATTTTGAAGAATAGCAACAATATGAGTGGTTCGTGGCGTGGTCATGAATTGATTGACAATATGAACAATGTAGGCTATGTCAAGATAAGTGAAAGTTAGGGGTGTGCAAACAAATCGGGACCAACCCGAACCGTTTGGAACCAGTGGTTCTTAAGGAAACCGGTTTAGTTCCCAGTTCCAATTTATGGGAACCGATGGGTACCAGCCTGCTTCCTAGTTTTATGGGTGGATCCGTTGTGACATCCTAAATTTTTTTGCTAGACAAAATAGCAAGCTATCCATCGGACTACGCCATTCGCATCCTCATTGCGACATCACCGAGTCGCTGCCGCTACCTTGTCGTTAATAAACTATGTTGATCCAAACATCCCAACCCCAAGAACTTCCAAGGCATTAGCCTTTAAAGAAATAGCTTAAAAAAAATTACCAAGACTTTTGAATCTTCTCCAAGGTAATCCACATTCCAGCTGGCATGAATCAACAAGTGCTACCCAAATGGAAGACCAAGTATGGCGGTGAAGAAAAGAAATAAATAAGGGAGAGAAAGAGGAAGCTTTTCCTTGATCACCGAACCCCATCACGCCCACCTTCTGCCCTTCACTTCACTGTCCATTTCAGCCAGCAAAGTGCAAAGAAGCCAGCAACATAGGGACCTCTTCTCTCTTTTCGGCCCTTGCTTTGTCGCCGCCAGCTTGTCTCCATTCCATGAAGCGGTCTCCGCAACGCACTAGGACCCGAGACAAGTGGATATCCTCCATTCTATTCTATATTGATCATTTTTCATGTGACGAGAATAATTTCGTAGAAATCCAAGAACGTTGTTAAGATTTTTGTTTAATTGAAGTTTCGACTACGTTATTCGTTTAATCGGAACTTCAACTATGTTACTTAGCTACGTTGTCGAGTTCGAAATAGTTGAGCTCGTGGTTAGGTCATAGAGGCATGGATAGTCGATATTTGGCACTTGCGAGGGCCGGAATGGCAGAAATTTTGAAGGAGAGTCGTGACTGGGCTGAGGGCAGATTCAGTTCTAGCCCGACCCAGAAATTTGCTAATTTTGTACCAACTTATGTGGTGCAAATCTCGTGGGGTGGTCCAATTAGAGTTGTCTCCTGTTGACTGTTCTACGACATACTTTAATTTTAGAATTTTTGGATTTCATATGACAAAAATATATTTGAAAAAATTCGGGATTCAAAATATGTTTTTGGGTCACTGGACCGACCTCTTTCTGTTTTTCAATTTCTACAGATTTCTCGGTCCAGAATTCTAAAATATGTTCTTCACAAAAGTTGTAGAGCACATCCCAAGCTATCACATACTAAATTATCATAATTTTTCGGTCTCATTAGGTTAGTGAAATATTTATTTTTCTACTCAATTTCGTCCTGGAGATTTTGACTGTTTTGAGCTCAGCTTGCAAAAATTATTTAGGATTGTATAAACTGAACCGGTTTTGAGTTCTTCACAAAAGATGTTCCTTTAGGTCTTGTTCACCTCATACTAAAGTCTCATAATTTTTTAAGATTGATTACCTAGACAATAGCCATCAACTCTAGAGGCGTGCGAGACTCCTTATGAGGCTAGTTTGGGCCTAGACTGTGGGACCTTCCCCACGGTTCACTTAAGGCACGTTTGATAACGTTTCTGTTTAAAAATTGTTCCAGGGAACAGAAATTGAAAAAAGTGTTTCTGTTCCGGGGAACAATTTTTAACCAGAAAGATGCGTTTGGTAAATTTGTTTTGGAAATAAAAAATGAATAGAAACACGTTTGGTAAATTTATATTCTTTTTTTGATTCTTTTAATTTTTTAATATTTTTATTTTTTTTTCCTTTTTTCCTTTCTTTTTTATTTTTTCTTCTTTCGGCCGGTCGCCGGCCATGGCCAAGGCCGACGACCGGCCAAAGAAAAAAGAAGAAGAAAATAGAAGAGAGAAGAAGTGTTTCTTCAAAAGTGTTTATGAAACAAGAAACAATTTTTTTTGTTTCTCATTTCTGTTCTTTTTGTGTTCCGAGAACAAAAAATCTGATTTTGAACAAAAACGCAAACAAACGCGTTTCTGTTCTTTTTTTGTTCCCGGGAACAAAAAAACAAAATTTCTGTTCATAAACAAAAACAAAAAAAAAAAACATGCAGCCCCTTAATATCTATATGGATGAGTTTGTATTAGTCTAAGGAATGAATATGACTGATGATTTATTAGATGCATGCCTAAATCCATAAATGATAGTGGTGTTAACATACTTTTAATTGAATTATGGAATTGCTGCATCATGGTTTGAATGTGTGACTGAGAATGCCGCCGGTCCTTAGGACGACGATACCCCGGGTTGTAGTATGGATGCCTAGAGGGGTAACTGGGTTCCTCAAGATGCCTAGGGGGTGTAACACGGTTCCCCCAGATGCCACACGATGTCGGATGGGTGCGAGATGCCCGGGGCGTAACGAGGTTCCCCAGAAGATGATGGCAGTATGAAATTGTATTGATTGTAACTTTGGTATTCCTGAATCGAACTATTGGTCATTTGCTAGGAAAATCTGTTACTTATATTGATCAACCGTGTATCCTGAAAAGGGTCTCAGGTAAGCTATTGTGTATGTGATTTACGAAACTTTCTATTGAGACTTTCTTTGTCATATACGAACCAATTTTGTGGTATAAACCGATGGACCTTCTACTTGCTGGGTTGTAACTCACTAGTTGTTGACTTCATCTTTTCAGATCATTAGAATGTCGATCACACCTGCCTTCCCAATGATTCACTACGGGGTGCCAGTGAACTTCACTTGGGAGGAGGACTGGTTCACGGACCCCGATTTTCCGAATACTACTTCATTCAAATCAAGTCGAATATGGTCGTTGACGTAGAGCCCCCAATGGGGCAGGTTACCCTTGAGTTCGTCGGGGTGTATGCTCACGTTAACAGACGTACAATGGGTCTGCTCCCGCTGTCCTCTAAAGGGTTAGGAGGCAGAGACAACCCGGCGACATAGGAAGGAGGTTGGAGAGAATAAGATTTTTGGAGCTCGGAAGATTTTTGATGACATCATGGGCCACTGTCAGGCGGCACTTGTATAGTTAGGTGAGAGGGGTGACCAACCTAGAGTCCCGTATAGTCAGTTTAGTATTGACCTTTTGTACTTCCCCATAGCACCCCACTTGTCGTCTGATGTATAATTTATAAATAAATAAGAAATGAAGTTGCCCTATTTACAAAAAATCTTGTGTACCCCAAGATTTCCTTTAGTCCCTTACGCTTCCGCATGCTTAAGAAAAATTAAAATGAAGAAGATATCGGCGATAGTAGTTCCACAGTGGCCATGCATGCTGGGTTCATCACAGTTTGGGTGGTATTAGAGCATAAGTTTGACTGGAGTGATAAAGTGCATCAACAATTGAAGGAGTTAAGATAACATTCGCGATAAGATACTAAATGCATATGCATGTGTTTGAATTATTTTGAACAACATGTAATGAATTGTCACTCGTAATATTCGGGTAACAATTATAAGTTACCTGTGTATTCCAACGATATGCATATGTTGCTGACATGATCCCACTAATATTTATGCAATCAGTGACTTAGGCATCACCAATCGCTTACGTGGGTATAGCAATTTGCAGGGAAGTGTGATGAGATCATGGAGTTCTTCTCCCTTGAGGGTAAAAGCCACTACTTCTAGGGCAAAGCCTAGAATGGAGGATATTTTGTAGGTACTTGCGAATATAGGGAATTTGATGGAACGACAAGCCCAACAACAACGACGACCTGGAGTGGAATGCCAACCTCGGGGATTAGTAGAGCAATTTCTAAAGCTAAAGCCACCCTCATTTACTGGTATGGGGAGCCCAAAAGAGGCCGAACAATGGATTGACGGAATGGAGAGAATCTTCCAACTACTAAACTACAATGATACAGAGAAGATAACTTTGGCAAAATACCAATTGGAAGGGAACGCTAAACACTGGTGAAGGGCCTCTAGGGACACGATCTTCTCGGCCGGTACAATAGTATTATGGGATGAATTCATTAGGGCTTTCTATAGAAAGCATTTCTTTGACTGTGCCAAGGACGGGAAGATAATAGAATTTGTTCAATTGGACCAAAAGGGACTAACTGTTGACCAATATGAAACAAAATTTTCTGAACAGTCTAAGTATGCTCCTCGATTAGTTAAAGATCGAGAGGAGAAAGCCAATAGGTTCCTGAAGGGCCTAAGAAACATCAAAGACTAAAATGAAATTTACGAGCAAGCCCAACTCGTGGAACAAGAATTAACAAGGGAACAAGCAAAGAGTGAAAGAATGACCAATTTTGGACGCCAGATGGCACCAAACTATGTCCGACGTGACAAGAGGCCCCACCCATCACAAGGACAAGTCGGCCCTTCACATAAGAAGCGAAACTTTGGAAATTTCGGAGGAGCCAGGAAAGGCCAGGCCGTGAATCTAGTATCGTACCGAATGAACCGTGCCAAAGGTGTGGTGGACGACATGGACCAAGACCCTGTTACAACTCAATGAGATGTTTGGGATGTGGATAATAGGGACATATCAGGAGGGACTGGCCCCAGGAGAGGACCCAACCGAATACTGCCCCTACACGATCGGCACAACAACATGAGGATAGGGTATCTCAACAAGGAAGACCACAACGACCATCAGCGCAAGACGAGCGTATGTAGTCACCCAAGAGGAAGCGGAAGCTTCCAAGGACGTTATCTTAGGTACAATTTCTTTAAATGACAAGAAGGCTTACGCATTGTTTGACACGGGTATCACTCATTCTTTTGTATTAGAAATATATAGACGATTGGCTAAGATAGAAACCAAACCCCTCGATACACCTCTTAGTATTTCTACATCACTAAAAGATGTGATATTGTCTACATTAGTATGCGAGAAATGCAAGATATCTATAGGTGGACGAAATAAGGAAATAGACCTAATAGTGATGACCATGTATGACTTTGACGCCATCATAGGATTGGCTTGACTCTGTAAACAACGAGCTAAGGTGAACTGTTATAGGAAGATGATTCAATTCAACCCACCTAACGAACCTAGTTTTGAAATCTATGGAGATCAAATAAACCCCTTAGTGACCCTCATTACGACAGTAGAGGTAAGGGTGAGCATCAGCCCTAGACTGACCTTGGAATGACCGTGGACTAACCCAACCTTGCTAGTCCTAGTCCGGTTCACAAGGAGACTAGGTCAATCCTTGGTCCTAAAATTCCTAGACCAGCATTGTGTGGGTTGGTCCTCAGTCTTGGGAATTCAGGGTCAGTCCAACCCGAACCAACCCTAACTCTGTGTGTGTGTGTGTGTGTGTGTGTGTGTGTGTGTGTCTATATATATATAATATATTATTTATAATTTTTTTATATAGAAAAAATTTTAAAATAAATGGCGTCAACAATATTAAATGGCTCTTTAGTGAGGAGTTCAAGTAATTTTACATTGTTATTTAATAACTTAGATTTTTAATATCTTTTATGACGTCAATAGTCAAAGTTTACGAAGGAATCAAATGTTTTGTGAGAAGTCCTTACGGCGTCCAAAATGGCATAAACAACTATTTACGACATCCCCCACCAGTACTTGTTCTCTTTTGTTTTATTTGTTCTCTTAGTTTTCAATTTGCCAAAATCGAAAAAAAAAAAAAAAATTCTCCACTCGCCACTTGACACTCGTCTCGCTCGCTTTGGGTCACTTGTGCTATTTACTGCACGATGCTCGCTTGGCTTGTTACTCCTTGCTCGACACTCAATGCTCACTTTATATGACGCTCACCCCACTCAACCCTCACTGTTTGCCTTTTTTAGCTGACCTCACTCGTTATCAAACCCATTAGGTCGGTCTGGTCGTCGATTGCCCTTTCAAGGAGTACAAAAAATGAAATAAAAAATTATTAGTTGGTCTCGGGTTGACCCTAGAACCGGACCGAACCCATTGAGTCAGTCCGATCCTTAATCGCTTGTTTAAGGAGTAAAGAAAATAAAATAAAAAATTATCAGTTGGTCTCGGGTTGGTCCGGTCTTCAGTCCCAAGCTCAATAGGATTGATCCTCGATCCTAAAAATTGAGGACCAGCACTGTGTATGTTTGTCTTAGGGTTAGGCGGTGGACCGGCCCAACCCATACCATGCTCACCCCTAAGTAGAGGCGCATATGCTTCTCAATGAGGGATGTCAAGAATACCTAATAGTAGTAAAGGATCAAACCAAGGAAGAAGCCAAACTCGAAGAAATTCGAGTGGTCCAAGAATTTCTGACGTATTTCCCAAAGAACTACCGGGATTGTCACTGGAATGGGAAATTGAGTTCATAATTGAATTAGTACCTGGAACTAAACCAATATCAAAAGCCCCATATAGAATGGCCTTAGCTGAATTAAAGTACAGTTGCAAGAATTACTCAATAAAAGATTCATTAGACCAAACACCTCCTCATGGGGTGCACTGGTGTTGTTTGTAAAGAAGAAGGATAGGTCAATGCACATTTGCATTGACTATAGGCAACTGAACCAAGTAATAATCAAGAACAAGTATCTGTTACCTAGAATCGACGATCTATTTGACTGGCTACAAGGAAGTTTAGTCTTTTCTAAGATAGACCTAAGGTCTGGGTACTACCAATTAAGAATTAAAAAAGAAGACATCTTTAAAACTGCCTTTTGGCCTCGCTATGGGCACTACAAGTTCCTAGTTATGTCATTTGGACTAACGAATGCCTAGACTACATTCATGGACCTAATGAATAGGGTGTTTAAACCCTATTTGGATCAATTTGTAATTGTCTTTATTGATGATATCCTGATATATTCAAAAGGGCCAGAAGAACACGAGCGACACTTGAGGGTAATATTGCAGACCCTTAGAGACCATAAATTGTATGCCAAATTCAATAAGTGCAAATTCTTGTTGGATCGGATGATATTTCTGGGCCATGTGGTATCAGGAGAAGGAATCTCAGTGGATCCAGCAAAGGTCGAGATCGTAGTAAATTGACCAAGACCAACAACGCTAACGGAAATACGAAGTTTCTTAGGACTTGCAGGGTATTATAAGAGGTTTATAGAAGGATTTCACAACTTGCAAGTCCATTGAGCCAATTTGAGATAGCTAGTATAAGCACTTATAGGGGGTGAATAGGTGTAAAAACAATTTCTCTAGATACAAAAGGGATACTAGGCAGATGATTGAAAGGAAGTTCTCTTTTGATTAACAGAATGAATTACGATCAAAGTAAAGCAAAGAGTATGGAAGAGAATATTGAACACGAGGTTTATAGTGGTTCGGTTTATTCCAAGCCTACGTCCACTCTTCCGCACTGATAGCCCACCAGCTGGATTTCACTATGAACAAAAGATATGTTACAGCAAAGTTCTCCCTTAATTCCACAGTGTAGATACTCTACCACACTTCCTCAAGGATTCTCATGAATATAGACTCTATTTTGTGTACAAGATTTCGCTCAACAAATGAATTGATTAAGAATAAGGAGCTTCAGACTTTGGAATTCTTCTATCGCACACACACTCGAACAACTGGAACGTCTTCCTTATATACTCCTTTATGCCATCATACCCGTTGGCACTTACCAAAGGAATTCTTCCAATCTACCCGTTGGACGGAATCAATTAGGAAAATCATTCGAGCTATTAAAGGAACATGTCGATAGCCCATCAATCATGTTCGCCCATACAATTAGGATATCGGTTTCCATAAGTAGAACCTTCCAAGAATATTTCGCCAATCATCAGATCCTTAATCTTTGAATCAATCATGATCAAATAAAGGAATTCGTTATGTCATATCCAGCCAAGAGATCTTCTCCAGTTGATAAAGTTACATCCTTAATGAAACATCCAGTTCTGGATAGCCTTTCTTCAATGGATTAGAAACTGTAAATGATGATAGACTTTGAGTCTTAAGTCTGGTTGTCCGGAGGTCTTCAGACTTTAAAAAGCAGAGTTTACAAATCTTCAGACTAGACTGATGGAAACGTTTTGTCAGCTTCAAAACACTTCACAAAGATTTCTCCAACAATCTCCCTCTTTTTGATGGTGACAAAACTTTTCTGATTTGGATAACTTTGACCCGCAAAATATTACTCAAACAAATATGGATATCTTATAAAGATAGATGGGTTAATGAATGATAATGCTAGAATCTGCAACACAGAAATTAGGTTAGTTTTGCATGTGATAAAGCCATTCACAAGATATCAATAGTAGTTAATATAAGCAGTCAAGTCCAAATCCAAATTCAGTCCACATCTAGACAAAAATAAAGTCAAACATCAAAACAATCCAAAAGTTCAAAAGTTGTAAAGATTCAAAGTTTTCAAATCTCTCATCTCTCCCCCTTTTTGTCAGCATAAAAAAGGTTGAGATGAAAATGGAGTAAAGTCAAGAATGCTTGGGAACACGAACAAGCTGGAAATCTCCCATTGACTGAATGATGCCTTCCAGCCTTTTCAAGTATTCCTTTAGTTGTGCAACATCCTCACTCTTAGCATTATCCTGAATCTTAAGAGAAAGGGCTTGGATCTGATCATTCAAGGAACCTGAAGAAGCTTGACCTGCATTTTGCAAATTCTGAACTTTGCATCCCAGAGCATATATATGACCTCGCAATTCCAAGAGAACATCCAGAATTCTGCGAAAATCTGCTGAATTATCAGTATGCGTACTAGCTTCGGCACGATCTGATGGAGTAAAGGCAAACGATGGCAAATCAGCATAATCACGCAGATTTGCCGATGAAACATCATGTCCTTCCTCAGGAAATTGAGAGGCATAAATGTCCTCTGGATCTGCTGGAGAGCGACTGACTCCCTCACTAGTAGTAGGATATGAGGACATTCCTCTTTTCTCTTGGTCTCCCCCTGTTTCCATGCCTTCAGGTGGAGAAGAGTGTTCCTCATGTTCTCCTTCCGCTTGATCTCTTTTCTCTTCTTCTTCTTTTTCAACTCTTTCCTTCTCAGCATCTCTTTCTTCAGCTTCTCTCTCTTCTGTTTCTTTCTCCTTTGCTTCTTTCTCGTCTTTCTCTAGTCCTCTGTTCTGAGTCTTTCTCTGAAACAGAACGACTCAGATTCTTCAATGCCATTGTAGAAATGGTGATGTTTTCCTCATCATCTTCATCCTCAACGATGAGAGCTCTTTTTTTCTTGGATGGAGCAACCATGGGCTCCTTCCCTTTTCTTTTTGCTGCAGAAGGAATTTGATGAGTTTTGATAGGAGTCTTCTCCTTGAATTTCTCCAACACCTTACTTAGTTCCTTCATACGCATTTTAGTCACCATTTTCAGTCATACCACCATATGATCACACGATCGAGTACAAAGAATTTGTGGAGGCTGAATATTCAGATATCTGAATAACTTCGTCACAAGACCTAGATAAGGAAGTTGACCTCTGTCCTTCACCACTGCTCTATACATGTGGAACATAACAGTGTGAGGAAGAGAAAACTTTTTCCCAGTGATGATGGCATACATCAGCTTAGCCTCTGAACTTGAAACATCAGTTTTTGAAGTTGATTTCAGTCTGAGGCAATTGATCACAATCTTGTGAAGCAGAATGTTAAATGCACTTATCCTCAAGTAGGAAATCTTTTCCTCTGTTCTTCTATCCTTAACAAGTTCCAATGTAGCACGAGTAATAGAAACATTGATAGGTTGATATCTCCCACTCTCAACCCCAATCACATCCGCCAACATATCCATATCCACCACAAAGTCCTGATTTCGGACACTAAAAGAGAATCTATTTGCATCCAGAAAACTAAAATTCGAATAGAAATAAGCGGTTAATTCAACATGGGCTTTTGTGGTGTTAGAACAAAATTGCCCAAGTTGAAGAAAACTAAACTTTTCTCTCAAATTGACATTTACAGCATCAAAGAAATCAAAATCCACACTCCTAGGGTTTATCACCCTACGCTTCAACGATTTTGAATATATAACCTTATGTTCCTTCGATCTAAACAACTTTGTCCTTTTTCCTCGAATTTTCGCCGCAACACCCATTCTTCGTTGAAATTGGCTGTACAATTTATCATCATCTTTCCCATCTATCAGATTAAATCCCCCAACACGCGGATCACTTGGGATATTTGCAAGGGTTTCTTCTGCCAACCCTTTAGGAGCAATTCCCAAACACTCTATTTTTCGCAAAAAGATATATTCATTCCCATATCCTTTGTCCTTAAGAAACTTATCAATGTAGTTCAATGGAGTACCAGTCCTCTTTAAAGTAAGGTAAAGCTTATAAATAAAAGAGGGCCTTTGAATTCTTACAGGATCTACGTCTTCAACGATTTCTTCCTCTTGTTGATGACCAACACCCTATGGACTAGTTGGTGGAGAATGACGCTGCTGAGAATGTTGTAGGTTCTGCCGCTGATTTGGAGACTCTTCTTCCTCAGTGAGATCGAAGTGCGTAGGCCCCTCACTCATTCGCCATGGTCCCCTACTTGCGATCCTCGAAGACTTTCTTGAAGACGACATCTTTCTCAATCTTTGAAAGATTCCTTGCTTGACTTTCCCAAGAAAGATGACAACTTTTTCGAAGATTAAACAAGAGAATAAAATAGGAATGGAAGATCGGTGCTTTTTAGGGTTTTGAAGTTAAGCGAAGAGAAACCGACTGTATATAGCTCAGTCGAAAGGGGGGAATACTAAACGTCGTAATGGAAAGTGAAAAGATGCATTTTTAAAAAATAACTGTCTTTTTTCGGGAAAATAGTCATTTCAAAATAACTCCTTTTTCAAAAAGGAAACGTTGCAATAATCATGTCAATTAAAGATAGCAATAATCAAACACGATTGATGATCGTACCTTTTCAAGATGAGATTCGATAGAGAATAACTTACAGTCAAAGTCTTGTATACTTACAGTCAAAGTCTTGTTTGTCTAAGTCTGAGAGACTCTAGACTTTAACTTCTTCAAACCTTAAAATGTTGAGTCTGGAACGGATGATTTCAAATTGATTTTTCTCCAAAGGCTTTGTAAATATATCCGCCAGTTGGTTCTTTGAGTCAACAAACTAAATCGAAATTTCTTCATTTTGAACATGATCTCTAATGAAGTGATGTCGAATCTATATATGCTTTACTCTTGAGTGAAGGATTGGGTTTTTGGTGAGATTGATTGCGCTGGTGTTGTCACATTTAATCTCCGTGCATGAGTCTTCAATTCCAAAATCTCTTAGCTGTTGTTTTATCCACAGAATTTGTGAACAACAACTTCCAAGAGCTACATATTATGCTTTTGCTGTAGAAAGAGCTACTGTACTTTGCTTCCTTGAAAACCAAGACATTGTCCTGCCTCCAAGTAGTTGACAGGTACCCGAGGTGCTCTTTCTATCAACTCTCCATCCGGCTAGATCTACGTCTAAGTATCCAAGAAGAGTAAAATCTCCCCTTTTAGGATACTAGAGACCAAAGCTTGAAGTTGATGCAATATATTTGATAATACGTTTTGCAGCATTTAGATGAGATTCTTTAGGATCTGCTTGAAATCTAGCACAAATGCAAACACTAAATAAAATGTCAAGTCTAGAAGCTGTAAGATAAAGAAGTGAGCCAATGATACTCCTGTATAACTTCTGATTGATTTTCTTTCCTCCTTTATTTTTGTCTATCTTCAAGGAACTTGATATTGGTATATCAGCCTTTTTGCAATTGTCCAGTCCAAACTTTTTGACAAGATCTTTAGCATACTTTTCTTGATGAATGAAAGTTCCTTCCTTCAGTTATTTTACTTGAAGCTCGAGAAAGAAGGTTAACTCACCCATCATGCTCATTTCAAATTCATCCTGCATGGTCTTAGAGAATTTCTTGCACAGACTTTCATTAGGGGATCCAAAAATAATATCATCGACATATATTTGAACAAGCAAAAAAAATTTTCTTTCTCTTTTGATAAACAGAGTAGTGTCTACTTTACCTTTTATAAAACCGTTTTGAATTAAAAACTTACTCAACCTATCGTACAAAGCTCGAGGTGCTTGCTTTAAACCATACAAGGCATTTTTCAGTCTGAATACTGAGTCTAGTTTCATTGGGTCTTCAAACCCAGGTGGTTGTTCCACATAGACTTCCTCATGGATAAATCCATTTAGGAAAGCACTTTTGACGTCCATTTGGAATAACCTGAAATTCTTATAACAAGCAAATGCAAGTAATAATCGAATTGCTTCTAACCTCGCTACTGGTGCGTAAGTCTCGTCATAGTCTATCCCTTCTTCTTGCGTATATCCCTTGACCACGAGTCTTGCTTTGTTTCTTATGACTTTTCCTTTCTTGTCCATTTTGTTCCTGAAAACCCATTTAGCTCCAATAATAGATTTACCTTTTGGTTTAGGAGTCAACTCCCAGACATCATTAATTCTGAATTTTCTGAGTTCTTCTTGCATAGCTTCAATCCAGCTTTCATAAAATAAAGCTTCTTATATGCTTTTTGGTTTTATTTCAGAAATAAGAGCCACAGCACTAGACTCTTCGCGCCTTTTGAATCTTGTGCGAATTCCTTCATTAATGTCGCCAATAATAAGATCTTTAGGATGACTGGACTTATGCTTCCATTTATGGTTGATTTGTCGTTTGATGATCACTTCCTTCATTTGAATCTTCAATAACCATTTGTTGCTGGTCTTTTAAAGTCTGAGCTGCTTCTTGAGATTTAGACTTTGTAGAGTCTGGAGCAAGTTCAGATTCTTCAAAATGAGTCTAAATAGATTCATTTTGCATAGAATCTTGGAATTTAACATTCATTGATTCTTCCACAGATTGACTTTTCTTGTTATAGACTCTGTACGCTTTGCTTGAGATTGAATATCCAAGGAAGATGCCTTCATCTGACTTTTCTTCAAACTTACCAACTCGATCATTTGCATTTTTCAATATAAAACATTTGCATCCAAACACATGAAAATATGAAACAATAGGCTTCTTTCCTTTGAATAACTCATAGGGGTTTTTTCTATAATAGGCCTTAGAAAAACTCTATTAATAATATAACATGATGTAGAAACTGCTTCAGCCCAAAAACGTGAAGAGATATTGCTTTCTATTAAAAGAGTTCTAGCAATTTCTTGAAACGACCTATTCTTTCTTTCCACAACTCCATTTTGCTCCGGAGTATATGGAGAGGAGAACAAGTGCTGAAAACCAGATTCATCACAAAATTTTGTAAAATCTTGATTTTCAAATTCACCTCCATGGTCTGTTCTTATACTTGAAATAATATACCCTTTTTCGTTTTGAACATTTTTAGCAAATTTTTCAAAGTAAAAGAAAGTTTCAGACTTACTTGCCAAGAAATACACCCAAGTAAATCGTGAGTAGTCACCCACAATTACTAGGCAATATTTCTTACCTCCAATACTCTATGTTCTGGTTGGTCCAAAGAGATCCATATGCAGAAGCTGCAGTACACGGTTAATGGAAACTTGATTTATTGGTTTAAAGGAATTTCTTACTTGTTTTCCCAATATGCATGGTGTACATAGATCAGACTTTTGGTATGATAAATTGGGTAGACCACAAACAAGCTTCTTTGCTGAAATTTTGGCTATCTGCTTCATATTGATGTGCCCAAGCTTTCTGTGCCATAAGTTCGCTTTGTCTTGAATTGAAATCAGACATTGCGATTCCTCCGGTTTCACATCTAAGAGGTAGATATTTTCATGTATTCGACCCATAAATGATTGAGTAGAATCTTTACTAGTTCCTGAACATATTCCCTCTTGAAAGTAGATTTTGAAACCGGTATCACACAGCTGACTAATACTTGGCGGATTGTAGTTAAGTCCTTCTACTAAAGAAACATTGCTTATTGTGAGATTTCCAATCTTTACAGTTCCAAATCCCACAATTTTTCCTTTGTTGTTTCCTCCAAATGAGACTTTTCCACCATTTACTCGAACAAGCCTTATGAAGCAATTTGGGTCTCCTGTCATGTGTCTTGAGCATCCACTATCTAGATACCATTTTACATTTTTCTTGATAGTGACCTGCATTTAAAAAAGAAACTCAAACTTTCTTTGGTACCCATATTTTCTTGGATCCATTGTTGTTAGTATGATATGTGGTTTTTGCCTATACTTTTTTAATAGGTTTCCAAACCATAGGACATTCTTTTTCAAAATGATCTGCACTATTGCACTTTGAACATCTGAGAGCATTGCAACCTACTGGTTTTACAAAGGTCATTTTAAAATGATTTTTGTAAGCATCTCTTGTGGGTCTTTGTTTGATTCTTTCCTTTACTTTAGGAAAATCAATTAAAGGAATGGTTTCAGCAGCCATTCCCAAACCAGATTTATTGAAATAAGGTCTTTGAACAAAAAGTATTTTTTCCAGTTTCTCAGATCATATAGAAAATCTTTTGGAAATATTTGAGATATCATTTTTCAAGAATACATTTTCTTTTAAAAGATTATTTTCACTTTCTTTAAGAGAAGAAACATTCTTGTCTAAACATTTCACTTTTTCTTTCAAAATATTTTCTTGTTGTTTTAAAGCAGAATTTTCCTTTTTGAGTTCGGAAATTCTTTTAAGAAAAGTCTTAAGACTAAAACACAATTCATCAATGAATTTTGAAACTTTAATAGGGATTTTGAAGTTACTTACCTCAAATTTGCTTTCTGAATCTGAATCGTCTCGGAGTTCAAATCTAAATCGATTGTGCCATTAGACATACATTGGCATAATCATCATCACTTTCTTCACACTCGTATCACTCCAGGTTTCTGCTTTAAGAGCATTTCGATACTTTTCAGCTTTTCCTTTCTTCTTCCTCAGAAGAGGACAGTTGGGTCTGATATGTCCCTTTTTTCTTACATTCAAAGCAAACTACATCTTTGTTTGATTCATCATCCTCGACAGACTTAGTCTGTTGCTTTTGAAAACTTTGTTTCTTTGGATTGAATCTTCTTCATTTTCTGTTCAGCTTTCTAAATCTTCTTATCATGAGAGCAAGCTCCTCATCATCCATATCATCTTCAGAATCTGTAACATCATAATCATCATTGGATTTTAATGCAATGGATTTCTTACATTTAGGGTCTTCATCTTCATTGATTCTTTCCACTTCATAAGACTGAAGAGTCCCAACCAACTCATCAACAGATAGTGGCATGATTATTTGGGTCTCTCTGATTAGGTCTTTATGTGATTCCAATCCTTGAAGAGTTCACGCAGTAGCTTGTTTACCTTCATGGGATCATAAATTGATTGACATTGATTTTCAAGACCATTCATGATTTCTGTAAAAGGACTAAACATATCAGTTATAGATTCTCTTGATTTCATTTTGAAGGCTTCGTATTGACCAAGGAGAATGTTGATTCTAGTCTCTTTCACTCGATCGGTTCTTTCATAGGTAATATGTAATCTATCCCAGACTTCTTTAGCTGTAACACAAGAAGATATTCTGTTATATTCAGTAGGTGATAAAGCACAATATAAAGAATAAATTGCTTTTGCATCAAGAGCTTGTCTCTTGATTATCTCTTCCTAAGTCATTTCACTAGACTCAACAGTATCTTTTCCTCTCTCTAAGACAGGTGCAGCTTTAGGAATGATTCCTTTTTCTACAACGTCTCATTCCAGAGGATCCTTTGATCTTAGGAATGCCTTCATCTTGTTTTTCCATATGTTGTAATCCTTTCCATTAAAGTAAGGCAGTCTGGTATTGCTTTGCCCTTCTACCAGCCCTGGAGCCAACATACTAGACATGGATCTTTAACTCTGAAGTAAAACACTTCAAACAAAGTGAGTACACGAGCTCTGATACCAATTGAGATAGCTAGTATAAGCACCTAGAAGGGGGGTGAATAGGTGTAAAAGAAAAATTTCTTGAGATACGGAAGCGATACTAGGCAAATGATAGAAAGGGAGTTCTCTTTTGATTAACAAAATGAAATGCGATCAAAGTAAAGCAAATAGTAGGGAAGAGAAAATTGAACACAAGGTTTATAGTGGTTCGGCTTATTCCAAGCCTACATCCACTCTTCCGCACTAATAGCCCACCGGCTGGATTTCACTACAAACAAAAGAGATGTTACAGCAAAATTCTCCCTTGATTCCACAATGTAGATACTCTACCACACTTCCTCAAGGATTCTCACGAATATAGACTCTCTTTTGTGTACAAGATTTCGCTCAACAAATGAATTGACTAAGAACAAGGAGTTTCAAACTTTGGAATTCTTCTATCGCACACGCACTTGAACAACTGGAACGTCTTCCTTATATACTCCTTTATGCTATCATACCCGTTGGCACTTACCAAAGGAGTTCCTCCAATCTACCCTTTGGATGGAATCAATTAGAAAGATCATTCGAGCTATTAAAGGAACATGTCGATAGCCCATTAATCATGTTCGTCCATACAATTAGGATCTCGATTTCCATAAGTAGAACCTTCCAAGAATATTTCACCAATCATCGGATCATTAATCTTCGAATCAATCATGATAAAATAAAGGATTATGTTATGTCATATCCAGCCAAGAGATCTTCTCCAATTAATAAAGTTACATCCTTAATAAAACATCAAGTTCTGGATAACCTTTCTTCAACAGATTAGAAACTGTCAATGAGGATAGACTTTGAGTCTTAAGTCTGGCTATCTGGAGGTCTTCAGACTTTAAATAGCAGAGTCTGCAAATCTTCAAACTAGACTGATGGAAACGTTTTGCCAGCTTCAAAACACTTCACGAAGATTTCTCCAACACAATTAACTAGGAAAAATGTGAAGTTTGAATGGAATGATGAATGTGAAAAGAGCTTCCAAGAACTTAAGAACAAATTGACTACAACCCCGATACTAGCTATCCCTTCTAGATTTGGTGGATTCACGGTATATAGCAATGCCTCCCACAAAGGGTTGGGGTGTGTTTTGATGCAACATGGGAAGGTCATAGCGTATGCATCAAGACAATTAAAATCTTATGAATTGAATTACCCAACCCATGACCTAGAATTAGAGTCGGTAATTTTTGCATTGAAGATATGAAGACATTATCTGTATAGGGAAAATTTTGAAATTTATAAAAATTACAAAAGTCTGAAGTTTCTATTCTCCCAGAAGGAATTAAACATGAGGCAAAGAAGGTGGATGGAACTGCTAAAGGATTACGACTGTGAGATATTGTATCATTCAGGAAAAACGAACAAAGTAGCAGATGCTCTCAATCGTAAGTTAGTTGTGGGTATGGCAAGTATAATGACGAGAGAATGGTACTTGTTAGAAATAATAGTCAATTCAGAGTTTAAGATAGAAATGGATCATCTCGCCAATGTACTAGTTGCACTAAGGATCGAACCCAAAATTATCCAAAAAATTAGAACGCTACAATAGTCGGGCCCGGAAATTGTAAAATTTCAAGAAGAGATATTGTCGAGGAAAAGACCGGAGTTCCAAATTTCTAAAGATAGAATGGTGAGATACCAGGGACAACTATGTGTCCCTAATAATGAGGAAATAAGAAAAGAAATCTTATCGGAAGCACATAAAAGTAATTATAGTATCCACCTTGGAAATACAAAGATGTATCGAAATTCACTTCAACAGTACTAGTGGAATGTTATGAAGGCAGACATTGCTAAGCACGTATATCAGTGCTTGACGTGCCAACAAGTGAAGGCAGATTATCGCAAGCCTGTAGGAATGCTAAGACCGTTGGATATACCGGAATGGAAATGGGAGCATATAACGATGGATTTCATACAGGGGTTACCAAGGACATCAAGCGGCCATGATTCTATCTAGGTAATAATGGATCACCTGACTAAGTCTACTCATTTCTTAGTGGTACGTATGGATCATTCAATGGGCAAATACGCAGAATTATATGTGAGGCATATAGTACGCCTACACGGTGTCCCTGTAACCATCACTTCATATCGAAATTAGAGGTTTACCTCAAACTTCTGGTGGAGTCTTCAAATTGCAATAGGGACCAAACTTCAATTTAGTATTGTCTTCCATTCGCAAACAGACGGGCAAATAGAGAGAGTAATCCAAGTGCTAGAAGATATGTTGAGAGCTTGCGTGATTGATTTTAAGGGTAACTAGGATGAGAAGCTACACCTAATAGAATTCGCATACAATAATAGCTATTAATAGAGCATTGATATGGCCCCATTCCAGGAATTATATGGAAGAACTTGTAGAACACTTGTATGCTAGAATAAGGTTGGCGAGAGAAGGTTGATAGGACTAGAGCTAGTACAAGTAACATCAGATGCAATGGAAATCATTAGAAGTTGGCTTAAGACGGCCCAGAGTCGAAAGAAAAGTTACTCAGATAAATGTCGAAGACCCTTGGAATTTAACGTGGGAGATCATGTATACTTAAAGGTATCGCCAACGAATGGTGTATCAAGATTCAAAAAGTAAGGCATGTTGAGCCCGAGATTCATTGGACCTTTTAAAATCCTCGAAAGGATAGGGGATTTAGCCTATCAACTCGCATTACCTTCTAAGCTATCAAATCTACATGATGTCTTCCATGTATCGATGTTGAGAAAGTACCAACCTGACCCTACACATATATTGGATCATGAGGTCATCAAAGTAGACGAAAAAGTGAAATGCGTGGAAGAGCCAGTGCAAATGCTTGATAGGAAGGAGCAAGTTCTTTGAACCAAAGTAACCCCGCTCGTCAAGTTATTATGGCAATACCATAACATAGAAGAGGCCACATAGGAAAGTGAGGAGGAAATGAGGCAAAAGTATCCCCATCTCTTCAATGGAACATCCGAAACATTCAATTTCAAGGACGAAATTCTTTAAGAGGGGAAGATTTGTGACATTATGAATTTTTTTGCTTGATAAAATAGCGAGCTCTCCATCAAACTACACCATTCGCATCCTCATTGCGACATCACCGAGTCGCTACCGCTACCTCGTCGTTAATAAACTACGTCGATCCAAACATCCCAACCCCAAGAATTTCCAAGGCATTGGCCTTTAAAGAAATAGCTTAAAAAAAATTACCAAGACTCTTGAATCTTTTCCAAGGTACTCCACATTCCAACTGGCATGAATCAACAAGTGCTGCCCAAATGGAAGACCGAGTATGGCGGTGGAGAAAAGAAATAAATAAGAGAGAGAAAGAGGGAAGCTCTTCCTTGATCACCGAACCCCATCATGCCCATCTTCTTCCCTTCACTTCACTGTCCATTTCAGCCAGCAAAGTGGAGAGGAACCAGCAACATAGGGACCTCTCCTCAGCACAAGAAGGTTGGGTTTTTCTCTCTTTTCGGCCCTTGCATTGTCATTGCCAGCTTGTCTCCGTTCCGTGAAGCCGTCTCCACAACACACTACGACCTGAGGCAAGTGGATATCATCCGCTCTATCCTATATTGATCATTTGTCGTGCGACGAGAATAGTTTCGTAGAAATCCAAGAACGCTGTTGAGATTTTTGTCTAATCGAAGTTTCGACTACGTTATTCCTTTAATCGGAAGTTTCGACTAAGTTACTTAGCTACATTGTTGAGTTCAAAATAGTCGAGCTCGTGGTTAGGTCGTAGAGATATGGATAGTTGATATTTGACACGTGCAAGGGCCGGAATGGCAGAAATTTTGAAGGAGAGTCGTGACTGGGCTGAGGGCGGATTCGGTTCTAGCCCGACCCAGAAATTTGCTAATTTTGTACCAACTTATGTGTTGCAAATATCATGGGGCGTTCTTCACAAGAGTTTTCCCCTGTCGACTGTTCTACAACATACTTTAATTTCATAATTTTTGGATTTCATATGACTAAACTATATTTGAAAAAATTTGGGATTCAAAATCTGTTTTTGGATCATTGGACTGACCTCTTTTTGTTTTTCCTTTTCTACAGATTTCTTGGTCCAGAATTCTAAAATATGTTCTTCAAAAAAGTTGTAGAGAACATCCCAAGCTACCACATACTAAATTTTCATAATTTTTCAGTCTCAATGGGTTAGTGAGATATTTATTTTTCTACTCAATTTCGTCTTGGAGATTTTGATTGTTTTAAGCCCAACTTGCAAAAATTATTTAGAACTGTATGAACTGAACCGGATTTTGAGTTCTTCACAAAATATGTTCTTTTAGGTCTTGTCCACCTCATACTAAAGTCTCATAAATTTTGAAGATCGATTATATCGATTACCTAAACAATAGCCATCAACTCTAGAGGCATGTGAGACACCTTATGAGGCTAGTTTAGGCCTAGAATGTGGGACCTTCCCCATTGTTCCCTTAATATCTATATGGATGAGTTTGTATTAGTCTAAGGAATGAAAATGACTAATGATTTATTAGATGCATGCTTGAATCCCTGAATGATAGTGGTGTTAACGTAATTTTAATTGAATTATGGAATCGTTGCATCATGGTTTGAATGTGTGACTGAGAATGACGTCGGTCCTTAGGACGACGATACCCCAGGTTGTAGTAGGGAAGCCTGGACGGATAACCAAGTTCCTCAAGATGCCTGGGGGGTGTAACGCGGTTCCCACAAATGCCTTGCAATGCCGGATGGTTGCAAAATGTCCAAGGGGTAACAGGGTTCCCTGGAAGATGATGGCAGCATGAAATTATATTGATTGTGACTTTGGTATTCCTAAATCGAACTATTGGTCATTTGCTAAGAAAAGTTATTACTTATATTGATCAACCATGTATCCTGAAAAGGGTCTCAGGTAAGCTATTGTGTATGTGATTTACAAAACTTTCTATTGAGACTTTATTTGTCATACAGGGACTGATTTTGTGGTATAGACCGGTGGACCTTCTACTTGCTGGGTTATGACTCACTAGTTGTTGACTTTATCTTTTTAGATCATTAGAATGTTGATCCCACATGCCTCCCCGATGATTCGCTACAGGGTGCCGGTGAACTTCACTTGGGAAGAGGATAGGTTCACATACCCCGATTTTCCAAATATTATCTTCATTCGGATCAAGTCGAATATGGTCATTGACATAGAGCCCTCGATGGGTTAGGTTACCCTTGAGTTCGTCGGGGTCTATGATCTCTTTAACGGACATACGGTGGGTCCGCTCCCGCTGTCCTTTGAAGTGTTAGGAGGCAGAGATAACCCAACAACATAGGAATGAGGTAGGAGGGAACAAGATTTTTAGAGCTCAGAACATTTTTGATAACATCATGGGCCACTGCTAGGCAGCACTTGTACAATTAGGTGGGAGAGGTGACCAACCCAGAGTCCCGTATAGTCAATTTAGTATTGACCTTTTGTACTTCCCCATAGCACCCCACTTGTCGTTTGATGTACAATTTATAAATAAATAAGAAATGAAGTTGCCATGTTTACAAAAAATCACATGCAACCCAAGATTTCCTTTAGTCCCTTACGCTTCCACATGCTTAAGAAAAATTAAAATGAAGAAGATATTGGCGATAGTAGTTCTACAGTAAGAGTGACGTCTTTGGGTCGTCACATCCACCCAACCACCTACCCAAACCGAACCGGTTATATTATAATAATAGATTATTTTTTAATATTAAATAAATTTCCAGACACTTCCTAAGATCTCTAATAGCTTCCCCTCTTCTTGCCATTGCCGTTTTCACGTTCACCAACTCAAGAAGCACCGCATGCTACACGGGTCTAATGTCCTCAACTCCAGACCCCTCTTCCTCTAGCTTAGCCAACATCCTATTAGATCTATTCAGATACCCTAAACTATCACTAAACCTCTTCAACATGTAATTAGCAGAACCCATCAGCCGCAAAGCCATGGCAATAAGCAAGCTTGGCAACAAGCAAGCTGGGCTTTGCAGCAACAAAGCTTGCATAAACCCTTGTAGAAACCTCAAGCGAACAAGGTTTTTACATGGAAAACAAAAGGGGAAAAAAAAAAAAAAGGTTGCCAGCTCCCGTTCCGGTTCTGGGTGGTTGTTGCTCCATTGATTATTAAACAGCTTTTGGTGGGACCAGTTCCATGGATCCACTCGGGAACCAGTCGCTGGTCCAGTTCCTAGGTGAATCCATGTAACTAAGGGACGGTTCCCAATTCCAATTTTTCGGAACTGGTCTTTAGTAAGTGGTTCCTGATTCTAGGCCAAGAACTGCCCGCTCGAACAATGCACACCCCTAGTGATAGTATGGTATATAAGGCTACCAACCAGCTATCGATAAAGAGGAGGATTCAAAAGAAGAGTCTCATCTTTGTGATTAAACTTGACATTAGTCTTAATAGGAGTTGCAGTAGTCATGTTATTAGCATGTCATGCTCGAGAAAGAAGATGAGTAGCATATTTAGCCTAAGATAGATTATAACCCAAGCAATCTGAATTAATCTCCAAGCCTAAAAAATAAGTGAGTAGCTCAAGATCTTCATTTTAAACCATTGACTGAGATACTGTTGGAGTTTTGTAATGCATGTGTGATCATCGCTAATGATAACCATGTTGTCTACATAGAAAAAAAAAAAAAAAAGGTAGCAGAATATACTAGTGAGATGTTCATTGAACAAAGAGAGCACTGTCATAAGGGCTAAATTTATGACCAAGGTGTTCCATGGTAGAACTGAACTTGTAACACCATGCATGAGGAGCTTGCTTCAGTCCATGTAGTGCTCGACATAAGTAATGTATCCAAGAGGAGGAGGTTCCATATATGCTACCTCAGTAAGATCACCATTGAGGAAAACATTTTTGATATTTATTTGGAACAAAGGCCATCACTTAATAAAAGTGATAGCAAGAAGACTTTGAAAAGACATAAGACAAGCAATTACAATGAACATCTCATCATAGTCAATCCTATAATCCAGAAGAAAACTTTTACTACTAGTCGAGGTTCGTAATGTTCCACCTCACCATGTACCTTCATTTTGATCTTATACACCCATTTACAATCTATAGCAGACTTTCCAAGAGGAAAACAGAGCAAATCCCACATATGAGATTTGTCTAACACTTGCAACTCGTCCACCATTTCTTGCAGCCAAAGAGGATTAGTATGAGTTGTTTTATATGTGTGATGCTCATGGAAAGAAGAAATAGTAGAATAACAACGAAAATCACAAAATTGAACAAAAGATTGACTTACATGGGTGGACGACGATAATGAGAAGAAGGTATCACTAAGGGTAGACAATGTGTGGCTAATGCATGCTTATCAAGAGTTGTCGAAATGGGATCCCTAGATGTACCTACATCGAGATTAAAAGAAGACAATTTTGAAGAGGAAGGTGCAAGTGTGTCATTTTTAAGAAATAGTTATACTAAAGGATTGGTGAAGAAGCAAATGGTTGGAGATAACTTAAAAGAACGGAGAGACAAGGACATCTTGTATTACCAAAAAAATAACATGATGAGACACATGTAGATGATTAGAGACAAGATCTTAACATTTATATTCTTTATGCTCAATGCTATATCCAAGAAGGTAACATGAGCAAGCTCGAGGTTGTAACTTTGTGCATTCATTAGGAAGTAAATGCATAAAGCAAGCATTGCCAAAAACTCGAAGAAGTTTGTAATTAGGAACACTACCATACAAGTGCTCTAATTTAGACAAGAGGTTGAAATGAGAAGTCATACAACATCTAAGATATGCCTATGTTTATGCTCTGCTTGACCATTTTGTTGTGAAGTTCATGGAAAAGAATGATGAATGATAATATTGTTTTGAGAAATAATTTAAAGAAACTCTGTATCTCTATGTTCCATGGCATTATTGGTACGAAAAACTTTGATATCTCAAGAAAATTGTGTTTTTATCGGGTACACAAAATCACGATAAATATGAGTAAGTTCATAGCAATTCTTACATTATAGCCACATATAAGAATGATCATCAAAAAGTCACAAAATAAAGAGATCTTCCCATAGTTGGAGTAGGAGCTAGCCCTCAAATATCGAAGTGAATAAGATCAAAGATAGCATAAGAGATATAGTCACTAAAATCAAATGGTAAAGCATGACGTTTTCCCAACTTACAAGATAAGCAATCAAAGTGTTTATCATCAATAAAACCTAGATTGCCACTATAAATCAAAGGATCTAATCTAGAGAAAGAAACATGGCTCAACTAAGAATGCCAAGTTCCAAATGAAACTATTGTAGCACAACCAGTGAAAAACTTTAGATGCTTTAAGGAAACAAGATCAAATCAACGTCCACTTTACGGCTTGTACTAATTATCTATCCCATTTGTGAATCCTACACACAACAATCATTTGAAGAGAAATGAATATCAAAACCAACTTCACATAATTGTCCTATAGATATCAATTTTAAAGAGAGTTTAGGAAGTAAAAATGTATTAGGTAAGGACAATTTGAATGTTGAAATGTTACCAATATGACTAATTATTATTAGTGAGTTATCAATTGTATGAACCACAAGTTTTTGTGAAACAAATGAGTATGACATTAAAAAATTGAAGTCGAAAGTCACGTGATTAGCCAAAATCAAAGAACCATGAATCAAGAGTATCTGGAGTGACTAATAGAGCAAAATTGCTAGGGACAAAGGAGCAAGAAGTGCAAAATTCTCGAAAAATGGGACAAATATTTTTTAATTGATAAAGTAAAAATGAGTCTTTGGTGGAACCCTTAGTAATAGCACCAATCATTGACGTGCAATTGAGGTGGACCCTCTGTTGGGATTGGTTGTTGTCTCTATAAGTTGCCTAGATTTGTCGTCAATAACAATTGGATGCAAAATAACCAAATCGATGACAATTCATACTATGCTGTCTACGCGAGGAGGAAGAATTAGGAGTGGAAAGCATCATGTCTGTAGGCAAGGACAAAGACCATTGCACCTTCAAGGTAGCAAGTCGAATATTCTTAGTCAACAACTTGGAGACAAATGTCTCAAGACAATGTAATGGATATTGATGTAGAAGTGAAGCTTGCATATGTTCAAATTCATCATCACGTGCCATAAAAAATTGCATAACACACATGTGATCGCGATATTCAGCAAACTTACGAGCATCAGAATTTGCGTCCCATTGTAGTTCGAATAATGTTAGTTGATCTCAAATGACATGCATGGAGGATAAAGAAATCATAAATAAACACGACCCCATTGATGCATGTGATGCAAATTTTCTAACAGCTAATACTAATGGACAATATCTCAAGTGGATATTGACTTGCAAGCAGATCTCATGCTTCCATTATCGTATTAAGACAACCAAATTGATGTTTGATAGAAGGAATCGAAATGCTTCGAAACCACATAAGGATTTGATTTTTCTTGCTATTAGTCCTTCAAGTGTTCATTAAGGGTGCATTTGTTTAGGGATAAACATGAAAAAAGAAAATACTTTTGGGGAAAATGTCTTTCAAGAAAATGGTTAGTTTTTCTTTACTTGATATGTGATCAAAAATGTTTTTTGGGTGTTTGGATCCCATTAAAAAAAATGATTTCAATCTCATGACTTTATTTTAAGCAAAAAGAAAGACATTTTTTTAATTTTTTTTCTTATCTTTCTCTTTCTTCCTTCCTCCTTCGCCAATTGTTGAGCCTCAGCAATGGCTACGACAAGCCACTAGCGATGTTGTTGAGTCTCGATGAGGTCGAGCTCACCACAAGGTTTGGCAAGGCTCGACTCATCCGAGATTAGCCCACACTTGTGATTGCACCTAGACCCAACAAATGACCAAAGGAGGAAGAAGGAAAAAAAAAAAGAAAATAAAAGAGAAGCAAAAAAATATATTAATTAATTAATTAATTAAATTTTAAAATTTTAAAAAATAAAATAAAAAAATGTAAGAGGAGCAATCCTAAAAAGTGTTTTCACCTTCTTAGAATTAGGAATTCATTTTCCTAATTTTATGTATGAATATTTTTCTTGGCTAGAAAGTGTTTTATGGTAATTAATTATTTTCAATGAACCAAACTGGTGGGAGTTTGAAAAACTAATTTTGGAAAAACATTTTTCCTTAAACAAATGCACCATAAATTTCTTCTTAGTTTCACTAGTACTTTGAGTAGTTGCACAAATAGCATCAGTGATGTGAAGTCAAAGTCGACGTCCTCTCAAAAAGTTGAATATTTCTTGAGCCAATAAATTATAATTGGAACCATTCATAATTATCTAAATGGGTTTTGAAACTTCCAATTATTTCATAATATGCAATATCCTTACATAAGCCTAGTAGATCCTATAATGAGTTCGAAGAATACCGGTACCTGCAAAGTTGACATGGAGAAAATAAGACTAAAATAGATTCAGGACCTTGAAATACCTCGGGAACCACTCGAAAAACCCCAAGGACCGGTCTGAAACAGGTTGAACCGGAGGTGGGCAAACTGGTCTGGTTAACGCCGGTCAATGGCCGATTAGCGCGATCAACAGTCACCATCAGAGGTTAACGTGGCAAACACGTGTCAACGACATGGTTGAAACGTGGTGCTAACTTCGCTTGGTCAGCGGGTGGGGCGCATGCGGCGTCGAACGGTGATGATGTGCCGGAGTAGGATACCCGAAGTGTTAGAATAGCACCGTAAGTTGTCGGGGTCAGCGAATCCGAGAAGTGGCAGAGAGTGGCGAAGTGTGCAACGATGAATGGCGATGTAATTTTAGGGTTGGGCTCTTTTGAGGGCAGAGAGTGTAACTGGTCGTGTCAATTTTGCAAAAGAAACAATAGAAAGTGGCATTACAGCACTCATCAGCGGCAGGTTTGATCAAATGTTCGATCCCAACGCGGCTGACATAATATTGCTGCGACTGTCACTTTATATAATAGACTCAATGGGCGGCGCTTCCTCAATATATAGTGACTCTGATACAATGATAAGTATAAAACGAAAAATAAAGTTGTGAAATTTCTGTTTATTGATAAACTATACAAGAAATAGGCTTTACAATGTTGATTGATTTCATTATGTTTTGATATTTGAATAACCATCTGAAAATTACAGTGACACGTAGGTGGATTTTCCGGAAAATATCAAACATAAGACTGTATCTTCTTTACCGGGTACTCTTACTGTAACGTCCAGCTGAAGTGTGAGTATTTTAAGGAACGACATCCATATTCAGACCATGCTGTTGAAAGGATAAAGTGAAAACAATAGCGTGGAAAGGAACAAGCATCGTATACCCATAAGACATCTCCAAGCAAAGAATGACTGAGGAACCTGGTTAGCTTGAGGGAAGAAAAAAGGCTAGTTTTCATGAATTCCTCATTCCACGGTCACAACTTTTTTCTGCTTTCAGAATTCAAAATTTCTGCAAGAATCGCCTGTAGTAATAATCTTAATAAGTGGACATACTAAATGATACGGTAGGTTACAAGTTAAGATTATTATAAATGGGTTATGATCACTATCGAACAACTATTAATCACATCGCTGATATATTAACTGTGTGAACTCCTCTCGTCTTCAAGTCCGAACTTTAGCAAAACTGGATTGGCTTCTTAATTATTTAACCTACCAATGACAAAAGCACCGGATGCTTTCTTGTACCTCGGTCAAAATTTGGCTCAGTCAAGAATCAATCTGGGGGAGAGGCACCCGTTCGAGGAAAAGCACCGAAAAAATGAACAAAATATAAAACACAATCATAAAAAGAACACACACCCTACACGCCTTGCATGGCAACATTCCTACCTTGTAGCATCTAATATGTGACAATGACATTATATTCACGTATTTTTTATGAGCATTATATGTGATGTTGATATGTTATAAGATACATTCTCTATGAGCAAGTGTTCTTATATGGACAAGTTGATAATCTGTGTATAAGCACAGACTTCGCTGCTTCCTATCAAGTGTATTGAAGATATAATTGATATGTAAGATGCAAATGCATCCTAATCATATATTGTGTAATTGAATTCTAGAACTCGTAAACATATAGTATCTCCAGAAATTTGAAAACCAAATCTTTAATTGTTGAAATCCATAAGAAAAGTAATGATTTTCTTTGAATTGGTTTTAGTATTCTATATTAGATAAAATAAGCCGACGAATGTTCTCATTTGATCTCAGATCACGGGTGCTGATAAAGTGTTAAACTTGACAAATGGATGGACTTTCATCATAAAAAGTTAAATTCATTTTTACTTTTCTCTGCAATTCCTAGGTCGACAAAGTAAGGAATATTAAGGTGGATATGTAAGAGTGTTTTATTAAAGGCACACAAGTTTACCTCACTGTGGGAGATACTTTCTCTCCTGACTCCCGGTCAAAAATCGCACAAGCAAAGAATTAAATAAAGCTTATTGTAGACAGGAGAGGCCACCCCAAGAAAAGCATAGAAAAATGAAGAATATCTATAGAGAAAGAATAATATGTCCCCACAAATTAATTCAATTCAAGCATACAAGCCAACACACACACACCCCCACACCCACACGACCTTGCTCGAAAGAAACTTATTGATTAGCTATGGCTGCTTCCGACACGAGAACCTGCATGATGATTGCCGAAGCCGCTGCCCAGATCGTGTCGCAGAAACTAGATATCTTGCTCCCTCACCCGGCCTGCGTTGAGTGCTTCCCGATGCAAGCCCGCGCGGAGAATGCCAAGGCGAAGCTGGCCACGATCCAAGACTTCATTTCCACTCAATATGGACCGTCCAAAACCACGGAGTGGTTAGGGCGGCTCCTCCGAGCCATGGACTATGCTGAAGAATTCATCGACAAGTTCCACCTCAGAGAGGCCCGCGAGAGGCACGAGGCCCTGCGCATGGCAGCAAGGCCGTTGGCCTCGCTAGTCTCCAAGTGCAAGCTGTGGAGGGACTTGTCCATGCTTGTGAATATGATGGAGGAGTTATGTGATGAGAAATTCTTGAAGGAGGGGGCCGAGGGCAAGAGGCAAAAGGAACCTGCTAGTTCCTCCTCCCCTGCTAGTGTTCCATGGCAAGGCAAAAAATTGGCGAGGCTGACTAGTTTCTGGGATTGGCAAGCACGGACATACTTCTTGTGTCACGACACCAAGAAGCAGGAAATAATACAGCAGATCAGAAAGGAATCGCAGTGGATCAAAGTGACTTCCATTTGCGGCGAGCAAGGAATTGGCAAGACGTTCCTCGCGAGAAGGGTCTACAGCCAAGCGAAGTACATGGACTATGAGTGGCGCGCTTGGGTCCACGTCTCGGCCAGCATGGACAAGCGGGGGTTCCTGTGCGAGATACTGAAGCAAGTCGAGAAGCAAGTGGGGGAAATGAAGGACATGGGTATCAAGGAGATTATGAAAATGCTAAGCTCGAAATTGTCCGAGACGAAGAGATTCCTCATAGTGTTGGATGACGTGCAGCTGTCTGACGAGCCACTCTTGCTAGAGTTATTGACGATCATCCCGTACTCTTCGCCGGGCCACATAATTACTACGACTCGGGACAATAGGATAGCCGAGTACACCACAGCACGTCCGATCAGACTAGAAAAATTAAAAGATGACGAAAGCCAGAAGATGCTCATTTGGAAGTTGTATGGAGTAACCGAAGGTCAGAGACTCTCAGAGGAGGAGAAGCGTATCCTAAACAAGTGTCGTGGCTTGCCACTCCGTATATCCTTACTCGGCGGGTTTCTGTCAAATGCTGGTGAGCAAGACCGCACAGCGTTGGCGGAAGAGGGTTTCAAGTTAGATATACTACAATTGAGTTGCCATAAATTGCCGGTCCATCTAAAACCGTGCTTCATCTACATGGCTTTGTTCCCCGTAGCAATCCCCATTCCGACAAGAAGGCTAGTGAGGCTGTGGTTGGCCGAGGGCTTATTGGATTCGCATTGTTACGACAGAGAAAGGGAAAGGAAAACGCAGCCTGAGGACGTGGGAGAGACGTTCATTCTGGAGCTCGCGAATAGGAACGTGATCGATGTAGTGAGCTGGAGGGCTGATGGATCCCCCAAAGCTTGCCAAATGATCACCTCCCTGTACGACATGATCCGCCCAATTGCAATGAACCTGGGGTTCCTCCATATACATGACACTAGCAAGTCGAAAGACAAGAATGACCGTGATCCAACCAGCCAGCAACAACAGCGGCTGGCCCAACTGCGAGAAAGAACCAAGATTCGGTGGATTGCGGAGCACACGAACATAGTCAGAGATGGCCACGGCGGCAGCTACCCCGGTTTGAATCTCAGCCATGTCCGCTCGTTTCTGTCGTTCTACCTGAGGAGAGGCGTGCTCACCAAAGACATCAGCACGTTTCTTGGGAAGATGACGTCCGAGACTGACTATAGCTTGCTAAGGGTGCTTGATTTGGAGGGTGTGTATAAGCCATCCTTGCAAGGTGTGCTCCACAAGCTGGTGCTCCTAAGGTACCTAGGATTGAGATCCACGGTGTTGGACTCGCTCCCGAGTGCACTGTTTCAGATCTACACCATCTCGAGACTCTTGACATAAAGCACACCAATATCACTTCATTGCCGAGTTCCTTGTGGAAGGCGAGGAACTTGAGGCACCTGCATCTCAACTGGTTCTACATCGACTTGAAGAAGATCCTCAAGGCTTGTGGTGACAATGTCAATGCCTTGACTAAACTCCAAACCTTAAGCGGGCTGGTTATCGGTGAAGTGAAGGAGAACCCGATGACGGGCCCCATGAACACTTGACCACGCTCAACACGCTCAAGCTTTTCTTGCAACACTCAGATAACGACACCTCAGGCGCTGCAGGGAAAACAGTAGCCCATTGGATTAGCTTCAAGCTCACCAATCTCCAGTCCTTGACCTTTGGGGTGATCCAAGAAGCCAAGCCCGCGGAAGAAGCCCAGCTCGCGAAAAAGGACATGAAAGTAGCCCAACCAGCCGGAGAAGCCCAGCTCTCGGAAGAAGACAGGAAAGTAGACCAACAACCCGCGGAAGAAGCCCAGAACACGGAAAAGGCCACGAAAGCAGTCGATCCCACGAAAGAAGCCACAAAAGTATCCAAGCCCGTGACATCACAGGTAGGCCCGTTACCGGAACTGTCGTTGGCTGAGCAACATCACGAACTGTTGGAGCTCTACTTGCTGGGCCAACTCAACAATCCCAGCTGGACACAGCTCTTGCCAGTCTCTCTCCGGGTTTTGACTTTGTCGGGTTCGAGGTGGAAGGCAGACATGATGCCCCAGTTGGGTGGTCTCCTGAAACAACTGAGGACCTTCAGGCTCTTGGCCAACTCCTTCCTAGGCACTAGTCTGAGGTTCACCAAAGATGGGTTTCCGAGCCTCATGATCTTGAAGATATGGAAGCTGCCTCAGCTTGTGAACGTGACTATTGAAGAAGGAGCAATGCTACATCTCAAAGAACTCGAGTGTAGGCAAATCGAGAAGTTGAAAACTGTTGAAGGGATCAACTACTGTAAGGAATTGGAGAATATATGTGTGGTATTCAAAAAGACTGCTCCAGGTTTTGTTAACAGTCTCGACAAGGAAAAGACGAATCTGCACAACATGGAAGAGACCAAGACGGACGAACCTACAGATGATGATGATAGGTATGGGATAAAAATATTAAATCTCAAACGTGATTTATAAGCATGATTATGGATTTTTTTTCTTAGAATTGAAAATTTCAACAATTATTTACTAGTGGTTAAAATGAACAATTGGGATCCTTATCAAGTAAATATTTCATTAACTCATTCCACCATATTAAGTCAATGCATATCAAGTCTCTGTGTAAGTCCACATCGAGTTCTATAGAAGAAAGCAAATTTTCATATAGTTTTGACACCGTAATCGGTCACATAACTTTTTTAAAACTAGTTTGCATTTATACTTTTTCCTATCACTATCACAATACCAAATCATGTGGGCAACATCATTTGATCTTTGGATAACCCAATGTTGAATCCAAAAGTAACCTTTGGAACCAACCTTACTGCTCATAGCCGACGCATGTCTAGTAAGCCTTTCACATAGCTTACATAAAATTTGCTAAAGAATAGATGCCAATTAAGGCCTATCATTTACATATCATATCATATTTTAAGAAAAGAAGCATATAAGAACAATCTACAAAGTTGCTTTCCTTTTCATTGGTGGGAGTACTATTAGGAAAGCTTTGGGTGTGCGTGAAGCTTACTTACTTGGTGGTTTCTTGTTTCCTACAGTCATTGACGATGATGAGGACTTCCTACAATATAAGCCACTACAATGACATTTCAAGTTGAACATATGTATATGTCCCATTCTCCCACCTCGTCAACCTCTCTCTCTCTCTCTCTCTCTCTCTCTCTCTCTCTCTGCAAATAAATAATTGTAAGAATTTTCCTAATGTGGGCTACATTACTTGAGATTGTAATTAACCGTTTTTACAGAGTTGATCTAATAAAGTAGGATATAAAGTTTTTTAACAGTCAAATATGGGCCTGGCTTGTGTGGGCCGAATTGGGCCCGGCCCGTGATGAGAGGGCCGGTCCAAAATTCTATAAATAGGCTAAGGTCCCTCCTCTAGACGTGACTTTTGCGATAAAACATGCACGCACCAAATTTCTCACATAAGGAACACTCGTGAGAGGCGATCTCATCGAGTCAGGGTATCAAGGGTCATAGAGGAGAAGATCTTCAGTGTCAAAGGCTCAGATTGCTGCTATTTTGCTCCAAGAACAATGAATTCAAAATCAGGTACACAAATCCTTGTCTTCAACCTTAGGATGTTCGAGTTTCTAGCTATGTCGATCTTGGAAAGCCGTTTTGACAGCCTACAATAATTTCATGTAACTATTATCTTGTGTGATGATTGAGATGATGCCATTCAACCATTACAAGATACTCTTTCTTTAGTTTTAGGCATCTAAGTCTGTATAAACTCAATCCATATATTACTTACCTTACCAAAAAAAAAACTCAATCCAATGAGGCCGGTAAATCCACGAGAACTAAAAAAAATGGCTTAATGAAGTTGAGGAGTCACAATCGACGAGCGCATGCCACGAGACATTAGTTAAATTACTAATTTAATCAGCTACAAGCTTTTAAATAATAAACATGTAAGAGGATGGAAGAAATAGAAACATTATTACATTAGTCCAATTAACATCAATCATGCGCCAATACATATGTTAAAGAGCTAGGACCGGTGAAAAGACCTGCAAGCCCTCATTTGTTCATGAGTATATTACAAAGCTTTTGTACAATGACCTGCATCTAAATTACATATATATTACCAGTTAAAGGGAATTCATAGCATCTCAGACAGTTGGAGGAACGATTTTGTCACCATTCCGCAAGAGTAATAGCATCCAAAACAAAGGTTCACAAGAAAGACATTATAGTGCTTTTCCACTTGCGAAGTTTTGTGCTTGATCGCCAAGGAGTAAAGTTGAGGCCAAACATCTCCTTGGAAGCTTCCTCTGGCTGAACAAAACTGACAAGCTTTGCAACAATTTTGGCACTCTCGGCCACATGGTCCATATCTTCTGTGTCGGACCACAAGCGGTGGCTAACTGTAAACTTCTATGCTTTGTATTCAAACCGATCCCCCAAGTTTGGAAGAGCATCTCTCTATCTTTCCTGGAGAGCTTCTTTTGCAACTGCTTGGTAAGCATCTGCCTCTCACGACGAAGATCTTGTATACTGCTCAGCACAATAAAATCCCAGACTAAATATGCTCCTACTGTGAATTTAACAAAAGCAGCGAGTGTTTCATATAATTTGAATTCAGTACCTCGAAGCAGCAGTCAAAGTCTGACCATCTTTCAGAGCTTGATTACAACGGGCAGATTTATCCCTAAGAAACGACAGCCTCCTGAGCTCTACCTCCATGTAGATAGAATCCGTTGGATCACGTTTAAACAGTAGGAAAAAGTAGCTCCTGTGAACTAATGAGACATTGCATTCCTTCCACAATTTGTCGATCTCCTTCCACAAGTTTTTGAAGTGCGAAAGCCATTCCAAAGAACCTTCTGTATCATCTTCAATTGGATCCAAGCCAACATCCTTAACGTGTTTAGTAGGTGCAATCACATTCGGTTTTATATCATGTACCTGTCAATCAAAAGAGTCCCTACTGAGCAAAATGTGCGTGTGTTGACAAAACATCCATATCTAATGGTAGTAACCAAACACTAAGTTCGTTCTCCAAATTTCAAAGCACTTTATATTCAAGCGAGTGGTAATCCAAACTTACTTGCATGTCCACATTTACGTATGACAATACTCTTATAGCTGAAACCATAGCTAGGCAATATCACTATAGCTGAAACCATAGCTAGGCAATAACACTACATCCGTCATCATATATATGTACACAGAAAAACAATCTTTAGACAAATCAAAATTTTCTAAATTATAATATTTAACAAACTTTAAACACCTGAAAGCCATGGCTTCTGTACCCTGTCTGTAGTAAGTTTTCAAAACAATGGAAAAGAAGCCCAGTTTGACCCACGCGGGCCAAGCCCTAATAACTCCCATCCACTTGAGTCATGGGGTGTCACGCCCAAATATTTGAATCAGATCTTTGATATGGAAACAGCATGATAACTCCTGTGTTATATTTAAATTCCAATAGAGAAAATAAAAATTTGTAAGGTCCTCCGAAATAATTAATCCACCGTTCATTATATAGCTCAATATGCCTGTGATAAAAGGATCAAAGAAAAGCGGGGAACAAGGCTCACCACATGCTGACCAGGTTGATCCTCCTGCTGAGCAATGGACTCCTCTATTTCAGAAGCGGAGTCCATACTGCTGTCACATTTCTCAACTGTCCGACTTATTTCTGCTCGAAGCTCATAATCCAAAGAATCCTCCAGTGAATTATGAGAAACACTACTGCAGAAAGTTTCTTTGGACACATACTTGAATGAAGGAAACTTTCTCTGACATCCCTCAGGTCTTGCTGCAACATTGGGCATCGGATGGTTGTGGTCTCAGGCAAATATCAACAAAACAAAACAATGTCGAAAGGCAGGAGAAGAGGTTAAAGTTTACCGTTTATCCCACTGACAACTGAAAGAGCAACTTTCTTAGCTCCTTCCTCGTACACTTGCCTTGTGGAGCAATCACACCTGAAACTCTCTCTGCAAATCAGCTGACACGGAGGACACAAAACACTAGGAGATATTGAACAGATTGCTTCCTTGAATGCAAGTCCATCATTAGAAACATTTGTTGGATTGGCTTCTTAATTATTTAACTTACCAATGACAAAAGCACCGGATGCTTTCTTGTACCTCGGTCAAAATTTGTCTCAGTCAAGAATCAATCTGGGGGAGAGGCACCCGTTGGAGCACCGAAAAAATGAACAAAATATAAAAAAGAATCATAAAAAGAACACACGCCCCTACACACCTCGCATGGCAACATTCCTACCATGCAGTATCTAATATGTGACAATGACGTTACATTCACGTATTTTATATGAGCATTTTATGTGATGGTTGATATTTATGTTGTAAGATACATTCTCTATGAGCAAGGGTTCTTATATGGACAAGTTGGTAATGTGTGTATAAGCATAGGCTTCGCTGCTTCCTATCAAGTGTATTGAAGATATAATTGATATCTAAGATGCGAATGGATCCTAATTGTATCTCGTATAATTGAATTCTAAAGTTCGTAAACATGCAGTATCTCCAGCAATTTAAGAATCAAATCCTTAATTGTTGAAATCCATAAGAAAAGTAATATTTTCTTTGAATTGGTTTTAGTATTCTATATTAGATCAAATAAGCCAACAATGTTCTCGTTTGATCTCAAATCACGGGTGCTGATAAAGTGTTAAACTCTACATATGAATGGAATTTCATCACAAAAAATTAAATTCATTTTTACTTGTCTCTGCAACTCCAAGTTCGACAAAGGAAGGAACATAAGAGTGTTTATTAAGGGCACCCAACTTTACCTCTGTTGGGAATAAAGGATCCCCGAAAACGGATTCGACACAAAATCGAACCCTTAAAACGAATGCGGAAAACAAGCCCGGGAAAATCACGTATCACCGATCCTAAAGCACACCACGGATTCGAGCGTACCTTGTTAGCCACAAATTAGACACCAACGCCGATAAGAGGAAGAGAATTCGGTCATGTTCGATCCGATAACGACAATTCGCTTGGAAGGGAAGAAAAACGTGCCTTTTGCTTACTGTTTTCTTTTTGGAAGAGAGAGGGAGAGGGAAAAAGACGTACGTACGTTATACGCCAAAAGGTGCGTTCTCCCTCTCTCTCATCCCTTTTATACCTCCCTCCATCCACTGGCCCTATTCCCGTGGGCCGGGCTTTTAGGCCCAACATGAGCAGACGGGCCTTAAGCCCATCACTAATAAAGCCATCATCTCCCACTCGCACATGGTGGGCCGAACAGAATTCTCTTTATCTCTCTTCAACATTCATACCGGTGAATAATCCGTGCGACCAACATACTTTGAGAGCTCGTTGCTATACATCTGTTAGGAATATATAGCAGCTCATAATGGGCGTCTCACTCTGAGTAGATTTAGTATGCAGTACCCTAGATCGATCGATCACATTTATATCTCTCTTGATCTCTTTTAAACAATGATATATATATATATATATATATATATATATATATATATATATTGTATTCACAATTATAATTATCACAAAGACAGTCATAATTGGTCGACCAGTGAATACAAAACTACAAAATGATTCTCCAAAATCGATCTTCCTCTTTCCTTCAAACTCTCAATTTCAGTTCAGCTTGCTTTTATAGAAATGTCCCATTAGATCGAATCAAACTCATGACCATTGGCAATATCCTAAGATAGCAAACACTAAATAGAAATCTTGAGAATAAGTAAGAGTCATGAGGGGACTAAAAAAAATTGAGGAACTATTTTCCTCAAGAGTGTCACACGACATAAAAGTTGAGATCAAACTTTTGCCACTCTTATTGATCGTCTCATGCATACGTAGTATGAAATACGTATTACGGTATTAACTCCTTTTCCATGGAGCGTATGTCTACACCTTCAATATCGTACAGATGATAGTTCAGACATACCCAATATCTAACTTGAGTTCACGTATCTACTCATTCACAAAATTCATCAGAACTCACATCTAGCATCTTAGACAGATAAAGTAAAATATGTGGGGTATTTTACTTTCGGACATAGTAAGTATTATGTCCTCATCTTAACACTTAGTTAAGGCGACATATGTATTTTAAGCTTGAGCTCTCGATTATCACCTAGATAATAAGCTTAAAAACAGTCTCATCTCTATTTATCACCCAGTAAATAGAGGCGATTACCCGTGTGAGTGGGCTAATCTTATATCTGTCCGACATACTTTCTCAACTTAAAGTAATGCACTAAGCATTAAGATGCATAAAGATCAAACAAAGATTCATAGGCATTAATGATAAAAACACAAATTCATCAAATGTGAACACTTAGGGAAAATACAATATTCAGTACATCAGTCTCTACGCAATCCTAGAGATTTCATATGGCCACAAAACACATCTCTAGGTATTGGCTTTGTTATAGGATCTACTACAATTCTATGCGTAGTATGTATTCTAAGTTCACATCTTTTCGTGCAACCATATCTTTGACAAAATTATACTTTGTATCTATATGTTTGGTCTTGCCATGATATTTTGGATCATTGGTGTACGCTTTCGCTGCTTGGCTATCATTGTTAACCAACAATTAATCTGCAGAACTTCCAATAACACCTAAATGATCCAAAAAAATCTCTTAAGCCAAACATCTTCTCATACTACTGCTGATAATGCCACGAAACCAATTTACATCATTGACAAGGCTATACACTTTTGTTTCTTACTGCTCCAACATATGGTTCTATTATTCGGTAAGAATACAAAGCCAGAGGTAGATTTTCTTTCATTTAAATCTCCTCTCCAATCAGCATCTAAATAGCCTTCGAGTTGCAAATCATTTCCTTAATAACTCAACGTATAATCAGCAATTCCCTTTAGATACCTTAGTATTCTCGTAACGGCTTTCTAATGTGCTTGACCTGGATTGGATTAGTAACTACTCATCATTCCAACTGCAAAACATATGTCAGGTCTTGTACACATCATAGCGTACATAAAGCTTCTAACAGTACTAGTATAAGGAACATGTTTCATTTGTTTCTTATCTTGTGGAGTCCTTGGACACAGTCTATGGCTCAATCCTTCACCTTTTGTAATAGGAGTGTTTATGGGTTTACAATCTTGAAACCTTAACTCCAAGAATGTATGCAACATCACCCATGTCTTTCATCTCAAAGTTGGAAGATAACCAATTCTTCACAGTATTAATAAACTCCATATTACTTCCGGCAATCATTGATCTTTGGATCTTTTAATATATACATAATGATCCTCATCTATCATTGTAAAATCATATGCCATTATAGCATTATAAAAACGTATATACCATTGTCTTGACGACTGCTTAAGGCCATATATCGACCTCAAAAGCCGACATACCTTTCCTTCTTGGTCTTCTTTTTTGAAACCAGCAGGTTGTTCCATATATATTTCTTCCTCTAATTCTCCATTGAGGAAAGCAGTCTTTACATCCATTTGATGTATCTCAAGATCCATACTAGCCACTATTGCCAGAATAATGCAAATCGAGGTAAATCTCACTACAGGAGAAAATGTTTACTTATAATCAATTCCTTCATGTTGATTATACCCCTTCGCCACAAGGCGAGCCTTATGCTTTTCTATCGAGCCATCAACTTTTTGCTTTATTTTGATAACCCACTTATTCCCAATAGCTTTGTGTCCTTTTGGAAGATCAGCCAGTTCCCAGACTTGGTTTGACTTCATTGACTCCATCTCCTCTTTCATTGCATAAATCCATTTTTCTTTACTAGGGCAATTCAGAGCCTTATTAATATTTCTTGGCTTATCCCCATCTTGTGGAACAATCATAAAAGTTTCCCCTTCAATGTCAAAACGTCGACGGGGAATACTTTGGCGACTTGTTCACCATATGGGAGATTGTACACTTAGCACATCATTTCCCATTATGCTCCCACTATGATTAGATAATGATGATATCGTCTCAACATATGGTTGCAATTGAGAATGAGTTGAATTAAATTCATCACTTCTCATATTACTCCCACTTGGATGAACTCCACTAATATCATTATCTTGATCCAAGGTTTCAAATAAGGAGTAATCTTCTCCTATTTCGCCCTTCTTAGGAAATTCATCATCTAAGAATGTGACATCCCGTGATTCAAATTCAGTTATACTCCCACTTTCCTGCTCACCTATGAATTATTCATGACTTTTTTTTTTTGTCAACGGTCAATGGTCAACGGTCAACGGTCAACGAGTCAACGGTCAGGTCGCCGGGTCGTCGGACCAATCGGACCGGACGGGCCGGTCGGAACGGTTGGACCGGGTTGGACGAACCGACCGCACGTGCCGCGCGCGTGCGCGGGCTGACGTCACGCAAACGTTAGCCGGCACATGCGCGACATGTGCCTGGCTTCTGAGCGAGTCAGGTCAAAACTTTTATAGACGTCGTGTCCCCGTCGGGTCGGGTCGCGCGGGCGGTCACCGGCCGGCCAACGGTCATCGGCGATGACGTCATCGGTGACGACATCCCAGCGGTTACCGACTGTTGGGTGACGTCACGGTGACGTCAGCACACGTTGGTTCGCTGACCGGCGCGTGCCAGTTCGCCGTCGACGACGCGCACGTGCCGATTCGCCGACCAGTGCGTGTGGCGCACGCGCTGACCGATGCCAGCACTTCGGGTGCGTCGCGCCCACGCGCAGCGGCTTTTGGCCACGCGTGTGGGCCCGTGCGGCGTCTCCCGGCGGCGTTCGACATATCGCCAGACTCGTCTCGACAAGCACTTTCACCCTATGCCTTCATAAATCAATTTCGACTTATAGAAACTCGAAAAAATGGACGAACAACGCTCGGGTGTCGAGATTTCTTGCCCCGATCCGTACCGGCCGATTACTTTCGCGAAAAATCAATCAAAAAACATGAAAAGGGTCGGGAAAACGTGAACTAGGGCTCTGATACCAATGTTGGGAATAAAGGATCCCCAAAAACGGATTCGACACAAAATCGAACTCTTAAAACGAATGCGGAAGACAAGCCCGGGAAAATCACGTATCTCCGATCCTAAAGCACACCACGGATTCGAGCATACCTTGTTAGCCACAAATTAGATACCAATGCCGATAAGAGGAAGAGAATTCGGTCATGTTCGATCCGATAACGACAATTCGCTTGGAAGGGAAGAAAAACGTGCCTTTTGCTTACTGTTTTCTTTTTGGAAGAGAGAGGGAGAGGGAAAAATACGTACATACATTATACGCCAAAAGGTGCGTTCTCCCTCTCTCTCATCCCTTTTATACCTCCCTCCATCCACGGGCCCTATTCCCGTGGGCCGAGCTTTTAGGCCCAACATGGGCGGATGGGCCTTAAGCCCATCACTAATAAAACCATCAACCTCATTATGGCAGATACTTTCTCTCCCGACTCCCGGTCAAAAATCACACAAGCAAAGAATTAAACGAAGCTTACTGTAAACAGGGGAAGCCACCCCAAGAAAAGCATAGAAAAATGAAGAATATCTGTAGGAAAGAATGATATGTCCCCACAAATTAATTCAATCCAAGCAAACAAGCCAACACACACACACGCCCACACGACCTTGCTCGAAACAAACATATTGATTAGCCGTGGCTGCTTCCGGTGCGAGAAGCTACATGATGTTCGCCAGAGACGCTGCCCAGATAGTGTCGCAGAAACTAGATATCTTGCTTCCTCACCTGGCCTGCGTTAAGTGCTTCCTAATGCAAGCCTGCGCGGAGGATGCCAATGCGAAGCTGGCCGCGATCCAAGACTTCATTTCCACCCAATACGGACCGTCCAAAACCACGGAGTGGTTAGGGCGGCTCCTCCAAGCCATCTACTATGCTGAGGAATTCATCCACAAGTTCCACCTCAGAGAGGCCCGCGAGAGGCACGAGGCCCTGCGCACGGTGGCAAGGCTGTTGGCCGGGCTCGTCTCCAAGTGCAAGCTGTGGAGGGACTTGTCCATGCTTGTGAATATGATGGAGGAGTTATGTGATGAGAAGTTCTTGAAGGAGGGGGCCGAGGGCAAAAGGAAAAAGGAACCTGCTAGCTCCTCCTCCCATGCTAGTGTTCCATGGCAAGGCAAGAAACTGGTGAGGCTGACTAGTTTCTGGGATGGGCAAGTGCCAACTATCTTCTTATGTCGCAAGGCTGAGAAAACGAAAATAATGAGTCGGATAAGACAAAAACCGCGGTGGACTGAATGGACTTCGATTTGGGGCGAGCAAGGCACCGGCAAGACGTTCCTTGCGAGATGGGTCTACAGCCAAGCGAAGTACATGGGCTATGAGTGGTGCGCTTGGGTCCACGTCTCGGAAAGCTTGGACGAGCGGGAGATCCTGTTTGAGATACTGAAGCACGTCGAGAAGCTAGCGAGGGACGTGAAAGACATGGATATCGAGGAGATGATGATAATGGTGCGATAGAAATTGGCCAAGAAGAACAGACTCCTAATAGTGTTGGATGACGTGCAGCCATCTAACGAGCAACTCATGCGAGTGTTAGCGATTAGCGTTGCAATCTTCTTAAAGGGCCACATAATTACAACAACTCAGTATTAGCTGGGTTCACTCCTATGTAGATGAAACCTAATGAGTTACAAGCCCAAAAAGGGCTTGAGCACATATAATAAGTTATATGGAAAAATAGGGTTTCTCACTATATATATAAAGTTGGTAGCCACAAAAGGAAACAGTGACAAAAGAAAAAGATAAAGCAAAAAATCTGGGGGTTAGGACAATATTTAATTTACATCAAGCTGGCATCGGAGGTCGATTCGTCGTCCGATTGAGCTAAAATTTTGTCAGCATATTCGTGGCGCAATTTTCTTGAATCTAAACGGTTTGATTTTCGTTTGAAGCTTCCTACATCAGATTTTTCATGAATTAATCAAAACCTGCGTTTTTGGTCAGATTTATCCTTGATATCTTGTGAAATTCAAGTGTATTACCAAGAATTATGTTCTTGAGGTGTTTGCTGCTATATACCTTTAGTATTTGCTAGAGAAGAACATTATTCACCCAATTTTATTGATAGTGAAGATTTTTTGGTGGATTTTGGTCCCGTGATTTTTGATCTCCTCACATTGATGAGGTTTTCTACGTAAAAAAATCGTCTTGTGTTTGCGTACTTTGTATTTATTTTACTCTACTATATCGATTCATATTAGGTTTACACAAGAGGGGAGATTATTTTATTCCGCTGCGTTAATTCAATATTATTCTAATTGTTACTATTCTCCCATCGAGTGGTATCGTAACTTCTGGTTATTGCTTGATTTTTCTGCATTGTGTTAAATAATGGAAATGAATACGAGTAGAATGGTTACACTACATGGTTCGAATTATCATATTTAGAAAGGGAAGATGGAAGATTTTTTATATGTGAAAGATTTTTATCTACCCATATTTGCCGATGAGAAACCAGAGAATAAAACTAATGCTGAATTATCTATATTTCATCGTCAAGTGTGTGGTTATATTTATTTATTTTTTTTATACCTAAGGAACCCCGTACAGCCAGTAGTCGGTGGGTAAACCCTGGAGCGACGCTAGCGGAGGACCCACCATCCCGACGTCGCGCTTAAGACCCCGTGCGGCCAGCGAGATTCGACCCCCTCCACTTTTGTTAGTTTCATTGGAGAGCCTTATCCAACTGGGCCACCACAGGCAATGTTAGTGTTTTGATTATATTAGGCGGTGGGTGGATGATAATGTTTTGAATCATATTATTGAGGAAACACATGCACGCAGTTTATGGGATAAGCTCGAACAGTTATATGCACGAAAGACTGGGAATAATAAGTTATTTTTGATAAAACAGATGATGACTCTGAGATATCAAGATGGTACTTGTTTGACTGATCATTTAAATTCTTTTCAAGGAATTATAAATCAGTTGGCTGCGATGGGAATCAAGTTTGATGATGAAATACAAGCACTATGGTTGCTTAGTACTTTGCCGGACTCCTTTTGGGAGACGGTCCGAACATCTTTATCTAATTCTGCCCCAAATAATACGATTACCATGGATTTGGCCAAGAGTAGTATTTTGAATGAAAAGATAAGAAGGAAGACACATGAATCGTCATATTCACATTCTAATACCTTGGTTGTAGAGAAAATGGGAAGAAATAAGTCTCGAGGTCCGAGAAATAGAGATAAAAGTCGAGACAAAAGCAGAAGTAAGTATAATAAATTTGCTAATTTTATGTGCCATTATTGTCATCATAAGAGACATATTTAGAGGTTTTGTCGCCAGTTAAAAAGGGAGAAACAGAAGGAGAAAGGTAAAGAGAAGAAAAGTGATAATGACAGCGATGATAATCGTGTTGCTGCACTTAAAGAAGACTTTCTCATTATTTTTAATGGTGATGTAGTGAATTTTGTATCTCATGAGACTAATTGGGTAATTGATAATGGTGCATCCGTTCATGCTACGTCTTGTAAGGATTTCTTTACATCATACAGGTCAAGTGACTTCGGATATATGAAAATGGGAAACAATGGGCTAGCTCAAGCTATAGGCATCGGTGATGTTTGCCTAGAAATCAACAATGGCACAAGGTTAGTATTGAATAATGTTAAATATATACCTGATATCCGCTTAAATTTGATTTCTACAGACAAATTGGATGATGAGGGATATTACAGCATCTTCAATAATGGTCAATGGAAACTCACCAAAGGTTCTCTTGTTGTGGCTAGAGGTGAAAAATATTCTTCGTTGTACATTATACATGCAAAGTTGTCCACAGACAAAATTAATGCAATAGACAGCAAAAATGCAGCTGAGTTATGGCATAAGAGGTCCAGTTACATCAGTGAGAAGGGTTTGTCAATATTGGCCAAGAAGAACTCCTTTCAGGATTGAAAAGTTCAGCGCTAAAGAAGTGTGCTCACTATTTAGCAGGAAAACAAAACAGAGTTGCATTTAAAAGCTCCCCTCCTTCAAGAAAGTCAGGTATACTGGATTTAGTGCATTCTGATGTTTGCGGTCCTATGAAAACAAAATCACTTGATGGCTCTCTTTATTTTGTTACCTTCATAGATGACTTTTCAAGGAAAATTTGGATTCATACCTTGAAAACTAAAAATCAAGTGTTAGATACTTTTAAGCAATTTCAAGCTTCAGTTGAGAGACAAACTAAAAATAAATTGAAATACATCAGAACTAATAACGGAAGAGAATATATTGGACCTTTTGATGAATATTGCAGACAATAAGGCATTTGACATCAAAAGACACCTCCCAAGACGCCTCAGTTAAATGGCTTAGCTGAGAGAATGAACAGAACACTGGTTGAAAGGGTAATATGCTTACTTTCACAGTCAAAGCTACTTTGATCCTTTTGGGGTAAGGCTTTAAGTACAATTGTGCATGTATTAAATCTTACTCCATGCATTCATTTAGAATTTGATGTTCCTAATAAAGTTTGGACAGGCAAAGATATTTCTTATGATTATTTGCATGTCTTTGGGTGCAAAACATTTGTGCATATTCCCAAAGATGAGAGGTATAAACTTGATGTGAAAATACGACAATGCATATTTATTGGTTATGGACAGGATATGCTCGGCTACAAATTTTATGATCCGGTTGAAAAAAAAAAATTGTAAGAAGCAGAGACGTTATGTTTATGGAAGATCAAATAATAGAGAATATTGAGAAGGCAGAGATGATATCAACACCACAGGTTAGTGATAATTTGGTTGATTTGGATCCAGTTCCACTTACAAATATTCCTACACAAATTGATGAAAAGCAGCATGAAGTCAATGTTCCAAATAACGCACATGTTCCTGAACATGTTGAAACATATAATAATATTCATGAACCAGAGGCTCAATTAGATGTTCCACTGGATGTTCCAATCCGGAGATCTGTTAAAGATCGACGACTTTCCACCAGGTATTCTAAAGATGAGTATGTATTATTGACTGATGCAGGTGAACCAAAGTGCTATGCAGAAGCAAGATGAGTACAAAAGCAATTAGTTTGATGCTATGCGAGATGAGATGCAGTCACTTTATGATAATCATACTTTTGAGTTTGTGAAGCTACCTAAAAGTAAAAGAGCTTTGAAGAACAAGTGGGTATATAGGTTGAAGCAAGATGAGCATACTTCACAACCACGGTACAAAGCTAGATTGGTTGTTAAGAGATTCGGTCAGAGAAAGGGTATTGATTTTGATGATATATTTTCTCCAGTAATGAAAATGTCTCCTATCTGTAGGGTACTAGGCTTGGCAACTACCCTAGATTTGGAAATTGAGCAAATGAATGTCAAAATAGCCTTCTTACATGGTGACTTGGAGGAAGAGATATATATGGAATAACCTGAGGGTTTTAAAGTGAAATGGAAAGAGAATTATGTGTGCAAAATGAAGGAAAGTCTCTATGGCCTCAAACAAGCACCAAGACAGTGGTACAAAAAGTTTGCACAGAACAGGGCTATAAGAAGACTTCATCGGATAACTGTGTGTTTGTCCAAAAATTTTCTGATGATGACTTTATTATTCTCTTGTTTTATGTTGATGATATGCTGACTGTTGGTAGGAATGCTTCAAGAATTGAGTTATTGAAGAAATAGTTGAGCAAGTCTTTTGCCATGAAAGACTTGGGCTCGGCGAAACAGATTCTTGGCATTAGAATTACCCGAGATAGAGATGCTAAGAAGTTGTTTTTGTCGCAAGAGAAATATATCGAGAAGATCTTTCGGAAATTTTACATGGGCAAGGCTAAAGTGGTTAGTACTCCTCTTGCTGCCCACTTTAAATTAAATATGAAGCAAAGTCTTACGACTGATAAAGAGAATAAAGATATGGAAAGTATTCCATATGCCTCAGTTGTAGGAAGCTTAATATATGCGATAGTATGTACATGCCTAGACTTGGCACACGCAGTTGGCGTTGTTAGTCGCTATTTGTCAAATCTAGGCAAAGAACACTGGAATGCAGTAAAGTGGATCATAAGGTATCTTCGAGGAACTTCAAATCTGAAACTCAGTTTTAGGACTGGAAAACTTGAGTTAATTGGATACACAGATTCTGACTTGGCAGAAGATATTGATACTCGTAAATCTATTTCTGGTTATTTGATTTCTTTTGCGGGTAGAGCTGTGTCATGGAAGTCAAGATTGCAGAAGTGTGTTGCACTTTCTACAACCGAAGCGGAATTTATTGCAACGACTGAAGCTAGTAAAGAAATGCTATGGATAAAGAAGTTCTTAGAAGAACCTGGGTTCAAGCAAAAGATGTATGTGCTATTTTGTGATAATCAAAGCGCAATTCATCTTGATAAGAATTCATATTTTCATTCTAGATCGAAACATATTGATGTTAGATATCATTGGATAAGGGATATTCTAGATGAAAAGTTGTTGGAACTTGAGAAAATTCATACGAATCATAATGGCTCTGATATGATGATGAAGACTCTACCAAAAGAGAAGCTTGAACATTGCCGATTGATAGCAAGAATGGTGAATCACTTCACATTGTCATGAGGGAGAGATTTGTTATCTGGGTTTACTCCTATGTGGAGGAAGCCCAATGAGTTACAAGCCCAAAAAGGAGCTTGAGCCCATATGATAAGTTATATGGAGAAATGAGGTTTCTCACTATATATATAAAGTGGTAGCCACAAAAGGAAACAGTAAGTAACAAGAGAAAAAAAGAAAGCAAAAAATATGGGGGTTGGGGCAATATTTTATTTACATCAAGCTGGCATCGGAGGTCGATTCGTGGTCCGATTGAACTAAATTTTGTCAGTATCTTTGTGGATTGATCAAAACCTGCCTTTTTTGTCAGATTTATCCTTGATCTCTTGTGAAATTCAAGTGTACTACCAAGAATTATGTTCTTAAGGTGTTTGCTGTTATGTACCTCTAGTATTTGCTAGAGAAGAACATTGTTCACCTAATTTTACTGATAGTGAAGATTTTTGGGTGGATTTCGGTCCCGTGATTTTTGATCTCCTCACATCGAGGAGGTTTTCCACATAAAAAAATTGTCTTGTGTTCGTGTGCTTGATATTTATTTTACTCTACTATATCGATTCCTATTATGTTTACACAAGATGAGAGATTATTTTATTCCGCTGCGTTAATTCGATATTGTTCGAATTGTTGTTATTCTCCCATAACTCAAGACAGTAAGACAGCCAAGTTAACGTATACATCTGAGGCAGAGCCAATCAGGCTACAAAACTTGGGCAATGAAGAAAGCCAGAGGATGCTCGCTTGGAAGTTACATGGAGTACCGGAAGGTTAGAGACTCTCAAAAGAGGAGAAGGATATCCTAAACAACTGTCATGGCTTGGCGCTCCATCTATCCTTACTCGGCCGGTTTCTGTCAAATGTAGGAGAGCGCGAACGCACAGCGTTGGCGGAAGAGGGTTTCAAGTTAGATACACTACAATTGAGTTGCCATAAATTGCCGGTCCACCTAAATCCGTGCTTCATCTTCATGGCTTTGTTCCCCGTAGCAATCCCCATCCCAACAAGAAGGTTAGTGAGGCTGTGGTTGGCCGAGGGCTTATTGGATTCGCATTGTTACAACGGAGAAAGCGAAGTGAAAAGGCAGCTTGAGGACGTGGGAGAGACGTTTATTCTGGAGCTCGCGAATAGGAACGTGATCGATGTAGTGAGCTGGAGGGCGGATGGATCCCCCAAAGCTTGCCAAATGATCACCTCCCTGTATGACATGATCCGCCCAATTGCAACGAGCATGAGGTTCCTACACATACATGGCACTAGCAAGTTGAAAGACAAGAACAACCGCGACCCAACTAGCCAGCAACAACAGCTGCTGGCCCAACTGCGAGAAAGAAGCAAGATTCGGTGGCTTGCGGAGCACACGAACATAGTCAGAGACGGCCACAGCAGCAACTACCCCGATTTGAACCTCATACACGTTCGCTTGTTTTTGTCGTTCTACCTGAGGAGAGGTGTGCTTACCAAAGACATCAGCACGTTTCTAAGGAAAATCACATCCGAGACTAACTATAGCTTGCTAACGGTGCTTGACTTGGACAATGTGTCGATGTGTATAAGCCATCCTTGCAAGGGGTGCTCCACAAGCTGGTGCTCCTAAGGTACATAGGATTGAGATCCACGGTGTTGGACTCGATCCCGGGTGCCGTTATAGATCTGCACCATCTCGAGACTTTCAACATAAAGCACACCAACGTCACTTCCCTGCCGAGTTCCTTGTGGAAGGCGAGGAACTTGAGGCACCTGCATCTCAACTGGTTCTATGTCGACTTGAAGAACATCCTCAAGGCTTGTAGCAACAATGTCAATGCCTTAAACTCAACTCCAAACCTTGAGCGGGCTCGTTATTGGCGAAGATGAGGAGACCTCAGGCCTCATGTACAGCTTGAGTTTTTCTTGCAACACTCGGATAAGGACGCCTCAGGCGCTGCAGGGAAAACAGTAGCGCATTGGATTAGCTTGGGGCTCACCAATCTCCAGTCCTTGACCTTTGGGGTGATCCAAGAGCCCAAGCCCGTGGAAGTACCCAAGCCCGCCGAACAGGGCCAACCCGCGAAAGAAGCCATGAAAGCTGACCAACCCGCAGAAGAAGCCCAACCCGAGCAAGAAGCCCAGCCCTCGGAAGAGGCCAAGCCCACGAAGGAAGGCACAAAAGTATCCGAGCCCGCGAAAGAAGACAAGAAAGGAGCCAAGCCCATGAAATGGAGGTAGGCCCCATACCGGAACTGTCGTTGGCTGAAAAACATCACGAGCTGTTGGAGCTCTACTTGCTGGACCAACTAAACAAACCCATCTGGACACAGCTCTTGCCAATCTCGCTCAGGGTACTGACTCCGTCGGGTTTGAAGTTGGATATAGACATGATGCCCCAGTTGGGTGGTCTCCTGAAACAGCTGAGAACCTTCAGGCTGTTGGCCAATTCCTTCCTAGGCACTTGCCTGAGGTTCGCCAAAGATGGGTTTCCAAGCCTCATGATCTTGAAGATCTGGAAGCTGCCTCGGCTTGAGAACGTGATTATTAAAGAAGGAGCAATGCTCCATCTCAAAGAACTCGAGTTTAGGCACCTTGATGTGATGAAAAAAGTTGAAGGGATCAAGGAGTGCAAGGGACTGGAGAATATCCGTGTAGTAGTCAAAAAGGGTGCTCAAGGTTTTGTTGACGTCCATGATAAGGGAGAAGGAAATACGTTGTACAAGATAGAAGAGACCAAGATGGATGAACCTACGGAAACGACGATAGGTATGGAATAATAATATTAAATCTCAAACATGATTTATACTCATGATGATGGATTTTTTTATAGAATTGATAATTTCAACAATTATTTACTGGTGGTTAAAACAAACAATTGAGATCCTCATTAAATAAGTATTTCATTAACTCATTCCACCGTATCAAGTCAATGCATATCAAGTCTATATATAAGTCCCTAGTGAGTTCTATAGAAGAAAGCAAATCTTCATATAGTCTTCACACCATAATTAGTCACATAGCCTTTTTAAAACAGTTTGCATTTACACTTTTTCCTGTCACAATTCCAAATCATGTGAGCAACATCATTTGATCTTTGTATAACCCAATGTTGAATCCAAAACCAACCATTGGAATCAACCTTACTACTCATAGCAGACGCATGTCTAGTGAGCCTTTCACATAGCTTACATACAAATTGCTGAGGTATAGATACCAATTAAGGCCTATCATTTACATACTATATCATATTTTAAGAAAAGAAGCATCTATGAACAAATCTACATAGTTCCTTTCCTTTTCATTGGGAGGAGTACTATTGGGAAAGCTTTGTGTGTGTGAAGCTGACTTAAGTGGTTTCTTGTTTCCTTCAGTCCCTGACGCTGACGAGGAGGCTCTTCCTTCAATATAAGCCACTACAATGACATTTCGAGTTGAACATATGTGTATGTCCCATCCTCCCACCTCGTCAACCTCTCTCTCTCTCTCTCTCTCTCTCTCTCTCTCTAAGTATGCAAACAAATAATTTCATGTAACTACTATCTTATGTAATTACTGAGATGATGCCATTCAACCATTACAAGATACTGTCTTCAGTTTTAGGCATTTAAGTCAGAATATTCTCAATCCAATGAGGTCAGGAAAACCACGAGGGCAAAAAAATGGCTTAATGAAATCGAGGAGTCACAATCAACGAGGGCATGCCACGAGTCATTAGTGAAATTACCAATTAATCAGCTACAAGCTTTTAAATAAAAAAACATGTAAGAGGATGGAAGAAATAGAAACAGTATTATATTAGTCCAATTAACATCATTCATGCCCCCGTACATACGTTAGAGAGCCAGGACAGTTGAGAGGACCTGCAAGCCCTCATTTGTTCAAGAGAATATTACAAAGCTTTTGTACAATGACCTGCATCTCATTACATACATATTACCAGTTAAAAGGAATTCATACCACCTCAGATAGTAGGAGAAACGATTTCGTCACCATTCCGCAAAAGTAATAGCATCCAAAACAAAGCTTCACAAGAAAGACATCATAGTGCTTTTCCACTTACGAAGTTTTGTTTTTGATCGCCAAGGTGTAAAGTTGAGGCCAAACATCTCCTTGGAAGCTTCCTCTGGCTGAACAAAACCAACAAGTTTTGCAACAGTTTTGGCACTCTCGGCCACATGGTCCATGTCTTCTGTGTCGGACCACAACCGGTGGGCTAACTGCAAACTTCTATGCTTGGTATTCAAACCGATCCCCCAAGTTTGGAAGAGCATCTCTCTATCTTTCCTGGTGAGCTTCTTTTGCAACTGCTTGGTGAGCATCTGCCTCTCACGACGAAGATCTTGTATGCTGTTTAGCATGATAAAATCCCAGACTGAATGTCCCTACTGAGAATTTAACAAAAGCAGCGAGTGTTTCTTATAATTTAAATTCAGTACCTTGAAACAGCAGTCAAGGCCTGACTATCTTCCAGAGCTTGATTACAACGAGCAGATTTATCCCTAAGAAATGACAACCTCCTGAGCTCTACCTCCAAGTAGATGGAATCCGTCAGATCACCTTTAAACAGAAGGAAAAAGTAGCTCCTGTGAACTAATGAGACATTGCATTCCTTCCATAGTTTGACGATCTCCTTCCGCAAGTTTTTGAAGTGTGAAAGCCATTCCAAAGAACCTTCTGTATCATCTTCAATTGGATCCAAGCCAACATCCTTAACGTGTTTAGTAGATGCAATCACATTCGGTTTTATATCATGTACCTGTCAACCAAAAGAGTCCCCACTGAGCAAAATGGGCGTATGTTGACAGAACATCCATATCTAATGGTAGTAACCAAACACTCAGTTCGTTCTCCAAATTTCAAAGCACTTTATATTCAAGTGAGTGGTAATCCAAACTTACTTGCATGTCCACATTTACATATGGCAAGACTCTTATAGCTGAAACCATAGCTGGGCAATATCACTACATTGGTCATCATATATTTGTACACAGAAAAACAATCTTTAGATGAATCAAGATTTGTTAAATCATAATATTTCACAAACTTTAAACACCTGATAACCATGGTTCCTGTACCCTGTCCGTAGTAAGTTTTCAAAACAACGTAAAAGAAGCCTAGTCTGACCCACGCGGGCCAACCCCTAATAACTCGCCTCCACTTGAGTCATGGGGTGTCACGCCCAAATATTTGAATCAGATAGCAGAGATATAACATTCTTTGATATGGAAAAAGCATACTAACTCCTGTGTGATATTTAAAATCCAATAAAGAAAATAAAAATTTGTAAGGTCCTCCAAAATAATTAATCCATCATTCATCATATAGCTCAATGTCTGTGATGAAAGGAACAAAGAAAAAGGCAGGGAACAAAGCTCACCCCATGCTGACTAGGTTGATCCTCCTGCTGAGCAATGGACTCCTCTAATTCAGAAGCGGAATCCATACTGCTGTCACATTTCTCAACTGCCCGACTTTTATCTGCTTGAAGCTCATAATCCAAAGAATCCTCCAGTGAATTATGAGAACCACTACCAGACAAATTTTCTTTGGACACACACTTCAGTGAAGGAAACTTTCTCTGACATCCCTCAGGTCTTCCAGGACATTCTTTTTCATATCGAAGGGGAGGTGTGCTATGGTTTATCTCCATCTCCTCAATTGAAAATGAAATATTTGTAAGGCCTGACTCACAACTTCTACTCCTGACTAGCTTGAAACTTCTGGATGTAGGTAACTCTTTCTCCTGCGTCATCGAATATGCTTTTTCAAGAGAAGGTTCTACATATTCTTGATGGACGCTGTCTAACTCTCTAGCTTCCTCCAAAGTTGGTGATCCCAATTTCTCTTTTTCTACATCACCTTCCTCAACCACAATATAGTCTGAGATGCCTGCCATCTCCTCCACTGATGACATACCACCATTTCCATGGCAGTTCGAGTTCGGCTTTTCCATCTCAATGCAGCGTACTTCTCTGCAAAAGTCCTCAGAATTTTCATCAGTGTACTCTCCAATGTCCTCTGGACATATGCTATTTCGCCTGGAGTGAGATATCCGAATTGAGAGCTGTGAAGAGGGGTCCGAGAGTAAAGAGTTCTCTTCGAAGTCGGGAATGTGGATCATATGCCCATCTAAGTCACTCCTACTGTGTTGATCTGAATATTGACATGAATCAATTGTTAAGATACCAACATCCAAATACTCATTATCTGCTCGGTTTTGAGTATCTAAAATTGGGCTCTTGAGTTCCCATGAATCTCGCACACGAAGTTTAGGGTAATCACTGCATGCATCCACCTGAAGTATTAAATCAACAGACGATTCATTGAGGAATAATTGGTGTTATAAGTTGAGGACGGCAAATCCATCAAGGAATCTAACAAAGTAGAATTACCTGTGCAATTGAAGATTTGTGATCCACAACCAATCGGTGCAAATCCTGAACCTCAGACTGAGCAAGGTCTCGCTGCAGAGACAATTCTGCAATCTCTTTCTTGAGCTGTGAGAGGATACAACCACATAAAATAAGGTTTTAAATAATTAAGTGGTTTCCTGATTTATAAATGGACAAAAAAATGCTTCACTGTTCATCAAACTTTAAAGGGGGTGACAACATGGAAATTTTACAAACATAATCTTAAAAGTGCCACACCAAAAAATTATTAAGAAGGCCGGTAAATAAGCTGCATAGTTAACTCTTCACAAATTAGAAGAGATTTTGCTACCAGCTGATGTTATTACCAATCCCAGCAGAGGAAAATGCACATAAACCTACAGGCCATCCAATTTTCTATGCCAAATTACAACAAATAGTGAAGGTTTGTATGCTTTTAGCTCTGAAGTAGATGCCTATTGACAGGATCATGGCAAAACTTAGAAGGTTCGCTGGACATCCAGGTAAATCAGAAGGTTTGCTCAAGTAAGCTCTAGTTATCTTTTTCGTCGAAAAATAAATAAATAACATAAAAGAAAAGCTGATGAGCTATAAATGCTAACAGCATAATGGTGAAGCTGTGGGTTACTGCTCAAAGGTGCAGAATGTTAGAAGTGGTCCAAAGGGACATGCTACGGTGAGAGAGATGAAGAAAATTTGCAATTGTGGAAAATTTGCAATTCTGCAGGGGAAGGTCAAAAAGGCCAGGTGAAGATATTGCTCTTAAAATTCTCAGTTAAGTCTTAGGTTCCCAAGTTAAATTCCCAACTTTTACATGAACTTTCAAGTGGATGAGCTTGATCAAGAGATGTCAATTGAGATGGAAATTGCATGTATTGTGCATTGAAGAATATTCAACCCAATGGAACTGGTGGAATTCACCATCGGTATAAAAGAAATAAAAGACTTTCTGACACAGCAGCGTACTAAGGAAGAATTTGGAAGATACACCTAGTTTATGTATGATAATTACACCCAAGTACCTCCCTTTACCATATATAGTGAGAAAAACCTCAAAAAATATAAGAAACATCAAATTATAATACTAAAAGCCTTAATGCAGAATTATCACCTTCTCAATTTGGAGATCCTTTTCTCGAAGCAGCACAGCAGTATCAGATGAAACAGACGCTAGTCCTGGATTTCTCAGCTCACTCTCCAATCTAGCCAATTCTCTCTGTAAATGCTTTACCAAAGCTTTATCAGACACAACAACATTGACCTGTGCATTTGTGGCGACCTCTTTAGCACAACTTGCGAACAATAGCGTATTTCGTGACTGTTCAACATGACTTCGGGCTGGACTCATTGTACAGATGATGGAAGTTCTAGCATTTCCTCCCAGTGAGGATTGCAGAATACGAGTCAGTTTGGAATCTCGGAAAGGAATATGTCCATTTCTTCCCTTGCTGGAGCCATTCAAATAGTTCTTGATCAATAATCAAAAGTTTAAAAATAAATCAATGATAAATTGAAAGAAAAGAGGGCTTAAGACTGCAATACTTCCACCAACTCCTTATTTCTTATAGGATCATAATATTAGTAACTGTTCTGTCCATACAATCAAAGATGAAAAATTGGTAAAACATCATCACGGATGGTTTGCTTTGAATTTCTATAAAAAAAAAAACTTTTCCTCCAAAACATTGATAAAGAAAATAAAAGATACTTAAAGTTAAAATATATATATATATTAAAAAGAGTTTATAACCACACATGTCAATATTCGTATGTTTTAAAATTTTAAGATGTTCAATGTGCAATAAAAGTCAAATTTCAAACACTACAAGAAAAGGAAAATGTGAAATGTCCAAACTTGCTCCAAACAAACCTAAACAGCTACTCTTTAGTCTCTTGAATTCTTATGCTTTGAAGCAGTTAATCTTCTTGATGCTAAAATCTGCACGGTAACCTATATGGAGCTGAAGGCTAAGAACCTAGTCAATAGCCTGGAAAACTAATCCCCTACTCTCAAAACAACAATTTTCAACTATGCAGTGGAATTTATGCCTGAGAAACCAAAACCAACCCCCGCCCCCACAAAAGACCAGATAGAACAAATTCTTTTGGCCAATATCATGTCTAATGAATTGACCCAAGCATTTGGTACAAGTGGTACTTGACATTACTAGAGGAGAGCAAAGATAAACCCATTGTCAGCTCTGAGTACTTAATAGTCACAACAGGTAGGCAGACAAGAATAAATGGAACTAAACATGTGGGAGCTCATGCACTAAACCTGCCACAGGCAGCAATGACAAACCCTGATGGAGGATTGAAAGTGTGAACAGAGCTCGGTATCAGGATTTTACTGAAAGCAGGATAGGAAATAGAGCGCAATGGCATAACAGGATCCGTATATCCTGTCCTCTTTTGTGGGAGAAGGCTTGGTTGTTCATGATGTTGTTATTCATATAACATGTGTGGATGCAGGTAAATTAGTATTTTGTAAGAAATGGACCTTTGGCACAGAAAAGGCATTGCAGTGGTGCTCTATGTTCATGTCAATGCATGGTCCAACTAAATTATAAGATCTCTAAGATGAAGACAATAAAAAACAAGCTGTAAGGCCAACCTCAGTTTTCGGATAACTGTTCCCAAAGTCAGCAAACTGCGATTTATGTGGCAGCCCTCTTTCAACCTCGCACCAGCTGATAATGACTGAGATGCACGCTCACTTCCTGCTAGATCCACGAAGTTCTGCAGCCAAAAGAAACTATCATATTCTCCCAGTAACAGTTTATAGGTTGAAGTTAAGTACTAAATATTCATACCACAGTAGCAGAAAGAGTGCTTGAATTGTCTTTCCCCAAGAACTCACGAGCCGAACTTTCAATTGTCTGGCAGCAGAATGAGCAATAAATCTTTGACATTTTAATAGGAATTGACCACAAAACAGATAAAATTCACCATTACCAGTCTGAGAATCTGATGTGATCTTGAGCTAGCTTCGTTAAGGCATGTCTCTCCAACCTGTCTTTGAGCTGTGAAATCCAAATGATCAGTCAAAGCATTTCATAATAATGCTAGATATAGAATGCAACCAAGAAATTCATCCAACACAAGACTGAATAGCCTTAGTCCTTACCTTCACACACAGAAAGAAGTTCTTGAAAGTGGCTCCAGTCCTTCAGTGTTTCCTCTGTAAGTTTCTCAACTATAGTCCCTCTCTGTCAAAAGAGCTAGCTCTCACGGTGATGTTGGATGAGCTCATAGTTCCTCAGCATAGTACAAAGAAATTTACCTCCGGATCATCTAGAAGTCTCAGAGGACTACTATCTGCACTGAGGAGGTCTCTCACAGACTCATTGTAGATCTCCATCGCAGAAAACTTCAACAGAAATTCTCTTTCCTTGTGCTATTGAGAAACAAGAGAATGTCTTTATTAATAAGCAAATGTTAGAGGAAGAAGTTGCAATTGAAAATGGAGGAGATCTTTAGGTAGTATATGACTTGTTACCTTCTCTATGTAGCTGTATATATCTGCCATTGAATATTCAGTAATTCCACTCATAGTGTATGTTTTTCCACTACTTGTCTGTCCATATGCAAAAACACTTGCTGCAACATTGAGCATCAGATGGTTGCAATCTCAGGCAAATATCAACATAACAAAACATTGTCGAAAGGAAGGAGAAGAGGTTAAAGTTTACCATTTATCCCACTGACAACTGAAAGAGCAACTTTCTTGGCTCCTTCCTCGTACACTTGCCTTGTGGAGCAATCACACCGGAAAACTCTGTCTGCAGATCAGCCAACATGGAGGACACATAACACTAAGAGATATTGAACAGATTGCTTCCTTAAATGCAAGTCCTCCATTAGAAACATTTGTTGGAATTTGAAGACATGGGCTCAAGACCAAAAGGAAGCTAAATCCAACATAACATGAAAATGTGCTCAAGAAAGAAAGGAAAAAACTTCATGAATGGGATTCAATTACCAAATGTGTAGGCAGCTGGGTACATGGACCGCTCTGAAACAGAGAGATTGTTTCTGTAGATAATGGTGTTGTCATCGATACATTCCCAATCTGATACATCATTCCTAGAAATTTCCTTCTGATTCAAGGGCCTGAGACGAACTAATACAAAGATTTTCTCTTCACAGGGACTCGACCCCGGCGTTATCTCCTGGCTGTCGACTGCCACCATTGCTTACCTTCTTAGTATCCAAGTCTATGAACCGTCCAAAATCAAGATTAGTCTTCACCACAACCAAATACTCCAACAAAGCCTGCAACACAGCACGGAGTTCTACACCCCATCACAACTTCACTGTCCGACTATGCATTGTAGTTTTGGAGTCAACAAAGCGAGTGATGTTGGGATCTCATGAAATCTGAGGCCCATCCAACACCTACACCTACCACCATCACCTGTAATGAACAAGCTAATTATGGCTCAGAGCTAACTCCCCCACGCCGCATCAATTCGTCTTGAGCACAAAAAAACTCGGTTTCCTCCTACGTTGCTCCTTCCTTTTGTCATCTAATTTAGAAAAGTCAAACAAACGCACATCTGAAGCCACAAGTTCCCATTCTCCGAGAGAAATGGGCGGTGTTTCTTTTTTCTTTAGATTAGCAAATATTTTATTAAATGAACCCATTTTGGAGTTTTCTGAGATGGTCCCCATAACAGACTGTCAAAAAGTCTCCTTTGCTCGTGCTGACTTACATCATAGAATGTCTTTAGAAAAACAAAGCAAGACATGTTTTCACCTTGGGAGTATTCACTTCCCAAAGAATGTCTGAGATCTACGCAAAGATCCATGGCATTGTGCATGAAGCGACCAAATTTTCATGACATGTCTCCAAAGCTACAAGCGGAGCCGATATCATTTGAATACACACGAACTGGAACCGTTCAACCAGCAACGCCTCATTGGCTCATTAACTTGGACCAAACGAAAGAAAAAGAAGAAATTACCGTTGGCTCTCAGGCTGTTGAACTCGAATCCTCACGCAATATCCCCCTCAGGATCTGACGCGAGACGCCATTCCGGCAACGGGATCGCTTGCCTCCGACGTTTGAACCCGAAAGAAGTGGCGAAAGATTCCGAAATGCAGGGCGAACGTGACGCGGAGTCGACGAGGATGGGCGCGAGAGATGGAGAGGGAGAGAAAAAGCGAACCCCGGCAAGCTCTGGCGATGAAGATTTGGATGACTTTCTTAAGGCCCTGCGAATATGGAGAAGAGAGGCACGGTTGTAAAGTCCTGGTCGGTGTTGGTTTTGGGTTTCGATTATTGCCACTTTTGCTGGCTTCGTTTTGAGCCTTTGAATTAAAACTGCCAACCGAACCAAAATTTCTGCTCTCTCCTCTTTTTCCATTTTTATAAAATTTCTATTTTTACACCGTCGGGAACACGCGGCAAAAGCCAGACCTCGACCTATCAACATACCCAGTTGCACGGCCCACTTTAATTTAAAAAGTTATACCGATGAGTTATGAATTAATGAAAATATATTAGCTCTCTCACACTATACCAAATGTCCCAACATATGACTTTTTTTATAACAAGACTCTTATGTGCATCTCCGCATTTCATACGTGCCCAATATCTTCCACTTTCCCCGTGGTCTCTGATCTACCAATTGATCACGCACATCACAAGTAAATAGAGTAGATAATTGTGTGTGCCATGTCAACTAATAATATTGCGTGCTATGGTGTCGACAATTATCTGAGCTATGTCAATTCACAATTGTTGGAGTATGATTTATACTCCCCATCAATAGGAATATATGAGGTGTTACTCACCGATGAGCAAGTGGGAGTTTAGGGGTTGTGGGGTCAGCACCCCAAGTCACCAAAGAGCTTTTACAGTTTGAGCTCATAATTTATTTATAATTTGAGCTTAAACTGATAAAATAGTTACTGAATGTTTATAATTTCTTTTTCTTAATAGAGAAGTGCAAAGTGTTAATTATGGTGGAATCGTATGCTAGATATAGCCATGTTTAAAAGTGAATTAGGATAAACCTTATGTCTTGATTTCTCTTTCCATATTTACTCTCCATTTTGTTGTGTTTAAGCGGTTAATCCTAACAATATCGCGACGCATCGTGTCAATAATTGTAAGTATCTACAAAACATGGAATTGGTGGAGCTCCTAATGTTCTCTTTCTTTGCTAAGCTACGCTTAGATATTTTCTTAATTTGCTTCGCCAAGGTAGTTCGATGAGCAATTGAAAATGTTTGGTGCTTTGGTTTGAATTGGGAGGCCCATCATTGCAATTTATGAAAGCATTGGGCAGGTTGGTGAGCTCTCGAACAAGGAAAAAATATTTAGTTCGTGAGCATGTTTATTTCGATGCTAGCGTGATGCGACTGTTCATTTAATGAAAAGCCCTCGCCCTTCGTTGATTTCACATGGTGGTGGTTGCTTGGAATCAAAATAATATCAACTCCCAAAAGAAAATTAATAATTGCAACATTTGCCATGTGACCCTCGATTACTTTTCTTAACCCCAATTCTTTTATTGCAAGAGGGGACGATAGATAATCGTCCCGTTTCACTGTCCCGACGTGCACGAGTGACTTTCGTACAATCATTTAAAACGGACATACTTCGACGTGCGAAAACTAATTCCGACGACACCCAACAGTATCAGGATGCTAATGATGCCGCCGGAAAAAGCCGAGCCAGTTCAAATCGATCATGGGCGGACTCGATCGACGCGTAATGAGAGGGGTTTTCTTTTCAGGGATGAATTTAGGAAGGAATCACATCAAATCGAAGTGTTGTGTAATTAAAACTCCTGTGCACCAAAATGGGCCACACCACTGCAAAACTCCTCTCGATTTTCATTTCATAGATGCTTGAACACAACATGCAACCTAAACCGGCGTTGATGGTGGGTCGGTGATTAAAGCCACGAACCAATTGGGTGGTAACTAATCATTTAATTAATTAATGATAATCTGTGAATAGATCTATTGACCTAACCGGCCCTGTCCACCATCCGGAAAGGAGGTGAAGTAGAACTTAAACAAACGGTGATTTCAGATCAAGGAAAGGAGCGAGAGTAATCTTCCCACCATTGAAGTTTGGGAGGCTTCTTTAGCTAAAATTATCTGTTGGCTATATAAGAGTGTCAAAAAGAATCATCCGAAGTAAAATTAAAACTGAATTGAACCGACCCAAATAAAATAATAAAAAGATGGGTTATTTTTGGTAGGGGTTCCATTCTATTCGATTAGTAAGTGAAACAACGGGATTCCAACGTTTCGGTTTGATTTTGAGTCATGAACCCCGGAAACGACCCAGAATGGCATTACCAGACTTGTTTCAAAACAAAAACCAATTGGAACAAATGCATTCATGAACATGAAAAGGGAAACCTGGACGACCCCCTCGCCTGACCGTCTGACCGTCGACTTCTCGTCCCCGCCGTCGTCTTCTCATCCCCTTCGGTTCCATCGTGTCTGCTCGAACCGTGGGTTATGTTGCTATCAGCATGCAATCTACTGGTGAGCTCTAATCAATCGGGTCACCAAACAGAATCCATAGAAGCCTCAAATTACAAAGGACCCTGTTTTCCTTTCTTCTCTCATCGAAAATATTCAACGTGTCTTTTGATAATTTGTCTTTTGATAATTCGACATGTTGAATTATTTCAAATGTTCGTGGGGTCTCAATGAGCCAGGGAGCTACAGTTAGGGCGCACATGACAAAATTTCTTGAATAAAAATTGAAATTAATTTATATTTCATGGACGAGTTTCGAGCAAAAAAACGTATATTATAACGATCCAAAATTTCTATTTCTAAAATAAAAATTCGTTTGGTAAAAAAATAAAATTTCTATTTCTAGGAGCGGCAACGACCAGCATCCAGTGGCCGAAATCCAAAGTCTAGCAACCAACGACGAGCGGCTAGAGTTTGGAGTTCAACGTTCGAAGTCCGAAATCTAGCGGTCGACAACCGACATCCAACATCCAACGGTCGACCGCCGGCATCCAACATCCAACATTTGGAGTTCAGTGTCTGACATCCAACGTCCGAACTTTGGTGTTCAATGTCCGAAGCATGACAGCTGACAACTAGCGGCCAGTGGCCAACGGCTAAAGTTCGGCGGGAGGCAACGAGCAACCGACATCCAACAACCAGTGGCAAGCGACGGCGGTCAACGGCGAACGTCCGGTGGTCGACAGTGGGCCTCCAATGTCCAACGGTTGGCGATGAGCGGCCAACAACCAACAAGCATCTAACGACCGACAATTGACAACGAACGGCCTGAGTCCGATGGCCAACAGAAGGCGGCGAGCGGCTGATGGCGAGCGTCTAGCAAACAACGGCGAGTGGTAAGCATCTAGCGTCCCATGGGCGGCTGGTAGGCAATGGGCAATAACAAGAGTGAACGACGATAAAAAATTTTATTTCTCATTTCTATTTTAAAAATAAAAGCTAAAATTTTAACTTCGATTTTTACTCAAAATCTATTTTTGGAATTGAAATATATTTTAAAAATAAAATATTAAATTATGTATTCTAAACGGATTTCTATTCCAAATCTGTTTCGAAGAACAGAAAAACAGAAAAATTGAGAAATAAAAATATTGTCATACACACCCAAAATAATCAATCTCAATGCAACTTAATCTTGTCCGGTCATGCTCATTTCTTGAATATCTTTTCGGTTTTCCCTTTGGGAAAAGCTGAAGAAAAGCTGCAAGAGTTCGAAGGGGAGGACCACTTTGACTCTGTGGGGAAAAGAATTGCAGGACACCCCACGTGGCTAGCGAAAGCCATGCGTTCATGCATGTGTACTCTCTTTCGATGGTCATAAATACTTTTGTCGCGTAAAAGAAATTAATGAATAATAATAATAATAATAATAATAGCAGTTCGGAAAAAAGATAAATTCGAGGAGCAAAAAGTTGTGTTGTGGAGATCGAATTTCGGAATCCACGCATGTGCCTTCCCACCGACAGTGACACGTGGTCGGGGAAAAAGAACGTAGGTTTCGTCAACAATTCGGCGGATAATATTTCGTGAAATTGTAATGTAGCATTTTTGTTTAAGCGCCTAGGAAAAAAGGGACAAAATTGATATAGTCATGCCTATGGTAATGTACAGATAATCACTGGTCACCTGCTCAAGGTCATAGTGGATTAGGTAAGCAAGATACTTCCAAGTAATTATTAACGTGTGTGTATTTATATGTCTGATTAGGGCATGCTGAGAAATTCTTAGCTAGATGCCATTTGTTTGTTCTTTGGCCAGCTCCATCCCAACAAGGAGATTCCTATGACCAAACTCATACATACGTGGAGATTCCTATACATAGAGATACTAGCATACCTTGCGTAGCAAAATTTGAAATTTTGAATTTAATTATGTCCTCTAAAATAGTCGACAGGATTTTCGTTGAGTCAATTAAAGTTCTGAAGTTTTTGAAATTCATCAAGATACACAAATCAGCTTCAAATTTTTGGAACCAAAGGATATTTTCTTACATAGTTCATCATTCTGGAAAATTCTTTGGGTAAATAACACAAAAAAATCCTAAATTGTACTCATTATGATGTAAATACCCCACATTTTTTTTGTGTCTCAAAAAATCCCTAAATTTGTCTCATATGATTATCATGAAAAAACCCAAACTTATACATACGTGACATGCATACCATTTATTTTAGTTTTATTCAAGCTATATTTATCACACCGATAAAAGTTTGATTTTTTTTAATAATTTGCATCACAATGGGTAAATTTAGGGTTTTTAGTAACAAAAAAAAATAAGTTCCGAGTATTTGTGTAACAATGACCATAATTTGAGATTTTTTGTGATATTAATCCAAATTCTTAACATAACTTTTTTAGAAACACTCTATATCATTCCACTAACTTAAGCTAAGATCATGTTTATGCTACGTAGCCGGTTTGGACTTAAATACAAGCATATTTCCTTTCACCCTAGCATTGATCTAATTTTGATCAGAAGTTTGTTTCATTGAAAATTATTTATTTATCTTTTCTTTGGCGTTTGATGTTGGAAAATTAGTTGGTCTACGAAAATCACTTTCCATGAAAAAGCCACACTCGCAAAATGAGTGAAATGATTTCGGGTCTTGAAATTGGAGAACATTTTCCTACACTTCTCACCAAATGAAAGGCCAATTTCATCATCATCATCATCATCTACGTATGGACACTATTTACATCATCGACCACCACCGTCGATTACAAAACAGAACCGAATCGCCACCGCTGTCGTCGAACCCTCCTTCTTCAGTCATTCCCGACCACAGAGTAGCCCTTATTTTTTCACTAGAGCAAGCCCTTGGGGATGTTTGATCGTCGCGTGCCGGCGAAAAGGAAACTGAGAACAATTAAGGATGTTTCCGATGAGCGCACTCGAATGTTGTTCCCACATGGAAAGAACTCTTCTTTGTGCCAGATTTTATCGTATTATAAAGTAGTTAAATTAAATACGAGAAAGGCAGCACCAAATGCCAAATATGTGGTTGGAGTCACCCCCTTTTGACTACTATTAATTTGTGTGTGTGTGTGTGTGTGTGTGTGTGTGTGTGATTATTTGACTATTAAAATCTTTACTCTTCGTCCTTTTATGGCTGAATGTTGGCGAAGAATCCAATCTAGCATGTGATGATAGGAATTTTTAAACGACACGTATCGAGGAATTGTCCATTTGTATTTACCGCTCCCACATATCCAGCTGTTCTAAGGTTAACGATAGCGACCAGATTAGTTGACGCCGATGGAATAAACATCTTTATTTTTGTTTCATGCAAAATTGGTTCAATGCAAAAGGAGGCAAAAGAGAGAGAGAGAGAGAGAGAGAGAGAGAGAGAGAGAGAGAGAGAGCAAAGAAGAAACTGAACCATCACGTAACGTTATGTTTTTCTCTTTTATATGTCATAAAGGTAAGGGAAGTCATAAAGATAAGGGAAGACGAAAATAACATAATGGGAGACACTGTATGTTGAGAAAACTTGCCAATATGTTTTTGAAGATTGATAAGGCCTTCTATAGATGTTTAATGGCTCTAACGATAAGATTTCCGGGTGATATTCTCTTTGTTCTGAATGTTAACAGACTTAGAAAATCATACTAAGAGACCCGCTCGTCTTATCAAAAAGTTCTAAATATCATCAAACCTAGAGACTTATGAAGACATTCTAATTATCTATGTTCAAGACATGGTTGAATTATGTCAAATTGAGTTATATGAGGACAACAGTAAAGCTTGCATGAGTATTGTCAAGATGACATACCTCTTCAAACGTTACACAAAGTATTTTCAGATGATTAAGATATTTAGAATCAGATTATATGAAGCGCAACGGTTAGTAATTTGTTTCGAATTTCTTTCTAAAGATATATTGATTGTCTAGAATTGATAAATATTAATGTAATCATTCCATACTAAGGACTTGTGATCCATGTGACAATCTTGTGGAGATGAGATGTTCTTTCATGACAAGGAACCCTACTTATGGAAACCCAACCTCTGTTATATGGGTAGCAGAATCAAGAGAAACTTTAATCTAGTAATTCAAACAATAATCATATCTTCTTATATCATTTAGGTCAAATGGGTTAATTGGATGAATGATTATCAAAGTATTGTCTAACGGTCGGTTTGGAAACCAAGGAGTATAAAAGGAGATCCAAAGTTCAAAGAGAGCTTTGATATTTCATACTTGTCTTTATAAGCTGAAATTGCAATTATTTGAGATGTGTGAATAGTGTCATAGTGTGTGCTTTGTGAATAAGCATTACCAACTTTGGACAGAAGCTATTGGATATAAGCGGCACACCTTGACTGTAACCTCTAATTGATTCTCTAGTGAAATCCAACTCATAAGCTATTAACATGAGAGAGTGGACATAGGGTTACTACAAGTCAAACTACTATAACTATTATGTGCAATATTTTCTATCACTTAACCTCTCTTTTATTTTGTTTGATAGTTTATTGCCCACAAGAAGATTTGATCACTGCAAAGTTTTTCTTCATACCTTGTTCTATTGTGATATTTAACTCGGTTGCTTAAAATTTCACTTTAATTGTGTATAATCACCTATTCATTCCCTCTATAGGTGATGGTGCTAGTCTCCAACATTATGAAGTATTATTATGTTTTAAAGTACATAAAATATCATCCATACAATCAAGAAAGGACCAAGGGAGTGTTCTAGCTCAAAAGCTTGCGAGTTGCAACAATGTAAAGCAAAATACATTTGGAAAATGAAGATCACTATTTGAGAAGTTGAGGATTTATGTACATTTTTATCCGGGCACAATCCAATAGTTTTTATTTTAGATATAAATCATCTAACTGAAGGAGAGAGATCGTGCATTTTTTAATTCATAGTATCAATTGAAGTTATACTAATGCTCCGTTCGTTTCGTGGAAAATAACTTCCGGGAAAATATTTTTCGGAATTTCCGGTATTCGGATGGCAGAAAATAAATGGTCAAGGAAGATATTTTCCAGTCAAAGGAAAATTTCCCCATCAAATCGTGGAAAATGATTTCCTCTTTTGAAATCTTTTCCGGAGGAAATCTTTTCCCGTCGCACGCTCTCATCTTTCATTACTCATCTGCCATTTCTACCCTATTTCTCACAAAAACCTAGGGCTTCTGATCTCGTCCTCCTTCTTCAACGCCGACGATTAGCAGCGGTGGGGCCGGCGGTGCTGGATCTCCGCCCTCACACTTCTGATCTCGTCCTCCTCCTACTTCAACGCCGACGATTAGCAGCAACGAGGTCGGCGATGCTAGATCTCCGCCCTCATGCTTCTGATCTCGTCCTCCTCCTCCTTCGACACCGACGATTAGTAGCGGCGGGGCCAACGGTGCTGGATCTCTGCCCTCACACTTCTGATCTCGTCCTCCTCCTCCTTCGACGCCGACGATTAGCAACGACGGGGCCGGCGATGCTGGATCTTCGCCCTCACGAAGCCCTAGGTTTCTGATCTCATCCTCCTCCTTCAACGCCGATGATTAGCAGCAGCAGAGCCTCCCCCTCGTCCAGTGGTGCTCGATCTCCGCAACGTGCCCCGCTTCCTCTTCACTGCTAGTCAGTTCATACTCTTCCACGCGTAGTTGTGTTCAAGCGGTGTATGCACGAATTGAAGCGTCCTCATAGATCTCTCTCCTCTTGTTTGCATGTATAGAGGGTTTTTGGGGTAGGATTCCATCGATCCTTAGATTGAATGCACGTTGGGGAGGAGGAGGAGGAGTAAGACAAGACCCAGCGAAGATGATGCAGCCTCCGCAGATGATCCCCGTGTTGCCCTCGTTTCCCCCAACCAACATCACCACCGAGAAGATTCAAAAGGTATCTCCTCCTCTCCCTCTCCCTCTCCCTCTTCCCTCTTCCCCCAATCGAATCCTCCCCCGCCATCTATTCCTTCTAGCTTTGGTCGCTCGGTGCGATTTACCAACTACAAGTCACTAGGTTGACTGCTTTCTTCCTAGGAAACTGATGGCGGGACATTGAGCAATTGGTCTCGTGCTAATCACAGATTTTCAGTCTTCTATGCATGAGTCTTGACTTCTTATGTCTGCCTATTTACGTGTCGTATTTGAACAATGATATTTGCATATCAGAGACATGAAGTATGCACGAAGATTGAACTGCATCATAGCAAATGGATGGCAAAGCTTGTGCGACCAAGTGTTGTACAGGGGTTTTTCAAGTTATAAAAAACTCAATTTACTTATGAGGTCATGGATTTATAACTATATCTCTAGACTCCAACATAGTACTATCATATGGTAAGTCGAGGGGGGGCGTGGTCTAATCTCTTGGAAAGAAACAGGGACGGGGGCAAGTGGGCGTGGAAGGGAAAGTGGAGTGAAACAACCGGGGGATAACGAGGAAGAAATGTGTCGCAGTAACATGTTCCCCCGTACAAACCAGTAGCTATCCTATGCTCATTGTGTGATCGTGATTCAGGGTTTGGGAAATTGTCTTCCCACTTTTCAGGCTTTGGATAAGGGACAAAAATTTCAGTTTATGGATTGAAAAGAATTAGTTTAGATCAAATTGGTTACTCATTTCCCCCTCGGATGCTCTTAAGTTCAAGCTCTAAATGTATTCTTGCAAGAGAGAGGCTCTCGGATACTTGGAACGCCTCTTTCTCTTAGTATTGCATTCTTTTGGTGGCATTCCAGTGATTCTTGATCGAGTTATGGGTCCTGTTGGGGAGTCTCTTCGCTATTTTGGACCATTTATTACCAATCTCCGTGTGTGCTTGAATTAGTATCTTATCCTCCTCCTCAATCCATGTCTCTTTCTGCGGAATTCATGGATATATGCCTATATCTGTAGACTAACATATTACTGTCATAATTATGATCGGATATATATATTATGGTAAGTCGTAATGTATGATTTCTAAATAGAACTTTACAATGATTAGCTAAGTAAAAACTGAAGATTTGTCGATCTCGCCATGTATATGTACATGTCCTTCATGTGGTGTCAGCCATGTGTGGTTTTCTTATTCTTCATCAGCTTTCTTCTTTTCTGTCATTCTTTTATATGATGGTGGGTCCTATAATATTATGAATAATCAATAAGATTGTATGTCTTCTCACTTTAACATTTCGAGAATTGGTGGATATTTCAGCAACTATACGCGTTTGCATGATTAATACATAAGTTAAATCATATTTCTTTGAAGATGATATATTTCTCACTTTAAACTTGATAACATTACAGATATCTACAAAGGGAAATTGATTAAGCTAGACATCCACATTGACACAAACAAAGTAAGGTAATACGTTCCTACAATCATCCGTTGTCCCCTATTTTTCTGGTTCTTCTAGTATTGCTGTTCTTGTATTTCATATGAATTTGTGTTTCATGATTATTATGTTCCAATATAGATGGATAACAAAATTCAAGCAGTGGTAACGGGTGCAGCTGCAGTGGTTATGACAGTTATCACATTAGTTATGGATGATTATGATCATTCGGAGAATCGCATACCGAGAGAGCCTCATGTGAATCGAGATTATAAGAGAGAGTTATATATGAATCGTGTGTTATATAGTGGTGATACTCATTGTGTAGATCAACTACGGATGACACCGAATGCTTTTTTAGACCTTTGTAAGATACTTGGTGCAAGTAACTTGTTGCCTTCTACTGTAAATGTTTCTATTATGGAGTAAGTTATGGTATTTTGTCATATCATTGGACATAATGTGAGGTTTAGAGTCATTGGGGGAAGATTTCATAGATCAATAGACACCGTTCATAGATATTTCAAAATCGTCCTGCAAGCGATTTTGAAATTATACAAGCATGTGGTGAAAGAACCAGGCAATTCCACTCCTCCTGAGATAAGTAACAGTCGAAGGTTTTATCCATATTTTAAGGCTCCGTTTGTTTTGCAGAAAATTGGCCAATTCCGGAAAATATTTTCCTAGAAGTCATTTTCCAGGAAAATGACAATATTTTCCGGTGTTCGGCTAAACCTTGAAAATGTTTCGGAAAATATTTTCTGGTGTTCGGCTAAAACTTGAAAATGTTTCGGAAAATATTTTCCGGTGTTCGGTAAAGAAAATATTTTCTAACCATTATGCTTGGGAATAGTTTAACATGATTTGGATTCATGTTTCGCATCTATTGCCATTTTAGATAAAAGGATTCAGCCCCTACATCAAGTTTGCAAATTCGATGAGTAGGATTTTACTTCAAACCGTTTGTAAATTAAAATATTATGTCCTCAGATTTGAGGTAATTTGTAGAGTTTGAACAAATCGGAAAGTTGGAACGGTGTTTTACTCTTGCAAAGTAGGGTTCTTTGTGCCAATCAAAACTAGGGATCGAAATCATAGATTCAAAGCAAATCGAGTAAATAATCCCTTGTAAGATAAGCAAAATGGCATCATTCTGGCTCAACAGACATGCAACTTCATCGTCATTGGTCACATCGGATCCCAAATAAGCTTTCTTTGAATGAAAGAGTTAACAATAAACATTTTCTGTCCTTCAAGTATTTTTTTTTTTTCATTTGACTGAAAATTTTTATATGAAATTGAACAACATATTACAATACATTTATCAATAATACTCACGTTAAGGGGTGGCGGTTCCCATTGCTCATGGATAATGTCAATGCCCCGTCGACACGAACCGGATCTTGTTTCTCTTTTGATCAGAGCTGTGGGAACTCATGCGATTCAGCACTCGAGATTTATTGGGCTTGTACGCACCCGAAGCCCACCGATAAATTTTTTTCTTTTTCTTTTTGGGGACTTGGGTTAGTTGGGGGGTGGGTTTGGTTTAGGTAGATAATCGTTTCTTGGTCTTCTTGCCACTATCTATTTCTTACCCATGCTAAAAAGTAGTTCCAAAATCTTCCACAGTATTTGTGGAACCCATCCTGGTAATCATCGGTGGAATATTAGCAAGTAAATAGTGGCGAATTCTCCATATGAATCCATAAGAGCATCATAGATAAATTACGCAAGCAGAGGGTCAATTACAAAACACTACTATTTGATGTTAAATGTCTGAATCCAAAAGACAGTAATAACTACCCAGTTGACCTATGGATTTCATAAAGGCAAAAGCACCCCTGCTTTAAGCAACTCATTCAGTTCATACTCTTTTGACCAGCAAACTCATCAGATCAAGCTATTAAAAATCTTGTGTTACCTCTGTTACCTTGAGACTTCTACTGAGCACCTTGCATAAAATTACACATTAGTGGAATTTTGGCAGCCATAATATGTCTACACACCTATCTCTTCATCTACTTTGTAGTAGGTTGTCTAGCCAAAAATGCTTGTTGATGTAGTCAACAGAGCATCAAAAATCAGTTCTCAATCACCATCACAATCACGATCACCAACCATACACCCAGAGACAAGTATATCACTAATGATGATCTCCTTTGCTTAGAAATTTATCAACCCGTACTTTGCGAAGAGTCGCACTCTTCACCATGAATGCTTTTCCAATTTTTTCATTTTCAATTAGATGGTCAAAAACTGATCCAAGGGTAATTTCATCGTATCTATCCACTTTCATCACCTAATTGTAGAGTTGAGAGTAATAGACTTGAGAGTGATCCACATCCATATGAGCCAATGACTTAATTGCCGAGGCCATCTCTCCAAGTTGTGTTGAAAGTGCAACATACTTGTCATCATTGTTGGAACCTTTTCGCCTTTTGCGAGACCTCTTTTCTAAATGCACAGTAGAGGAACATGTTTTCGAGCCCTTCATCAACTCATCGAAGTCATTGAAGTCATCACCTAAGTCGACAGGTGAGGAGTCAACTTCCGTTGCATCAATGTCCCCGAACTGCTTAGCAAAGCTTCCGGTGGCTATATCTCTCCCAATCACCACAACATCTTATCATACATGTCAATCATTTTAGTCAAATACTTTCCATGAGAAGGATGGACCTATAAATGCACAATATTCATTCAATCATTAGCACCTCATTTGTGAACACCTAAATTGCAGAAGACATGGTGCCTTCTTAGTCTCTCACCACCTAAATTGTAGAAGATAAAGAGAAAAGCAGCAAACTTTACCAACCCTAGTCGCATTCCAGATATACCCAACAATCAAAATCAAAATCGCAGCAGCAAAAGACATTGAGAAAATTTCCAGACATATAAATTGCTAGTATGAAAGCCAATATTAAATTATGCATTGCACTTGTAACAAAAACAGACACAACACCAACACGATAACCAATGGCTTCAGTGAAACACGGGTGACTAACAACTTAATAATCTGCTTTTTTTTTTTAGTCCAGCATGTTAGCAAACGCATTAAAGTTTAAAAATCTTGGCTGAGATGGTTAGGAAATTATCCCTCATATGCTCAGTAAGTATATAAAGACACATAAAACTGCCTACGTGAAACATTGGCTACAAGAATGTACTGAGCAAGTGATGAGAAAAATTACCGACGCATATTGATCAAATTCATTTTTCCCAGCTATGACCATCTTCAACTTGTCATCCCAACTTAGTCCACTCTTTCCATGCACAGTTTGAATCGTCTTCCAATTGCTTTTGACTGTCTTCAAATGGTTCTCAACATGGACGGGCTCACAACAAACACTAAACTTCTCATTTATTGTATTGACAACTCGAGTAATTGAAGAGGGTTTGAATGTACTTGAAGGCTTGTTTCCTTTACTAGCTTCATCAACGAGAATTTCAAGTAAAACACGTTCCATAGGCTTCGACCATCTAAATTGCTTGACCTTCTCATCGTTTGCCTTACTTTTACTCATCATGATAACTACGTAACAACTTTAAACATTAGAATAAGAAAAAATATGATGAAGATGGACACATAGTAAATATTTAGAGATGATTATCATTAAAGAAATGAAAAGCACATGTTCAAAATAAAGCACTCAAAAGAAATAAAAGTAAAACTATTGGCTTCTTATAATATTTTGATAACTAATCCACATTGCATGTGCAATCCTATCCCTCTTTGATGCCCATATCCTATTTTCCTCCTTTTCCTCCCTTTGAGAAAGTTGGATTCTTGGGTTTTCTCTTTGAGATTCCATTTGTCTATTCATCTCTTCCATGATAGAGTCATTGGGATCAGCTTTCATAATAAAATTGTGAATGATACAACAAGCTAAGACAACATCGACTTGTGTTCTAAATGACCAAAAAGGTTCTGAACCCGATACTCGAAAACACTTCTTTAGAACTCCAAATGCTCTTTCAATAGTAGTTCTTAGAGATGAAAGTTACTAATCTCAGTACATTTGTAACTTTATCTACATGAAAATTGAAAGGGATAAGGGATCTTAGGATAACTCATAGCAACTTTAATATGAGGCCCAAGGGCTTATGGGACAGGCCATAAGGAGAGCTTCCATCTATTGCTCCATTCCTAAAATTGCTACCAGGTCGCAATTTATAGCTTGTTTTTTCACTTTTCATGAAAATTGGGATAAGGGGTCCCATAAACAGGACTAAACACTTTTTGTATGTGATATAAACATCTGTTTATATTAGAGGTATCAAAACCTTTCATCCTGACTTATTTGTATCAATATATACAAATTGTTCTGTCTGTGTTTATCGGGTGAGGCTCCATAGGAGGCGAGCATGGCCCCTAAAATGATATATAGTGCGTTGCGAATAAGACATATGGTAGGTCGCATCTAGATCAAGCATGTAATGAACCCTTATAGCCAACTCTCTTGGACACAAAAAATTAACTATGTTCTGTCCACAATTTACTGATGTGAATTGTTCTTTACTCAAAATTTCATTCAAAAGCCAGCTAGATGTGCGATTCAATTATAATTATTGTTATAGTATCCATAAAATCAACATCCATATCTCTAAAAGCTAAATTTGTATAGTTATGTTTTCACTGTTACTATTAAGTAAAATCTTAATTTTCTTTGTCGGTGCGGTTAAAAATTTATGCTTTTTGTCATGATTTTTTGAATTCATCAAATTGTGTGACACGTAACCTAATCAAATCAAGGCCCTAAGGAGGATTTTTTATCCAACTCTCTCTACTCTCCCGTCATAGATATCAGGCGCCACATCAGCTTCGATTGTCATGTCAGCAACTACTCCGTCAACAATGCCACGTCAAGCATTAATGAACTTTGAGATGGAAATGACCACATCAGACAAATCGAGTCAGTTCTCGAGTATTTGTTTTCTCACCATTACGATTTGTATTGAGATTAGAGTGGTGCAAGATCAGGTGTGCACGCAAAATGGGATTTCCCGCCATGTGTGTTTGGTCGGAGCGACCGGGCAACTTCGTCGCTGTTCAGCTTCTTGGATTCTTCTTGAGCTTTTTGGGCGACAAAAACATCGGGAGATCGATGATGGAGGGGGCTTCAATCTTCTGATAAGAGGAAGCATCGTGGAAGTTTCTCTGGTTTTGGAACCTTGCACCGTCAGTTGCAAGTTGCAACAACTTTCAGGGGACTCGATCGATCCCAGATCCTCCACGCGTTGTTCTAATCTATTGCTTTTACCACTGGCAAAAACCTTGTGTGTATCCACACCAAGGATGTAATCTTTTATGTACCTACTAAACTCTAATGTACTTTATTCTCAAATGGATAGCTCAAGTCCTAAGCATATCTTCCCCTATGCTTAGGGTTTAAATGAGTCCAAATCGCCACACTTGTGCATTCTCTCAATGCAACCCCAATATTGAACACGCATTTATGGCTCCAGCAATGACTCGACATGTGTAACAATGAAAAGAGGGTTGCTACATTAGGTAAGATCAATCGGGTGCTCAAAGATAGCCTTGAACACTTCATTAATATAAATAAATGGGTGATATAATTTCATCGTGTTTAATAAGCTTCAAAATACAGACAACTTACATTCAGTAGGGTCGGTGTGGATTAAACGTTTACACTATGGTGTGTACGAAACAAAAGATAACCAGACTAAAATCAGATAATGTGATACGAAGGGCATCCACCTTTTCCCAAGAGAGAATCTGCAAGGAAAGTTCCTCTCGCCCATATTTTTAAATTTTGCCAAGTTTTCAAGCTAAAGCAATGTGACGGCCTCTCTTTAAAAAGGAACTAATCGCCGCTCATCCCATTCATCACGTATGCTCGAGGGAGACCACAAGAAGAACAACGCAGAGAAACTTTTTAAGGAGGATCAGAAGCTGAAGAGGGACGGCCAAGCTCTTAGAGAGAAGATGATGACGGGTTCAAAGATGGAGATTGAGGAAGTGATGGGCGGCTGCGAAGCACTGCCTCTCCTCTCGCTGAACCACGTCTCATTGATGTGCCGGTCTGTGCGCGAGTCGGTGAGGTTCTACGAGGACGTTCTCGGCTTCGTCCTCATCAAACGCCCTTCTTCTTTTGACTTCAATGGAGCTTGGTCCGTCTCTCTCTCTCTCTCTCTCTCTCTCTCTCTCTCTCTCTCTCTCTCTCTCTCTCTCGTTATTGATATGAAAGACATGATTTCACTTTTGCATTGTGCCATGCCTGCATGAGCATGATCCTCGCTCTTTCTGCGTTCGATATGCAGGTTATACAACTATGGAATAGGGATACACTTGATTGAGAACCCATCAATTGAGGAAAACGACGCCATTGACGAGCCACGTCCAATCAACCCCAAGGATAACCATATGTCTTTCCAAGTAAGTTTGATGCAGCATACGTCTCCATTAACAGGGAGAACTGTAAGGCACGATTGAATTTGAGTTACTAGTCCTAGTTGTTCAATTGTTAAAAGGATTTGTTTCAAAAGAAATCTTAAAACAAGACGAGTGGTCTTTCGTTGCATTCGTTGATCTAATAAGCATCGTTTGGCCTTCTTTACACAGTGCACGGACGTAGGGCTAGTGAAGAGGAGACTACAAGAGATGGGAATGAGGTACGTGACAGCGGTGGTGGAGGAAGCGGGGGTGAAGGTGGACCAAGTCTTCTTCCACGACCCCGACGGGTACATGATCGAGATCTGCAACTGCGACAACATCCCGATCCTCCCCATCTCCTCTTGCCCGTTCAAGCCCAAGCTCGGGAGCTTCAACAAAGCGCCCGTGAGCAACTGCGGGTTCATGGAGACCATGATGATGGAGAGCCTCAGCATGGACATCATGAACTTCTCCTTCTGAGAACTCAAGTTTCAATCCACAAGAAAAAGATCATTGATGCTGGATGAAGAAGCAGCAGCAAACTCAACATGTTTTTCTTTTGATAATTTGTGTGAAATTAAGTACTTTGTCATGTTGTTTTCAAGGTTTGTAATACTAAAGGACCTAAACACGTATGAGTGTCATAAATTGGTTGTCGAAGGGTTCAAGGTGATTAATTATCACATGTTCCTCTTTTACTATATGTTGAAAAAAAATATGAGTGATTACTATTTATTCTAAACTATGCAATTCCAACAGGGGATAAAATGGTTTTTCATATGTTAATGAGAGAATCTGATAAAAAGGGTCTCTTTGCTCAATAAATACATGGTTATCATTTTGCCTATCAAGTATCTCCATTTCTCTGGACTTGCAGTTCCTGGGATGTTTATTTTGCAAAAACTTCTTGACGGAGGAAAATGTTCTTTGTCAAAATCAATTTTAAGTAGAATGGCTGGTTTTTAGTTGTTCAGTAATTTACTCGGAGATATTTAGATCTTATATTAAAAAAATTATCCTCTCCATCATAATTATATTTTATTCCAAATAGAAGATACTAAGATGATATCAAATTGCTTGTCTAAGATATTAATAATACGACATGAAATATAAAGTTTATGTTTTTAATATCAAAATAAAGAAAGCTAAAAAAGGATCCAAAAAAAATGCAAATAATTAACAAATTTAATTTCTTAGTGCTCATAAAACTTCCCGTCAAAATCGTTCTCCATCCCATAAAACATGAATAAATAAAGCAATCAAAGAATGATACCAGAGAAAGTATTTAAATAGAAGGTACGAAAGAGCGGTGAAGACCAGGCTAGAGAGAACATAGGAAACTCTATGCGAACATGCGCGTGAAAAGGAGTTACAACGATTTCTTCCTTTTAAATTGGAAAAATCATTTTCCTCATTTTTAATTATGATTTTTTTTTACCGTAAAACCTTTTTCTTTGATTATCCATTTCCAGTAAGCCAAACATGTGAAAGTTTGGAAAACCAATTCATGAAAATGTCTTTAATAAAACAAACATGCCTCTGGTAACTTTTCAATTTACCCAAATGTTTTATTATATTGTTCCCTGCACAATGTATGGGGTTAAGATTCTTTTAAACTTCATTTTTTTTTTGGGTGACCCAACCGCACGGCCGGGCAAGGGAGTAAACCAATGTATGGGGTTAAGATTCTTTTAAACTTCATTTGTTTAGCAGAAAATGAATAATTTGGAAAATATTCAAAAAATCAATAAAGAAAATTTTTTATGTCGACAACAATTCATATCTACACATTTTCATAGATGATGAAAATATTTTCATTTATTCATTTTTATAAGTAATACAAGCTATTATTTTTAGGAAAATAATCTTCAAATCATTCATTTTTCGAGAAAACATTGCCATAATTAAAAAAACTGACGGCTAAAAGACTTCTTTTTACCCTTCTATTTAAGAATGAAAAACTTCATTGGATGAAAAGGGCATTTGAATATCATAAGCTCTAACAAAAAAAAAAAAAAAGATTTATAAAAGGAGACACAAATTTGAAGTTTTATTTCTTATAGAAAAATTTTTGACAAAGATAAATTTTAGCATATGATGGGGGAAAATTTGTTCAAAAAGTCGCAAACCTATTTGCACTTTTAGAAATTTCACCTTAAATATTTTAATTTTGTCAATTAAGTCATAAACCTTTTTAAATTTTGTCAATTAAGTCCATTCAGTCAATTTTGACAAAAAAATCATAGACATGCAGTCTAGTGGCGGCTATTCTACATGGCTTAGCCAGCACTGATGTGGACAAATTTAAATACCTTTTAAATTTTTTAACTTTGTAATATTTTTTTAATTTGTTCGTTTTTTTTTTCATTTTCTTTTTTTTATTTCTTTTTTGATTGAAACCTTTTTTTTTTGTCGGTCCTACTCTAATCCTACTCTAACATTAATTCTAAAACTTTTGTTATGCCTCCTTGTAGAGCGTGGGAGTCAAAACCCACTCCTGAAATGAAATCGTCCCCACCCCAATCCCCCCTGAGAAGATGGGGATTTGAACCCCCCACCTCTCCCTTCCAAGTAGGAAAGGGTGGCCACTAGGGCGAACCCCTAGTGGTTTGGTTGAAACCTTTAATGGCCATAGATTTGTCAAATGAGTAAGTCGTGTCATGTTTAGGTCGGGTCATAAATAATCCAATCCAAATCGACATGTTTAACTCATTTATGACCCATTTGTCGTAGTGCAAAATTCTTAACCCATACTCGACTTAACCCATTCCCAATCAATACCCGACTTATTTAATTAAACTTAAGAAAGCTTATTTTTTTATTATTTTTTTAAATGGTATTGCTAAAACGCTTTCATGCAATAAAAATCTAATGGAAAATTTTATAATTTTTTTTAAATAAGCATTCGTTTGTTTCTTGAAAAATATATTTCAAAAAGTATTTTTCAAGAAAATTAAATAATTTTTTTGTTTTTTGCCTGAAATCTAAAAATAAATTGTAAAATATTTTTGGCTATTTGGTATGAAAAATATGATTAAATTTTCCTCCATGACTCAATATTTTTTTCTTTTTTCTTTTTATTTTTATAAAAAAAATCAATTTTATAATTATTTTCTTATTTTTAAAAAATCAAAATTTTAATTATCCTTTATTTTTTAAAAATATAATTTTTAATTATTTCTTTTTTCTTTTCCTCTTCTCTTTTTCTTTTTTTCTTTTTGCTTCTTTTTTAGTTAGTTATTAGCCATGACGACGGCTAACCAACTATAGGCAAGCTCGAGGCTCGCCAGACATCGATAGGCTCGAGTTTTGCCAAATCGGGGATGCTCGAGCCTCGCCAAATCAAGCAAGCTTAAGTCTTGCCATACACTAGTGAGGCCCCCCTCGCTAGATCGGCGAGTTCGAGTCTTGCCAGTTGTCAGTAACCTTGAGCTCACCTAAGACCAATGAGCTTAAGCCTCACTTGGTCAATCGCCAATCGTCATTGTGCCAACCACTAGTTGAGGAAATTGGAAGAAGAAAAGAAAAAAAAAAAAAGGAAATATAAAAAAAAATAATTATAATTTTGACTTTTATAAAAAAAAAAAATTATAAGGCTAAATTAGAAAAGAGAAAAGTGTGAGCCTTCAATTGAAAATGAGTTCTAAGTCCAACCTATTTAAGACCCATTTGTTTCAGCCTTTCAATTTTTAAACCCATTTAAATGGTATTTTCAAGATGTGAATGACCCATATAAAACCCATTTATGTTTTAAATAAGATGGATTTAAGACCTATTTTGATAGCTCTAACTGGCAACCGGGCAACTCAACTCCAAACCTTAAGTGGGCTGGTTATTGATGAAGTGAAGGAGAACTTGATGACAACCTTGAGGACAACTTGACCCCAATCACCATGCTCAGGCTTTTCTTGCAACACTTAGATAACAACACTCTAGATGCTACAAGGAAAACAATAACCTGTTGGATTAGCTTTGGGCTCACCAATCTACAAAAATTGTCCAAAAAGTCCAAGACCTATTACACTTTTACCAATTTAATTTGAAATATTTCAATTTTACCAACTTAATCCTAAACCTTTTTATTTTTTGCCAATTAAGTTTATCCAGCCAATTTTGGCTAACATAGCACACTTTTTAAATAATATTTAATGATTTTCCAAAAAAAATATTTAATGATAATTTAATAATTTTTTTGAATTTTTATGCTTTTATGCTTTTTTTTTTTTTACTATTCTTATTTTTTGTTTAAGATTTTGGAGAAGGTCGGCGAGGGTGGCTAGCCGACCCTCGCCAACCCTAGGCGAGGGTCGGTCTGCCCTCAACTATCACTATCCCTAACTCAAAAACATAAAATAAGAATAAAAAGAAAAGTAAAAAAAAATCATTAAAAAATGTAAATTATTATTAAAATATTATCAAAAATTGCCATGTCAACGCTGGTCATCCACATCAGTAATTTCCAATCAAAATTGGCTGGATTGACTTAATTGGCAAAATATAAAAAATGTTTATGACTTTATTAACAAAATTGAAAGATTTATGATTGAATTGATAAAAGTACAATAAATTTAAAACTTTTTGGACAATTTTCCCTTACCAATCTCTAGCTCTTGACCTTTAGGGTGATCGAAGAAGCCAAGCTTGCAGAAGAAGCCCAAGCCAACCGAGGGTGATGGCCGCGGTCCTCACTATATTTGACAAGGGCTTAGGCTATAGGGCTTGCAACACACTCATTGGCCTTAGCAAGGGTCGTGATCCCTCGCCCGTGGCTAGTGAAGGCTTCACAACCATCAACCGAGGGTAACCGACCCTTTCAACAAAAAAAAAAAAAAAAAAAAAGAAAAGGAAAGGAAAGGAAATTATTAAAAAATTAATAAAAATTAAAAAAATTAAATTTTTATTAAATTTTGTCCATGTTGGGGCCAGTTATATCACGTAGGACAACTAATATCTACATTAGCAATTTCCCACCAAAATTGACCGGATGGATTTAATTGACAAATTGTCAAAAATTTTAGGACTTAATTGACAAAATTAAAAGGTTTATGATTGAATTAGAAAAAGTATAATAGGTGTAGGACTTTTCGACAATTTTCATGTTTGTGAATTAATATCACGAAATATCCCAAACTAATAAACATATGACAAATATACCTAAATTAATCAATAAAAACTACATGTCATATAGGGTGCACGTCAAAATAATTTAATTAAGAAATTACATATCACCTTATAATAATTGCATTTAGAGTAATTGCATTACATTCATTGCATATAGGATAGTTTTCGTGAAAGAGAAAACCCTAAACAAATTTGAGTGGAATTGTGTGATCATTGGAAACTATATTTAGGTCAAATATGTGTTTCTAATTAATCTTGCAGATGCTTATGTTACTTTGAGGTAAGTAAATTCACCACTTTTCCTTGCAATTCATGTACCGTTTTGGATTATTGACTGTAAAATTAATGTTTGCACATCCACATAATAATCTTAAAAATTAGTTGATAGGTTAAAATCAATTCAAACTGCCTACAAAATATTTTTTTTTTAAACAAAAGAGAAAATGTGCTAAAATAGTGTTAAAGTAATATATCGTAGTCAAATCCTCGAATCCATAATTTTTAGTTCGTAGATGTAAAGTAATTCTTCTAATACTTTACTTGAGTTTTTAATCAACTTATCAAAAAATAGATTAGTGGCAATTTTTAATTGAAAGGATTTTGTATGTTTAATAACTTGAACCTAGTATGGGTCTAAGCTTACTAATCCATTAGTCATATCCTAGGTGGTATACTCAAGGTAAAATCACAACAAATATGAGACCTTATTTGAACTTAATTTGATGATTTTAAAACTTTATTTTAGACAAGATGAATTCTAAGCCCTCATTTAAAACTTTTGATAAGTTTTTGAGGGTAAAAAAGGCTATTGGCAAAATTTCATTGATGGAAGTAGCATTTTGTAAATGCTAAAAACTCAAGATATCTAGGGATTTGCTTTGGGCTCTTTAGCTTTGCCAAGACCAACATTTGGTTGAACAGGTCTAAAAAGATTTGCCTTAATAGGCTTTGGAAGCCTAAAACCCATTGAGAAAGCTTAATCAAATGTAGTCTTTGAACTTGTATTTGAAATTTTTAGCCTTACATGGTAAATTATTTGCCTAATATCTTAACAAACCTCCAACTTTAGGTTCAATCTTAATTCTACCCTTAAAAGCTCAACTTTAGATTTAGTCTCAATTTTACCATAAACTATTTTTATCTCATAAAAAACCACTAATTTTTACTTCAATTCCAAATGTGTCTCGTTAATTTTCTGTCCAAAATTTCTCTTGATAATTAAGAGATGAAAAACTCCCAGCGTGAAAAGTTAGAGCATCCCAAGCCAAGTGCCTCGATTGCAAGAAATGGAAAACTCCCAAGTATTGAAGATTGAAGATTGAGCACAAAACTGAAGATCCCATAGTAAGATGGAAGGAAGACTTACTTAAGAATTAGAGCAATTAAAGAAACTCAACCATAATTGCTTTATTACCCAAATTTCAGATTTAATGAAATGTCGTTTAGGCTGATATGGAAATTCGTCTCCAAAGGGTATCATCTTCTATATGAAATTTTGGAAAAAAAAAAAAAACTAGAGTAATGAAATGGAAATGTTTGGATGATTAATGAGATGGATATGAGATTCAAGTAAAAATTAAGAATTTTTTATGATACAAAAAAAAATTAGGGTAAAATTAAAACTATATTTAAAGTTGGTGATTTTTTATGAGATAAAAAAGTTAATGGTAGAATCGGGATTGGATCAAAAGTTCTTCTTTCTCATGAGATGAAACAGAAAAATCTTTTGGATAGATTTGGGCCTAAAGTTTGATTTTTTTATTTTTTTTGTTAGATAAGTGCATTAGATATCTTAAAACTTATCATGAAAATATAATTGCATCCTAAAACTTTCAAAAAGTGTAATTAAATCCTAAAACTTGTCACAAAAGTTCAATTAAGTCCTAATACTTTTAAAATATTCAATAAAGTCTTAAAACTTGCCGAAAGTGTAATTGAGTTAAAACTTTTAAAATATGTAATCAATGAAATGACTTAAATTGAACCACTTTAACAAGTTTTAAGACTTAACTGTATTTTTTGAAAGTTTTATGACTTAATTATACTTTGTGATAAGATTTATGATTTAATTGTACTTTTTAAAAATTTTAGGAGTTAATTGCATTTTCATGATAAATTTTAGATCTTCCAATGTTCTTATCTTTTTTTTTTTTTTTTTTATAAGGTAGAGTCGAGATACGTCGAAGCTTGAAAAAAAAGGATATTTTTATCCGATTATCATCTGGCAAGACAACGAAGAAAATCCAACCTTTCCTCCGCAAAACCGATTCTTTGAAGAGGAGGAAGAAGAAGGAGGAGGAGGAGAAGCAGAAGCGACTTCCATGGGGACTACGATGAACCCGATCTCGATGCTGACTCCTCTCTTCTTGTCGATGCTCGTGGCTCTGTGCGATGGCTACGTAAAGGACCGAACTTTGCTTCACCAATCTTCCAGCAACGACGTTGGATATTACTTGACCAAGGATGAGCTCTGGTTCAATCAAACCCTCGATCACTTCTCTCCATATGTACTCTCTCTCTCTCTCTCTCTGCGTGGACGATGTTGGTTTTTGGTTTCGCTCGATTCCATGTGGATTAGCGTGTAATTGGTCGCTTGATGTTTGGTGGTTGGTGTCCTTGGGGATGAGTTGCTTGAGATGCAAACCCATCAGTTTTTTCTCTATTAGTAGATTCCTGCTTCCCTTTTGAAGGTTAATCCGATTGAACTTTGAACTGATTGAGTTTGGAGGACGCGATCAATTTGCTTGTGAATTGGGGTAACGATTGATTGGATACTTTGAATTAAAAAAATCTTGGCCTCGCAAAATTGTGCATATTGTTTAATTACATCCGCCTATTTTATTGGCAACCCACTTATTATGAACTCGAACGAATTTTTATATATTTTCTCTGTCGAAATAAATGCCAGAATTCGAAGATTCCATTCCTTGAAACGAGTGATGACACCATATTGTTAGTGGCAAAATAAGTACAGAAGGCCAATAGTTGACAAAATATCTAAACTAGTGCTCTTGACCCTGTTTTGCACGGGTTTGGTGTTTAAGTATTGTTAATATTTGTTAATTGCTAAAACTCATATTACAATTTTACAGATTCTAGTTTTGTGATTATGATAACGGATTCTACATTGTGTTTCTGGACATACACCGAAGTTGTTCTGCCCTTTTTATCTTTTAGTCTTTGAACTTTGAAGTTGAAGTTGAAGTTGTTATGTCATGGTTCTGATTGTGGATTCTCGTGAAGCGACTCAACATGTAATGTAGGGGTGGCGCACTATAACTGATTTTTTCATAGTGATCCTCAGAAAAGGGCATCATGCTATTGCTAACTCTTGGATATTGGATTTTCATTCTCAGGATCATCGTCAATTTGCGCAGCGCTACTATGAGTTCCTCGACTACTTCCAGCTTCCTGATGGACCAATATTTTTAAAAATCTGCGGTGAATCTGCATGTAATGGGATAGTGAATGACTACATTAGTGTAAGTGCTACTTAGCTCGGTGTTCTACTAGCTTTTGGCTAGTATAAGCATGCCAATCATCAAATCACTATAAAGCGGTTAGCATCCCACTAAGCATTATACTGGCACATTTAGAGAGAAAATCTGAAAACTAAACCCTGTTAAGGATTTGGAATTTCGTGGTTATACTAAGCTGTGATTCTTTGAAAATTCTTTGAAAAAATTTCCCCGTGTTAATTCATGCAGGTTTTGGCAAAGAAGTTTGGAGCTGCTGTGGTTTCACTTGAGCATCGGTACTATGGGAAGAGTTCTCCTTTCAAATCATTGACCACAACAAATCTAAAATACTTATCATCTAAACAGGCACTCTTCGACTTGGCTTCCTTTCGTCAATTTTACCAGGCAAGTTTTCAGATCTGTTAACCATGTCATTAACTATGAATGATAATGGTGATAGAAGTTTCATAAAGAAACCTTGATTTTCACAAGAGAGATGATCTGAAACTCGGAAAAATCATCAATGAAGTAATCTTGTTACTAGTCAAAACTAGGATTATTTTGATCTATGACTGGGATGTGGTCAAAGTGTCCTTTTTTTCACTTACAAAAAGACGTTGATGCAGAGCTGACTGAAAATTTAGCACATGGGGGAAGAAATTGATTTAGGTATCATTTGCATGCTGTGCACATGACATGAGAACAATCCCTCCGAGCGATTGGATGACCTGCCTTTGCTTTTGTTGATTGAAGTGTCGGCTCTGATGAATATTACTGCATTTGGAAAACAAGGGTTGCTGTTACGAGAATAGTTGGCTTTACACCATCCTTCCTGTGACTATCAGATATGAATTTGATTATACGTGTTTGCAAGTGATGCTTGATCTTGAAAGTTTTGATTGCACAAAAAGTTAGTTTGATGGTCTAGGAGGGCTTACTTTTTGCACGTTATCGATCGATGCAGTTTTTTAAATGATTAAATATGGCTAAGTGGTGCTAGATTCTTTTGAATGAAACTTTTAGCATTTCTTCTAGAAAGTTGTTACTTCTGTGTGCTGAAGTGAGTCTCCCTTTCACATGATGTCTGCTAGCGGTCTGACTAGTAAGTTGCTTTGACACTATGTGCAGGATTCAGTAAATCTGAAGCTCAATAGAACAGATGCCGGAAACCCCTGGTTTGTTTTTGGCATTTCCTATCCTGGAGCTCTCAGTGCATGGTTTTGTCTTAAGTTCCCTCATTTGACATGCGGAAGTCTTGCAAGTTCTGCCGTTGTTCAAGCTGTGTATGATTTCCCTGAATTTGACCGGCAGGTAAGGACAATCTTGATTGCCAGTATTGTCTTTTTTACTTGCCAGAAGGCCAAGAAGTTGAAGATTATGATTATATTGCGAGGTGCATTTTGATGTTTGGCTGCTGTCAGTTGATCTGTATTGAGAAATACCTGGAAATATTCTCCGACTAAATATAACTTTCTACTGTTGTTTCCAACTTTAGATTGGTGTTTCAGCTGGAGCGGAATGTAAGGCTGCATTGCAGGAAGTAAATCAACTTGTTGAGCAACAGCTTCAGTCAAATGGAAAGGCATTGAAGGAGTTGTTTGGTGCTGCTGAGGTTCGAATTCCTCTTTCCTTAATATGGCGATTATGTCTTCAGAAATATGTTTAGCTGTTGTGCAATGTAGAATCCTTTTTTATCCCTCTTCTTTTTGGAAGTAATCTTTCTCATATTTTGCAGCTTGAGATCGATGGTGACTTCTTGTATTTTCTGGCAGATGCTGCTGTTACAGCTGTAAGCATATCGTTTTTCATTTGTGTTTATTTTGTTACTTTGCAAGGTAATGATATTAAAGATTTCATCCTCCACAGTTCCAATATGGAAATCCTGATAAATTGTGCTCCCCTCTTATTCAAGCTAAGAAGGATGGGGAGGATTTGGTGGTAAGAAACTTTTTCCTGCCTTAACCTCATTCTTTTGTTGTATTCTAGAGCTTTATGGAAGTAATTGTCCAAGGTATCTGCACCTCTTAAGATGTTTCTTCCGATTGATAGTGCAACCGCAAATTGTATATAATTTTACTAGCTTTGCCAAATAGAATAGCATAGTTGAAAGCTTTTGGTAGATTTTTTTTTGAGTTGAGATGCAGATCAAAGGCATGGTTATCATTCATGCATGCTTGAAGAGTTTCCTTGGGGCAATGAATTCTCTTCATATATATTATTCCCTGGATAGTAGGATGTTTGCCATTACTTCTATGCCATCTACGAATGAATCTTCTCTTTCTATGTGGTAGGATTCCTAATTTTTAGCAACACATATCCATTAGACATTTATGAGTGATTTGTGTCAAATGATGCTTCTTGAACAGGTGCAATAATTTATCATAGTCAATAATTAATCTACTTTATTTAAATATCTGTCATCATTCGCCTACAAATTTTTTTCTGTGGAGTCGCTGTACAAACAGATTTTCAGTATTATTGTGATGCAAGCTTTATCTGAGCGAACCTGGGATGCCTAAAACAAATTGAGGGCGTGCTCTTCCGTTCTCACTTTTGTTCTGATTTTTATTTGGTCAAATTGAAATGTTTATGCAGGCTGCATATGCCAAATATGTTAAAGACAATTATGCAGATAGCGTTAGTTATAGTCAAAAGCACTTGAAGAATACAGCTCTTAATGAAGACAGGAGCGATCGGTTGTGGTGGTTCCAAGTTTGCACTGAAGTTGCATACTTTCAGGTGGCCCCCTCCAATGACAGTGTCCGCTCTTCAAAAGTTGACACAAGGTGTTCTCATCTTCATACTCTTCATTCCTTGTTTCATTAGTTTTCTGTGTGTAATCTTATACCCTAGTCTATATTTCTTGTGTTGCAACAGATACCATTTAGATCTTTGCAAGAACGTGTTCGGCCAGGGAATATATCCTGACGTTGACGCAACAAATTTATACTATGGAGGCACAAGAATAGCAGGTCTGAGCACTAATCTTTCTAGTTTGGCTCATTAGTGTTTTGTTATCCATGCATCTAAGGATCATATGGATTTTCTCTCCAAAATTGACTGGACATTGCTGTGGGTGTTGATGCTCCTTTAATCAAAATGTTCCATTTTTCTATTTTTTATTTTCATTTAGGAGATTTGGTTTTCCCAGCTGGCAATTATTGAGCTTATCCTTTTCATGAAAAGCCAAGCAACAAATAATATCAGACACTTGAATCTGGAACATGCAATTACAAAAGCCCAGATGGACCGAACTGTTAAATATATTAAAGAGTTTCATGCAGTCTCTGTTCCTGTTGTCTGGCACTCTTTTAAGTAAACTGATTATAACTGACAATTGAGCTGAGACTACTGTATTTGTAATTAGCGTTCTTCAATTTATGCTTGCAATCCTATTTGTTGGAGCCTTTCTGCATAAATTGATGGGCATCAATGAAAAGTCATATTAAGGGCTGAAAATGTATCTGGTTATATGATGGCGACAATAAACCGAATGAAGTATATTAGTGCATGACACATTATGAGCATATTCTGGAATCAGCACATAGCTTTTTCATCAAAGTTATCTATTTGTGAGCCCCAAAAGTTAAAGCTGTCAAGAAACAGGCTTATAATGTATATCTAGCATGCTCTTTCTATACTCCACCTCGAGTGTATGAGGCCTTACACATCCATGAGATAACTAGGGAGCAGACAAATATACGTAATAGGAGAGTGCCAAGATTCGAACTCTTGATTGTGCTCTAATAATATCTTAGCCTCAGGTGACAGTTTTTCCTATAAGTGGAAGCTGTCAGGATTCCTGACTCAGGAAATAGGCACACATTTTATATACAGCATACTTCTTATCAAAAAGAAACTTGTGTGCTTCCTTTTGACATTAAGGTGTAACTTTGCCAGGCTCAAAGATAATTTTCACAAATGGCTCTCAAGATCCATGGCGGCATGCTTCAAAACAGACCTCTTCACCAGATAGTAAGTTCCCATGATTTCAGATGACCATTTACCAGTTTTTGTTAGCCACTGGTTTCAATCAGTGAAGAGTAGAACATGATTTCAGACAGTCTGTGGTTTCAAGCTAGCAACATGCTTGACACACACATTCCATAAGATGATGGCATAATAAACTTCCCAATGCATTTTGATATTAATCTTTCTCTTGCTTAAATATCAATAGTATTCATAGTTGTTTACGTGGACAACAATTTATGGTGTCGTGCTGTGAGACTGAACGATGGTGAAGAATTGCCTTGTGTGTCAATGTCTTTGGTTAAGAATATTAAATAAAGTCTCTATAAACTGCCAGAGATCTTTCCACGTAGTTCTTCTTAGGTCTAGTACATCCGCAGTTACATGTTCATATGGGGTTCCATTGCTTATGCTTTTTCCACCTCTCTCTGTCACTCTCTTTCATGCTGAAGATATTGTTGAATTTTGAATGTTGCCAGTGCCTTCCTATCTCATCTCCTGTCATAATTGCGGCCATGGAACTGATATGCGAGGGTGCCCACAGTCTCCTCTGAGCCCTGAAGGTATGGGCAGATTGGATCTACTAAAATGCTGCATTAAATTACTAAATATTCATGGTTGTGACTACTGTATGCTGGTAAATTGGGAGACTTGCATTTTCCAGTGGTGTGAATCGCAGCAGAACTGAATGCGTCACTGTGGAAAATGGAACTTGCAGTTTGATTCTTGTACAAATAACTTGCTGATATCACTGCATGCCACGCCTATTTTCTTCTCATTTTGGCTCTTCTGCTGGACCTGACGGTTTCATGATCTGATTATTTTCTTTAATAAACTCATGATTTCCCCCCCTTATGAAGACGAAATTTGAAATGAAAAATACAAAGCAAGTGTTTGCTGTATCCTGATATTAGAAGAGATGAGAAGGAGAAGATGAAAATGAAGTGCTGCACTAAGTGAATTATTTCAAAAAGGAAATAATATAGAACTGTTGAGAACAGGTAGTCCTAGTCTCGAGAATAGTGTTTGTGCAGTTGACTTTCTCCTCCTGGCGTGGCAACCGAGCGATGATATTAAAGTTGACTTTCATCTCCTGCTAAAGTTTTCCCAGCCACTGGCCACTTAACTCCTGGTGGAGTTGACATTGATATTTAACCTTGCCAGCTTAATTAGAATGACTTCCGTTTGAATGTGTTTTTGCAGTTAAGAAAAGCAAATATCACGTGCAATTCAAATACTTTTGTCTCTAGTAAAGAAAATTTTCTAAGTTTACATTGTCTGAGTGTCATACTTCTTTCAGGCAATGCCCAGAGCTGCAGCTCCCCAGATGCAGTCCACAAAGTAAGGCAACAGATCACAGAAAACATAGACTTGTGGCTGTCTGAATGCCAAAACAGTGGTAGGAGCTCTATCTGAAGTGCATGCTCATGGTGAACGTGAATTTGGGAGGTGGTTCTCTGCCTAACCGTGATATCATGATAAACTTTTCAGGAGATGCTTAATTCTAATTTATGAAGGGTACTGTAACCCTCATCCTGATCATGCGTAGTTGCACTTGTCTATCCAGGGCTTGGTGTGAATTGACAATTGCAATAATTTGCCTTCGCTTCGCCCCTGTAATTGTTCTGTCAATACGACCTGTAAATATAGAATAATTACTCAAACGGTGTTAATTGGCTGTGGTAACTCATTTTTATTATATTCCAGGTCAATCTTCTTACTTCCATCTTCCCTTCTTTAACATGTCGCCATTTGTGATGTGATGAAGTACACAGAAGTCTGCTTTCTTTGACCGTCTCTGATGCTAGTGTCTAAAACAAATCCTTTGTGCCCTATAAGGGCTAGTTTCCCGAGCTGGAGAATCTTTCAATATGAAAGACTAGCATCAGATCAAGTTAAGAATATGGAAATACGACTCTTCTGCTCTTGTCAATTTTATTGCAGTAATGTGGATTAGCGTTCAAACTGATCGCCACTTCGTTCACTTTATAAGCATATATGTTATGGCAATTCATCGGATACGCCTGCTTGTGTATTCATGCCAACCCTGAGTCGATGGAGTGAGTCCTTTCACACGAAAAAGCAAATCATCCTCAGTCCCCTGCACATGCTCTGGCAAGGTTCTTTTGATCTTTGGTAGAAGATTTTAGTTGAGTGTTGCAAGTACCCTGGTTATATTAGTTAAGAAAAAATAACAATAATATAATCACCTAATGAGACTTAAGGTTTTGTAAAAGCCCACGTTTGAAACTACTCAATTTGCAGTTTCGTAGTTTATTCGGATGAACTAAGAATACACTCACTACGAGCACCCTAACGGAGAGTTTATTTCGTGGAAATCACTCAATATGACAGATATTAACAATGGTATATACATTGAATTTGCAATTTGATTTGCCTGATTCTTATTTGGTGTATGAATAAAATGCTTTAGTAATCACTTTCAGATTGTCACATAATTTTTAACAAATATCATGAAGCTGTAACTTCCCTCGATGCATACTACAACGTCAAACATCATTGCTCGCACGACATCATGCTGCACAAAGATGAGATACAGAACGGAATGCAAAAACCGACCATAGTGAAATGGTCACTATATTTCATTTTCACATCATTTTCCTTTTCCAAAGGATAAAACAGCCATCTCAAAACCGTTGATCCTATACCAGTGAGTTCATTGAACAGATGTTAGAAGACAAATGAACGAGGCTTGCTGCTGTCAATGGATACATGATTAAATACCATCAAGAGGCATCATGAAATTGGAGATTGAAGAAACCAAGAACACTCTCATATCAGGCCACTTTCAACCAAAATTGGGGTTCTCGAAGGTCACCAAATTTCCTACTTCAGATAGGTAGAAGAAACCCAGAGCAGAACGTAGGTTATAAGTGAAGTTGTTACTTCAAAACCGCGCAGTCCTTTAAACAAAGGTGGTATTATGGAGACCATCAAGAATGTCCCCAGTAGCCATGACAAAATGAAGGCACCAGCCCTGCATATGGAGACAAATCATAGAATCCAAGTCATCCATTGTAAGTATGCAACATATGGGGCAGTCAGATTGACAAGAACGGATATATGAATGGTGAGGAATGAGCTATTCAACTATCAGGCCAGGATACACAAATAAAAAATAAATAAATAAATAGCTAGAGAGTCATCAACTCAAATCAATGAACAACACTAATAGTATGTCATCTACATACCCATAGAGGAAAGCTCGCAGTTTGCTTTTCAGCCGATCATGTATGAAGTATATGGTAGCTATTAGGGATATGGCTACTTGAAGAGTGGGGCCTTCTTCCGTTGGAAAAAGCACGGTGAGAAGTCCAAGTACTAAAAATGTGGCAGCTGTTTTTATTATGAACTTTGAGGATGGAGTGTGAAACCTGCTCAGGACAGCCTGCACGGCGCGGGATTGAGTTACCTCTCTGACCTTTTTCTTGACATCAATTTTTGGGTTCTTCCTCTCATAGAACTTCTGCATGATTATTTTGTCATGCGCTGATTCGATTGCATCCAAACTGGGCTTGTGTCCTGCATATTTTTGGACGAGGAAATTCCTTGCGGCTTGAATTTCATCTTCGGAGGCCTCTCTACTGATTCCAAGCCGCTTATATGGGTCCCTTACATTTATTCTAGGAAAGATGGTTGAACCTGAAGAGGCCAGTCAAACAGAATGAAGTGATGTGAAGAACAAAACAACACACCATATCATTAATTAGCTCAACTTTTTCTTGATAAAACATCAATTTTTTTAGCCATGACAAAAAATCAACTAACTCAATGTGAAAATCAGCATTTCAACGGGCAAATGGTTTTAAGTACTATAGGTCCTTTCAGAATGACCTATTAGTCCTAGTGGGTTTGACATGGTGAACCACCATCATAAGCTGCATACTGCGTGGGAGTTCAATGACAAACCTATTTTCATGTTTTTATACTATAATGCCATGACTCAATAGTTCGACAGAACTCAGGAAAGGGTAAATATTAAATATCAGAAAACATATAGTATGAGGAACAAATGACCTGGAAAATGTTCCCCAACGCAAATTCCACTTTGAGGAATAAAAGAATGCCAACAGGTATGAGAGCTTAAAGTAAAGATGGTAGTAAAGTAGGCAGATATCTTGCTTTCTTGAAGTAGCTCATTGCCTAATTCATTTTGAACAAATGAAAGCAACTGTAGCAGCAACCTCTATCCAAAAGTTGAAAGCCAGATCAAATGATCAAAAATTGACCTAAAACATTAGAGTACACCTCATTACAGTAAGGAACAAAAAGTTATTCATAAAATTCTTCTAATCACTTTAAAGTACACTTCATTCATAAAATCTTCTAATCACTTCAAAGTACACCTCTGTTTTAACAATAGTCATCAGCTTTCACAAGCTTTTCCAAGATTGTGTTTCTAACTATTTTGCTTCTGTCAAAATAACACCTTAATACTCCAATAGCTCTAGAACAGGAGAGAAAAAAACTCATCCAACTATTAACTTTTTGTTGACAAAAGATAAAGCATTTGATACCAGTTGGGTCACTATATGAAGCATCCATTGCAGACCTGATCAACAGAGCTTGATGTCTGCTGCAAATTTCAAAGAACTAACCCAATAAATAAGGTAAGAAAATTGCAAAGAATCGAATGGTTCATTTTCAAAAACCATGAGAGTTTCCTCAAGGGAGCAATACCTTCGTCCATGCAGGGACCTGAACTTTCCTTTAGGTCTTGCAATAGATATAAGGGCTGGGAAGTCTACAGATAAGGAATTGGCCTTTCGAGCAGGTATTGAGAAACATTTTGATGGACCAACAGTTAATCCAGAGACAGTCATCTTTGATTCAGTTTGTTAGCTATCGACAATCTGTGTGCAAAGTTCAAATTCAGAGTGCATATAATTAACAGACTCAAATTTGTAACATGAGGAGCGTAGCATTTCACTGCACTTATTAATGGTACCTAAATAAAAAATACCCCATCCCCGTTCATTTAGCCATTTCTATACGGACAGTCAAGAAATGGCATTACTATGACACTCCCAACTCATAAAGATTGTCGGTTGACATCATCCATTTATACCAATTGCACTTTATAAAGACAGTGTTGACCTGACGGCACCAAGCATGGACTTCTCTCATTCATCAAATTCTCTACAATGATCATATGCTGCGCCCAAACTATGCCTAAAGAATACACAAAACTCTAGCTTTGTTTGTCCAGATTGAATAACTTGCATTTTTGCAGCATACAGTCCCAATGTTCTATCCCGAGGGATCATGGACAGCCTCAACAATCACAGCTCGAGGACAACATATGACCTCAGACGGCCAAGAAAGTCCGCCGCCACTTTAGCGGGTCTCACTGTTCTTCCACAGTGCTTCGGTCCAAGAAAATACTGAGAGCCAAAAATAAGGAATTCCCAGCTCAAATTAAAACCATGTTCATCTCTTGATGAATCTTTCCCAACGAGAAAATTTCAGAAGTAACCATACAGCGAGCTTTCTTGTTCATGATGGTTAACTGCAACTCTGCCGACCAACAAAGCCCTCAGCAATCTACCCACAATCAAGAAAAGACCTAAGGGCGGGCAAAAGGGAAAAAGAAAAACTGAAACCCATTTCTTCCTAAGGAACGAGGAGATGAAAAAGGACAACTTTCGGGTTGAGCATGGAACGAGCAAGCAAGCAGAACTGATGAAAACAAAATTCGATTCAGGAAGGAACAGAGTGCCCATACCCAGATTGCGATTGGAGAGAGCGAAGTGGAGGGTGGTCTCCGCGTTTATCTTCTTCTCAGAGACGAATCGAAAATGTCGACGAGCATTTGCAACGGATAGGGGAGGGCGAGCACTGAGCAGAGTGCGAGGGATTTATCAGACGCTGGCTCTTGAACCCTGCGGAGTAGCTCTCTTGTAAATAAAAATTATTAGATTTAGTGGTGATAATTTTAAAAAATCCGTTGTAGTCTAGTTGGTTAGGATACTCGGCTCTCACCCGAGAGACCCGGGTTCAAGTCCCGGCAACGGAAAATTACCTACCTTTTACCTTTTTTGTCTTGAAAAGATTGTTTTCATTTTGTTTAAAGAAAATTCAGGAAAATTTTGGCTACTTTATATTAAAAATAAGAATGGAAACTAGCTCTTTTTTGGCAGTATGGGGAAGAAAATGTTTAGTTTGGTAAATAAAATGACTAAAGGATCATTGGTGGAGTACGCAAGTTGAGTCCAGCAACAAAGCACAACATTACAAAATCTTGGTTTTAAAAGAGTGAAGATGCAAATTGATGCGTGGACACAAAAGTCAGGAACGATTGAAATTTTCTCAACATCAAGAAAAGGAGACTTCCTACGATCACACTTACTCGTTGGTGGATTGTAATCATAGACATCCCTGAAGTTTGCAACTTAGATAATCCACCTATCGAAAGGGTCAGTGAATCAAATTCTTTCGACCATCTTTTTAAACCTTTGATTGGGACAGCCACAATTCCAGGTTAGCTCTCTAATAGCGCCACAGAAATAAATCCATACGTATCATAATCACCACCGAATTTAGTATTGTCATTTGACCGTGGAGTGACAATAGGAATTAGGTAGCCAAAATATGTTTTTAGGATGCGTTTGGCAACTTGTAATAGTAATAATTTCTGCTCTTTTATTCTCGAGAGTATATTTAGAACATAAATTTGTTTGATAAAATTTTTATTCCTGAGAATAAATTTCAATTTTGTTGTTCTTGAAAGTAAATTTGAAACAGAATTGAGAAGTAAGAAAAAAAGTTAATTATTTGTTCTCAGGAACAATTTCACAATCAAGCTAACCCATTTTTTTTTTCTATTTTCTTTTCTTTCTTCTCGTTCTTCTTCCATCTCTCTTCTTCTTCAACCGCCGTTGCTACTATCATCACTGTCCCGCCACCGCCGATCGCCAGCGACTAGTCCAACGAGCTTGCTAAAGGCTCGCCAGGTCTAGGCCTCCCCTGGCCACGAGCAAGCCTCATCGTCGGCCAAGTAAGGCTCGACCGATGAGGTGCGGCCTCACCAAGGGCCAAAAATGCTCCAACGAGGTCGTCGGCCCTTGTATGGCCAATTGCCAATCGTCCCAAGGCTAGCAACCGACAACCCTTGAAGAAGAATAAGAGATAGAAAAGAAAAAAAAAAAAGTAATAAAATTATTTAAAAATTAAAAAGAAAATGATTTGAATTAGAAATTTTCAAAACGATACCAAACGCAATCCTATTCTGAGAATAAAAATTTGAACAATTATCAAACAGTTTAAAATACTTAAAAATAATTCTCAGAAACAAAATAAAAAATAATCATTTTTTATCGAAGCATAATGGTTACCAAACACACATTTAGTTTGAAGGAGAGTTTCAATATCTTTTGCTTCTTTTCTTTTTTTTCCTCTTGGCTAATTTGGAGGAAATTCGTGGTCATATTAGATCTGTGATTCGTGTATCTTTCTTCAACCTGTGCCATTAGAACATCATGTATAACTTTTAGTTATCAAGTCCAAAAGAAATTGAATCACAACGAAAGACAAATCATAAATTTTGCTAACGTACAAAGTTAACCGTACCACGTTGAGTCATATATTCGGATTTTGTCTCCTTAATTCGTACGTTGCCTATATTGTATTATGTTGTACTTTAGCTAGTACGTCCATGATGGGGTGCGATTGGACCGCACCATTTGGACTTGATATGTTATGATAGAAAGACACCCTTTTAAAAGGGTATGAAAGGTGTCATATATAAGTCTTTTGTAGACACCCGTTAGCACTGGTTGGCAGATCATTTGTATCAAAATTTCTCTCCATTTCCATAAAAGAAAAAGGAAGGTGTTCCATTTGACTTTTACAAGAACAATCAGGTGTTTTCCTCGTGATCACATCCAAACCAACGTGAGGTAATATTGTTTGTGTCTCATTAGCAATTCAACGTTCCTTCCATGGCTAATTGTTGTTTGCACATTGGATAAAAGTAAGTCGTCTTCCGCTGACTTGAATTCCAACATTGGTATCAAAGCCCGGTCGTGATTCCTGCTTTGTTTTTCATTGAATTTTCTCGTTTACCATTTGATATTGAGATCAAGAGTATAAAATCTACATTGTTTGGATGTCTAATGGTCGGAATTGCCATCCGAAAACTCGAAATTGAACCGAAGCGAAGAACGGGTTTAGGGTCGTGTACACTCGTATGTTTTTGGCCATTTTTCGAAATAATTTTTTGGCCAAAATTAATTTTTGAATATATAAGGTGAAAGAACTCGTCGAGACGAGTTTGACGATGGGTCAAGCGTCGCTAGAGGACGCTGGATGCGCCCACCTGCATGGCCAAAAGCCGCTGCTCATGGGCATCACGCGCCTGAAGCGCTGGGACGACCGGTGCGTGCGCAACACGCACCAGTCGGCGAACTAGTGTGTGTGACTAGCGCTTACGCAACACTTGCCAAACGGCGAATTGGCGTGTCGGCAACATGCGCCGGTCGACGAACCGATGCATGATGATGTCTTTGTGATGTCATCCAACGGTCGAGATGACGTCATCGCCAGCGACGGTTGGCCGGCCGGTCACCGGCCAGCGATTGACCCGACCCGACCCAGGACCTGACTCGAGGTTGACCCAACCCAACCGTTAACCGGTCAATGGTCAGACCGGTCAACCAGTCTGGTGATCAAACCAGTCGGACCGGTTGGATCGGCCAGGAGCCGTTTGGCTCGCTGGTGAGTGCGTCATACGTGTTGCGCACTCAGGCAGCGCGTGTGGGCGCATACGAGCTCCGATTGAAGCGTGGTTGGTAGAGTTTGGTTCGTATGCGTGTCCTCTACACCGTGGTATATTTATTTTTTATATTTGAATTTTATAAATGTATAGAATTTTGTACGGAACTCAATGCACACGTATTTTAAGGTACAAATGTATAATTTATTCATTTGTAACTTATATTTTCTTATGGTTTAGGAAATATAGTAACTAGCTTGTGTGCAAATGATATCATATATGCTTTGTACAGCTTGGTTCAATGATATCATATATATAGTTTAATATACTTGCAATTTTCTAGTTATTAGAAATTTCGAACAATGGTAGAAAATCCATTACATGTTGAATTGCGATTTTGATTAATGGTTAAAGCATGATTGTTGTTTGTACGTTGGTTCATATCATGCTATGTTTTTGTGTTAATGGAAAAATATAAAAATTTCATAAGGTCATATAATTATTTTTCCTTGTGAGAGTTTATAGATTGGTAGAATTTGAGAGAGTTCTCATCTAGAACTTAAAATTTGCACAAATTAAACTAATTAATGAGAATATTGTACATAAAAGTTGATTGGGAACATAGTGAACTTTTGTTTCTATGTCTTTTGTTGAATTATCATTAATTTAATTTGTCTTTACTTCAAATTAAATATGTGCGTTACTTTGTAAAGTGTGTTAGTATTGAATCTGCGTTTCTTATGTCAATGTGTTATAACAATTGATTATGGTTTCGGCATCAAAGACCATTGTAGCTAACCTCAATAAGGGTAAGAAGTTGAACGGTGACAATTATAATATTTGGTACCGAAAGGTTTAGTACATCATTGAGGAGCAAAATGTTTTGGAAACCCTCAACCATACCATGGATGAACCTGAGTATGGAACTTCAGTTCAACATAGGAGAGATCTAGAAACTTATAAAGCTTGGAAAAAGAAAAATAACATTACTCGCATTACATTGCTAAGCTGTATGTACGATGATCTCATGTGTGAGTTTGAAAATTATGATAAAACTCAAGCTATGTGAGTTATCTTGAAAAATAAGTTTTAGGGTACATCTGCCACTAAGCTGATGAGACTCACCATCAAGTTTGATATATTCCAAAAGTGCTCAAATGTAACGATGAGACAGCATCTTTGAGAGATGTCAAACATGATTCATGAGCTGAAGTCGGCAGGTAACTCCCTTACTGATGAACAGCAAATTCAGGTTATTATAAGGTCTCTTCTCGACAATTGAGAGCATATGAAGATCAATATGACGCATAATGAGAATATTGTCACTTTTGATGATATTGAGCATCATTTAGAATTAGAGAATGAGCGTCTAGTCTAGAGGCTACGAGATCCTTCACCCATATTTATGTTGTTGAATCGAGTTCGCACAAGGTTTCGAGCTTCAAGAGTAAGAGGAACCTTTAGTTCAACAATAAAGGGAAGAAGATTGATCGGGTACCAAAAATGGTTAAGACCTTCCAACGCAAGAAGTATGGTGGGAAGAAGGACAATACCAAGATGGAGTGCTACAATTATGGCAAGACGGGTCACTTTACTCATAAATGCACTGAGCTGAAAAAGGTACCCTTTTACTCAATTACTTTGAGTAATGCTTTTGTTTCTAGTATTGTAATGCTTATTGAATCTTATCCAATGTGGACTGTAGACTCGGCAACAACGAACCACGTAGCTAAAGACCGAGAAGCATTTGTAGAGTATCGTCGGATGCAGCCTGAAAGAAGATGTATATATGTTAGGAATAACTCAAGAGTTGAAATGAAGAGTATCGACACACGTAAATTAATCTTATATGGTGGTCGAAACTTATTCTTGCATGATATCCTTTATGCTCCAGATATTCGATGAAATTTGGTTTATGTAGTTGTTCTTTTTAGCTTAGGTTATGTATTGAATTTCCAAGGTAATTGTGTTGACATTTTGTATTAAATAATTTATTATGGTTCAGGTCATGTATCGAATGGGTTTGTGGTATTAGACATTTACTATGATCAGTACAATGTTAATGACGATGGTTATTTTTCTTTAATTGTATCTTCTAGTAATGTTGAGATTGATGCAAGTACTTGGTATGTTAGATTAGGTCACATTTGATTGTAAAGAATGCAAAGATTAGCTAGAGAAGGCCTTTTAGGGTTACTCACTAATGTTAGTCTATCCGTATGTGAACATTGTCTAGCGGGAGGTAAAGGAACTAGAGCTGAATTTTCATTGCATCTCATACATTCTAACATGTGTGGTCCTTTGAATGTGAGGGCGATGTATGGAGTCTCATATTTCATCACTTTCATAAATAACTTCACACGTTTCGATTATATCTTTCTGATTTCCCATAAGTTAGAAGCATTAGACTGCTTTAAACGATATATAGCGATGGTAGAGAATCGGTTGAACAAAATAATAAAAGCATTGAGAACCGATCGTGGATGTGAGTATCTATCGGAGCAATTCAAGACTCTTTGTGATGAAAAGGGAATTGTACGACAATTAACTATTCCTAATACTTCACAACAAAATGGAGTAGCTAAGAGAATGAATAAAACCATATTGAAAATGGTTAGGTTTATGATGGCGCAAGCAAATTTACTTATCTCCTATTTGGAAGATGCATTATTGACTACTGCATATATACTTAATCAAGTGCTCTCAAAATCGGTCACTTTCGCATCTTATGAATTATGGACTGATGGGAAACCAAACTTGAGTAGTCTACGTCCATAGGGATGTGCAGCTTATGTTCATGATTTTTCTCATAAATATGGCAAATTATGTCATAAAAGGAAGAAATGTATCTTTATAAGATATTCTGAACACTCTAAAGAGTAAGTGTTCATAGATAAACAATCTGAAAGAAGTGTGACCGAAATGGAGTCACGGGATGTCACGTTCTTGAAGAACAATTTTCCTAGTAAATGTGGAATTGAAAATGACTTCCAATTATATGAGATGGAAGATCTTGATAACACACCCACTGAGATTGTAGAGGAAAATGAAAATTCACCTCAACATGCAAGACCTAGTGGGAGTATTGCATCACTTGACGAATTGAATTCAAGAGAAATTCAATTGCGTAAAATAATCGTAAAAGTATTCCCTATCATGGTTTTGAGATTAAATGTGAAACATTTATAATTACTCAGAATGACGATGCCGAGTCGAAGACTGTTCAAAAGGCTCTCTCATCCTTTGATAAGGAAGAATTGAGAAAAGTTTTGGAAGATAAAATGGAGTTTATGAGGGCAAAAGTATAAGATTCACCTTGTGGCGAAATGTTATATTTAACAAGAAGGTATAGACTATGATGAAACATTTTCACTAGTTGTAAGATTTGCCTCAATATGCCTTATTCTAGCCATCGTTGCGCATTTGGACCTTGAATTACATCAGATTGATGTAAATATAGCATTTCTCAATGGAGAACTAGATAGGGAAATGTATATGAAACAACCAATAGGTTTCATAAAGTTTAGAAGCTTCATCGCTCAATATATGGCCTTAAGCAATCATCCAAACAGTGGTATCTTCGTTTTTATCGAGCAATAATAACTTTTGGTTTCACGATGATCGAAAAAGATCATTGTATATATGTCAAGCGGTTCAAAGATAAATTTGTGATTTTATCACTTTATGTTGACGATATTCTGTTGGCTGGAAATGACAAGATTTTGGTTATCACTATAAAAGAATGGTTGTCTTCCAATTTTGAGATGAAGGACATGGGAGAAGCTGCTTATATATTAGGAGTTAAAATCAAAAGAAATTGATCAAGGAAACTCCTTACTTTATCACAAGAGTCTTATATTATGAAGATTTTTGAACGTTTTAATATACAGTATTGTAATCCCATTGATACTCCTATCATGCAAGGTGAAAGCCTCAGTACTGAGATGTATCCTAAGACTCTAGAAGAAATTAAAGCAATGAAAAATGTTCCTTACGCTAGTGCGGTCGAAAGTTTAATGTATGCTATGATGTATATTCGACCCGACATATATTATGCCGTGGGATTGGTGAGCCGATATTAATCAAATCTCAGTCAAATACACTGGAAAGCAGTGAAGAGGATCCTGAGACACTTGAAGGGCACTATGGACTATCGACTTTGTTATCAAGGAAGTGATTTACACCTATCAGGCTATTCAGATGCTGATTGGGGTGGAGACCTGGATGAACGTAAATCAATTTCTGGATATGTGTTCTTGCTTAATGGAGATGTAATTTCTTAGAATAGTAAGAAACAGGAGGTGAGGACACCTGGAGCGCCATAACTTGGCACGCCGGGACACTTAAGTGTCATAACTTTAAAATGGTACACTTAAGTGCCATAACTTTAAAATGGTACACTTAAGTGCCATCATCGGAGTAAAATGGGACACTTAAGTGCCACTCCGGCGAAAATCTGGCCAAATGGCTGACGTGGCGACTTTCCGGCGAGCTCGGTCCAAAACGGCGTCGTTTTGCACGCTGACGTGGCGGAGAAAATGCAAAAACGACGCCGTTTCGCGTCTACGTGTAAATAATAGTATATAAATTAATTAAATTAGATTTAAAATATTCAAAAAATTTAAAAAAAATTAAAAAATTAAGAAAATTTTAAAAATTTTAAAAATAAGAAAATTTTAAAAATTAAGAAAATTTTAAAAATTATAAAAAATTTAAAAAATTAAGAAAATTTTAAAAAATTAAGAAATTTTTAAAAAATTTTAAAAAATTAAGAAAATTTAAAAAAATTTAAAAAAATTAAGAATTTTTTAAAATTTTTTAAAAATTAAGAAAAATTATAAAAAATTAAAATTATAAAAAAATTATAAAAAGGGGGGTGGGAGGCTGAACGGGCGGCTCCCTTGCCACCGCCGCCGGCTCCCTCACCGCCGCCACCTCCGCCGCCGCCGCCTCCCCCCCTTTTTTTAAATTTTTAAAATTTTTAAAATTTTAAAAAAAAATTACAATTTTTTAAAATTAAAACTTTTATTTTTTTTAATTTTTTTAATTTTTATGCTGATTTGGAGCTTCGGCGAGCCACGTAGGCAAAAAATAATAATAAAATATTGCCACGTAGGATTTCCGGCAAGGGTCGCGGAGGTGGCACTTAAGTGTCCCACTCAAAAAAAAAAGTGACACTTAAGTGTACCGTTTTGAAGTTATGGCACTTAAGTGTCCCGGCGTGCCAAGTTATGGCACTTGTGGTGGACTTCTGCCTAAGAAACAGTCATGCACGGCATTGTCTACTATGAAAGTAGAATTTATTGCATGTTTTGCCACAATGCAAGAAACAATATGGCTAAAACGTTTTTTGAAAAATTTAGCTATTGTCACTGAAGTTCTAAGACCGGTGACAGTTTATTGTGATAGTCAAGTAGCCATTGCCTATGTAAAATATCCCAAGTATCATGGAAGAACGAAGTACATTGACATAAAGAACAACTTCATCAGAGATATTATAGCGCAGAAAAATGTGATCCTGCAATACATTTCAACTAATAGAATGGTTGCTGATCCATTTACGAAGGCTATTCCTAAAGACATATTCTTGACCCATAGGATGTCATTAGGATTGCGTAGAATATGATATATGTTATTGTAGATGATCATTAGTTTATGTATTTGTTGATAGATGTATTATACTTGTTTGTTTATTAGTGATTTGATGTTTTATCAATAAGTACAAATCCACTATGAGACTAGCATAAATACACATATATTATTGAAAAGTATGTCAACAGGCAATGATTGACTTACTCATACCAGCAATCGCCTCAAATGCTTTAGATAGCACGTTAAGATGAGATGTTATGTGCAAATAAACGCTGAGAAGCAAGTTTAGTACATAAAATGATATGTCGCTTTGATTAGAGTCAAGATGAGGTTTGTGATTTATTTATAATAAGACCGAACATGATAGTCTCATAATCATGTATGCCTGTAAGATGCCGGATGTGAATACTTAATTGGGCGTTATAAAAAAACAAGCTGATATAACACTCGAGCTAAACATGAGTATGTGAGGAGCACATGACTATGTTTAGGTTAAGATTCGTATAGTGGATATGTTTGACATACGCTCTTATAGAAAGATAAATCTACTATAGTATATAATTCATACTACATATGCATTGTACGACCAGTAAGGGAGGATGAGTAAAATTATCCATATTTACTCATTGTGTGAGCCTTTGAGGTAATTTATAATTTACCTTAAATTTGTGCCATATGTTAGTTCTAACTATGTTCTCGAAGTGAAAGATCAATGTTGCTACTTTAGCATGTTACAGGCGATCATGAATAGATATGACCTTATAGGACGTGTCTAGAAAAGCAGTTATTCTGAAATTAAGAGAGACATGAGTGTGAAGGAAGACTATTGTTGTTTTATATCTATCACATGTATTTACTAGTCGACCAATTATATTGCCCTCTGTTGTTGCGGATATAATTGTAAATACATGGTGTTTTGAGAATAGTCAAGTATAACCTTTAAAGGATAGATATATTTGGACTAATGTAACAAAATATGTCTTGGGCACTGTGAGACATCGATTGTTTATTTCTTCTCGGGATTGTAGCTATTATGTCATTCCTAACGTGTGCATAATTTGAGCTCCCAAATGCAAGTGTACTCACTGGTCACACAGCTTACTTGCCAGTATGAATTGTTTTGTAAAGTTGATGAATGTTGAATGCGTTATATTCTTGATAGAGCGATATCAAGCCCATCATGTCCAAATGGGAGATTTTGTACTTTAGTTAATATGTCCATAATAGGGTGCAATATGCTATGATGGAAATACACCATTTTGAAAGGGTATGAAGGGTGTCGTATATAAGTCTTTTGTAGACACCCGTTGGCATTGATTGGCAGATCATTTGTACCAAAATTTCTCTCCATTTCCATAAAAGAAAAAGGAAGGCGTTCTATTTCACTTTTATAAGAACAATTTGCATTTACGCCATGGAAATCGGGTGTTTTCCTCGTGATCACATCCAAACCAACGTGAGGTAATATTGTCCGTGTCTCATCGATAATTCAACATTCGTTCCGGGGCTAATTGTTGTTTGCGCATCGAATAAAGGTAAGTCGTCTTATGCTGACTTGAATTCCAACACATCAGATCTTGTTTGGATATTGACGTTAGAATGGCAAATTTGGGGCAATCGATATCGATCATGAAACAGAACCAAAGCAAACAAAAAGGAGTGAAGAGGGTCGTTTGAAAGTCCGCTACTAAGGTCAAATGAGTGATGGGGTTGCACCAGCAGAAGCTAAACAAAACACCATCAAACATTGTCTAAAAGCTGGTGTCTCTGCTCTTAAAACCTCTTATTGCGATAACGCTGTCCCAAGAGCTTACCTCTTATGTCTCATGTCTCTCAAGAGTGCAACAAAGAAAATGCAAGCAATGTGGTTCAAGGTTTGCTTATTGATTTTACTATTTGGAAGCACCATTGGCACTACTCCTTCCTTGTTCGACTCAATCGATGAAAGGCATCAGAATTGGGTGAGACGGATGTGTTCGAGTTCCAATTCCAGTTCTAGTTCGTCTTTCTTTGGTTCTCTACTCAAGAAGGCTAAAAGACGGCTTAAGTTGTGCCTGAGGCTGAGAGTGAGCAAGAAGCCGAGGCCACGAGGATTTGCTAGGATTGGCTCTGCATTCAATATTGATAGTCAATACTTTCCGAGTGGTGATATCCACTAGGGCAAGAACTTACAAACAAGTGTAAATCATACATAGTGTCCGAAACAAACCTGGTCAATGCAAAGGCCAGGATGGGTGCGTTTGGGAACCACTTTTGGGGAAAGTCTTTAGGAAAATGCAAAGACCTTTGAGTTAAAGGTGCTTTTCAAAATGCAAATTGTGTTTGGTAAATTGTACTTTGAAAGCTCTTTGTGAAGTATTTTGAGCAAAATGGTGTTTGGGGAATTACATTTACAAAGGAGTTTTGTGGTAAAAAAAATTATCAAAAGAAAAATTAAAAAATAATTGACCGACAAGGGCAATGGTCGTCGGCAACCTCCGGCAACCACCGGCGACCACCGGCGACCTCCGGCGACCCCGGTTCTTGGGCAGCGAGGTCGCGCGACGCCGTTGCGACCTCCGGCGACCCCGGATCTGGGGCATCGAGGTCGCGCGCGTTGCACAACACCGCCTCGACCTTCGGCGACCCCGAATCTAGGGCTGCGAGGTCGTGTGACGACGTGCGACGCCGCATCGACCTCCGATGACCTAGATTTGAGGCGTCGAGGTCGCGGGAGGACCTCACCGCCCCTAATCTGGGTTGCGTGACCCAGCCGCAACCCAGATTCGAGGGCGGCAAGGTTGCTTGCGTTGCGTGACACCGCCTTGACCTCCAGCGACCCTAGATCTGGGGCGGCAAGGTCGCGCAACGCCGCATGACACCGCCTCAACCTCCGGCAACCGAGATCCGGGGTGTCAAGGTCGCGGGAGGACCTTGCCACCTTGGATATAGGTCGCGGCGGGGTCGCGCGACCTCGCCACCCCCCATGACCCAAATCTGGTTGCCGCTTGAGCCTCCGACACCAGATCTGGTCGCGACCACTAGACTGGCGACCAGATGGGTCGTGCGGCCTCGGTGAGCTCCGTGCGAAGGTTGTAGTGTAGCAGGCGATGGTCACCGGCAACGCCGCGACTCGCGGAGGTCGCCCGACTCTCCGACGAAAATCGCCTAGGTCGCGGCGTCCCTGTAGCAGTCGTTGGCCTGGAGAAGATGAACAGTGTTCATCCAAGGGCACGCACCGGAAAAACAAAAAATTATTGAGAACAATTTTGGAAAAAAAAAAAAAAAAAAAAAAAAAAAAAAAAAAGTGAACAGTGTTGCGAGGGCATGCCGAGAAAGCTGAAAGCCCAAGTCAGGTCCTCACTTGCCTTGGGCTTTCCGCCTTAAAAATACTTGCTTTGCCATTAAGTCACTTCCAAAGTGTTTTGCCAAACACCTTTTTTTTGCCCAAGGGGCTTTGGACCCCCAAGGGGCTTTGGGAAGTGGTTCCCAAATGCACCCATCAAGTAGGACCTCTCGCTGAAGCTAAAAGTCCTTACCAGGGCCAGCAGATGATTGACAAATTGATGAACTCTTGTATATAAGATTGATTGGACCTAGTGGTGCCGGTCTTAATTGTGGAATTGCTCACCTTAGTCCATCTGTTTCGTCCTTTGAGCCAATCTGGCAGGGACCATTCAGTCATTCGGTCTCTGGGGTCCGTTAGAATGATATAGTCTGCCCATCTAGCAGCATTGATTTTATGTGCATAAGTAATTCGTTAAAATACAAAATATATGCCCGTCTCGCATTTTCTAATAATTTAGTTTTTATAACAAACGGAAGTCAAATTTGAAATTCGATTCCCCACGTCCTTTTTCAATCTTTTTAGGATTATAATGGAAGCATTTAGTTTGGTTTTTCTAAAAGACATTGGGTTTCCAAGGGAGTTATGTCAAAGTTGAGGTGTTTGGTAGCTCAATTCCAAAGACCTTTGAATTAAAATTTAACAATTCCAAAGCCCCTTAGCCCGATGCAGCTCTCTCTCTCTCTCTCTCTCACCCAACATTTGCATTTCGGCATTTTTGAAATGCTATTTAGGAGTTTAATGACTTTTTTTTTTTTTTTTTTTACAATGACCCTATATCCTCCTGCACATATAGCGTACATCTACAAGTAAATCCTCCAGAAGGGGCCGAGCCCTTCGTTTCCCTCGACTTCGTCGATGCCCCCAATTGTCTCTCTTTTGCTTTGACCAATTTTATTTAATGTATGACATGGAGCTTATGTATCTCAGTGTAGATCCCTTGACCTAATTTTATGAGTTTATGCACTATCTTATCGTTTAATAATTTTTTGATCAGTGAAAGGTACGTCTCCTATTGACTTTGATCTTACTGGTTCTGTGATCGAACAAAACAGAGGTTTGGGATCATCACCCTAATGGATAGTACGGTTGTGGAGACAAAAACAGAGGCTAAATCTATCAATTATAGAGCAACCATTGTGTAATTAATCAATTTACTATCAAAACTTTTAAAAGTGTCCATTTAAGTGATTTTAGCAAGCCACACAAGATTTTTCAACAAGTTATCAGAGTCGCTTAAAAGATCGCTTTTCAAAAGTTGTGGCACTTTTATGATTGTATCAAAAATTTAACACCAAATGGGGGCCCGTAGAGAAATTATGGCAATAATACCGTCCTTTTTCTTGGTAGTGAAAAAGAAAACCCGCTTTGAGGTTATGAATGTCAGACTGAGGTTTTTGCAGGTTCTTATTAGTTGCATCTTTCTAGCCTTGACTTGCAATGTTAAGGGCTTAATCAAGTTAAGGTAGGCGTGGGGCATCAGCCGCTAGCATGTGGGCGATGGAAATGTTTAGCGACCGTCATACACCACATGCCTCCTAGTGAAATGTCGTATGTCGTCCGCCACTGGCCAATTGGTCAGGCATGGATGAAAAGTCGTGGCCATGGCGCTCATCATGCAATGTTTTATCGTAGTGGCGATTTCATTCACAGATTTCACACAAAGACTAGCGCTCAAGGAAATAAAATACTGCTTCTGGAATCGAAGCAATCAACTCAATGAATTGGAATCACTTCCACTTGGAGTAAGCATTTAGTACAAACTTTTGGCTTTTTTGTGTCTTTACTTGCTATAACAAGCCAAATAGGTGACTCTGATATTCGACATGAATTACATTAAGTTGGTGATGTGTGCTGGACATAGCGTGAAAGTCATAATGAGTTAGATTGAAGTCCATAGGATTTGAATTATGACTAGTGATTGAGAAACCAAGCTTTAACTCTCGGCCAACATTCTAATCTTGTTGACCAAGGCAAATTATACTCATGCTAGTACAAACGCCAAAACCTAATTGTGTCACTTTACTTCCCCCTTGGGCAAATGTAGAGAATGACTTAACAATCATGCATCTGAAATATGGTGTTGTGACTATTGTGTCGTAGGTGTTTTTGAAAAGTGTATTACTTTTTTGGTTCCTAGTAATGTAAAGGGGTAGGGGTGGGGGAGGGGAGGGGGATATGTACTTCCTTCCGAATTCAATTCCTATCCAAAGTTAGGGCGTGTTTGGTAATGATTGGAAACAGATTCTGATCATAAATTATTATTTTTTATTTTATTCTCAAGAACTGATTTTGAGTAAAAGAACGTGTTTAGTAACTGTACAAATTTTTTTATTTTGGAATTGAATTGCTTTTGGTACCGTATTCATTGATTTTGTTCCAAATCAATTTATTTTAATTTTTAAATATTTTTTATAATTTTTTCCCTTTTTCTTTTCTTTTTATAATTTTTTCCTTGTTTTCCTTTTGTTTTCTTTTTTTAATTTTTTAATTTTTCCTTTTCTTTTCTTTTTTTCCTTTTTTCTTTTTATTCTTTTTATTCTTTTTATTCTTCTTCTCCTATTCTTCTTCTTCTTTTCTTTTTTCTCCTATTCTCCTATTCTTTTTTTTCTTTTTTTCTTTTTTTTTTTTTCTTTTTTTCTTTTCTTTTTAAGGCCATACAAGAGCCTTCGACGAGCTCGTCGGACGACGGCGGGCGGCAGTAGACAGCGATGGGCGGCAATCGTGGGATGGCGATCAATGAAGAAGAAGAAAAGAGAAGAAAAGTTTTGATTCTCAATTTTGTTCCCGAAACAATAATCAACTTTTTTTTTTAATTCTTGATTCTCTTCACAATCTGTTTCCAGGAACAAATTTGGTCCTAAGAACAAAAATTTTACCAAATGCGATTCTCGTCCCAAACTAATTCTGGGAACAAAAAATCAAAATCAGACACTGTTTAGATGGTTACCAAACATGCCCTTAATTGTTACAAGATAGTGGCAATTCTAAGGACAGAAAATTGTCCAGAAAATTATAAACATATTGCACTCTCGGTAATTAAGTCCCAAACCTTTTTAATTTTACCAATTTAGTTGTAAACATTTTCACATTTTATCAATTAAGTTCATCTAACCAATTTTAGCTTGAAATCGCTGATGTGAACGTCAACTATTTTACATGGCATGGCTAGCATTGACGACAATTTTAAAAATATTTTAATGTGTTTTCAGATTTTTTTTTTCTTTTCTTTCTTTTTCCTATATGCTTCTTCCTCTAGTTGGTTGTTGGGCCTGGGCAATGGCCGACAACTGGCCAAAGGAAACCACAAGCAAGGATCACCCTGGCCTCACCCGAATCTAGTGAGGTGGCGCCTCGCTGGTTGTTTCCTTTGGCTAGCTACCAGCCATCATTCAAGCTTGATGATTTACTGGAGGAAGAAGAAGGGAGGCAAAAGAAAGAAAGAATTCAAAAAAAAATAATATTTACATATTATTAAAAATTGTCTACGTCGCACTAATCGTACCATATAAGACAACTGATGTTCAAGTTAGCAATTTACAGTGAAAATTGGTCGAATGAACTCAATTGGCAAAACGTGAAAAAGTTTAGGATTCGATTGATAAGAGTACAATACGCTAATATAGCGCCCAATATGCTGCTACATGAGAGAAACTTTCACTTCAAATTCTATATGCATAGATTAATTTTATTTTTCAACAAAAATCTTTATTAGTAATATCCATCGTCCTATGATCAAAAAAATTTATAGCTAAATATTCTATTATTACTTTTTAATAAAATTTACCTTCGGCTTGGTAATCGGAGGAGAAGGGGAAAAAAGCTGATCGCTATCCCATATTGGTTTCTTTGTCTTTTTATCTCCATAAATTATCCGGCAACTTCTCCATGTCTTGAAAGTTTAGCCACAAAAATGACTCACCAAGCAAATAATTATCCTTAACAGAATTGTTACCTGACTTTGGCCACATCTACGTTAGTTTCAATTTGTTAGTAATGTCATATATGTTTTACATCATGTTTCTGAAGAGTAACAATAATGCAAATACCTGCACAAAATCACAACCATACCCTTTGGTGATTTACATATTGTTCTCAAAAACATATCTTAATTCTTTAATTCTTTGAAATTATTCATTCCTACCAATTCTTCATACTGGAATTACAGAGATTTACAACTAATGCAATCTTACAACTAATTCTTTGAGTTTAGTCTTTAATCTTTTAATTAGACGTAACTTTTCTGGTTTGACAGCTAAATTTGAAAAAATACATATGGAAATGAACTTCACTTGCAAATTACTTAGACATCAACGGTTGGCTAGCAACAGCAAAAGTTTAGCAAATCAAAAATCACTTTTTGTAACGGTTATCACGAAATATTTTCTAACATATGAAATTTCCTGATAATACGTAATTGATTATTTTATAATCAATCTAAATAGTTAGAAAAACCAGCAGGGAAGCGGAAAATGCCTTTGAGGTTCGGTAATTTTGTGTATGTTCATAGAGATTTGGTGAAAAGAAAAAAAGGTAACGAAACATTATTTCAAAATTTCAAATGGATGAAGAGGTAGGACAGGATCTAAAGCAAAATCATTTTCTTCTATTATTTTCTATGGAAATTATATTTGCTTTTCCCCTCAAATTGTACGTTTATGTGTAATTTTTCTCCATCGCTGCAGCTGAATTGTCCAAGGCGTGTTTTTCAAACTCGCATGTGACTAGTAAAGCATGTGTTCCAACCTCAAATCATAAGCATTTGAAGACATGATTATTCAGGCTCACGAGAGAACTCGGCATGCTAGTTCAGTCGGCCGGTGAATTCACGGTGCTCAACATATAACGAGCTGCGAGTTTTATAGACTGGAAAAGCTCAATATTAAAGTTTAGTAAAGTGAGGTGTTAAACCGCACATTTATCTAATGACTTAAACTTTTAAAATGTCATACAAAATCTCATAATATTAGAGCTAAGGTTGTTAATAAGTCTAGACCCAATAGTTATACGGAAGAGTTATGGGTTGTTACGTCTCCAACCCAAGACCTAATGTGCAATTTTTAGGGAGAAAAAAGGCCCGGTACCACCCAACACTGATATCGAAGCAAGGAGCTTAAACGCATTAAACAATTTGACCCGCATTGTTTACGATATGGCTACAGAAGCATCTGCAAAGATAGTGGTCGACCCTTTCTATCATATCATCTCAACACCTCCGTTAATGCTAGAAGTGTACTCATTTCATGCATGCTAACTAGGGATAACTATATAACATGGTCAAAGGCGACAAGACGTGCATTGCAGGCTAAAAATATCGGGTTTATTGATGGACCACGAGAGAAGCTAGATCAAATGGCTCCCTAATTTAGTGTCTGGGACATTTATAATTTCATGGTAGTTTCATGGATACTCAAGGGGAGCCGGACACTTAGAGTGTCAAAATTTGACACAAAAAAAATGTTTAAAGTTCGAAAATATACACTTAAGTGTCAAAAATTGGAGCAAAATGAATCAATTAAGTACCAACGGTAAGAAAATTCGATCAAAATGCTAACGTGTTATTTTTCTAATGAGACAAGTCCAAAACAACATTGTTTTGCACACTAATGTGAAAAGAAAACCCTAGAAACGATGCCATTTTGCCTCATATTTGAATTTTAATATTAATGTTAATTAAATTAAATTTGAAAGTAAATTTAAATATTAAAAAAAGAAAGAAAAAAGAAGAAAAAAGCATAAGCAAATCACAAAAGGCAAGGGCTTGCCCTCACCGCTACCACCCCACCTTTGCTAGCCCTTCCGAGCGATGGTGGGGTGGCGGCAGCAAGAGCTGAGCCCTCACCTCCAACCTCTTCCTTTTTTTTAATAAATTAATATAAATATTTTAATTTAATTAATATTTATATCAAAATTTAAGGAAAAAAAAAAAAAACAAAGCAGCGTCATTTTAGTTGTTCATTGTTGACTCAACCCTCCGACGTGTCACGTAGGCAAGTTATATTATTAAAAAAAATATCTCATAGTATTTTCGGCCACTTTCACTGGACTTGACACTTAGGTGTCCCGTTCTTGAAAATGTGGCACTTAAGTATATTTTTCCGAACTTTTGGTACTTAAATATCTCCCGCGCCAAGTTTTGGCACTTCATATGTCCTTTTGCTACAGAAAAAGTAAATTGTGATTCATTTCATGAGGGAAGACATCTAGGAGAAAGTGCATGATTCATTTCATGATGGACCGAAGAAGCACATGACTATGCAAATGATCTCATTCTTCTGTCAACTAATATTGGCAAGGAAAATTGTCCAAAAAGTCTTAAACCTATTGTGCTTTTGACAATCTAGTCCTAAACCTTTTAACTTTGCCAATTTGGTCCTAAACATTTTTACTTCTTGCTAATTGAGTCTATCCAATTAATTTTGGCTAGAATATGCTGACGTGAACACCGGCGGTGTCACGTAGAACTGTCGCGTTGACGTGAACAATTTTTAATAATATTTTAATATTTTTTTGATTTTTGATTTTATTTTTATTTTTATTTTCCTTTTTGCTTTCTTTTTGCTTTCTTTTCTTTTTAGCCTTTTTCTTTGCATTTTCAGGTGGCCGGCCAGCCACAGCCCGCCAGCTGGCCTTGCCCGCTATATGCGAGGCCCGGTCGGGCAAGGACTAGCCCTGGTGAGGGGAGCTCTCACCCTGGTGTGGCCTGGCAAGGGTCACTTGAGCGAGGCCAACCTGCACCCAAGCCAAGGCGGCCTCACCCGGTGTCGCCATCACCCGACTAACTCTCAACAAGGCCCACCTCATCGGCAACCCTTACCCGATTGCATTTGGGCAAGGATTCCCCTCACTGGGGCTAGCCTTAACTTGGTCGAGCCTCGGTTGTGGCGGGCAAGGTCAGTCAGCTAGCTGTGGTTGGCTAGCCACTGAAAAAAGCAAAGAAGAAAGCCAAAAAGAAAGAAAAAAAAACAGAAAAAATAATAAAATTAAAAAAAAAACACACAAAATGTTATTTAAAATTGTCTACATCAGCACCGGCAATCCTATGTGACACTGCCAGCATCCACGTCAACATTTTCTAGCCAAAATTGGTCAGATTAACTCAATTGGCAAAAAGTGAAAATATTTAGAACTAAATTGGCGAAATTAAAAAGTTTAAGACTGAATTAGTAAAAATGCAATGGATTTATGACTTTTGAATAATTTTCCGATATTGGCACGAACACTGCACAGCAGAGAGAAGGTGGGGAAGGTAGTGGGACACCCAGAAACTTTCCGCAGCATGATCGAGACCAACAAAAGTTGCTGTTCTGCAGGAAGTTTACGGAAGAAGTTGAGAATTTCGCCCCAAACTTATTGTGCTCTCTCCTCGGGGATAAAACGGGGCCCATCCAGAATGACAACCTGGAGATCAAGGGCGAGGTTCTAAAATTTGTTTCTTGGCACGTGCACCTTGGTACGATGGCTGCGTCACCAAGGATGATGGCTCGGACTGAGAAAGCGCCAACCACAGTAGCCGAGTCCGGCGGGAAGTGGCTGAGAGGGTGGGGAAAAGAGAGAGGAGGAGGATGAAAGAGGAAGGAATTACAGAGGTTTCCATTTTTCTTTGGAGGGACAGAAAGCGAAGATGGCAGTTTGAGAAAGAAGATGGTACTTCAATAAATAAATTAATAAGGATCATTGGGGGTAGACAGAAGTTGAAGTCTAGCAACAAAGCATAAGATGCAAAATGCAGATTTTAAAAAATGAGGATGTAAACCGATGTATGGACACAAAAATATAGATCATAATTTAATATTTTTTGCAATATAATGATCATGTTGTCTCCATCTCCTGTTTGGAGAAAAGGAATTCCTTCAACTGAACTTTATAGACATCACTCATAATAATATAATTTAGTTGATTTTATATATGATCGATGCCTACAGCTTATAATCCACCAATTAGAAAGGTGATTAAAGCAAATTTCTCTCTAACCCTCTTTTCAAACCTTTGATCAGGTCAGCCTCAATTCCACATAAACTCTGAAAATGTCGCAAAAATAGAAATCAACACTTCTCATAAACACCCTCTAAATTTAGTAACTATGGGAATTTCGACAGCCAAATGATATGTTTAATTTCCAATTTTTTTTCTCCCTTTTCTCCTCATTTTCAAAAGCCGTATCGAACGGCCACGATCATTCGAGCTTGGGATCCACCAAAGCAGAATCAAGTCCCAAATGATTTTTACTTTCTTCTGCTGTTATTATAGAAATCTCAGTGTAGGTCCAGCCTTTTCGGTCCGGCCCACCTCTAAACCCCAAAAATTAATCCCACTATTATCATCTAAATAATTAAAAAATAAACAAAAAGCTTCGATGGGACCCATCATAATTTTTTTAATAAAACCACCAGAAAGAGGGTCTTTCTTTGACAATTTAATATTAATAAGTTCAGTTTACATTGTAGGCCGCCTTCTAATCATAAAAAGGGAGTTTTTTTCACACCTTTTTTTGTGTGCACTAATTAAGAGGACAAATACTAGAGGAGGATGCCGTGATAAACTGTATATGCCTTTTTGGATGCTGTGAGGGCTCCTCACAAGTACAATTTCCTAATTTGTAAATTATGGTCGTTAACATTGTAAAAGACATTAAAAATTGAAGTTATCAAAGAATAATGTAAAATTACTTGAACTGTTCACTAATGAGCTGTTTAATGTTGTTGACGCCATTTATTTTAGGGTTTTCTTTATATATAAAAATTATAAATAATATATTAGATGTCGGGGTTGATATAAGTTGGACCAATCCTAAACTCCTAGGACCGATGATAAACCCGCACAATGTTGGTTCAGAAATCTTAGGACTAAAGATAAACCCAGTCTCTTTGAAAATCGAACCAAAACCAGTAGGGTTGGGCTAGTCCAAGGTTGACCCTAGAACGATGCTCACCCCTAGTGCACGCTATCTTAAAATCAATCAACTGCGTTACTAACTATATAAATCTCGTCTTATCATTGATCGTAATGCATGCCATGTGACCCATACCCACATAATAGTTCTCGCGTCACCGGCACTCTCTCGTAGAATGGAGTTGCCATTTCTCGTGTTCGTATTCCAGCCATTATAGATTTCTATCGCGATACTTTATTCATCTTCCCATCGACTCATCTCCCCCACTAAATTTCAAGTATTTTTAAATCTCACGTGTGGTTTTGAAGATTCGATGTGGCTTCTGAAAGTTACAATTTCTTATCGGTCCTTATAAATACGTGCATGATGTTTGAACTACATAAAATAGACCTTTTACTTGAGAAAACAAGCTTGACCGCCGCTTATATTTCATCTTGCAGATTTACCACAAAGATAGAGAGATTCTCTCCGGGCAATTACGCCAGGCTTACCTTCGCTTCTCCATAATTATACTACTCATCAGCTGCATGGTAATTTCGAGGATCGTGGGATGGCCTTCTGCGCGAAACTTATCCTTGTTTTACGAATATCATTCTCTCTCTTTTCCAGTGATATACGAATATTACTGGTTTTGCAGTGCCCGGGACTTTTGTTTTGCCATTGTACATGGGACGCTTGCTGGTTTTGTGGGCATTACTGTCGTCTCTGATATTAATGAGAAGTCTTATTCTACAAAATTGCAGTCTTTAGTGGGGTATAGATTGGTAATATTGACCATCGTCACCGTTAAATTTTTAACTGCTCGTTCCCTTTCAATCGACAGGTGTCAGGCTTTGGAGGTTCTAATATCGACCCCACCGCGAGGGATGATAAGAAGTGCAAAGATGAATCGAGGTTTCCTGCTCAAGTCGGGCTCGCCCCACCCACTTGCATGCACCTGTCTATTTCACCATGGGAAGATAGTTGTTTTTGCTGCGACATCTCCTTCTCTCTTTTCCTGCTGCCCGAGTTCAACAGGTGAGGATTCGCATTAGGAAAAGTTGTACAGCATTGGAGGAAGATTTTGATTTGCAATGTTGAGGGCTTAGTTAAGTTCAGCTAGAGGTTGGCCACCAGTTGCATGTCCTTCGCAGGCAACATGTGAAAGATCAAAATGTTCAATAACCGTCAGGCATCACGTGCATCATTGTGAAACATCATGTATAAATGGAGAAAAATGTCCAGTCGGTGTCGCAAACCTCATGCCAACTATTCAGACATGGATGACAATTTGTGAACATGGGGTCATAAATCGCATCAGCTAACAGTAACATGGTGTGAGATAAACTCACTCCCGTGGATGTTTTATCGTGCTGACTACTTTGTTCATAGATTTGGCAAGCATATTAGTGTTCAAGGAAATAATATGCTTATCCATTGAAATCAAAACAATCAACTCGATGCTTCGAAATTGCTTCAATTTGGAGTGAGTATTTATAACCCTCTTTTGGCATTTTCGTCACTTTACTTGTTATAGCAAGCTAAATTGGTTAATTTTGTATTCCATATGAGTCATGTCAAGCTCGTGATGCGTGCTGGACAAAACGTGAAAATCACAGTGGTTGGAGTGAGGTTCATTGGATTTAAATTTAGAGCAGTGATTGAGAAACCAAGCTTTAACTTCTAGCCTATATTTTGATATTTTCAATTAAAGTAGGTCATACTCATGTTAATACGAATGTTGGAATCTAATTTTGTCGCTTTACTTCTGCTTGCAGTAAATATAGAGGATCGCTTGACAATTATGCATTCAAAAGTAGGGTTACGAATAATGTGTCGCGTGTGTTTCGAAAAGTCTGCTACTTCTTTTTTTGTTCCTTGTAATGTTATGCAAGGTAAATAGGTGCTCCTGAATTGGTTTCCTATCCCAAGTCAATGCTTATATAATGGCGGCAGTTCTAAGGATGATGCTGAGGTGAATTCAAGGCTGAGGCTACTTTGCCTTGCTTTGTGCACTCTCTCTCTCTCTCTCTCTATCTCCATATGCTAAGTTTGACCGCTTTTTGAGAAACCGCCCCGCTCTCTCTATCTCCATATGCTAAGTTTGACCGCTTTTTGAGACACCGCCCCGATCTTTGCGCCTTTCGGTGATGGGATTTTTCCTGCTCCCCGAAAACATCCGCGAACTATGGAAAGAGTGGGAGCTTCGGTTGCTCGTCCTCCTCAGCTTGTTCCTCCAATTGACCCTTGCGTCTCAGGGCAGCCGGAGGAAAATCCATTGTCAGGAACCGGATCCAAGTCGTGGTCTGGACGACGTACCTATTGGCCGACTCCATTGCGACCCTCACGCTCGGTGTCCTCTCGCACCGCTTGGCCAGCATTGAGGAAACTAAGGGGATGATTGACCCAAAGAGCCAGATCACAGCGTTCTGGGCGCCGTTCCTTCTCCTCCACTTGGGGGGCCCCGACACGGTCACTGCGTATGCCCTGGCAGACAACGAGCTATGGCTGAGGCAGTTGGCGCGGCTTTGTGTCCAGGTAGGACTAGCGGGTTACATTTACTCCATGGCCTTGTCGGAGTCTACACTGTGGATGTTAGCGGAGGGTATGATCCTGGTGGGGTTTATCAAATTTGCGGAGAGGTCGCTGTGTCTGTACTTGGCGAGCAGAGGTCGACTACGAGATTCGATGCTTCCGCGTCCTGACGTCGGTCCCATATACCCAAGGAAAATGGAGCAGTTCACGCTGAAGAAGGACGAGGGTTACCAGGTCCGAGTCGACGAGATCACACAGATTCCGGGTCCAGAGGTTATCTCGGTGAACGGCGATCCAGATCCTGTGGTCCAAGCCTATAAGTGGTTCAAGATCTTCAAGCTTCTCTTTGTGGGCCTGACCGTCAACTCTGTTGACCTGGACGTCAGCCGGCGTATGTTCGTGAGGCCGCACATGGGTCCGATAAAGGCTTTTGAGATCGTGGCGATCGAGCTTGGGTTCATGTATGATCTGCTCTTCACCAAGGCCCCGTTGCTGAACTTTGCTTGGGGCATCGTCCGTTGGGTCATCAGTCTCTCGGTGCAGGGTGCCGTGTTGGTATTTTTCTCCTTACAAGATAAGAAGGAATACCCCACGGTGGACATCTGTATAACTTTCCTGTTGATGAGTGTGGCTATACTTTTAGAAATTCACTCGCTTCTTCAAGCAATTTCTTCCGGTTGGATGCGCCACTGGCGGCGTCAGAGAGGCGGGAGATCCGTAATTTCGTTTGCCATCCCTCTTCTCCGGCTCGGCGCGAGCCAAAGATGGTCAAGTCGCTTGGCCCAGTTCCACCTCTTGACATCATCTCTCAGGAAAAGAAAAGGCATCTTCCGCCATCCGAGGTTAGCCAAGTTGCACGTGGTGGTGGAGAAGAACTTCTTCATCGGTTACAAAAATTTCGACTGCAAAATCAAAGGATTGATCTTCCGTCGCTTGAGGGAGATGGCTATAAGTCTGGAACAGACCGTCCGATTGAAGAGCGGGTTGGCGAGTCTTAAGCTGGAGGCAAGCAATCTACTGTTGTGGTCGAACTGCGATCATCTGAGATGGAGTTTGGATGAGATGGAGTTTGACCAGAGCATCCTCATCTGGCACATCGCCACTGAGCTCCGTTATTACAAAGACAGGGGCAGCATGCAACATGAAGACTCCCAGAACTCCAAAATGAGTAAGTTGGTCTCTCGGTACATGCTATATCTTTTAGTATTCTATCCTTCCATGTTGCCAATAGGGATAGGGGTGGTCCGATAGGAAGACACTTTGGTCGAAGCTCAGAAGTTCTTCGACGACAAGCTGATAACATCATCGAGGAAGAAAGGCAGCATCTCACCGGTCGTCATCGAGTGGGCGCATAAATTTGATGGATTTATGAGATGGGCTTAAGGCCCATCCGCTCAAGTTGGGCCCAAAAAGTCCGGCCCATGGGAATAGGGCCCGTGGATGGGGGAAGGTATAAAAGGGAGGAGAGAGAGAGAGAAGACAACTGTTGGAAAAACAAATGTACGCTTCCTCTCTCCCACGCATTCTTTCTCAAAAACAAAAAGAAGAAAAACGCTTAAGGCGTCCCGTCTTCCCTTCAAGGCAAATTGACATCATCGAATCAGAATTTCTTCCTCGATATTCGACATTGGTGTTTAATCTGTGACTAACAAGGTACGCTCGAATCCGTGGTGTGCTTTACGATCGGTGATACGTGATTTTCCCGGGCTACGCTTCCGCATTGATTTAGGGGTTCGATTCAGTGTCGAATCCGGTTTTCGAGGATCCGTTATTCCCAACATTGGTATCAGAGCCCTAGTTCACGTTTTCCCGATCAATTTGATGTTTTTTGATTGATTTTTCGCAAAAACCATTCGGCCGTACGGATCGGGGCGAGAAATCCCAACACCCGAGCATTGTTCGGCCATTTTTCTGAGTTTTCGTAAGTCGAAATCCCTTTTTGAACACATGGGGAGAAAGGCGACGTCGAGACGAGTCTGGCGACATGTCGCACGCCGCCGTACGACGCCGCACGTGCCCACACGCTCGGCCAGAAGCCACTACGCGTGGGCGCGACGCGCCAGGAAGAGCTGGCTTCGCTAGCGCATGCGCCACACGCGCCGGTGACGAACCGGCACATACGCGCCGGCGACCGGCGAAATGGCATGCGCCGGTCCGCGGACCGACGCGTGCTGACGTCATCGTGACGTCATCCAATGGTTGGTAACCGCTCGGATGACGTCATCAATGACGTCATCGCCGACGACGTTTCGCCGGGCGATCACCGGCTGGTAACCCGACCCGACCGGCGACCCGACCCGACTTGCGGATGTAGGCACGCGCCCGACACGTGTCTGATGACGTCTGCATGACGTCATCCCCCGCACGCGCGAGGCAGGTGCGGTCGGTCCGCTCAAGCGGTCCAACCGGCCCAATCGGTCCGTCCGATCCGACCGATCCAACGTCTGACGACCCACGCGCCCTTTGACCGTTGACCGTTGACTTTGACCGTTGACCTGGGAAAAAAAATGAATTTGTTTTTTTTTTTCAGTCATGCCTATGTGGGTTATAAGTAATCCATTTTTAATTCTGCATTTATTGCATGAATTTTGGAAAATTATGTATTTTCCTTATATTTATTATGGATTATAAGTGATCCATTTTTTAGTTATGCATTTGTTACAGGAACTATGATGTGTTATGCAAGGATACCTGCAATCCCGAGAACGGACGAGGGAAATGCAAGACTTAAGAGGCTGATGACAGAGTTAGCTGATTATCGGTGGCATGACGGTGATTTAGTATCACATGTGGTCAGGGTCAATCAGATGATACAGGAAATCATCTGGAATGATTATCTTATGCCGGATTTTGAGAAGGTGCCGGCTTTGATGAACACTCTTCCACCTGAATGGCAAGCAGTGTTAGATCGGCTATGTGAGGTCAACGTGGTCCTGGGTTATAGGAGGCTGGTGGAAGCTTTTGTAAGAGGGCACTATAGGATTGAGTTGGCCAAAACTCCAACCCTTAGATTGAGCGCCACATGGCGTAGAGTAAATGCGCCTTGGTGGCGACATGAATGCTCTCCAAAAGTTTTTCCATGGTTGGCAAATGTGCCTTCAATTTTCTCAGATGTTTTGACTGATGGATTAGAATGAACATTCCCTATTTATTTCTATGATTAATTATGTAATGTTTACTACCTGATTATTGTTGATGTAGCAACCGATATATTAGTTGTATCATGTGAAAGCATTGTTATTTTATTGAATGTTAAGATTTTATTTGCTTTCTCGCTATTGCTTTGTTCTTTGTGGGTAATTAGTTTGTTGGTGCTTTATTCTTTGTGGGTAATTAGCTGTTGGTAGTAATAGAAGTTTTTGTAACTTCATAGAATTGATTTTGTATAGGACAATCATATTAATGATAGTTTTAAGTTAGGATTTTTGGAGGATGATTGGAAACATAGTGACATTTTGATTCTGAAGCCTTACTTAAAATTATTTATTAATATAATGGGTCTATGCAAATAGGGATGCATAAATGATAGGCATTAATTATTCGTGCATATATGTCTGATGTGTTCAGATCGATGGTTTCAGCAACTAAAAACGCAATTACTGATATGAACGGCAACAATTGTGAAATATTGAATATGAAGATTCAATATGTGTTGAAAAAGCAAGAGGCACTAGAAGCTCTTGATCATGTTATGGAAGATCTTGAGGATACTGTGCGCCACCTGAAGCTGGTAGAGGACCGCTTGACGGCATGTGAGTCGAAAATAGATATTTGCTATGCTGGTTCTAGCTCATAAAGGGCTTTGTGCTTTAAGCGCAAGCGTATTGATTCGTTCAATATGTGGGAATGCAAAGGATCAAGTCCTTATTGCAAGAAATCAAGAGTTAACCAACACAAGAGAGGAAAACGTCCTCAAGTGAAGAAAATGTCAAGGGTGGGGTGTTACAATTGTGACAAGAAAGGTCACTATGCTTGCAACTGTTGTGAGTCAAAAAAAAAAGTCAACACCTCTTGTACATTTGAGAACTTTGCTTATGTGTCAAGTTCAATATTATTGGCTGAATTCAATCCTTTATGGACTGTAGATTCAGAAGCGATAGACCATAGAGGGAAGGATAGAGAATCCTTCGTGGAATTCCGACGAGTACCAACTAGAACTGAGTGGATCCATATGGGAAACAACTCTAGAGCTGATGTAAAGGAATTGGCACCGACCAATAGAACATGAGTGGTGGACGCACCTTGATGTTCTATATGCTCCAGAGATTCGTCGAAATTTTGTGTTTGTTTTTTTATGTTGGTTAAGCTTGGTTTTGGTATGAACTTCCATAATAAAGGTGTAGATTTGTGTTTAGATACAAACTACTATGGTTGTGGTCACTTACTGAATGGTTTTATTGTACTAAATATTGACTGTGATGATGTCAATATGTTATTCCCTTGTTTCACGTCTTCTACCTTATATGATAATGATGTGAATATGGTGGCATGCTAGAATTGGTCATATCGGCCAACAACATATGAATAGACTAGCCAAAGAGGGCTTGTTGGGCAACATTGAAAAAGTCGATTTGTCCATATGTGAGCATTGCCTAGTAGGGAAAATGACAAGAAAACCATTTGGAAAATGTAAAAGAGCTTAATTTCCTCTGCATTTAATCCATTCTGACGTCTGTGATTCAATGAATGTGAGAGGAAGGCAATGGGCTGTTTATTTCATCACTTTTTTTATAAATGATTATACTCGAGTCGGATATGTCTATTTGATTTCTCATAAATCTGAAGCATAAGTTGTTTCAGAAGGTTTGTGAACCTGGCAGAAAATCAATTAGACAAGAAAATAAAGGTATTTAGATTCGATCGAGGTTGAGAATATTTATCTGATAAGTTCAGAAAATTATGTGATGAAAAAGGAATAGAAAGATAGTTGTCTATTCCGTATACTCCTCAACAAAATGGTGTTGCAGAGAGAATAAACAGAACCCTACTAGAATGGTTAGATCCAAGATGGTGTATGCTAACTTACCTATCACTTTTTGGAGTGATGCGTTGTTAACTGCTGCCAATATACTTAACCGGATGCCTTCCAAATCAGTTATTTCCACTTCATGTGAGTTATGGACAGTTAGAAAACCGGACTTAAGTTTTCTTAAGCCATGGGTTGTGCTGCCTATACTCACGAGTCCTCTCACAAGTTTGGGAAATTGGGTCCTGAAGGAAATAAGAGTATTTTAATGAGATACTCCGAACACTCAAAAGGGTATGTGTTCATAGGTGAGCAGGAAAGTGGGAGTATAACTGAATTTGAATCACGGGATGTCACATTCTTAGTGGATGAATTTCCTAAGAGGGGCGAAATAAGGGAAAATAACTCCCTATTTGAAACCTTGGATTAAGATAATGATGTCAGTGGAGTTTGTCCAAGTGGGAGTAATATGAGATGTAATGAATTGAACTCAACTCATTCTCAATTGCAACCACCTGATGTGATGACATCATCATTACCTAATCCAAGTGGGAGCATGATGGGGAATGATGTGCTAAGTGTACAATCTCCCATACGGTGAACAAGTCGCCAAAGTATTCCCCGTCGACGTTTTGACATTGAAGGGGAAACTTTTATAATTGCTCCACGAGATAAGGATGAGCCAAGAAATATTAATGAGGCTCTGAAATGCCCTAGTAAAGAAAAATGGATTTATGCAATGAAAGAGGAAATGGAGTCAATGAAATCAAACCAAGTCTGGGAACTGGTTGATCTTCCAAAAGGACACAAAGCTATTGGGAACAAGTGAGTTCTCAAAATAAAGCGAAAGGCTGATGGCTCGATAGAAAGGCATAAGGCTTACCTTGTGGCGAAGAGGTATAATCAACAGGAAGGAATTGATTATCAAGATATATTTTCTCCTGTAGTGAGATTTACCTTGATTCGCATAGTTCTGGCAATAGTGATTAGTATGGATCTTGAGTTACATCAAATGGATGTAAAGACTGCTTTTCCTCAGTGATGAATTAGAGAAAGAAATATATATGGAACAACCTGTTGGTTTCATAGTGAAAGGCCAAGAAGAAAAGGTATGTCGACTTTAGGGGTCGATATATGGCCTTAAGCAGTCATCAAAACAATGGTATATGCGTTTTCATAATGCCATAATGGCATATGAGTTTACAATGATTGATGAGGATCATTGTGTATATATCAAAAGATCCAATGATCAATTTGTGATCATATCATTATATGTTGATGATATACTGATTGCCGGAAGCAATATGGAGTTGGTTAATACTGTCAAGAGATGGTTGTCTTCTAACTTTGAGATGAAGGATATGGGTAAGGCTGCATACATTCTTGGAGTTAAGATTTCGAGAGATCATTGTCTCTTTCGCAAGAAACCTATATAAATAAGGTTCTTGAATGATTTCGTATGCAAGACTGTAAACCCATAGACGCTCCTATTGCAAAAGGTGAAGGATTGAGCCACAGACTGTGTCCAAGGACTCCACAAGAGAATGAACAAATGAAATATATTCCTTATGCTAGTGCTGTTGGGAGCTTGATGTATGCTATGATGTGTACAAGACCCGACATATGTTTTGCAGTTGGAATGGTGAGTAGATACCAATCCAATCCAGGTCAAGCACATTGGAAAGCCGTTAAGAGAATACTAAGGTATCTAAAGGGAACTGCTGATTATATGTTGAGTTATTAAGGAAAGGATCTGCAACTTAAAGGCTATTGTGATATTGATTGGGGAGGAGATTTAGATGAAAGAAAATCTACCTCTGGGTTTGTTTTCTTACCGAATAATGGCACCATATGTTGGAGCAATAAGAAACAAAAGTGTATAGCCTTGTCCACGATGTAAGTTGAGTTCGTGGCATTATCAGCAGCAGTATAAGAAGATGTTTGGCTTAAGATATTTTTTGGATCATTTAGGTGTTATTGGGAGTACTGCAGATTAATTGTTGGTTAACTGTAATAGCCAAGTAGCAAAAGCGTATACCAAAGATCCAAAATATCATGGCAAGACCAAACCTATAGATACCAAGTATAATTTTGTTATGGATATAGTTGCACGAAAAGATGTGAACTCAGAGTACATACTACGTATAGAATGGTAGCAGATCCTATGACAAAGACAATACCTAGAGATGTGTTTTATGGCCATATGAAATCTCTAGGATTGCGTAGAGACTGATGTACTGAATATTGTAATTTCCCTAAGTGTTCACAATTTGATGAATTTGTGTTTTCATCATTAATGCCTATGAATCTTTAGTGCATTACTTTAAGTTGAGAAGTATGTCGGACATATATAAGATTAGCCCACTCACACGGGTAATCGCCTCTATTTACTGTGTGATAAATAGAGATGAGATTGTTTTAAAGCTTATTATCTAGGTGATAATCGAGAGCTCAAGCTTAAAACACGTATGTCGTCTTAACTAGGTGTTAAGATAAGGATATAATACTTACTATGTCCGAAAGTAAAATACCCCACATATTTTACTTTATCTGTCTAAGATGCCAGATGTGAGTTATGATGAATTTGGTGAATGAGTAGATACATGAACTCAAGTTAGACATTGGGTATGTTTAAACTATCATCTGTACGGTATTGAAATGTGTAGACATACACTCCATGGGAAATGAGTTAATACCGTAATACGTATTTCATACTACGTATGCATGAGACGACTAATAAGAGTAGCAAAAGTTTGATCTCAACTTTTATGTCTTGTGAGACTTTTGAGGAAGAAAGTTCCTCAATTTCTTAGTCCCCTCATGACTCTTACTTATTCTCAAGATTTCTATTTAGTGTTTGCTATCTTAGGATGTTGCCAATGGTCATGAGTGATTTGATCTAATGGGGCATTTCTAGAAAAGCAAGCTGGACTGAAATTGAGAGTTTGAAGAAAAGAGGAAGATCGATTTTGGATAATCACATTGTAGTTTTGTATTCACCGGTTAACCAATTATGACTGTCTTTGTGATAATCATAATTGTGAATACAATATATATATCATTGTTTGAAAGAGATCAAGAGAGATATAAATGTGATCGATCGATCTAGGGTACTGCATACTAAATCTACTCAGGAAGTGATGCCCATTATGAGCTGCTATATATTCCTAACAGATGTATGGTAACGAGCTCTCAAAGTATGCTGGTCGCACGGATTATTCACCGGTATGAATGTTGAAGAGAGGAAAAGAGGATTATGTTCGGCCCACCATGTTAAGTGAGAGTCTATGATAGATTTTTATCTGATGGGGTTGAGTAGGGTCTGTCCGCCCATGTTGGTTTTGGACCACCATGTGCGAGTGGGAGATGATGGATTTATGAGATGGGCTTAAGGCCCATCCGCTCAAGTTGGGCCCAAAAAGTCCGGCCCACGAGAATAGGGCCCGTGGATGAGGGAAGGTATAAAAGGGAGGAGAGAGAGAGAGAAAATAACTGTTGGAAAAACAAACGTACGCTTCCTCTCTCCCGCGCATTCTCTCTCAAAAACAAAAAGAAAAAAAACGCTTAAGGCGTCCCGTCTTCCCTTCAAGGAAAATTGGCATCATCAGATCAGAATTTCTTCCACGATCTTCGACATTGATGTTTAATCTGTGGCTAACAAGGTACGCTCGAATCCGTGGTGTGCTTTACGATCGGTGATACATGATTTTCCCGAGCTACGCTTCCGCATTGATTTAGGGGTTCGATTCAGTGACTAATCTGGTTTTCGGGGATCCGTTATTCCCAACAAAATTATTCAAGAAAGAGGCACGTGTCCACACCTGCTTTGGCAGCTGCAAAAAGCAGCACAAGTTGGGAGAGTCGAGCGATCTGCGCTATCTCTGCCATATTCTGCTTCAAGTGAGAACTCCCCTCCCCGCATGGAAGCTGCGCGGAGCCAAAAGCACGTCGGTGCTGTTCGACACGTGTCACCTCGCCGACCAGTTGAGATCTGTCGATACGTGGGACATACTCAGCAAGGTCTGGGTGAGGATGCTGGTTCACGCGGCTTGCCAGTGCAAAGGCTACGAACATTGCGAGAGCCTGAGCAGAGGAGGAGAGCTTCTCACCCACGTTTGGCTTATCATGGCGCATCTCGGCGTAGCGCAGCCGGTACAGTCTTCCGGAGCACCGATCATTACCAAACTGATCGTGGAGTAGAAGTTTCAGGGGGAATGTGTCCTTCGGTGAAACGTGGTGTTTTAGTTGAGTGAGATAAATAAGGTAAACTCGTCATCATGTTGAGATGGTGAGAGGTTGAGCGTACTTCAGTGCGTGTTGCACTGTGGAGTCGAGTCAGAAATGATGAAATCGCGTGTATCAGTTGTTGTTCACCAGAGGCATACCCCTGGGCCCTGAAGCCAAGCCAAGTGGCGACGGGAGAACTTTGAGTCCCCTCTCGTTAGTAACTTTCCTACGCATCCGCAATTAGTAAATCCTCAAAGGGGCTCGTGATTTTTTTCTCATTCACGATTTTGGTTAGTAACTCCTTAACGTAATGGACTTTCGTAAGATTTTAATTTTGATAAAGTAAATATGTACGCGAAACCAAGGCTAGTAATTTCTTGGGAAAAAAAAAACCATTATAAAAAATGACATTATATGTAAAATCCAGCGATTTACCCCAATGGACACTCTTCCAACATGGAAGGGGGGAGGGGATTCAAATCCCCACTTTCTCAGGAAAATGGGGTGGGAATGAATTAATTTCATGTGTGGATTTTTCGGTCTTAATTGTGGAGTTACTCACCTTAGTCCATCCGTTTTGTCCTTTAAGCAAATCTAGCAGGGACCATTCAGTCATTCAGTCTCTGGGGTCCGTTAGAATGATATAGTCTGCCCATCTAGCAGCATTGATTTTATGTGCATAAGTAATTCGTTAAAATACAAAATATATGCCCCTCTTGCATTTTTCTAATAATTTTGTTTTTATAACAAACGGAAGTCAAATTTGAAATTCGATTCCCCACGTCCTTTTTCAATCTTTTTAGGATTATAATAGAAGCATTTAGTTCAGTTTTTCTAAAAGACTTTTGGGTTTCCAAGGCAGTTATGTCAAAGTTGAGGTGTTTGGTAGCACAATTTCAAAGACCTTTGAGTTAAAATTTAGCAATTCCAAAGTCCCTTAGCTCAATACATCTCTCTCTCCCCACATTTGCATTTCGACATTTTTGGAATGCTATTTAGGAGTTTAATGACTTTTTCTTTTTTGCAATTACCCTCCTGCACATATATAGCGTACATCTACAAGTAAATTCTCCAGATGGGACCGAGCCCTTCGTTTCCCTCGACTTCGTCGATGCCCCCAATTGTCTCTCTTTTGCTTTGACCAATTCTATTTAATGTATGACATGGAGCTTATGTATCTAAGTGTAGATCCCTTGACCTAATTTTATGAGTTTATGCAATATCTTATCGTTTAATAGTTTTTTGATCAGTGAAAGGTACTTCTCCTTTTGACTTTGATCTTACTGGTTCCATGATCGAACAAAAACAGAGGTTTGGGATCATCACCATAATGTATAGTATGATTGTGGAGAAAAAAACAGAGGCTAATTCTATAAATTATAGAGCAACCATTGTGCAATTAATCAATTTTTAGTATCAAAACTTTTAAAAGTATCCATTTAAGTGATTTTGACAAGCCACACAAGATTTTCCAACAAGTTTAAGTTATCAGAGTCGCTTAAATGATCACTTTTCAAAAGTTGTGGCACTTTTATGATTGTTTTAAAAATTTAACACCAAATGGGGGCCATAAAGAAATTGTGGCAATACCGTCCTTTTTCTTGGTAGAGAAAAAATAAAACCCGTTTTGAGGTTTTTTGCAGGTTCTTATTAGTTGTATTTTTCCAGCCTTGACTTGCAATGTTGAGGGCTTAATCAAGTTAAGGTAGAGGTGGGGCATCCGCCGTTAGCATGCGGACGATGGAAATGTTTAGCGACGGTCGTACACCACATGCCTCCTTGTGAAATGCCGTATGTCGCCCGCCACAGGCCAATTGATCAGGCATGGCTGAAAAGTTGTGGCCATGGAGGTCAGAAACTACATAAGATGACGGAGACATGATATGAGATAAACGCACTCATCGTGCAATGTTTTATTGTAGTGGCGATTTCATTCACATATTTGACACAAGGACTAGCGTTCAAGGAAATAAAATACTTTAGACCAAAAAAAGAAAAAGGAAATAAAATACTGCTGCTGGAATCGAAGCAATCAACTCAATGAATTGGAATCACTTCCACTTCGAGTAAGCATTTAGAACAAACTATTGGCTTTTTTGTGTGCCTTTACTTGCTATAACAAGCCGAATAGGTGACTCGGATATCGACATGAATCACATTAGGTTGGTGATATGTGCCGGACATAGCATGAAAATCATAATGAGTTAGATTTTTTTTTTTTTTTATAGATTTGAATTATGACTAGTGATTGAGAAACCAAACTTTAACTTGCGGCTTATATTCTAATACTGTCAACCAAGGCAAATTATACTCATGCCAGTACGAATGCTGGAATCTAATTATATCACTTTACTTCCCCCTTAGGCAAATGCACAGAATGGCTTGACAGTTATGCATTTGAAAGGTAGTATCGCGAGTATTGAACCGTAGGTGTTTCGAAAAGTGTACTACTTTTTTTGTTCCTCGTAATGTGACAGGGGGGGGAGGCCATCATTCAAGTTCAGTGATCGATTGGAGGAAGAAGAAGGGAGGCGTAAGAAAGAAAACTTTCGAAAAAAATTTAAGAAATATTTACATATTATTAAAAATTATCTACGTCAGCGCCAATCGTGTCATGTAAAAACGACTGGTGTTCAAGTTAGTAATTTCTAGTCAAATTGGCCAAATGAACTCAATTAGTAAAATGTGAAAAAGTTTAGGAGTCGATTGATAAAAGTGTAATAAATTTAGGACTTTTTTGACAAGTTTTCCATAATGAGATGGTGCCGGGGTAAATTCAAGGCTCATCTGTTTTGCCTTGCTGTGTCCTCTCCATATATTTTCCTAAGTTTGACCTCTGTTTAAGAACGTACCCAGTCCTTGCGCCTTTTAATGCCAACAGTTCCAAGTTTTTTTTTTCCTTTTCCTTTGGTCCGTAATAGTTCCGAGTTCAACCACGGGGTTTTTGCACTACCTTAGAGAAGACCCTTATGAACTGTGGAAGGAGTGGGAGCTGCGGTCGCTTGTCCTCCTCAGCCTGTTCCTCCAAGTGACCCTTGCGTCTCTGGCCAACCGGAGGAAATACAAGTTCAGAAGTGGATCCTAATCATGATTTGGATGGCGTATATATTGGCCGACTCCATCGTGAACCTCCCACTCGGCATCCTCTCGAACCGCCTGATCAACAAAACAAGATAAAGATGAGGATGGTGATCGATCCAAAGAGCCAGATCACAGCATTCTGGGCGCCATTCCTTCTCCTCCACTTAGGCGGGCCTGACACAATCACCGCATTTATCCGGGAGGACAATGAGCAATGGTTGAGGCAGTTTGTGCGGCTTTGCATCCAGGTAGGACTAGTGGATTATATTTACTACATGATAGACCCACCAAATGAGTAGGTCGGGTCGGGTTTGGGTCAAATTGAATATAGGTCGATCCAGATTTGACCTATTTAACCCGTTTTGACTCATATTCATGTAATATAAATCAAGTTACACATATCCGACCCGACCCATACCTGATGACCCATACCCAACACATACACGTCCCAACCCGTATTGTTAAAACCTATTAATATTCTAAGAAAACCTACTTTTACTATATGCTAATTGGATTAAAACTTCAAATTAAATTAAAAATTGTAAATGAAATAAATAAAAGTTAAAAAAAAAACCTATAAATTGAAATATTTATAAAGAATTAGACCATGCACATGATTCTCTTATTTGAAGTGAACATACCATTGAATAACTAAAAACCGTAACATGAAATTTTTTAACTAAACCTAAAAATGCTCATTTTTATGATTTTTTTTATTAAAAAAAGTGTTGTTAAAACATTTTATGCAATAAAAATTTTTTAACAATTTTTATGCAATACAAATTTAATAGAAAATTTTTATAATTCTTTTTAAAATATTTTTTTTAAATATAATTTCTATTTTTAAAAATATAATTTTATTTTTTAATAATTATTATTTCTTTTTCTTTTCTCTTTTCTTTTTTCTTCTTCTTCCAGCCGCCGGCCACAATGACGGCCGGCAACCGACCACAGGTGAGATTGAGCTCACCGGCAAGTTCGAGCCTCACTAGTCATTGGCGACCTCTAGCTTGCGTGCCGAAGAGCTCGAGCCTTGCCCGACGGCCGGCCACCGGCTAAGGAAGGAAGAAAAAGAAAAGAAAAGAAAATTGAAATATGAAAAATAATTATAATTTTGATTTTTTATAAATATAAAAAACATTTTATAAAGTTAAAGAGTGAAGGCCATGAGTTCAAAGTGGGTTTTCTAATTCAAACTCATTTATTTTTGTGTTTTACTTTCTCAGACCTATTTCTAACCCATATTTAACTTTCACTTAACCTATACATGACATATTTAACTAAAAATGGGTCATAATATAGGTTTATGACCCATTTTGCCTGCTCTACTACATGGTCTTGTTGGAGAAGGTACTATGGATGTTAGCAGCGGGCATGATCCTAGCGGGGTTGATGAAATTTGTAGAGAGGATTTACTGTTTGTACTTGGCAAGCAAAGGCCAGCTTCAAGATTCGATGCTTGTGCTTTAGAGAAAGAGGAGGGTATCTAGGTCGAAATGGAGGCCTGTGAGGTTCCGGCTCCAGAGCTTGTCCAAGTAAACAGCGGTCATCCAAGTGAACAGCGGTTAAACCTCCAATCAAGAAGATGCCACGACTCTGTTTAGAGCCCATGAGGTGTTCGAGGTCTTCAAGCCTCTCTTCTTGGGCTTTATCTGCTACATTGGCAACCTGGATGACAGTCGGCGCATGTTTGTGAACGATGACATGGATTCACGGACGGCTTTTAAAATCGTGAAGATCGAGCTCGTGTTCATGTATGATCTGCTCTATACCAAGGGGCCCTCCGACGTGGACGACGATGTGAAGAACCCAGACCCCTCCAAGAAGCCTTGATTCCTAGCACCAGTGAAGACAGAAGCGGCCTAAAATGGGTTGGATCGTAAATGCACAATGATGTAGCTAGTATAATGACCTAGAGGGGGGGTGAATAGGTAAACAAACAATTTCTCGAGATACCACAGCGATACTAAGCAAACGATAGAAAGGGAGTACTTTTTTTTATTAACAAAATGAATTACGATCAAAGTAAAATAAAGAGTAAGGAAGAGAATATTAAACACGGGGTTTATAGTGGTTCGACTTATCTCAAGCCTACGTCCACTCTTCTGCACTAACAGCCTATCAACCGGATTCCACTATGAACAAAAGAGTTGTTACAGCATAGTTCTTCCTTGATTCCACAATGTAGATATTCTACCACATTTCCTCAAGGTTTCTCACAAATAAAACACTCTTTTGCATACAATTTTTCACTCAAATGTATTGACTAAAAACAAGGAATTTCAGACTTTGGAATTCTTCTATCTTGTACTTCTCGAACAACTAGAACATCTTCCTTATTTACTCCTTTATGCCATCATACCCGTTGGCATTCACCAAAGGAATTCTTCCAATCTTCCCGTTGGACAGAATCAATTAGAAAGATTATTTGAGTTATTAAAGAACGAGTCGATAACTCATCAATCATGTTCGCCCATACAATCAAGATCTCGATTTCCATAAGTAGAACATTCCACGAATATTTAGCCAATCATCGGATCCTTAATCTTCGAATCAATCTCGATCAATCAAATGATTCCATTACGTCATATCCAGCCAATAGATCTTTTCCAATCGATAAGGTCATATCCTTAGTAAAACATCCAGTTCTGGATAGCCTTTCTTCAATGGATTAGAAACTACCAATAAGGATAGACTTTGAGTCTTGAGTCTGGCTGTCTAGAGGTCTTCAGATTTTAAGCAGCGGAGTCTTGCAAACCTTTAGACTAGACTAATGAAAACGTTTTGTCAGTTTCAAAACACTTCAAGAAGATTTCTCCAACAATCTCCCCATTTTTTATGATGACAAAACTTTCCTGTAGATTTGGACAACTTTGACCTGCAAAACATTTCTCAAACACATATGCATATCTAAAGATAAATGGCTAATTGAATAACACTAGAGTCTACATCCACAGAAAATAGGTTAGTCATATATATGATAAAGCCATCCATAAGATATCAATAGCAGAATAGCAGTCAAGTCCAAATTCAAATTCAGTTTTTATCCAGACACAAAAATAAAGTCAAACAAAGTCAAACATCAAAACAATCTAATACAAACGATTAAAAATTCAAAGTTTGATTCAAATCTAGCATCTCTCCCCCTTTTTGTCAGCATTAAAAAAGTTGAGATGAAAATGGAATAAAGTCAAGATTGCTTGGGAACGCGAACAAGCTGGAAATCTCCCATAGACTAAATGATCCCTTCCAGCCTTTTCAAGTCTTCTTTCAGTTTAGCAACCTCCTCACCCTTGGCATTGGCCTGAATCTGAACAGAGAGGGCTTGAATTTGATCTTTCAATGAACCTGAAGAAGCTTAACCTGCATTCTGCAAGTTCTAAACCTCGCAACCCATAGCATAAATTTGACCTCGCATCTCCAAGAGAATATCCATAATTCTGCGAAAGTCAGCAGAGTTATCGGTCTGCGTACTTGCTTCAACACGATCTGATGGAGTGAATGCAGAAGATGGTAGATCATATTCACGCAGATTTGGCGATGAAGTATCATGTTCTTCCTCAGGAAAGTGAGATGCATGAATGTCTTCTAGATCTGCTGATGAGCGACTAACTCCCTCACTGTGAATGGGATAAGAGGACATTCCTCTTTTCTCATGATCTCCCCATCTTTCCATGCCTTCAGGTGGGGAAGAGTGTTTTTCATGTTCTATTTTTTCTTGATTTTCTCTCTTCTTCTTCTTCAAACCTTTCCTCCTCGCTTCTTTTTCTCCAGCTTCTCTTTCTTCTTCTTCTTTCTCTTGTCCTTCTCTCTCCTCTGCTTCTTTCTCCTGTCTTTCCATTGGATCTGGAACAGGACGACTTAGCTTCTTCAATGCTATGGCAGAAATGGTGATATCATCATCATCATCTTCATCTTCAACAATAAGAGCTCTTCTCTTCTTGGATGGAACAACCATGGGCTCCTTTCCTTTTCTTTTCGCTGCAGAAGAGATTTGTTGAGATTTAACAGGAATCTTCTCTTTGAATTTCTCCAACGCCTTACTTAGTTCCTTCAGACGCATTTTCGTCGCCATTTTCAATCCTACCACCATATGATCACACGATCTAACACAGAGGATTTGTGGAGGCTGAATATTCAGATGTCTGAATAACTTCGTCACAAGACTTGGATAAGGAAGTTGACCTCTGTCCTTCGCCACAGCTCTATACATATGAAACATAACAGTGTGAGGAAGAGAAAACTTTTTCCCATTAATGATGGCATACATCAACTTTGCCTCTAAACTTGAAATATCAATCTTGGAAGTTGATTTTGGTCTGAGGCAATTGATCAGAATCTTGTGAAGCAGGATGTTAAATGCACTCATCCTTACGTAGGAAATATTTTCCTCTATTCTTCTGTCCTTAACAAGCTCCAATGTTGCACTAGCAATAGAAACATTGATCGGTTGATATCTTCCTCTCTCAACTCCAATCACATCCGCCAGCATATCCACATCAACCACAAAGTCCTGATCTCGGACACTAAAGGAAATTCTATTCGCATCTAAAAAACTAAGATTTGAATAGAAATATGCAGTTAATTGAGCATAGGCCTCTATTGTGTCAGATCAGAACTTTTCAAGTTGAAGATAATCAAACTTTTCCCTCAAGTTCACATTCACAGCATCCAGAAAATCAAAATCCACACTCCTAGGGTTTATTACCTCACGCTTCAGCAATTTTGAGTATAATTCATTATGTTCCTTTGATCTAAACAGCTCTCCCCTCTTTCCTCAAATTTTCGCAGCAACACCCATTCTTGGTTGAAATTGGCTATACAATTTGTCATCATCATTTCCATCTACCGAATTAAGTCCCCCAACACGCGGATCACTTGGGATATATGCAAGGGTTTCTTCTGCCACCCCTTTTGGAGCAATTCCCAAACTTTCCATTTTCCATAAAAAGATATACTCATTCCCATATCCTTTATCCTTAAGAAGCTCATTGACGTAGTTCAATGGAGTACCAGTCTTCTTTAAAGCACGATAAAGCTTATAAATAAAAGAGGGCCTTTGAATTCTTACAGGATCTACATCTTCAACGATTTCTTCCTCCTATTGATAACCAGTACCATGTGGACTAGATGGTGGAGAACGACGCTGCTGAGAATGTTGTGGGCTCTGTTGCCGATTAGGAGACTCCTTTTCTTCAGTGAGATCGAAGTGCGTAGGCCCCTCACTCATTCGTCGTGGTCCCCTGCTTGCGATTCTCGAAGACTTTCATGAAGATGACATCTTTCTCAGTCTTTGAAAGATTCCTTGCTTGACTTTCCCAAGAAAGATAACAACTTTTTCGAAAATTAAACAAGGGAAGAAAACAGGAATGGAAGATCGATGCTTTCTTAGGGTTTTTGGAGAGTAAAATGAAGAAGAATCAACAGTGCTTAACCGGTTAAAAGGAGAGGTATACGGAACGTCATAAAGGAAAATAAAAGATGCCTTTTCAAAACAACTACATTTTTCCCGAGAAAATAGTCATTTCAAAAATGACTTCTTTTTCGAAAATGAAACGTTGCTATTATCACGTCAATTAAAGATAGCAATAAAACAAGGTTGATAACCGTACCTTTTCAAGATGAGATTCGAGAGAGAGAATAACTTACGGTCAAAGTCTTGATTGTCCGAGTCTCGAGAGTCTCTAGACTTTAACTTCTTCAAACCTTAAAATGTTGAGTCCGGAACGGATAATTTCAAATTGATTTTTCTCCAAAGCCTTTGTGAATATATCCGCTAGTTGGTTCTTTGAGTCAACAAACTGGATCGAAACTTCTCCATTTTGAACGTGATTTCTTATGAAGTGATGTCGAATTTCTATATGCTTTGCTCTTGAGTGAAGAATTGGATTTTTAGTGAGATTAATTGCACTTGTGTTGTCGTAGTTAATCTCCATGTATGAATCTTTAATTCCAAAGTCTCTTAGCTGTTGTTTTATTCACAGAATTTGTGAACAACAACTTCCAAGAGCTACATACTCTGCTTCTACTATAGAAAGAACTACTGTAATTTGCTTCCTTGAAAACCAAGATATTGTCCTGCCTCCAAGTAGCTGATAGGTACCCGAGATGCTCTTTCTATCAACTCTGTATCCAGCTAGATCTGCGTCTGAGTATCCAAGAAGAGTAAAGTCTCCATTTTTAGGATACCAAAGGTCGATGCTTGAAGTTGAAGCAACGTATTTGATAATTCGATTCGCAGCACTTAAATGAGATTCTTTAGAATCTGCTTGAAATCTGGTACAAATGCAAACACTAAACAAAATGTCAGGTCTAAAAGCAGTAAGATAAAGAAGTGATCCAATGATACTCCTGTATAAATTCTGGTCAACTTTCTTTCCTTCTTCATCTTTGTCTACCTTCAAGGAACTTAACATTGGTATTTCAACCTTTTTGCAATTGTTCAGGCCAAACTTTTTGACGAGATCATTAGCGTATTTTTCTTGATGAATAAAAGTTCATTCCTTCAGTTGTTTCACTTGAAGCCCGAGAAAGAAGGTTAACTCACCCATCATGCTCATTTTAAATTCATCCTACATAGTCTTAGAGAATTTCTTGCACAGACTTTCATTAGGAGATCCGAATATAATATCATCAACATATATTTGAACTAGTACAAAACTTTTGCTTTCTCTTTTAATAAACAGAGTAGTGTCTACTTTACCTTTCACAAAATCATTTTGAATTAAAAACTTACTTAGCCTGTCGTACCAAGCTCGAAGTGCTTGTTTTAAACCATATAAAGCTTTTTTGAGTCTCGAATACGTAGTCTCGGTTTCCTTGGGTCTTCAAACCCAGGTGGTTGTTCCACGTAGACTTCATCATGGATGAATCCATTTAGGAAAGCACTTTTGACGTCCATTTGGAATAACCTGAAATTTTTATGACAAGCAAATGCAAGTAATAAACGAATTGCTTCTAACCCTGCTACTGGTGCGTAAGTCTCGTCATAGTGTATCCCTTCTTCTTGCGTATATCATTTGGCCACGAGTCTTGCTTTGTTTCTTATGACTTTCCCGTCCTCGTTCATCTTATTCTTGAAAACCCATTTTGCACCAATAATAGATTTACCTTTTGGTTTAGGAGTTAACTCCCAAACATCATTAACGTTGAATTGCCTGAGTTCTTCTTGCATAGCTTCAATCCAACTTTCATCAGTTAAAGTTTCTTCTATGCTTTTAGGTTCTATTTCAGAAATAAGAGCCACAGCACTAGACTCTTCGCGCCTTTTGGATCTTGTGCGAATTCCTTCATTGATGTCACCAATAATAAGATCTTTGGGATGACTGGACTTATGTTTCCAGTTGCTGGTTAATTTGTCAAATTGATGGTCACTTCCTTCACTTGAATCTTCAACAGTCACTTGTTGCTGGTCCTTCAAAGTCTGAGCTGTTTCCTGAGATTTAGACTTTGTAGAGTCTGGAGTAGGTTCAGGCTCTTCAAGATGAGTCTAAATAGATTCATTTTGCATAGAATCTTGGAATTTGACATTCATTGATTCCTCCACAAATTGACTTTTCTTGTTATAGACTCTGTAGGCTTTGCTTGAGGTTGAATATTCAAGGAAGATGCCTTCATCTAATTTTTCTTCAAACTTGCCAATTCGATCATTTGCATTTTTCAATATAAAACATTTGCATCCAAACATATGAAAATATGAAACAATACGCTTCTTTTCTTTGAATAATTCGTAGGGTTTTTTCTAGAATAGGCTTTAGAAAAACTCTATTGATAATATAACAAGCTGTAGAAATTGCTTCAGCCCAAAATCGTGAAGAAATGTTGCTTTCAATTAAAAGAGTTCTAGCCATTTCTTGAAGCGATCTATTCTTTCTTTCCACAACTCTGTTCTGCTCTGCAGTATATGGAGAAGAGAATACATGCTGAAAACCAGATTTATCATAAAAGTTTGTAAAATCTTGATTTTCAAATTCACCTCCATGGTATGTTCTTATACTTGAAATAACATACCATTTTTCATTTTAAACCTTTTTAGCAAATTTTTCAAAATAAGAGAAGGTTTCAGACTTACTTGCCAAGAAATATACCCAAGTAAATCGTGAGTAGTCATCCACAATTACCAGGCAGTATTTCTTACCTCCAATGCTCTGTGTACTGGTTGGTCCAAAACGATCCAAATGCAGAAGCTGCAGTACATAGTTAGTGGAAACTTGATTTATTGGTTTAAAGGAATTTCTTACTTATTTTCCCAATATGCACGGTGTACATAGATCAGCCTTTTGGTAAGATAAATTGGGTAGACCACGAACAAGCTTCTTTGCTGAGATTTTGGTTATCTGTTTCATATTAATGTGCCCAAGCTTTCTGTGCCATAAGCTTGCTTCGTCTTGGATTGAGATTAGACATTGCGATTCATCTGGTTTCACATCCAAGAGGTAGATATTTCCATGTCTTCGAACTATGAAAAACTAAGTAGAGTCTTTACTGGTTCCTGTACATATTCCCTCTTGAAAGAAGATTTTGAAACTGGTATCGCACAAATACCGATCGACACTGAGCAAATTGTAGTTGAGCCATTCAACTAAAGAAACATTGCTTATTGTGATATTTCCAATCTTTACAGTTCCAAATCCCACTATTCTTCATTTGTTATTTCCTCAAAATGAGACTTTTCCGCCATTCACTTGAGCAAGCTTTATGAAGCATTTTGAATCTCCTGTCATATGTATTGAGCATCCACTATCCAGATACCGTTTTACCTTTTTCTTGATAGTGACCTGCATTTAAAAATAGACTCAAACTTTCTTTGGTACCCATATTTTCTTGGGTCCATTTGAGTTAGTATGAAATGCGGTTTTTGCCCATACTTTCTTAACAGGTTTCCAAACCATAGGACATTCTTTTTCGAAATGATCTGCACTATTGCACTTTGAACATCTGAGAGCATTGCGGCCTACAGGTTTTACAAAAATCTTTTTAAAATGATTTTTGTAAGTATCTCTTGTCGGTCTTTGCTTAATTCTTTCTTTAACCTTTGGAAAATCAATTAAAGGAATGGTTTCAGTAGTCATTCCCAAACCAGATTTGTTGAAATAAGGTCTTTGAAACGTAAAGAATTTTTTCCAGCTTTTTCAGATCCTATAGAAAAAATTTTAGAAATATTTGAGATATCATTTTTCAATAGAACATTTTCTTTCAAAAGATTATCTTCACTTTTTTTAAGAGAATAAACATTCATATCTAAACATTTCACTTTTTCTTCCAAAATATTTTCTTGTTGTTTTAGAGCAGTATTTTCTCTTTTGAGTTCGGAAATCCTTTTAAGACAAGTTTTAAGACTAAAGTACAACTCATCAATGTATTTAAAAATTTTAATAGGGATTTTGAAATTACTTACCTCAAATTCACTGTCTGAATCTGATTCTGCTTCGGAGTTTGAATCTGAATCTGATTGTGCCATTAGACATATATTGGCATAATCATCATCACTTTCTTCATACTCTGTATCACTCTAGGTTTCTGCTTTAAGAGCTTTTTGATACTTTTCAGCTTTTCCTTTCTTCTTCCTCAAAAGAGAACGGTTGGGTCTAATGTGCCCCTTTTTTTCTTACATTCAAAGCATATTACATCTTTGTTTGATTCATCATCCTCAACAGACCTAGTCTGTTGCTTTCGAAAACTTTGTTTCTTTGGATTGAACCTTCTTCCTTTTCTGTTTAACTTTCTGAATCTTATTATCATGAGAGCAAGCTCCTCATCATCCATATCGTCTTCGAACTTGTAACATCAAAATCATCATTGGATTTTAATGTAATGGATTTCTTACCTTTAGGGTCTTCATCTTCATTGATTCATTCCACTTCATAAGATTGAAGAGTCCCGACCAACTCATCAACAGATAGTGGCATGATTCTTTAGGTCTCTCTGATTGAGGTCTTTATGTGATTTCAATCCTTGGAGAGTCCACGCAGTAGCTTGTTTACCTTCATGGGATCATAAATTGGTTGACCTTGATTTTCAAGACCATTCACGATTTCTGTAAAACAACTAAACATGTCAATTATAGATTCTCCCGATTTCATTATGAAGGCTTCGCATTGACTGAGGAGAATGTTAATTCTAGTCTCTTTCACTCGATCGGTTCCTTCATAGGTAATATGTAATCTATCCTAGACTTCTTTAGCTGTAACACAAGAAGATATTCTGTTATATTCAGTAGGAGATAAAACACAATATAATGAATAAATTGCTTTTACATCAAGAGCTTGTCTCTTGATTATCTCTTCCTGAGTCATTTAACTAGACTCCACAGTATCTTTTCCTCTTTCTGAGACAGGTGCAGCCTTAGGAATGATTCCTTTTTCTACAACATCCCATTCAAGAGGATCCTTTGATCTTAGGAATGCCTTCATATTGTTTTTTCATATGTTGTAATCCTTTCCATCAAAGTAAGGTGGTCTGGTATTGCTCTGCCCTTCTACCAGCCCTGGAGCCAACATACTAGCCATGGATCTTTAACTCTGAAGTAAAACACTTCAAACAAAGTGAGTATACAGGCTCTGATACCAATTGATGTAGCTAATATAATCACCTAGAGGAGGGGTGAATAGGTAAACAAATAATTTCTCGAGATACCACAGCGATACTAAGCAAACGATAGAAAGGGAGTACTTTTTTTTATTAACAAAATGAATTATGATCAAGGTAAAGTAAAGAGTAAGGAAGAGAATATTAAACACGGGGTTTATAGTGGTTCGGCTTATCTCAAGCCTACGTCCACTCTTCCGCACTGATAGCCTATCAGCTGGATTCCACTATGAACAAAAGAGATGTTACAACACAGTTCTTCCTTAATTCCACAGTGTAAATATTCTACCACACTTCCTCAAGGTTTCTCACAAATAAAACACTCTTTTGCGTACAAGTTTTCGCTCAAATGTATTGACTAAAAACAAGGAGCTTCAGACTTTGGAATTCTTCTATCATGTACTTCTCGAACAACTAGAACATCTTCCTTATATACTCCTTTATGCCATCATACCCGTTGGCATTCACCAAATGAATTCTTCCAATCTTCCTGTTGGACAGAATCAATTAGAAAGATTATTCAAGCTATTAAAGGAACGAGTCGATAGCCCACCAATCTTGTTCGTCCATACAATCAGGATTTCGGTTTCCATAAGTAGAACCTTCCACGAATATTTAGCCAATCATCGGATCCTTAATCTTCGAATCAATCTCGATCAATCAAAGGATTCAATTACGTCATATTCAGCCAAGAGATCTTCTTCAATCGATAAGGTCATATCCTTAGTAAAACATCCAGTTCTAGATAGCCTTTCTTCAACGGATTAGAAACTGCCAATGAGGATAGACTTTGAGTCTTGAGTCTGGCTGTCCAGAGGTCTTCAGACTTTCAGCAGCAGAGTCTTGCAAACCTTCAGACTAGACTGATGAAAACGTTTTGTCAGCTTCAAAATACTTCAAAAAGATTTCTCCAACACACAGAAACCCACACACAAAAAACCATCCTATTCAATTGGTCGTTATACTCCGCTAAGTCAAGGCTTCACCTTTGGTATTAAGGAAACTTATTTGAGAGTTGATCTTTTTGTTTTTTATATATAAACTCTTGCTACTTTTTCTTAATACAAAGGCTGCACAATACGCTCGCATAGCGCCCAATATGCTGCTACATCGAGAAAATTTCACTTCAAATTCTATATGCATAGATTAATTTTATTTTTCAACAAAAATATTTATTTGTAATATCCATCGTCCCTATGATCCAAAAAATATATAACTATATATTCTATAATTACTTTATAATGAAATTTACCTTCGGCTTCGTAATCGAGGAGAAGGGGAGAAAAAGCTGATTTCTATCCCATATTGGTTTCTTTGGGGGTGCATGGAAACACTCCAAAAAGTGTTTCGGAACACTTCGTACGGAAAGTGTTCCCGAGAACAAAAAAAGAACAGAAATGCGTTTGGTTGCGTTTGTTGTTTTTTTTTTTTTTTTTGTTTCCTGAACGAAATAGAAACAGAAAAAAGAAACATAAAAAGTTGTTTCTCCCGAAAAGAAACACTTCTCGGAAGGAACAAAAGAACAAAACCACTCCTCTCTCTTCTTCTTCTCTTCTTCTTTTCTTTTCTTTTTCTTCTTTTTTCTTTGGCCGGTCGCCGGCCTCGGCCATGGCCGGCGACCGGCCGTCGAGGCTCGGCCTCGCCCAGATCCGGCGAGGCCGAGCGTCGCCGGCGCGGGCGAGCCCGAGCTCGCCCAGCCATGGCGAGCCCGAGCTCGCCCAGCCAAGGCGAGGCCGAGCCTCGCCCAACCACGGCCAGGCTCGGCCTCGCCGTGGGCCGGCGAGCCTCGCCGTGGCTGGGCGAGGCTGCCGGCCCCGTCGGCCGGGCCGGGCCGAAGGCCGGGGACCGGCCGAAAAAAAGAAAAAATAAAAAGAAAGGAAAAAATAAAAATAAAAAAAATGTTTAAAAAATTAAAAGAAACAAAAAAATAATAAAATTTACCAAACGTGTTTCTCGCTCATTTTTTATTCCCGGACCAAACGTTACCAAACATGTTCTTTTGTTCAAAACTGCTCCCCGAACAAAACACTTTTTTTTGTTTCTGCTCCCGCGAACAAAAAAGAATGTAAACAAATCCATGCGCACCCTTTGTCTTTTTATCTCCATAACTTATCCGGCAACTTCTCCATGTCTTGAAAGTTAGCCACAAAAATGACTCCAGATGTCCTTTTGCTGCAAAAGAGGCGAATTGCGATTCATTTCACGAGGGAAGACATCAGGGAGAAAATGTACGATTCATTTCATGAGGGACCGAAGAAGCACGTGACGATGCGAATGATCTCATTCTTCGGTCGACTGATATTGGCACGAACATTGCACAGTGGAGAGAACGTGGGGAAGGTAGTGGGACACCCAGAAACTTTCCGCAGCATGATCGAGACCAACAAAAGTTGCTGTTCAGCAGGAAGTTTACGGAAGAAGTTGAGAATTTCGTCCCAAACTTGTTGGACTCCCTCCTCGTGGATAAAACCGGGCCCATCCAGAATGACAACCTGGAGATCAAGGGCGAGGTTTTTACAATTTGTTTCCAGGCATGTAGACCTTGGTACGATAGCTGCGTCACCAAGGATGACGGCTCGGACTGAGAAAGCGCCAACCACAGTAGCCGAGTCCGGCAGGAAGTGGCTGAGAGGGTGGGGAAAAGAGAGAGGAGGAGGATGAAAGAGGAAGGAATTACAGAGGTTTACATTTTTCTTTGAAGGGACATAGAGCGAAGAGGGCAGTTTGAGAAAGAAGATGGTACTTCGATTAATAAACTAAGAAGGATCTTTGGGGGAAGACAGAAGTTGAAATCTAGCAACAAAGCATAAGATGCAAAATACAGGTTTTAAAAAATGAGGGTGTAAACCGATGTATGGACACAAAAATATAGATGATAATTTAATTTTTTTTCAATATAATGATCATGTTGTCTCCATCTCCTGCTTGGAGAAAAGGAAACTTCCTTCAACTGAACTTCATAGACATCACTCATAATAATATAATTTAGTTGATTTTATATATGATCGATGCCTGCAGCTTATAATCCACCAATTAGAAAGGTGATTAAAGCAAATTTCTCTCTAACCCTCTTTTCAAACCTTTGATCAGCACAGCCTGAATTCCACATAAACTCTGTGACAATATCGCAAAAATAGGAATCCACACTTATCATAAACACCCTCTAAATTTAGTATCGTCATTTGACTATGGGAATTTCGGCAGCCAAACAATATGTTAGTTTCAAGGAAAGTTCAAATATCTTTTTCTTTCTCTTTCTTTTTTCTTTCTGCTAATTTGGAGTAACCCCACGTTATTATTAGGTTTCATATATTTTCATGTCAATAGTTGAAATATTATATAACTTTCGTTTAACAAGTCAAAAAAACATTTGAATCACGGCACAAACACCGTATTTCTTGCCGATATACTCGCTAACCGTGTTGTGATGGTCGTATATTCGAATTTTCTCTTCGTATCTCGTATTTTGCCTCGTATCGTGCCTGTGCTTTTCGAATGATCGTGGTCGGGTATTGTAGTTATGTTGGCAAATTTGGGGGGATGAGTACCGACCATGAAACAGACCAAAAGTAGACAAAAAGAAGTCAAGAGAGTGGTCTGAAAGCCAGCTGCTAAGGTCAAACGAGTGATGAGGTTGCACCAACAGAAGCTAAACAAAAGGACACCCTCAGACGGTGTCCAAAAGCTCGCTTTTCTGCTTTACAAACCTGCCATTTCGATAACGTTGTCCAAAGAGCTTACCTCTTATCTCTCTAAGGTCTCTCAGAGGGCAACAACAAACATGCGAGCAATGTGGTTCAAGGTTTGCTTATTGCTTTTACTGTTTGCAAGCACCATCGGCACTACTCCTTCATTCGACTCAATGAAAATTGAAAAAGCTGCCTTAGAAGACAAAACACGCCGCGAGAAAGTCTATTCTAAGGTTAAGAGTCAGAGGCACCTCCAGAGGTGGTCTCTAGAGATTGCAACATTAGATAATTTAAGAATTCACGACTTAGATTTTGAGTCATATGGTATCGGAAATGGGTGAGACAGATGGGTTCCGGTTCCGGTTCCGGTTCGTCCGTCTATGGTTCTCTGCTCAGGAAGGCCAAGAACAGGCTCAAGCCATGCTTGAGGCTGAGAGTGAGCAAGAAGCCGAGGTTAGGAGGATTTGCTTCAGGTGGGGCGGCTCTGCGTTCAGTGCCGATAGTCAATACTTGCCGGGTGGTGATCTCCATTAGCGCTGGAACTTACAGGTAAGTGTTAAGCATGCGTGATCCAAAACAAGCTGGGTCAATGCGAAGGCTTGGATGAGCAGGACCTCGCACTGAACCTGAAAATCCTTACCAAGGAGAGCAGCTGATTGAAAAATTGTTGAAAGTCTTTTCTATAAGATTGATCAGACCAAGGCGTGCTGGTCTCGAGACTGGAATTGATAGCCCAAGTCCATCCATTTTGCCCTTTGAGCTGATTTGGCTGGGGCAATCCAGTTACCGGGGGTTCATCAGAATGATGAAGTCTGCCCTCAATCAGCACCAATTGTATGTGCATAAGTGATTCGTTAAATTACAAAATATATGCGTGTTTCACATTTTCTAATAATTGGCTTTTATAACGGACGATTGCAAGCTTGACTTTGTCAGAGTCAAACATATAAAATTGGCTTCTTCTTCTTCTTTTTTTAATATCTTGAAAGGATTATTATAGCAACAGATCTTGGGCCTTCCGAGACCCCTGTGCCAAAAGTTGAGTTGTTTGGTAACATTATCCCAAAGGCTTTGAGTTAAACTTTAGCATTTCCAAAATCCCTTAGCCCAATGTAACTCTCACTCAACATTTCTAATTCAGCATTTTTCGAACGATGGTGTTTAATGACTCTCTTTTCTTCTAATCTTGCCTTATATCCTCTTGCACCCATAAGGTGTATCTACATGTGAATGTAAGTGCATCTGGTCAATGCTTAAATGTCAATAAATGCATGGGCTTTGAAAACCTAATTCATACCTTCAATGCTCTGGTCCTCTTTAAATTTAATTTCTTTCTTTGAGCGTAGAGGTAAAGTTGAGATCCCAGCAACGATGAGATCCCAGCAACAATGGCTTATGCGACCGCGAAAGGAGCCGGTGCGGACAAGAGGCCATCGAGTGGGCCGACACAGCAGACAGAATCGGACCCAACGGTCGACCATTGGGCACATTCGCTTCGGCCACTTTCGCTGTCAACTCACCTTTCTTCATTGCCAAGAACATCAACTTCAACAACAAAGCGCCATTGCCCGCGATGCGAGGGCTTGGAAAGGAGGCTGTGGCCCTCTGCATTGCCGCAGACGCAGCGGCCTTCGTGGGATGCCGTTTTGTCGCGTCGCAGGACACACTCTACGACCACGTCGGGAGGCATTACTTTAGGGACTGCTACGTCGAGGGGTCCGTGGACTTCATGTTCGGGAACGGCCTGTCGTTCTACAGGGGCTGCCATCTGCACAGTGCAAGCAACAGATACGGAGCGGTGACGGCGCAGGAGAGGGAGAGCCTGCTGGAAGAGACTGGGTTCTCGTTAGCAAGGTGACGGGGTCGGGCGCGCGCGCTGTTCCTTGGCCGAGCGTGGGGCGCTTTCTCCCGGGTGGCTTCCGCGCACATGTACATGGATCAGATCGTCACCCCCGAAAGGATAATACGATTGGGGCGACAAGAACAGCGACATGTAAGCAATCTTTCTCGTCCTGTCATTAAGAAAATACTCCGCATGGATCGAGAAAATTCCACTGTGGTACTGATCTGTGCGATGCAGGACGGTGTTTTACGGGCAGTACAACTGCACGGGACTGGGGGCTTCCTCCGGCGGGCTAGTGTCGTGGTCGAGGGAGCTCACTCCCGAAGAGGCCGAGCCCTTCGTTTTGCTCGACTTCATCGGTGCCCACGCTTGGCTCTTTTTCGCTCTGGCCAAACCTGGAATGCTTTCAGTCCTGTTGTTTTCTTCTTCTTTTTCATTTCTTGTCTTTCGACTGCTCTATCGATCGTGCATGACGATGATCTTGATGCGTCGGATTCGTCGACAGATGCTTGTTCCTTATCAGCGCGAGAGCGACGTCTCTCTTTCTAGCTCCTTTCCTTTTCCGGTGACAATCTAATGCACCACATGGAGATTACGTGTGCATGGATGTTGGGGAATATTGTAATGCCGAGATGATAAGAAAAAAGCTAACAACACTAAAAATTCAAAGTGAAAATTCAATACAAGAAAAATCACAGACCGACCAAAAACTTCAACTAATCAGTAAGAATAGTAAAATACATAAAGGGCGCATTTGGTAATGATTATGTTCCCCGATAACAATTTCTGATCAAAAATAATTATTTTTTATTTTGTTCTCGAGAACAATTTTTAAGCATTTTAAGCCGTTTGGTAACTATCCAGAATTTCTCATTTCGGAATAGAATTACGTTTGGTACCGTGCTCAAAATTTCTACTCCAAATCATTTTCTTTTAATTTTTTAAATAATTTTATTAATTTTTTTCCTTTTTTCTTCTTTTCTTCTTTTCCTTTCTCTCTCCTATTCTTCTTCTTCAAGTAATTGGTCGCCGGTCCGGCGACAAGCCAAATGAGGGCCAGCGACCTCACAGGAGCATCGCTGGCCCTCGTTGGCTGAGCCTCACCAGTAGCCAAGCAGGCCTCGTCAGGGCTGAGCAAGACCCACCTGGCCACCGACAAGGCTCCACCTTGCCAGATCACGAGGCTCGCCTAGCCCCAGCGAGCTCACCGAACCGATTGCCGGTGACCCGCGACGGTGGGTGGCAAACGTCGAACGATGATGGACGGCAACCACGGCAATGGTAGTAGATGAAGAAGAAGAAGAAAATTGCTTGATTCTTAGATTTGTTCTCGGGAACAATAATCAACTTTTTTTTTATTCTTGATTATGTTCCAAATCTACTTCCAGGAATAAAAAAATAGAAATTTGTTCCTAGGAACAAAATTTTTACCAAACATGATTTTATTCCAAAACTACTCTAAACAAAAAATCAGAATCCGACATTATTTGTATGGTTATCAAACAGTCCAAAGTGTTCTTTTTTAGTCACACACTAGAAGTTCAATATCAATAATACAACCGTATTTTCTTATCACAAAAATGAATTAACATAATCATAACAAGAAAAATCTAACTGCGATAGAAGAATTCAGAGGTGGTTCTTAATGAACGAAATCAATCAACTCATAACTCTCAGTCTCACGACTAACATACTCAAATTTGAGCGAATTCCATCAACATTTAACCTTCAAATCGAGATTGCAAAGCCGCAGCCCCTCTTCTTCCTTCTTCCCTGTTCTTCTCGGTGAGCTCTCAGCGCACTGTCTCTTTTCTTCATTCTCGGGCACACGCTTGCACGAAGCCTTTCTCCCTCTCTTTCTGACTTTTGACCTTTTTTTTTTTCTTTTTGTTTCGTTTCGTACTAGCTGGGCCTCGCGTACGGGTGGACCTAGCCAACAATAGAGAATTGCCATTTCGCGTTGGCACGTAGCTCACTTCGATTGGATTGATAGTCTACGTCGTTATAGATTTCTACTTCTTACGAATGGTAATTAGCTCGGTGCTGATCGAATTCTGCAAGCAGAGCTAAAACCGGATCGCCTATGGGGAAATCTTATCCCACGTTTCGCATGGACGAATCGTGCACTCACGAAATCAGTCGAGCCAAAGATTTGACAAATCAACGTTTCCACGCCTTTAAGTGGGAAATGTTCAAAGAACTTAGAAGAGGACGGTTAAGGATGACGTGTCTAAACATCTAGAGTCAGGCATAAGGAAAAGTACCAAAAAAGTCATAAATCTATTACATTGGTACCAATTCGATCATAAACTTTTCAATTGAACCAATTCAATTATAAACATTTTAATATTAGTACAAATTCAGTTCATCTGGCCAATTTTGGCCAAATAAGGCACCAACATGAACATCATCCGATGGCTAGCTGCAGACATGGCAATTTTATGATTTTTTATTATTTTTTCGAATTTTTTTATTTTGTTATTATTTTTTCTTTTCTTTTCTCCTTTCTTCCTCCTTGGACTGTCTCGGCAATAGTCAGCAAGCCTCCGGTGAGGCTCATGGCCAAAGGCTCGCCGACCACTGGGCGAGGGCTGCAAAGCCCTCGCCTACCATCAACAAGGGTCACAGCCCTCGCCCGGCCTCTCTCAAGGCCACCGGCAAGGCGGTTCACTCGACAAGGCGAGGCTAGCCTAACCGCGAGCGAAGGCGGCGTAGCCCGCAACTGGCGAGGCCATGGCAGCCATCGTTAGAGCGGAGGCGAGGGCTGCTAAGCCCTTGCTAGTCGCCAGCGAGGGTTGCGGCCCTCACTCAGCCTTGCCCTAGCCTTGTCGCGGGCGAAGGCGGCCTCGCCCAAATCTAGGCTAAGCCGCCTCACCCGCAGCCCTAGGTGAGGTCAAGCGAGGGCCATAACCCTCACTAGCGGTTGGTGAGGGCTTAGCGGCCCTCACCTCCACCTTAGCGATGGCCACCATGGCCTCGCTAGTCGCGGGGGAGGCCACCTTCGCTCGTGACAAGGCTCGACGACAGGCGAGGGCTTCACGGCCCTTGTTAGTCACCGCCAGAATAGTCAAAGGAGGAAGAAAGGAGAAAGAAAAAAATTAATAAAAATTTTGAAAAAATCATTAAAAAAATCATAAAAATTGATACATCAGCATTCGACCATCGACTAACGTCCACGTCAGCGCCGATAGGGCAAAATTGTCTAGATTGACTAAATTGGTATCAATATTAAAAGGTTTATAACTGAATTAATACAAATACAATAAGTTTAAAACTTTTTTGGTACTTTTCCCGTCCGGCATGGACCAGGAAATAAGTTCCTTTCAAGACACGCAATTTCATGTGATATGCCCAGTCAGTCACGGCAAAATAGCGATACGCGTTGGCCGTGTCCAATGAAGCCAGCTTCAAGTCTCTCGTTGTCACTCTGTAATGGGCTCTTTTCGATTCCCGGTCACCTAACTTCTGCATTTGTCCATCTCGCTTTCGAATGGAAAGAAAACCACTTTTCGGTAAAAAGGGTTCATTCAAAGTCAAATCTATGACCCACCTCGCTTATAAATCATAAGAAAATAAAGGCAAGAGGTAAAGCATAGACCGTGCTGTTCATTATAAAATTCCTATAGTCGATACGCAAATAATAATTATAATGCTGGGAATTTGCTTTTACAAGCGATCTCATTTCATGACATATATGTACATCTGAGATATATTAGATTGATTTGTTTTATCAAATATCGGCTAATGTGTGCACAACATAAATGGAAGATCTCATTATGGACGCATTATTGTTGCTCCCTGTCGGAGTCATTGTGAATTTTTTTATATATACTGGCTATTATGTGTTTTTAGAATTGTTATTTTGGCTTTATTATTTTTAGATTTCAACCTCATTAATTTGGTAACATAATCTATTTTGAAAACAAATATCTCCATATTTCTATTGAGAACTTCCAAAATCCAAGTTACTTTGATGTGTGAGTCCAAAATATTTTCATGAACGCTTATAGAATAATTCATTTACTTTTTGTTTTGTCAACAGGCTTACCAATTACCATTGAGGTCAAACATCCTAGTGATGGATCACAACATCGTGAAATTAGGAGCATTCTAAGTAAGATCATGCAAATGGAGAAATCACGAAGAAACTTCTAAGCCTATTGCACTTGTACCACTTTAATCCTAAACATTTTCATGATTTATTAATATAATTCATTCCGTCAATTTTAGTTAAAAATCGCTGATGTGAATGTTGAACTCCCTATGTGGCATAATCGGCACTAACACGAATAATTTTTTAATAACTTTTTTGAATCTTTTTTTTTTGTTAGACTTTATTTGTTTTTCCCGTTTCTTTTTGCTAAATAAGCAATGCCTAGTGAGGGTCACCCTTGCCCAAGCAACCCTCAACAAGGCCAAACTTAGCCCAAACCGGGCAACCTCGCTAGGCCTCACTCTCACCAAACCTTACAAAGAGGGTCCTCACCAATGCTCACCCGAGCTAGTGTGTACCCATTGGTAAATAGAAGGAAAGGAAAAGAAAGGGAAAAAATAAAGAAAAAAATAAAAAGTTTGGGATTAAATGGGTGTAAGTGCAATAAATTTAAAACTTTCTTGATAATTTCCTCTTAGGCACACTAATTATTTCCTGCTCTCTCAAAATATACGCTTAAGTAAAATCTTTGCCCTTAATACTTTACCGCACATCTATGTTATTCAAATATCTTCTTCTCTCTTTTTTACGTTTGATTAGGGGGAGAAAGCGACTGTGGAGAGTCAATTCTCACGAACTTTGCGATGAATCAACTTCTCCCGCACGACGCCATCCCATCACTTGGGAAAATTTATTCCCTACTGGGGCCGATCTCGAAAGTGAAGGGGACTGAACCTAGGCGAGTTCAGCACCAACCTCAGCAAACCCTAAACTGCATCATCCGGGCGTTGCCGTTTTCGCCATCACTTAGAGCGGGATTAAAGGCATGCGAAGAAGTTTAACGCATTGGATTTACAATCCATGCCCACGGCCACCCATCGTGAAAAGATTATCAAATTCTCCACAGGCGAACATTCTCATCTGACACATTCCGAGGTGAGCAAATCAAGTTTAAGAAGGGAACTCCTTGCCAACGTCCATTGGCTCCTACCTCTTAGGCCACTCGGTCCCAGATGAACCCTCCGGAACTCCATGTCTGTGATCATCTTTAATCGGTAGCGATTAAGTTGTTGAGAATGAACGTTCAAAACCCATTGAATCAAGATGGCTAGAAAGGATACATGGTGCATATTATAGGTTCGAATGTTGTGATTCCATTTTTGGGGAACTATGATGCACAAAGCCATAAGGCTAATTTTAGTAATCAAGATAAATTTAAGAATAAAATAGAGTTACATATAAAAAGGATATAGCCTAAAAATAATTATCTTATAGGAGAGGTAGAATAAAAGTGGATAAGATTTTTAATATTCATAATATAGAATTTATCTTTTAAAAAAATCTTTTTAAAAAACAAACTTCTTAAATTAATAAAATTCAAAATAACATAACATTAATAAAATATTCTTTGTATTTTTTTCCTATTTTTATCTGTATAGTCGAATTCATTTCTGTTCTATAATATAAATTTAATATATAAATATTTATTCAGCGTTTCTATTTATTACATATTTTATATTTCTTATTATTTTAGGTATATTAATATAATTAATTATTTAATAAAATTTTATCAGAGAACGATCGATTCGATTCGCCAAACACTGTATCTTGACAAAAGTAGCAGTGCCGAGGACAGCACCGCCGGGGGGCGTGGCGGGATTGGGTCACCTTTTCAGCAATCGTGTCGGGACAAAATCCTGCGAAGTGGGCCCCGCTCGCCCCTCCCCGGCAGTGCGCCCCACCCCTTGTGTTTTTTTTTTAAAAAAAACCTTCTGGGAACCCCCCCAATAAATGACCACGTGGCGGGGGCTGAGAACCTGATTCAATGTCGAGCCCATGTAATAATACTTACAGCCGAAAGTAAAAAAACTAAAAATTAAAATAAAAAAAAAGAAGTGGAAAAGTCATTGCCAGAGCGCCTCCAAACCAAAAAGTACCCGGCAAATTTTTAAGGATTATTAAATAAGACAAGTAAAATAAGATGATAAATATATTATTTTCCAAGTAAACTTTCTTAGTTTGGCGGGGAGCACGTCCGCGCGTCCTTTTTAATTCTAGGCGTGCAGGAGTTCGAGCTTGACGCCTTTTTGACCACTATCGCCTTTCCAGTTTCCCCTTCGTGGAAAGAGAAATCTCGATTTCAGCCATCATATTCTTGGATCTCCGATGCCGTCGATCGTAGAGCAGCATGCCCTGGATCGTGACACGCCCGATTCCGGCACGTGACTGCAAACAAGCTTTCGCGAGGTAAAGCTATGCATCATGGTCCCACCACCAACTTCACTGCCCATGAACTAGGCCACGATGCCCAGGTCGCATGCCCAATCGCACCCGGCGACAATGTCACGAACACCCTAGTCATGGCCGGCCGAAAAGCCCAATAGGGCTGAGAGTTGCCCCGATGCTCTTTTACATCCAATGTTGTATTAAATTCGCAACGAATGAGGGGAAGCTTGAAGGCAATTTTTATTCATTGAACAGCCAACATTGATTGAAACCACTAAGGCTTATTATAAGATAAAACAACAGACACACTTTTATATGGATGCAGGCACAACACGAGAAAATAGAGGGGAAAAAGTATAAGGTGGTTAAACACCAACACGTCATAGGCTAGTTTGGCACATAAGATAAAACAACATACACACTTCTATTTTTTCTTCTCCTCTTCCTACTTCATCTGGGACCCTCTCTATTGTTCGGTCACTAGTGACTCATTGGCTTTATATCAAAACTGCTCATTGATGAGCCGTTGTTGTTGGTGGCCTTCCATCCATAGAGCACCACTGCATCCACAAATGTCCTATATTTTTCTTTTTTTCGTTCGAAATGAAGCTTCAATGGGTGTGAAACTTTTGGGTTTTCTCAACGAGACATGGCCTTAGATTTGGAGTTCATCCTGGAGATGGACCATCATCCTTCCTCAGTTTTTTTTTTTTCGTTTTTTGATCGGAATGAAGCTTCCTCAGTGGGTACGACGAAACTTTTGGATTTCCTCGATGATTATGGCATCGGATTTTGAGTTCATTCTGGAGATGAACCATCAACAACTTCCTCTAGATTTGGAGATGGAGCTCTATTAGCTGTATGCCCTAAAACAATCATGTAATAATTACATGTTAGGGATTATTTAATGGCAAATAAGTTTTTCATTCATCATCCAATTTATATGAAAGAAGTTCATAAAATCAACTACGACTTAACCTCTTCTTAAGGTGTTAAGAATATGTGTGATAGATTTACATTTATGCTGAATCTTTAAACGGTTTTTGTCGATGAATCATTAAGAGGATATTGATGATGCTATTGAAATTGGTGTGTTCTCAAGCTTCACCATTCAGTATTGGATACTTGAGGGGAAAATCTTTGGGTATTGTGATATCTGAGCTAGAACATAGGTGCTTGCCTTAGACAAGTTCACTGAACGTGACATATATAGAACGACTGGCAACATGGAAGCTTTTAGCAAAGTCAATGTCTGATCATTCATGCTTTGGTCAGGTGTAAGATCCTTAGACCCAAGGCATGGTGCTGACTTGTATGTTGGATGGCTATGGTTCACAAGTACGTATATTGACGCTTTGTCAAACCATCTCTATACTTGATGATCATAGTTTGTTTACATACGAAGACACATGCATGTGCAATGTAGAACCTGTCTTCTTGTTATATATAGATTTACAAGATTGATATCCTATGCAATCTAATTGTAGCATTGTATTGAAATCCTCGACCGGGATTATAATTGAAAATGAATGGTTCATATCTCGAAAAAATACATATCAATTATATTTGAGCATATGATTGAATATGTGACTTAACCAATTATTCCATAGCCTTTATTTGATCGGGACATGGTGAGACAGAATGATTGAATTACACGGTCGGTATAGTTGATAGGTTCATTATATTCTAAAAATATTTCACACTGTCTAAGTAGCTATAATATATTATTAAAGGTCACTCATGGTTAGCAAAAACAGAAGATTGATCTGGACAATAAGTTCTCTTGGTTGTGCTAATGTATTTGTACAAGTCCTGTTGCTAGCTTAGTGATGAATATAGAGATGTCACACACCATAACCAATTCGAATGACGTTTGAACAAATGAGAGAATATAGCAAATGTGTTTGCAATTGAGCCAATCAGATTGAATCGGGTTAAAAATACAAATTCCGATGAAGGGGCTTTAGAGTTTACAAAGTCTAAAGCGTGTTTCAAACTCTACGGCCGGATCAAAGATCTTAAGCTTGTTCAGATTCAATGACCGAATTAATAATCTGAAGTGAGTTCAGAATTAATAGATACGTTAATGATTTTATGAGTTAGAATTAATCACGTCATTAATGATTTGAAATGAGTTCAAAATCAATAGCCAAATTAATAATTTGAAACAATTTCAAACTTAATGGCTAAATTAAATATTTGAAACAGGTTTAGATATAACGATCACATTAGATTCTAAAACAGTTTCAAATTTTAACGGTAATATTAATGATTTGAAACAGTTTCATAATAAATGGGTAGTTTAATGATATGAAACGATTTCTAATTTAAATGACCAATTAATTCTCTTAAACAGTTTTAGAAATAATGGTCGAAATTAAATATTTGTGACAGTTACAAAGTTAATACCCAAAATAAAGACTTGTAATAGTTATAAATAAATGTATGGAATGATGCCTTGTAACAGTTATAGAGTTAATGCCCAAATTAGTGTTTGAAACAATATTAGAACTTACATTCGTCAGGAGTTACGGTCGAATTAATTCTAAAACAGTTTAGAGTTAATGCATTAATTTAAATGTGATTTGCATTGGCTATAAAAGATAATACATAGAGCAAATCACCGGACGATCGATAATCAACAATCGATAATTGAAAGTGTTGATACTAATCAACAAAATCACTCACACGAGAACAATTGCTAACACAATTATAGTTGTGAGATATCTCAATTTCTCTCTTTTTCAACGTGAGAATTGGCGATGTGTCTAAACTAGAGGCTTGACACTTGTGGGGCTAGATTTGAAAAACGTCAGAACCTGCGAAGAGATCAGACATTCTACATTTGAAGAATGTTGAACTAATATTATCAAAAAGCACAAGACGTTCGTGGTAAAAAATCCAAAAACGTCAGAACCAGTGTTACTACTGTGAGGACATCAAACGTTTGTGCTCAAAACCCAAAGAAACTTTTGAACTAAATTTGGAGCACTATACAAGTTTAATATGATTAGCCAATTTAGCTCTTCTATGTGTTTTTGCTAAAATGCATGAAAATGCTTTGGAAACATGTGTATAAGTGTTTTTACTTCTGCTATGATCAAACTTTTGATCTTAACTTACTTATGCACGTATGCTTGTTTATCAAAATAAACACCAACAAGCTCTTCATTGGAAGACGGAGCCGTGGACATGGCAGTGCTTTGTGGTTTTAAAGCCGCAACTGATGACAGCTTGGTTGGCGAGCGACGATGGCTCGTTCCATGAGCAGCAGCGGTCGACTTTGTCATAGTGCCAGTGAGTTGCCAGCGATCGAATGAAGAAGATGGTTGTAGATGGTGGAGGAAGAGGAGAGAGAAATAAATAAAAATAAGTTTTATTTTTTTTAATTTATTTGCCACACCATGAAGGCATGTCGATTTTTTATTGATTTTCAATACAAAAATATATGCCATGTCAACCTTTGACGTGGTGGTATCCAACCACCGAATACTTCCTCAAGAAGGGACATCGCTTACATTGGGCCACCCGAGCTTTTTACAAGGGTTTAGGTTACAAGCAATTCTAAATATCCTCCTAGAGTATCTCAGTTTTATCATTGGGCAATTACTTTATCTGAAGCTATCCTTATTCCGAGAAGATGTGATTGGTCATAAGCTTACTCACCAGCACATGGCCCGGGTCATGGGCAAGGAGCAGCTCACATGCTAGACTCGGTTGCTGGCATAAGTAGTGCCGGACTCGTTCACTATTCATTCAACCTATGATCATTCACCGTCCATGCAATGCCCAATGCTGATTTCTAAAGCTTGAACCACGCTCATTCACTATCCATGCAAGCCATGCTCGTGCATTGGCATCGTCCTTTGCATCCGATTTAAGAGTAACAATTTGTGCATTGGCCAAGCCATGAGGTTCTTGTTCGCTCAACCGATCCTTCAACAGTACCACCAATCTATCTCGATCATCCATTGCCTTGCTCGAGTACATGCAGTCCATACTGTAAGATAGGCCACAACAACATCAAATGAATACTGTTCATTCAAGGATTGAACACTCAAATTTTTCGAGGTAGATTCCGTCGCCACGCTTTTCCTCTCGAGAGTATGGTTGGGGATGGTTCATCGCAAGCCCCACCTACCGATCACTCGGCTGGCATTCTTTGCTTGGGATCGTGAATGGAATGGATGATCGCTTGGGTACTAAAAAAGGAAAGCAATCTCGAAATGACCACGTTGGGTGCAGACTTATCATTTATTCCTTAGTAATCATACTTAATTTAGTTAATTTTCCCCGTGCAACAAATAATTGAGATTGATCTTCTTGTTGGGTTGTTATTTAAATTAGTAAAGGAGCAAGTGGGTGACAAAATGAAAAAGAAGAGCTTGAATTGCAGACACGTGTCGCTTACTTGTGCTAGATTCTCGTGGCACACCAAGCTTTTCTAGTGCTAGTCTATCCACCCCATGCACGAACTCAAACGCCAATCCTTGAACCCGCCTTTACAGGTCCTGGATTCGCTCGTCTCTCTTACCTTTCCCGGTCAAAGTCAAAACGATGGTTTTTTTTTTAACATGAAAAACTCTAAACTAAGACACTAGAAATAAGTTTATCTCCTGTTAATTTTCATTAAATCTTACCAATAATTGTTAAGTTCGATAACACATAGTAGTTAACAAATGTACAAATTTGGTGTTTCACCCTCCATTTATCACAAATGTAAATATTAATCCAATTTAACGGAAACTAACGGAAAGTAAGTAGTTTGGAGTTATTAGTTGTCAAAAAATTATCTTAATTTAAATTAGTTACAAGATAACAATTTGGAAATTTTTGGAAATTAGTTTAATGTAAATACGTCACAAATATAACAGGTTTGAAGTTTTTTGTAATATTAAACCTTTTTTTGGTTATTTTATTTAGAAATTGGCAAATTTATATGAATAAATACAAATGCAAATGTACCAATACCATGCATATGGTAGTTGATCATAAGCTTCGATTTAGGAGGGGGGCAGGGATTAACCTTGTTTGTTGAGCATTGGATGATGATAGCATGACAGTCATCATAATTGTTGGAAGTAACGGTGATATATGAATCACTAGTTAATGCTAGCATAACACTAGCTGTAATGGAGGGAAGGAAAACTTTTTATCTTGCGTTTTCAATCAATCGCATCTTGTGGCTTAGATGCCACCGTTACTTAGCAATAACAACAATGATTGTTACTTAAACATTGTCCTTTGAGCATTCTATATCTCGATTTTCCTTTTTCCCAAACAACTTTGCTTTGTTAATTTTTCGATCATGTTGAGCATTTTAAAGAATGTAGCAAGTCGAATTTAATTTATGAAGCAAGTGCCCGATTCTTTTATATAACCGTTATACTTCATTAAGGTATTGCCTTTTCTAGAAGGAAAATTAATCGATAGCTGGTCGTGTTATATGCATGCATGGAGCGCAATACCCTAGTATATCGTAGAATATTTCAGCTTAAAATTTACGTAAGCATGGATTAATTTCATTAATTAAAAGAGCAAACGGTTTCTATTTAATATTATCCATCATCAAATGACCTAAGAAAAGCCGAAACTGAATATTCAGTAAACTACTTTTAGCTATATGTTGCCGTCGACTTCGTAATCTTAGGAGAAAGAAGTAAGAAACTAGATATTCAATCTAAATAATGGTTTGCGAAGTTTTTTCACACTAGAATCGAGAGATCCACAGCTCGTGCAATATTGCGACTGATTCTTTGAGTTTAGTATTTAATTCTTCGATTAAACAAGAGTTTTTGGTTTGTTACATATATAGGACATTCATATATATACATGTCTATATATGTACATTTATATATGTGCCGTGGAAATGAGCTTCGCTCGCAATTTATTTAGTTACGCACACTTGACTTAGCAACAATTATATTCAGATTATCACCAAATCTTTTCTTGGACATAACACTTATGATAATATTTAAGTTCATTTTATGACTAAATCATACCTCAAGTTGAAAAAAGTAAGACAAGTAAATAAAATATTCTATGAACACGTTACAATTTTTGTTGCAGCATCCGAATGCAGGTTATTATAATTAATTTATATTATGACATGCATGAAATTCGTTTTCAAGTTTAAAGCTTAAACAAAATCCAGTGCAACATAGGGACGAGCAAGCTAGCCATTTTAAAAAGTTCACTTCAATTTATAACACCATAATCAACCATTTTGACCATTGAGGCCGAAGTCCGGATGTCGACACCTTGCACTTGATGCCTAGATCAAGATATTGGCTCATGGATATGAGGTCCTCGCCATAGAGTCCATCCTTTGGCATTAGACCGACTCGACCCTTGAACCGAGCCATCATTTGCTCAGATGATCAACATATCCTCGAAGTGCTCGGGACTTTAGTATCATGGGTACTTAAACACATGAAACTCATAGGCAAATATTAAGTTTATTTTTTCCATGAGGGCAAAAGAGAACGTTGAGAAATCATTAGAATAAAAAGAGGAAACAAAGAGAATAGAAATCTTTTTTTTCTTTTCAAAAGTTAATTTTCAAAATAATATTTTCCAACAACATCAATTTTTTTGGGCAACACCAAAACCACGTGTGACCCTTAGTTTGACCGGTTGAAACGGATTTGAGCAAAACTGGAGAGAACATCTCAATCGAGCATCGCCGTCCAAACCTCAACTTTCGCTTTCGCTCCCCCGCACACGCAGACGCACACGCTCTTTCCTTGTCATCGTACTCATCTGAACTTCCTCCCTCCGTCCATCCCCACTTTTTCTTATATATATAAAAAGAAAAACCCCTAAAAAAAAAACCAGGTCAAAATGTTTTCCTTTTCTGCTCCATTTTTTTAATATAAAAAGAAAGAGAGAGAGAGAGAGAGAAGAGAATTGTGCCGTCACATCTCTACTCTTCAACAGTGCCCCATATTTTTGCCATTCCCCATGTGGCCACTTCCAACCCAAACCCCATTAGACCACCACCGAAGACCAAAATCCCCCTTTCTTCCCCTCTCCTTCTTTCCCCAGACTCAAAATTCCCAAATTGAAATCTAGGGTTTTGTTTGTTTGTTCTCCCTCCTTCCTTCCCCTGTCAAAGCTTTTGAGTTCTTCTGATTCCGGCCATCGCTGTCCCGGGAATTGTTCCCGCCCCGATCTCATGAACTTGCTTCGGCAGCAGCAGCAGCAACAGCAGAAGCAGCAGCATCGCCAGCTGCGGGCGGACGAGCGGCAGCAGGAGATTCGCCGACTGTTCGAGACCTCCGCCGAGGAGCCGGAGCCGCCCGGCCCTGCCCGCGGCGGCCGCGGTGGGGAGGACCTCGCCGGCGTCGATCGGCGCAGGGCCGGCGCGGCCGCTGCGGCGGCTCCGGCTCGGGAATCAGATGGTTCTCGGCGGCCGGCAGAGGTGCGGGATGATGCCGGCGGCGCCGCCCCCGTCGCGGTGCCTCCGGTGGTGGGTGGTGGGGGCGCTGTTGTGAGGGCGGGCGTCGAATTGGCGGCCGCGGCCGCGAGTGGTCCAGGGAGGCGGAAGCGCGGGAGGCCGCCGAAGGGTATTGGGGAGGTGAAGGTGTCGAAGCCAGTGGCGGTGAGGAATAAAGCCGTGGACGAGGAGGAGGATGTTTGCTTCATTTGCTTCGATGGTGGCGACCTCGTTTTATGTGATCGCAGGTGATTTCTTTTGAATTATTTTTTTTTCTGGGCTTCGTGTTTTCGATAGTTTGGTGGTTAGAGTTTGAAATTTTGCAGTAACCGGAGAATTGGCGGAAAGAAGGGGGGACGTTCTAGAGTGAATAGTAATGGTGCTTTCTTTGGTAAATTAGGATAGGCATTCGAAGCTAATATCATAAGTCTCTGCTTGGTTAGGATATCATTTATGAGGCGAACTTGATGTCTAGTTTCGTGGCAAGAAAATGGGAATGTTTTAATCTCTGCACCAGCTTTAATCAGTGGGCTTAATCATTCCTTCGCCCCCACCAAGACTGTTGGTGTTTGAGAAAGCAAAATTTGTCTCGTTTGTTTTATTCAATTTTTTGGTGTCTTGCTCGAAGAAAAAAAACTGCAAACTTGTTTAGCAAGGTCTAGGAGATGTTTTAACTCAATATTAGGGCCTTTTCCTTGTTTATCCCATGTTGGATAGGATAACTGAATTTTAATCTTGTCTTAAGTGAATAGGCAGTCTCGTCCGTCGTGATGTTATCGGGGTTTCTTGAGGGTTTGTGTGGTCCATTATGGTTAATTTGTTGCAATTTCTTAACTGTAGGGGTTGCCCCAAGGCATACCATCCTGCTTGTGTCAAACGAGAGGAGGCATTCTTCAGGTCAAGAGCTAAATGGAATTGCGGTATGCCAATTTTCCAAACTTTATCAGTTACCCATTTGTCTCTGTCGGTTGGCATTTTGTTGTTTTACTTAAGCTAGGGTTTAGATCTAAACATGACATATTTTTCGAGGGAGAACATTGTTCATTACCATGATATAACCCCTTATTTGCAGTTAAATACTTCAGAGTTCTTGACTTTAGATAGAACTCACGCGGTTGGGTGCTATAAGAGCATAATTTATTGCCTTTATACTCACTTCGAAAGGGAGTCTTTTTGGAGACTCGACTCAAGCTTGCGTGTCGTACAAAATCATGAAATCGTGAAAGTGAATTATTTTCTCATGTCAATGTGGAGAATTGATGATTGTGAGAATAACAAGAATAATGAAAATAACATTTTAGACTGAATAATGAAGCAATGGATCAAAGTGCAAATCATATATCTTCAGCTTCAACAACATTGATTTCGATGTATATTGTAAGAGAGCGAGAATTTGTTGTTGATATTGGAGGTAATTTGAACCTAATCATTTGATGGTAGATTTACTGAGTATTCGCCATAATGGAGAAGTAGAGGTTTTTGACCTACGAAAAAGTGTAGTGTCAGCTGTTTCATGGTAAGACTATGAATAAATTTCATAATAAACTTCTGACATGCACAGAGTTACATTAATACACACATGGTAGATATTCCTTTCCGTTACTGGGATGGTAGCTGAACTCTTGGACCCGAAAATTATAAAGGATCTGCATGAAAAATCTGTGGTAATGATGACCATAATGTCAGAATAACCATTTCAAACACATTTGAGTGCATGGCACTCACATGTTTCATATAATTTCGTTTTGGAAAAAACACACACACACACAAACAAAACTGTTCATGTTGTGAAATTTGACATAGCTTAGATTAATTTTTATGTGAAAGAGAGATATAGAGATGTTTTGAAAGAAATCCTAAAGGTAAGGAAAGAACCACTCATGTGCCCAAACCTGTTCATTATACTTATATAAATAGGAAAAGGAGACCTGACCTTCATAAAACACTATGGGTCTGAAGATGGGTCCACATTATCTAGTGCACTTGTTGCATCAATACTTGGCAAATGAAAAAAGAACTTGTTGCTTCAACTGAACCAAGAAAATGAAATTCTGTGTGAGCGATGCTCCAGTGGAGGCCCTGTACCTGATTTGTGGTATTATTGCAAATTTTCTGCATGGGCTTCCATTTCCTTCGTATAATACAATTGGTTTTAGCCTCTTGTATGCTCAATAAAGCCGGCAAATGAGTTCAAGTGATCATCTAAGTAGGACTGAGATGTTACAAGGGAATGATGGTTACTGGGGATTTAGGGATGACATGCATCTCTAACTTTTGAAAGAATTTGTGAAGAAGTCGTGAAATGAAACAAAATATCGAAAATTATAATGGCATGCACCCTTTGCCTAAATCTCTAGGAAACAGAGCTATAAAGCTAACTCTACAATAAGTAACTTTACCGTTTATTAATTATCAATGTAAATGGACAGAAATATCGGATCTGTTAGTTACTAAAGCAAAGTCTTTCCCTATACACTCGCTGCTTTTCAAAATTGCAGGAAATTTTATACTGAATGGATAAACCAAAATATGTTTCCCATGTTTTTGGAGGTTGTAGAATTGACCTTCCTGTAACCTTGCATGAAATGGCAGGTCAAGCGCATTGATTGGCTAGTTCCGTAAATGATTTTTCAATGATGGTGTGGTTTGTACTGGTTGGGGATATTTTCCTGTAACCTAAGTTGGGTTTAGAAAACCGTAATCCTCTGTACATTCCATGGTGCATGTCATTTTCATAGGTTAGCAAGCCTCGGTAGCACTTCATCAAGGAGGTAGAAAGAGGGAGAGGGAGGTTATTAAAGTCTGCATGGTCGATGAATATAGTTATTGAGGGAAAGAATACGAAGATTGGAAGTAGCCAAGGATAGAGAGGGAAAGGCTAGATACAATTGGGTCCTTAAATTCTCGTGAACAAGGCAATTTTTCTTTTTAATGTTAAAATGTTGGATCCTTAAATCTAACCCCATCTTAATTCGTCAAACAATTTGGCCATGATCCTTCTAAGGAGCAAATAAACTATGGCACTGCACCTCCTTGAATGGATGATGTCATTATAAATTAGCAATTTTATAACATTTTTGGCTTCATGATAAGAAAAAGCCTACTTAGTGGGTATCCATCATTAGAAAATTCAGCTTAGCACCTAAAACCTTGCATTATTTTGATCCTACTAATACTATGAATTAAAAAAAAAAGCATGCAATTAGGCAACTTTCTTGGAAAAGAGATATCCACATGGCAAACTTGAGTGCCTCTTTTACATGTTTCCACTTTTTATTGGTAATATTAATGGACCTTTTCTTACTTTATTGTTTAAAGACTTGGTATTTATCTTTTCCTATCCATCATAAACGGTGTGGTCAAACGGCTTATCTGTCTTTATTTAACTCATTCAGTAAACATGTATATTATGTTGCCTTCTTGAATTCCACTGTTAACCTTAGTTGTGATTTACATGTGTATTTCATTCATTTCAGGTTGGCATATATGTAGCACTTGTCAAAGAGCGGCCCACCATATGTGTTATACCTGCACATTTTCTCTCTGCAAGAATTGTACAAAAGGTGCTGACTATGTGTGTGTGAGAGGAAACAAAGGATTGTGTGGGACATGCTTGAAGACCATCATGCTTATTGAAAATATAAGGCTGGGAAATGAGGAAAGGGTATGTGCCAACTTCAAGGCTGATTATCTTGTTGTTCTTCTTTTGAAGAAGCTTTGCATGTTTGAAAAATGCGTAGAACTATGAATGGAAAATTTTTCCAACTCACTTCCATTTGATTGAGAAGCTGTCAATGGACCAAGTTTTGTTCAATAGTTACACAGCTCTCTCTGGATTAAGAGGAAACCTAAAAGTTTGAGACATTTACCTTGATGGGAATCAAATTCAAAATTGTACAATGGGGGTGCTGGCTAGAAAGTGGAGTTTTGTTACCAGGATCTTGCCAGGCTCATTTTTGACTGTCTGACCGGGCATGTTTTAACTTCAAAACTGCTTTTGACGAATACTTACTTGCAGATGTTGGGCCTCTACCCCTATATGCTAAAATTTTGTGGCTAGAAATTAGGCATACATTCTTTGCTTACATCAATTAGTAAACCATCTAACTGTTAGAGTTAAATTGAACAATTTGCAACTATGCCCTTAGATACTGCTTATCGCAAGTTGCTAATTTGACAAAATACAAGTTAAAGCGCCTCAACTAGAATGAAATCTTTCCTTTTAAATAAGAAAAAATAAGGCCCCCTGGGGAGGGAGGGAACTTTAATGAAGCTGATGAGATTTTTTGGGGAAAGCTCCTTTTTTATATCTAAATAGAGGCTGAAGATTTGTTTTCTAGAAGGCTAATTGGCTTTGACATGATACAAATAAAAAGCGTGTGCTGCCATATATTGCATTCCTTCCAGAAATGCGGCCTTCTTCGGTACTTTACAACTCATCTAGCCTATGATGGAAACCTGATTTATGACTATTACGTGTTGTCTGGAAGACATGGAGGGAGGAAAACAAAGAGCAGATTCTAAATTACTCTCTTCTTCTCCTTACAGAAATTTTAAAATTTACATTATTTTCCGCACCCATCCCTCATTTTCCTTCCCCTCCCTTCCCTTCCAAACAAAGCATTAATGATGCTGCTCTGTTGTTTATTCAAATCATAGATCTATGATTCTTTGGCTATTTGATTAGTTGGCATTTTAAAATTTCTTTCTAGTGTCATTAACTTATGTCATGTTTCCAAAGTGCAGCTCATTCCATCAAATATGTCCGTGCCTTACACACTCGTTAAATCTTCGATTTGTATTTTGTTGGTTCAAACTAATATGTAGTAAATTGTATGGTAGTTTAATCTCTCTGTATTTAAGGTTTCTTTTCACTGATAACTCCCACATTATCTACTAAAAGTCACTATCATGTGCATGTATTAATACTTTCCCCATAATTATCCCCAATTAATATCTTTAGGAATAAAGATATACCTACTATTATAACACCCTTTATAGAAACTATTGACGAATGACAAGGTTGAAAGTTCCTAAATTAGTATATTGGATGGTTTCTTAGATGAAGTGAGGTTTGCCAAGAAGAGTTCCATCCACAAGCCGTGGAGAACTAATGTATGCATTATATTAATTTGGTTGACTCATTTTTGTACAATTCGACTGCCATTATTAACACTGACCATGATGGTATTAATGAACCATCTTCTTAGTCTCAAATGTTTTTGTGGGACAACGAGCTCGCAATAGGACTGTGTTGTAACTCAACCATCCCTTGGATTCTTACTCTTGTGCTTAGTGTTATCTTCCTCTTGGATAAGCATGGAGAAGAATTGAATTGTCAAGGCCCCATGGGGTGCCAGCTCAGGTATTGAAAGTGCTTAGCAGTTCCATCACAAAGAGAATTTAGATAATGTGCCAATTCATTTCCATCCCTATGCTAAAAAAGGCATCGTGTCAGCCCATCTATGTCTGGGTCCACTGAAAGAAGCCTCTATCCTTTGAGAATCTTGTCTCTCTATATGTGAAAAGGAAAAATGAACATGGCGTGAGTATAGATTACAGTTATGCTAAATGGGGTATGTATGCTGTCTCTCAATTTGTGTACTTGTATTTTTCAGTGTTACTTTGCTGTCTTATTCTGTGCATTTTAAGGCTTGTTACAGAAGTTGGTCTGTTGATTTTGAAATTCTTCATATATGTGCCTCACTAACTGTACATGCGAGTGTGCGCACATGCATGTGCATGTGCGGGTGTGTGGCACTCACTTCTTGATGCACGCACTGATTTTAGGCATTCAACCTTTACTATTTGTCCTTTGGATGCTTCTTTGCAGGTTCAAGTAGATTTTGATGACAAAAGTAGCTGGGAGTATCTCTTCAAGGTTTACTGGATATACCTGAAGGAGAAGTTGTCTTTATCTACACGAACTCATCCAAGCTAAAAATCCTTGGAAAGAATCTGACATGATGCCTAATAAGCAAGTGCCTCCTAGAGTAGTTTATGGTAATAATGGTCGAAAAGGCTTTGGATTGGATGACTTCAACAGATATGGGGCAGCTGATTGCTCAAACAGAAGAAAGACCAAGAAGCAGGTGAAGGTTGTTGAGGAAGAGGCTCAAAGTGAACAATTAAACCCAATTGATGGAGGGCCATTCTCATCCTCTAATGAAGGCATTGCATGGGCATCTAAGGAGCTCTTGGAGTTTGTTGCACTCATGAAGGATGGCAATACATCCATTCTATCTCCTTTTGATGTGCAGCAACTATTGATGGAATATATTAAAAGGAATAATCTTCGTGACCCACGCCAGAAATGCCAAATCCTTTGTGATTCAATGCTGTTTAGTCTATTTGGCAAAGCTGTTGTTGGGCATATTGAAATGCTGAAGCTTCTCGAGTCTCACTTTCTTGAAAAGGATAAACCTCGGATTGATGGTTTCTTTCAGGGGTCAGTTATTGATGGTGTTAGTGACCAGATGAACATTGATTTGAACAATCATAATGAGCCGAGGGTGGGTACTGATAAGAGGCGTAAAAGTAGGAAGAAGATCGATGAGAGGGTATCACAGGCTAATCCAGATGACTATGCTGCGATAGATGTTCATAACATAAAATTTATATATTTGGAGCGGAACATGATGGATAAGTTGATCGATGATTCTGAAAAGTTTCATGAAAAGGTCGTGGGATCGTTTGTCCGCATAAAGATTTCTGGTGGGGACCAAAAGCAGGATCATCATAGGCTTGTCCAAGTTATCGGTAATTGTTTCATTGCCATTCCTATGAGTTATGAGAGCAATGTTTGATTGGTAATATCTTCTGTGCAAACTCATCAAGCGCTATCTTTTGCTATACAGATTCTAGCAGGGTAGAAGAGACGAATAATACTGGTGGCAAAAGTGCAAGTATGAAGCTTGAAATACTAAATTTAGACAAGAAAGAAGCCATATCAATCAATGAGATTTCTAGTCAGGAATTTTCTGAGGTGATCAGACAAGTATCATTAGATGCTCTCTTTGATTGATCAATGTGTGATATCCTGTATCCTCATTTTACTTAGCTTCATAGTTTGTACCTCTGCACAATGTACTTAAATAGCTGCTGCCTTTTGAGGTCAACTTGATTGTGGATTATTTCATATGCAATACTAATCCTAGTGTGAGTGTCTTAAACTTTGGTGGCACAGTATGGAGTGCCTGTAGTAACGTCTGAGGAAGGCAGCTACACTGGTGCCTCCTCTCACCCTGCCTTTGTTAGCAAAAAAATGTCTTAAACTCTGTATCTCAACTTATATTAGGATCATGGGACTTGTAACCTGGTCCCCGTGGTTCCTAAGGTTGGCCCCTTTGGAACTGGCATGCTAGGCTCTATAAGCTCTTGTCCATCTTGTGTGCTCAAGTGAGCTTTCGACATAGGCCCACTTACAGCTCTGTCCTTTCTCATCTTCACTTTGTGTATAAAGGAAAAAATACTACATGAGTACCAGTAGTCAAAGTTTTGGAGTCTTTTTCTAGTTCTTTCCTTTGATGTTTGTGGGGGAGAATCCAAGTTTTTCCATTTTTTTGGGTCTACTAAGTATATCGCCTTTCAATCTTTTCTGGCTTTCCCCTTATTTAAATGGAGCTCCATGAGGAATATGATTTTCTGTAGGATTTTAAGTCCTAATTGATAAGTCCTAATTGAAAGGTTTAGAACATAACATCCATGGGATCGAGTGATTTTGATTGAATTAGTTGTAATTTAAAAAAATTTTAAGTCACATATGTGACATAATTTGTAGTTTTGCAATAAGGGGTCTTTCCTTTTTCCTTTTTCAGGATGAATGCAGGCAATTACAGGAGAGTATGAAGTGTGGGCTGATAAAACAGTTGACTGTGGTGAGTGGCATGTTCTAATCTTGGTCATTTCTTGCATAAAGGATTTAACTTAACTTGAAGATGGTCCATGCTTCTTGGCAGGGTGAGATCCAGAGGAAAGCGTTGGCATTGCAGGAAGTAAGAGTTACTGATGTGAGTTCTTTCAACCCAAAATCACATGTTGCTGTCTGTACCATCTTTAAGGATTTAGCTTTGTTTTAATCTCACTACTGTTAGGGAATGTTATTTTTGTTCTTCTTGCCAGGAGGCTAATTGTTTCATTGATTTTATTTTGCCCTTGCCTTCATTTTTGATTTAGTGGCTGGAGAAGGAGATAACACGGCTCAATCATCTTCGTGATCGAGCAAGTGAAAAGGGGCACGAAAAAGAATATCCTCTTCTATTAGATCTTATGATGCTTATTTGTATGCTTTCTGCCAGTAATTGTGCAAACCTGACCTGCCTTTTAATGACCAAGCATTTTTAGTCAATCTTAATCGGATGTATCCTTGTACTTTTAGTGACCATGCGCCAAACATGTAGTAATGAATGTCACAGCGGACTTAAAGATCATTCCAAAGGGGCATATAAAACTAATGACATGGTTTGTGATGTACTATAATCATAATTATAGCCCATTCTTCAGGTCTGATGTTTTCAGGTTCAGCCATGTCATCCGTCTTTATATTGATCCCATTGAAGAACCTAGCTGAACTCTTATTTAGGTCCTACCCATTTTATTTTTTATATTTGCTGCAGGTTTGATAAAGATTTATTCTGTGTTAGCCTATGTACACTTATAAATGTTTCACCTGAGATAAGTTTTCTCTTGGTATTTGCCAAAAATTTCCCCCGATGATGCCCAACCACACTCTGCAGAAAAGGGCTTGGCTTTGTGTTGGTTGATGCCCTTTTCTATGTACATGCTGATTATAGCTCAGCTGCCTTGCAGTGGGAAGGGGCTTGCTTTGCTTTTGGTTTGAGCCTTTGAGGACTTTAATATCTGGAAGATGGTAGTAGTGGTGGGTATGAATAAAGTAGAAGCTGAGGCAATAGTATGTTGTTGTCCCCACTGTCAGTACATGAATCGAGCAGAATCACAATAGTGTTACAGCTCTCTACCTGAAACACCACCTCTTGAATCAAGCTTCAGAAACAAAGTTGTGTCTTATTCCTTCTGCTTTTTGCTTTCAAATGAAAATAGGGATTTCTTCTGAGTATTTCTTGACCACATTTCACGCTTAGAGAATTCATGGAGAAATTACAACTCCTGAGTTCAGCTGAAGAACGTCAGCGCAGGCTGAATGAACCTCCTGATATACACGTGGATCTGAGCATGGATCCTATATATGAAGTTAAAAGTGACTCTTCTTTACCAGGTCAGAAGAGCAAGATATCCAATGTATCTTGGTTTTATGAACTTTTCATATTTGCAGTAGTATAGTTTGGTTCATTGTGATTTTGCTTTTAATATGCAGATGGGAATAAAATTGCGATTAATTCTCACTCCAGCAGAAAGAGGAGGGCATCAACCTCTCCACAGAGGGGGAGCAGTGACTCAAGAGAAACTCAAAGCAGGTCTCAGAAAAAGAAATTGACTGACATGGATGGAGAGTCTCCAAGCCAAATGCCTGAGATGAATGGATCCTCAAGAATTCAGGCATGTGAAGCGTCTATAATGAGCAGTTGGAAGACAGAATCACTGTCTGGAGTTGCATCAGAAATTTCACCTTCACCTCTTTCAACAGGAACTGAACAATCTGTCAACGATGTTGAGACATACAAAATATGGCTCTACCATGATCCAAGTGGGAAAGTTCAAGGACCTTTTAATTTGCCGCAGCTGCGTAAATGGAATGAAAGTGGTCATTTCCCAACTGATCTGAGGATATGGAGGAAGGATGAAACATTAGAAGATTCTATTCTCTTGGCTGATGCTTTGAATGGACAGTGTACTAAACAGCCCTCGGTGCCACCAAATGAAATAAAGGTGAGCTCTATTGACCAACATAATATACAGGAGGAATTGAAAAGTGTTGTGAACGGATGTAAGTACTGGTGAAGAGAGCTGCATTCCCAAGGAAAGCATCTCCAATTCTCCTAGTAAAGCTGGTAAGGAAGCCTTCCAAATGGTGGACTAGGCTCCAATTTGTCTAGTCTTATCAGTGCAATAGATACTATTAGTAACAGAGAAGAAAACACTAAAAATGTTTTGCTGGGAGCAGATTTCCCAAGTAATGATGGTGATGCTTCTCCTGTTCGCGTCCAGTCTCCTCAGCAAAATGAAAGCCGTGAATCTTCCCAGAATAATGGAAACCCAAGCCCACCTCCAGCTATTGAGGATCAAGCAAATGGTGGATGTATGAATGATAAGCAAGTCGGTGGTGATGGGCCTTCCAGTCAGTTATCTGGACAGAATTGGGTGACTGCACCCCCTGTTGATCGTTCTACGAATGATTGTGAACCAAATCCTCCTGTTGTGCCTTTGGACAAATCGCTCGAAATGCCACCGAAAAATGGAGAAACTGATTTATCTGTGCACATTGAAATGCCAAAGACAGACACTGAAGAAATGAAAAATCAAGTCACGGAGAGCAAACATTCTTTGTCATCCAATATTCCGGTGCCAGATTCGCGTCCAAGCTGGAGCACAAATTCGAGCTTAGTGGGTTGCGCACCACAGGTCAATGAACTGTCAAGAGAATGGAATGTGTATTCTTCTACCCCGGCTAAACTAGTTGACGAATGGGACTCCACACTTGTGTCTGCGTCATCCTTGAAACCGGCTGAGATGGATAGTGATCATGCCACCACTCCGACTTCTGGCCCAATAGTGCATCCTTCACCATCAGGTAACGTGCCCAATACCACTGCTTGGCAGGTTGTTACAACCCAATGACTTTGTCGAGGAGTCGGTTTCTGACCTGTTGGCTGAAGTTGAAGCTATGGAGTCTCTTAATGGCTTGCCTTCGCCTACTTCGATATTGAAGTCAGGTACGGAATTGGCAGAAGGAGGTAAAGATGAGTGTTTCAGTCCTGTAGAGGTGTTCAGTCCTGGTCCTACTTCGGGAAAGAGAGATGCTTTCAGCTCTGCTAGTGATTCGCACGTACCTTCCCAATCCACAATTACTGAAGAACCTCAGGGCCTTCCTAATGCTGGAAAGATGTCCAGTGGGCGTCCATCTGTGAGTGCTGAAGTGGTGGAAGATCAGAAGCACAGCGATGTATCTGTTAACCAGTGGAGATCAGGGTCTAGCTCCTCCGTCTCTGGTCCCATGCATCCTCGCGCAAGCTGGGAAGCAGGCCACACCACTAATACCTGGATGGCCCCGTCAGTGACAACGCAGAGCAACTATGGAGCATTGCCGGGAAACGCAAACTTGGGTTGGGTGGGAGCAAATCATGGAAATGCCGCCTTGGATTGGGATCAGAGGCATGGAGCAGTCGTCAGCAATGGAAATGCTAACTCAGGTGCTGCTTCTGGAAATCAGGGTATATTAGGGAACCAGCCTAGATATGGTAACAGCGGAAGTAGGTATGCAAGTCCAAGAGAACGGGCATATCAGGGATCAGATTCAGGATTTAATAGGGGTAGATCTGTTTGGAGCAGGCAGTATCCCAGTGGCGGAGGAAGCGGCAGTTACCGTCAGCCTCCCAAAGGGCAGCGGGTTTGTAAATTCTATGAAAGCGGGTATTGCAAGAAGGGAGCATCTTGTAGTTATTGGCACCCTTGATTTGTTTCGGAAGCGGTCGTGCAAGACCTTTATAATTCTCTCGGATCAATTCTTTGTTGTAGGGAAAGTTTTTATATTCCTGTTGAGGGATCTAATTTAACCTTGTAAAGCATCATTGAAGTTGGGGGCGTATAAGAATATAAGAATTGTACCATTCTTGCATCCGCTTGTACAAGGAACCATATAAGTGGGGGTATGTGGTACGTGTATCTTGCTAGATTCACATAATTACTTTGGAAGGTCACGGTAGTTTCCGTTTCCGAGAGATGAAATTTGTTATGTATTCGTGTTCACAAGCCTCGCGGCTTGACATGGCTGCACAGGAGACGCAAAGACGCGAAAAGGAATTATGCCGTAGGTATTAATTCATCGATCGTACACTTGTCATGCTTGAAACCGCGAACATAAGAACACGTTCTGATCGTTCTCGCGACAGCTGAAGTCTGCCTAAATGTTCATCGGGATCTTAATAGTACAGCGAACCGAATCTCGATACTAAGATGAGGAATTCTATAGGAAAGTCAACCGTCGAAAAACTGCCGATATTCTCGTGTATCGGTAATTTGAATTTCTGACTCCATCTTAACAAATTTACCAGCACCTGGTTCATTGCTTCGTGCATTCAAAGAGGTTGCAAGAGTTACAGGGCGGCCGCCTCCTCTTGCCCTTTTTTTTTTTTTTTTTTTTTTTTTTTTTTTAACAGTTTTTTAAAAAAATGAATTTTAGTTTTTAAATATATATATTTTTAAATTGAATAAAAAATATTTTAAAAAGCCAGGTAGAAAATAAAAAATAATTTAAAATCCCACATTAGCATTTTTATTGACGGTGTTAACTTTAGGACTCACTTAAATCATTTTGACAAATTTTAAGATTTGATTACATTTTTTGCTAGTTTTAAGATTCAATTATATTTTCATGACAAGTTTTAGAACTTTCGCAGCACTTATCCCTTTTGTTTCTCGTTCTTTCGATAGGATCGGACCGGATTAAGGAGAAAATATTTGGTAGTCTGGGACCACCACGTAAGCGTGGTCTCGGACCACTCACGTGGCACCACATGTGAGGGGCGGCAACCAAAGGACTTGCCCCTGTCCCATCTCTCTGATGCTCTCTCTCCTCTTTCTCTTCTCTGTCTCCCTCCTCTCACATGTGGCACCGCGTGAGTGGTCCGGGACCACACTGATGTGGTAGTCCCGGACCACCCAATATTTTTTCCCGGATCAAGGACTGCTGACTCCTGGCGTGAACGGATTCGAAGCCAAACAGTGAAATTTGCAAAGAAACAAAGAAGAAGTCTCGTCGGCGAGTACTTGATTTTCTGAGTTTGACCGAGCCGAGCGGTTACGTCGTCGTTTCAGGCCCCCCACCTTGACTCCTGAGGAGGCCGGCCCGTCCTTGTCCTCGTCCCTGTGCCACCGCGAACCCGCCAAAGCTCGACGTCTTCGAATAAAAGAAAAAAACTCTCGAGCCGAGGACTCCTCCGGCGCGCGCGCGTGCGGTCCCCTCCTCCGATCATGGCGGCGGCGGCGACGTCGTTCCTCTCGCCGACGCAGAGGTACGCGGCGGGGGCTCTGTTCGCCCTCTCCCTCCACCAGGCTCAGATCCACCAGGCGCGCCCCCTCGGCTCCTTCGCCGCCTCCGACGATGACGACGGCGACGGGGCCTCCGGCGAGCGGACCAGCAGCGGGAGCAGCAGCAGCGGCGGCGGCGACTCCGTCTCCGAGGACCCCGACCTCTGGGTCCACGAGAGCGCGGGGTTGCTCCGGCCGGTTTTCAGGTGCGTTTCGGTCCTCTCTCTTTCTTTCTTTGCCCTTTTCGTCAGATTGGGCGTTCCCTAATTAGGTTGAAATTGATCTTGATCCTCTCGCGGCTTATCCGGCGGGATTATGATCTAGATCGTCATCGTAATTTAGCTCGTGGTTGGTTGAATTGGCGATCTCGTCCAGCAGTTACCATAATCAGTGAAAATCAGTTGAGGTTGTTGGACGGGCGATCTTAGGCTGTCTGAAAACTTTGTACGGTCCACATGATCACTGACGATGATAGTATCCCGTTTCCCCTGGATTTTTTTTTTTTTTTTTTGGGGGGGGGGGGGAGGGGGTTCATTCATTTTTTGGAAATGTTGATTGTGCAATTGCAAATTGCAGATTTCTAGATATCAATCAGGCAGCATGGCTGGGTCTGGAGGAAACGGCTGGTTCATCTCCTGTAAAGCACCATGTTGGAGCTGTAGGTCTCTCTGGTTCCTTGCTTGTGCCAACATTTCCCAATTTAATGCGTTTCAAGTACATTCCAGGATATGAAACATCAGTATGAGATTTCGTGAGATATTTCTTCTGCCCCCTAAGTTCATATTTGATGAGATACGACACTTTGCTCTCTGCTGGAGTGCTGCTATCCATGCCTATTCCTTTGCCTTAGACCAATGGTTGATGACATAATGGGGAAGATATTTGTAGATCTTGGTCTTTTGGCTAGTGAAAGAAAAGTGTGGCTTTTAGTAACTCAGGTCACAATAATTGAATCTGTCGCTTTCCTGGCTCTACCAGTGATTTAGCAAACTTTTCTGCTAAACTTAATGTTGTCTTCCCCATACTCATTTGGTACAGTTCATGAGGTTACTTTCTGAAGATTGTGCTGACGACACTTCCGAAAGATTAGAACAGCAATTTGCTTTGGCTAAAGCTATAGACAGTATGGCGCTTAGCATGGAGACAAATCCCGCGTCTTTCCAGTTTAAGAAGGAGAAGCACCGTGAATATGAGCATGAGTGCCGGCAGAAATGCTCTACGGGTGATGCACAAGAAAATGCTGCAGCAGTGGCCACAACCCCAGAAACTTCTTCTGACATGAGTGATTATAACATCCAAAGCTCGTCTCTCGAGACTCGATACAAACTTGACAGGGAGTCAGTAGAAGAAGGCAGAGTGCTTGGTTACCAGAGGAAAGTGACAGTTCTTTATGAGCTTCTTTCAGCTTGTCTAGCAGATATTCGTGATGATGACAAAAAGGTTGCTCGACGAAGGAAAGGGTATGATGCTAGACATCGGGTGGCCTTGAGGTTGTTAGCTACTTGGCTTGATATCAAGTGGCTAAAAATGGTTTGTATGCTTGCACTCATCTCTCTCTTGTGAAAGCTTTTTGAAAATTATCATTCTTTGCATTCTGACTTGTGTAATACTTTAGTATTTTCTATATAATAAAATTCTTGTTTAAATTAATCTACCTTCTGCCTACCACCTTATTTGCAAGAGCCATAAGTGGGTTTGGGTTGGGGGAAGAGACCCCTAAAGCACAATTTTTTTCTCCTCTATATAGCAACATAAATATGACATTAACAGGCCTCAAGCACAATTTCTCCCCTATGTAGCAACCTAAATATGAAATCAGTTGGCCTCAAATAGGAAGATTTGAGATGTGATTCGGGGAATTGCTATTCCATTTACATAGAGCATTGATGCTATTAACACCTAAAAAGTGCTCTTAGCTATGTAATCATGTTCAAAATTATGCCAATTTGGGATGTTTTGGCTGCAGGAAGCAATTGAAACAATGGTTGCTTGCTCTGCAATGGCTGCAGCCAGGGAAAAAGAATTAAAAGAGGAAGAAGAAGCCCAGTCGCCAAAGAAATCATGGGCCAAATGGAAGCGTGGTGGCATCATTGGTGCTGCTGCATTGACTGGAGGAGCCTTAATGGCTATTACTGGGGGTATGAATCTGCCCATCTAATGAGCTAGAAGAAAATTAAGCTATGACTGGAAATTGTGGCTTAAACTTTTTTGAATTATCTATTCACATTTACCATATTTAAGCAGGATTAGCTGCACCAGCAATTGCCGCAGGTTTAAGTGCTCTAGCTCCAACATTAGGCACTTTGATTCCTGTGATTGGAGCAAGTGGGTTTGCTGCTGCTGCAAGCGCTGCAGGAACAGTGGCTGGTTCTGTTGCAGTTGCTGCATCCTTTGGAGGTGAAAAGCTCATTGCATTTCTCTGAATAATCCTTGACCTAGTCATCAGATACAGATAGAGTTGCAATTAGTTGTTTTCAGCTGTCATTAATAGAATCATAGAGTTTTGTTTCAAGAGGGTGGATTATGCATCAAAGTGTTATATTTTGAGATGAAGTTTCAACTGGAATATTAATTCTAAACAGCTGATTGTAAAGCAGCAAATGCCTCCTTTTGGCTAAGGGTTACGATCTTGGACTCACTTACTCATATTACTGATTGGTAATAATTTATGACCTGCAAAGGTTGATCTGATTGGAATAAAATATTGCAGGTAAATGTGATAACATAAATCAATTCCTAGTTAGGTTCTTGAGCAGTCTCCTTTTTGTGCTAGACTTAACAGTTCAGTTTTTCTACGAAAGCTGCTTCACTCAATTTACTTCATCATCTTGTTAAAGCTTGTCAAGGAAACAATCATGCTGCATGATGGTACTTTATCATCTTGAGTAGTTTCGATTTTTTATTGGATCTTTGTGGTTTTTCTTAGTTCTTTATATGTCTTCAACTGGAGAGAGATTTCTCCGCTTAAGGTTTTATTGCTAGTTCGTCAATGCTTTGATTGCTTTGCAAGCAAAGCATAATTGTTTTCCTGAAATTAAATTTTTGCTTACCCTCTGAAAACCTTATCCGTATTCCCTTTGTCTTCTGATAAATCCAGCTGCCGGAGCTGGTCTTACAGGAAGTAAAATGGCAAGAAGAACTGGAGGTGTTGACGAATTTGAGTTTAAATCCATTGGAGAGAACCAAAACCAAGGGGTAAAATACTTATGCTTCCACACTATAAAATATTCTCCCACCATGCAATTTTGGGAATACATTTCTAATGGTCTGCTATCAATGTCATACCCTCCCTCTATCCCCCTAAAAAAAGACACTGGCATAGATGCGACTTGTTAACAGGAATGTGACTTGCACAAAAGTAGCTGTGTGGAAACATATTTTCTCATTTTCCAACAGTAAAGTCAAGAAAAAAATAGTCTGTTGGAAATGCTTTCTCACTGAACAGAAAATAAGTACTAAACTTCAGCAGTGGCTTCTATTATTAAGAAAAAGGATGTAGTTTGGAATTTGCTTAGCTTACAATTTGTTTGGGTTACTGGCATTGACCAAACCACCACTGCAACTCAAGCATTTACATTGACCACCACTGTCTCCACCACCTCCTCCATCAGTTATTATCACAGTTGCCTCCAGTTTCATCAATCACTCTCAGCTTCCGCACCCCAAGTCCAACCAATCTCATCTGCCATACTTCTGTGAAATGCCATCATCTTGTTTTAATTAGATGCCCTTCCTATGCATTCATGAAACATAGGAGGTTGGTACTATGTAAACTTATTGCCATGAAAATGCTTTCTGATAATTTTTTGCCGATGCTAGAAAAAGATAGAGCACATTAAAGGTTTAGTTTCTGCAGGAGTCCCATGAGTAATTCTTTCAGCACAAGCTTTATTCTTAATATTTTTTTTCTCCTGTCAGCGATTAGCAGTTGAGATCTTGGTCTCTGGATTTGTATTTGATGAGGAGGATTTTGTAAAACCATGGCAGGGACAAAATGACAACTTGGAAAGGTAATTTAACATTTAATCTTAGTTGTCTATCTCAATGGAGTCTGCTGATTTTTTATTATAGTGGCACCATCGGCTGCATCCGAGTTTGTTCTGCACAGCTTTTTGACCTTATATGTAGTCTGCACCTCATTGAGTATCATTTTTATGTCACTTGTCTATGTGTAGCTTGATTATGGCATACAGTTTTTTCCCTCTTCAGTTTCACCTGTAGTGCAGTGTTGTTATTGCTTTACAATAGAAAAGCTGATCAGAAAACTAGCAGTACTTATTATCAATAAGAGTACTGTTTTTACTGGGGAGAAGATTTTAAAAGGTCAGATATCCTTCTGTGACTTCACTCTCTTGATTTAAATTAATTTTCCTGTTTTTCTCCTTGTGGATTTGAATAGGTCTGACTTCTCAGTTCTTACGAGCGCATAATCTTGAACATATTTGATGCACATTCCCCCATTCAACTTTTTTCATGCTGACAACTGTCATCGCAAAACAAATGTATGTTTGGACGGGGCATTTGATGAGTGATACTAGTTGCCTATTTTTGGTTTGTGTAGGTATGCGCTTCAGTGGGAGTCAAAGCATCTAATAGCTGTGAGCACTGCGATTCAGGATTGGCTTACTTCAAGTAATTAGTTTTGATCATATCGCTCTTGTATTGCATGGAAGTGCACTTTGGCCTCACTCCTTTTACGACATACCAATGCTTGACTCAGGAGTTGCAATGGAACTGATGAAGCAAGGTGCAATGTTGACCGTCTTAAGCACACTGTTAACTGCTTTGGCTTGGCCAGCTACATTGCTCGCTGCCACTGATTTTATAGACAGCAAGTGGACAATTGCTATAAACAGGTATCCCTCCACTCAGCCGTAGAATAGTATGTAAAATTGGACAAGGAAAATAACTTTGTCTACTTCCATCCCTCCACCATATTTCAAACTTATGACAGAGTCCTAACCCCTATGAACCTTTTTTTCTTGTCTCTCTAAAAGCTAATATTTCCCAAGGATTGCTGGTTTTAGTGGTTTCTCAATTCCCATTCAGTTATTAAAGAAATTATATAATAACCACAGGAAATGAGAGGAAATCTCTTGATGTGGTAATTAGATGAGAAAAACTGTTTTTAAACTCCTTTTTTGGCATATTTCTCCATTCAATTAATTGAATTAGATGAGTTGATCTAGGCTTCTTCCAATCCCTGGGGTCTCGGGACACTTTTGCTAATTAGATTAATCAAATCAGTGGCGTTCAAGGTTCAAAAGGTTCTTGTTTTGCTCTTTGTGCAGATCGGACAAAGCAGGAAAGCTTCTTGCTGAAGTGTTACGAAAAGGCTTGCAAGGGAACAGGTATTGAGCTTAGTAACAGCGCTATTGTAATCCTTTGGAAGTTTTAAATGTGGTTGATCTCAATCTGAAAATGTCCCAGGCCTGTGACGCTTGTAGGTTATTCACTTGGAGCACGGGTCATTTTCAAATGTCTCCAGTTTCTTGCAGAAACAGAACAGACTGGTACCGTGGAGCCTAGAATTTGTGTTTTTATGGTTCTCTACCCTCTTCAGTCTTTTCTGCTTCATTGGCCGCCTCGGCAGTGTGTTAGGTGGGTAAATGCTCAAGTGTTTGGTTCATTTAAAGTGATCGTCAAGTACTTGCTTGCTCTTAACAGCTGAACTCGTTGAAAGAGTCGTCCTTCTGGGTGCGCCTATCTCAATTAGAGATGAGAATTGGAAAGCTGCCAGAAAGGTCATTGAACTTGGACTCTCAAAGAATGTCTTCCTACAGCTTGTAACTCTTCTTTATAGATCTGTATTTATTGATTCAATTCTTACCACGATTTTGCAGATGGTGTCTGGAAGGTTTATTAATGCGTACTCTACGAATGATTGGATGCTTGGGCTTGCTTTTCGTGCCAGGTAATCATGATGGACAATGGACTTGACTATAGTATAAATTTCCAGCTCATATACCATAAATCTGTCTATTAATCTGCTTTAGCCTTGGGATATAGATTTCACTGCATGACTCTTAATTGAGCCGTCAATTCCTGATTTACATGGACTTCCAGTTACTTGGTTTACAAAATGTATTCTGATCGTGTTTAGAAATTTCATTTCTGCAGTATGTTTACTCAAGGATTAGCTGGGATTCAAGCAACTGACCATCCCGGGATTGAGAATGTAAGACCTATCAACTTCAGTTGGATGAACGCATGTCAGACTACGGTGTATTTATCACTCTCCAATCTGGTTTCTTCTGCAGGTCGATATTACCGATCTCATTGAAGGGCACAGTTCCTATCTATGGGCGACACAAGATATTCTGGACCGTCTTGAGTTGGACACTTATTACCCCACTTTCAGGTGCCCTTCACGAATATGATGGTTATCTTCTCATGCCTGTACAAATAAATATCCTTTCTGGCCGCCAAATTTGTCTTGTCCTGGCTAAAGCTTTGATTCAATTTGTAAATATTTTTTCATGTTATTTGTACTGCGAAAGTGTACCCTTTTCTATAGTGAAATTCATCCCAAAGCAACTGCTGTTATCATGAGCATAAAACTTAAGTATACTCCAGGAATGAAAGAGGCGATTTGTTTATTTGCAAAAGATCGACTTTACCATTTTCAGTCCAATCTCGAATGCTACCGTGCAATTGTCCAGGGCATTCTATTATCTATCAAATGTCACGTGCTTTTTGATTTCTCTGTTTTCCCCCTTCTAACCAACTAAATTCTGTCACGGAGTCTGCCTGATATGCGTTCTTGGCCCTGTTTTTTGATAGCTTAAGCTTCCAGGACATGCAATTGAACTACCATTCCCTTTTATGGTTACTACCTCTCAGTGGCCTTTCGTGCGATGAGTGCCCGTAGTACCAGCTACCAAACGGATCTGGCATAGAGAATTCAAAGACCTCAAAGAATAGTTCATACCTAAATACATGCAGGCAACATAATATGAAGTGTCCATGCTTTGGGAAAAGTGTAAGAAAAGTTCTAAACCAATTGCGTTGGTGTCAATTTAATTTTAAACATTTTAATGGTGCTAATTTAGTCTTAATCTTAAACTTTTGACCTAACGTCAATTCAGTCGCAAACTTTTTAATTTTGTGCTAATTTAGTCATTCCAATTTATTTTATCCAAATATTGCTAATGTGAACACCAACCAACATATATAAGATCAGTGATATTGATGTAAACAATTTTAAATAATATTTTAGTAAATCATCAAAAAAAATTCTTTTTTTTTTCTTTTCTCTCCTTCCTTTCTTCTTCCTTTTGCTGGTGATCGGCCACCAGCCACAGGTGATGGTTAGCCACCGACCATAGTAAGGCAATCTGGCCTCGCCTAGCCATGGTAAGGCTAGCCCTCAACTTGGCTAGATCAAGCGAGGTTGACCCATGTTAAGGCTCAACCTCACCATGGCTAGGCAGGCTAGTTTGCTAGGCCATCACTTGTGTCCAATCACTGGCAAGAGGAAGACAAAAAGGAGAGAAAAATTTCAGAAAAATAATAAAAAATCGAAATATTATTAAAATATTATTTTAAATTGTTCATGTTAAGGCTAATGATACCACATAAGTCGGTCAACATTCACATTAGTAATATCTGGCTAAAATTAGCCGGAAGGATTGAACTGACACCAAGTTAAAAGATTTATAATTAAATTGACATTATTAAAAGGTTCTAACTAAATTAGCACAAATGCAATAGACTTAAAACTTTTCCAATACTTTTTCCCTATGCTTTAGCGGCCATGGTTCCCTAGGCAATACTCAAGCTCGTGCGCAACTCATGATCATTTAACGAGTCTGGTAATTAACTTACCCTAACTTCTCTATACTCATATCCATATATTGGCTTGAGATTTTTATTGCTCATTTGAAATCAAAATCTCATGTGTCTGATAATGTCGTTATCAGCAAAGTTTGAATTCTATGAATGATCTGATCACTTTTCCCCTATGCTTTAGCCGCCGCCATGGTTCCCTAGGCAATACTCAAGCTCAATGCGCAACTCATGATCATTTAACAGTTCTTATAATAAACTTACCCTAATCTCTCCATACTCATATCCATATATTGGCTTGAGGATTTTATTACTCCATTGAAATCAAATTCTCATATGTCTGATAATGTTGTTATCGAGAGAGACCGTATTCTATGAATATATGATAAAGCCGACTTATCAAAGCTAAAATGACATATTGACCTTAACAGTACTAATAATGACTTGGTAGATCCAATTGGAATGATTACTTTGGGAATTTTCACATCAAGTTGAATGGTCTATACAAGTCGCATAATGTTTTCTAGGGAAAAGTGCTTAAAAAGTCATAAACATTTTGTATTTGTGTCAATCTAGTCCTAAATCTTTTTTTTTTTGTGTTAATTTAGTCATAAACATTTTTACTTAGTGCCAATTCAGTCATTTTCAGCCAATTTTGGCTGAATTTTCCTAACTGGATATCGGCCAGCTGATGTGACCTAATCGGTGCGACGTGGACAAATTTTAATAATATTTTAATTTTTTTATTCTTTTATTTTTATTTTTTATTTTTTCCCTCCCCTCCTCCGGTCGATTGCCGGACCTCAGCAATCGGCCAGAGGCGGCGGCCGGTGAGGTCGACCTCGCCGGACCTTGCCAGCCACCTTGCCCTCGCCGTCCAGCTCGATAGTGGCTGCAAGGGTGGCCTCGCGCTGGGCGGCGAGGGCGAGCCTTGCCGGCATCGCCCAAGCTGCAATTCGGCGAGGTCAAGCCTCGCCGGCCACGGGCAAGGCTCGACCTCACTAGCCCGGCACTAGGTCGCCCTCGCGGCTTAGGTGGTGCCGGCGAAGGCGAGCCTCACAGCCACTGTCGCACTAGGCGGTGAGGGCGAGGTGGCCGATGAGGTCCAGCGAGGTTGACCTTGCCGGCCGTTGCCTCTGGCCGGTTGCCAAGGTCCAGCAACCGGCCAAAGGAGGGGAGGGAAAAAATAAATAGAAATAAAATTCAAAAGTATTAAAATATTATTAAAATTTATCTACGGTAGCACCGATCAGGCCATTAGTCGACGTCCAATCAGCAAAATCCGGCTAAAATTAGTTGGAAAGAATTAAATCGACATTAAGTAAAAATGTTTATAATTAAATTGGTACCAAAAGAAGGTTTAGAACTAGATTGGCACAAATATAAAAGGTTTAGGACTTTTTAAGCACTTTTCCCTGTTTTCTATGTCGCAGTTGCGCATGTTGTATAAAATAACTGATAAAAGGCGGTCTAATTCTGTAGGACGCCTTGTTTGAATTGCTTAAGATACCACGATGCCATAAAGAGAAGGAAAAAATGGACTTATTGACTATTTCTACTGGTGAAATATTTAGCAAGAAATAAAATTGGGGGGGGAGGGGGTGTTTAGGAAAAAGAGATTCTGGCTGGGTACGGGTCATTGCACCCGCGATTGCTGGGCGAGGCCTTAGAGCGGACCCGCATCTACTCGCGAAACGGCCCTCTCCTTTGACAGATTCTCGGTTTTCCATTCGGCCGCCGAAGGGCGTTTCTTGGGAAAAACGTCAAGCATTTCGTCATTTTCGCTTCACATTTCTGTTTTGACTTTCATCCGATACACAAGTCTACTCTTTGGGAACTCTTACTTCGAATCGGTGGGAACACGTAATGTTGCCGACTGAATCGTTGAATAGTCTATAGTATCTTCTTTCTCCCTGTACAGATCATCCATGAAGAAAATTGATGTGTTCTTATGTATTTGTTGTCGACTTGAGCGGCTGCATATATTTACTTTAACATACGTAATGTTGCTGTCAATTTCTTTCCTAAGAAATGTGTACCGAATCACTGAATGGTCTATAGTGTCTTCTTTTTCCATGTACAAATCATCCAAGAAGAAAATTGATGTGTTCTTACGTATTTTGTGTTGGCTTGGGCGGTTGCATATATTTACTTGAACATACGTAATGTTGCTGTCAATTCCTTTCCTAAGAAATGTGTACCGAATCGCTGAATGGTCTATAATGTCTTCTTTTTCCATGTACAAATCATCCAAGAAGAAAATTGATGTGTTCATAAACGCATTTTGTGTCGACTTAGGTGGCTACATATATTTACTTGAACATACGTAATGTTGCTGTCAATTCCTAATGCATACCAAATCGCTGAATGGCCCATAGTGTCTTCTTTCTCCCTGTACAGATCATCCAAGAAGAAAATTGATGTGTTTATACATATTTTGTGTCGACTTGGGTGACTACTTGAACATACATAATGTTGCTGTCAATTCCTTTCCTAAGAAATGCATACCGAATTGCTGAATGATCCATAGTGTCTTCTTTCTCCCTGTACAGATCATCCAAGAAGAAAATTGATGTGTTCATACATATTTTGTGTTGACTTGGGCGGCTGCATATATTTACTTGAACATACGTAATGTTGCAGTCAATTCCTAATGCGTATCGAATCGCTGAATGGCCCATAGTGTCTTCTTTCTCCCTGTACAGATCATCCAAGAAGAAAATTGATGTGTTTATACATATTTTGTGTCGACTTGGGTGACTGCATATATTTACTTGAACATACATAATGTTGCTGTCAATTCCTTTCCTAAGAAATGCATACCGAATTGCTGAATGATCCATAGTGTCTTCTTTCTCCCTGTACAGATCATCCAAGAAGAAAATTGATGTGTTCATACATATTTTGTGTTGACTTGGGCGGCTGCATATATTTACTTGAACATACGTAATGTTGCTGTCAATTCCTAATGCGTATTGAATCGCTGAATGGCCCATAGTGTCTTCTTTCTCCCTGTACAGATCATCCAAGAAGAAAATTGATGTGTTTATACATATTTTGTGTCGACTTGGGTGACTGCATATATTTACTTGAACATACATAATGTTGCTATCAATTCCTTTCCTAAGAAATGCATACCGAATTGCTGAATGATCCATAGTGTCTTCTTTCTCCCTGTACAGATCATCCAAGAAGAAAATTGATGTGTTCATACATATTTTGTGTTGACTTGGGCGGCTGCATATATTTACTTGAACACAAGCAAAAGCTCGAGTCACATCTAGCACTTCTTTAGGAATTTCACGAAAATTATGCGGTTCTCTTCCATATATTTCTTATATGTTCAAAGCCATTCTAGTGTGGATGGGAGGACTAGATCGATGACAAGACAAATATCATGTCGGGTTCATTTATGCGTGTCTATATATAATGACAGATGATTTGCTGGGCTTCAAACTAGATATTAATGCAGTTCAGAAGCTTCTTTGACTTTTCATCCGACCATATCGATAATACAAAATATGATTCCAGATTGAAAGATTGGCCATCTCCCAATTTCAAACCGGGCACATATGCTCCGACCCCAGAACGTTCCGGCGCTCGAGTGTATAAAGTTGACAATTCAATGGAACGCAGATTTCCGAGAGTCAAAATTGAAGAACTCCGAAAGCTATTTCTGTTGACGTGCATGTATTATAATTTATAAGCTAAAAGGCGATACGGATGACATAAGTGCTGAAGGAGACGCGAGATCGAGGGTTTGAAAGGAGATTTCACGGTAGCGACAGTGAAATAAACCAACCAATCTTCAAGAGGCGGGACCAGCTGTGACATTGGCTGCAAGTTTGGAGAGCTTGTCCGCTTCTGATGTAATCTGGGTTAGGTGTCTATTCTGTAGAATCCTCCTCGGCCCAACTCCAAGTGATGGGCGCACCAGCTGCTGGCCGTCGACCTGCGTACAATGGAGAGACAGAGAGACCAATGGAGCAAGCAACTCCTTTTCCATAAACATTGTTCATTGGTTATATTGGGTTAAAAGCCACCAAAAAAAAAAAAAAAAAAAAAAAACCCAAATTTTGGCCACCTCACACATTTATCCTAAACTTTTTTGTGACATCAAAAATCCAAAACTTGTATTCATATAACATATTTACCTCAAATTTGTATATTGTGACACATTTATCTTTAATTTTTTTTATACTAAAAATCCCAAACTTTTTATGTGACACCTTTACCTGAAAAATTTGGTGTCACATAAAAAGTTTGGGATTTTTAGTGTAAAAAAAATGTGGGGTAAATGTATTTACATAAATATAAGTTTTTGGTTTTTGACATCATAAAAAAAATTGATGTAAATATGTCACACCATTACAATTTTGGAGTTTTTAATGTCATAAAAAAATTGAAGTAAATGTATCGGAATTGGCAAAATTTAGGGTTTTTTGTGGTTTTTTCTCGTTATATTTTAATGTTAGAATCAGTTCAACTTAGAATATCTTGTATTGTCTTAGACTTTCTGCACATCCTTAATTCCATATCAAATGAGAGAGGCCCTATGGAGTAATTTATAAATAAATACCCTAAATAGTTATATCCTAAATGGTCAACGTTTTGAGGTTACTCAGAGCGCTTTCTTCTCATTGCTTGGCTCACGTGAACCCGGCCAAATCACAATGGTGTCCACTAGAAATCTAAAACATGACTTTGTAAATTGATTTCGTATATTGATATTGGAATTTATAAGGTTAGTCATTGTGCTAATTTAGTCATTCCAATTTATTTTATCCAGATATTGCTAATGTGAACACCAACTGACTTATGTACGTAGACAATTTTAAATAATATTTTAGAAAATCATCAATTTTTTTTCTTTTCTTTTTTTTCTCTCCTTCCTTTCTTCTTCCTTTTGCTGGTGATCGGCCATCGGCCACAAATGATGGTTAGCCACCGACCATGGTAAGGCAATCTGGCCTCGCCTAGCCATGGCAAGGCTAGCCCTCACCCTGGCTAGATCAAGCGAGGCTAACCCTTGTCAACGCTCAACCTCACCATGGCTAGGCAAGGCTAGTTTGTTGGGCCATCACTTGTGTCCAATCACTAGCAAGAGGAAGACAAAAAGGAGAGAAAAATTTCGGAAAAATAATAAAAAAATCGAAATATCGTTAAAATATTATTTAAAATTGTTCACATTAAAGCTAACGATACCACATAAGTTGATCAACATTCACATTAGTAATATCTGGCTAAAATTAGCCGGAAGGATTGAACTGGCACCGAGTTAAAAGATTTATAATTAAATTGACATTATTAAAATGTTCTAACTAAATTGGCACAAATGTAATAGATTTAAAACTTTTCTAATACTTTTTCCCTATGCTTTAGCAGCCATGGTTCCCTAGGCAATACTCAAGCTCTTGCGCAACTCATGATCATTTAACAAGTCTGGTAATTAACTTACCCTAACTTCTCTATACTCATATCCATATATTGGCTTGAGATTTTTATTGCTCCTTTGAAATCAAAATCTCATGTGTCCGATAATGTCGTTATCGGCAAAGTTTGAATTCTATGAATGATCTGATCACTTTTCCCCTATGCTTTAGCCGCCATGGTTCCCTAGGCAATACTCAAGCTCATTGCGCAACTCATGATCATTTAACAATTCTTATAATAAACTTACCCTAATCTCTTCGTACTCATATCCATATATTGGCTTGAGGATTTTATTACTCCATTGAAATCAAATTCTCATATGTCTGATAATGTTGTTATCGACAGAGACTATTCCATGAATATCTGATAAAGCCGACTTATCAAAGTTAAAATGACATATTGACCTTAACAATACTAATAATGACTTGGCAGATCCAATTGGAATGATTAATTTGGGAATTTTCACATCAAGCTGAGTGGTCTATACAAGTCACATAATGTTTTCTAGGGAAAAGTACTTAAAAAGTCATAAACCTTTTGTATTTGTGCCAATCTAGTCCTAAACATTTTTTGGTGCCAATTTTGACCGGATCTAACGTGACATGATCGGTGCTGATGTGGACAAAATTTAATAATATTTTAATATTTTTGAATTTTCTTTTTCTTTTTCTTTTTTCCCTCCCCTCCTCCAGCCGGTCGTCGGACCTCGGTGACGGCCGGCGAGGTCAACCTCGCCGGACCTCACCAACCACCTCGCCCTTGCTGCTCAGCACGATAGTGGCCGTGAGGGCAACCTCGCGCTCTAGCAAGGGCGAGCCTCGCCACCGCCGCCTAGGACACGATTCGGCGCCTCGCCAGCCATGGGTGAGGCTCGACCTCGCCAGCCCAGCGCTAGGTTGCCCTCGTGGCCTGGGCAGCGCCAATGAGGCTCGCCCTCGCCAACCATGGGCGAGGCTTGACCCTCGCTAGCTCCAGCGAGGGCAAGCCTTGCGGCCACTGTTGCGCTGGGCGACGAGGGTGAGGTCCGGCGAGGTTGACCTCATCAACCATCGCCTTTGGCTAGTCGCCGAGGTCTAGCGACTAGTTGGAGGAGGGGAGGGAAAAAAGAAAAAGAAAAATATTAAAATATTATTAAAATTTATCCATATCGGCACCGATTAGCCATGTCGGCTAGCCAACATTCAATCAACAAAATCCGGCCAAAATTGGTCAGAAATGACTAAATCGGCACTAAGTAAATATGTTTAGAACTAAATTGACACAAAAAAAAAAGGTTTAGGATTAGATCGGCACAAATAAAAAAAGGTTTAGGACTTTTTAAGCACTTTTCCCTGTTTTCTATGTTGCAATTGCGCATGTTGTATAAAATAACGGATAAAAGGCGGTCGAATTCTATAGGACGCCGTGTTTGAATTGCTTAAGATACCACGATGCCATAAAGAGAAGGAAAAAATGGACTTATTGACTATTTCTACTGGTGAAATATTTAGCAAGAAATAAAATTGGGGGGGAGGGGGGGGTGGTGTTTGGGAAAAAGAGATTCTGGCTGGGTACGGGTCATTGCACCCGCGATTGCTGGGCGAGGCCTTAGGGCGGACCCGCATCTACTCGCGAAACGGCCCTCTCCTTTGACAGATTCTCGCTTTTCCATTCGGCCGCAGAAGCGCGTTGCTTGGGAAAAACGTCAAGCATTTCGTCATTTTCGCTTCACATTTCTGTTTTGAATCCATGGAAACACGTAATGTTGCTGTCTATTCTTTTCCTAAGAAATGCATACCAAATCGCTGAATGGTCCATAGTGTCTTCTTTCTCCCTGTACAGATCATCCATAAAGAAAATTGATGTGTTCTTACGTATTATGTGTCGACTTGGGCGGCTGCACATATTTACTTGGAACATACGTAATGTTGATGTTAATTCTTTTCCTAAGAAATGCATGCGTACCAAATAACTGAATGGTCCATAGTGTCTTCTTTCTCCTTGTACATATCATCCAAGAAGAAAAATTATGTGTTCATACGTATTTTGTGTTGACTTGGGCGGCTGCATATATTTACTTGAACATGAGCAAAAGCTCGAGTCGCATCTAGCACTTCTTTAGGAATTTCTTGAAAATTATGTGGTTCTCTTCCAGATATTTCTTATATGTTCAAAGCCATTCTAGTGTGGATGGGAGGACTAAGACAAAGATCATGTCGGGTTCATTTATGCATGTCTATATATAATGACAGATTATTTGCTGGCCTTCAAGCTAGGTATTAAAGCAGTTCAGAAGCTTCTTTGACTTTTCATCCGACCATATCGATAATACAAAATATGATTCCAGATTGAAAGATTGGCCATCTCCCAATTTCAAACCGTGCACATATGCTCCGACCCCAGAACGTTCCAGCGCTCGAGTGTATAAAGTTGACAATTCAATGGAACGCAGATTTCCGAGAGTCAAAACTGAAGAACTCCGAAAGCTATTTCTGTTGACGTGCATGTATTATAATTTATAAGCTAAAAGGCGATACAGATGACATAAGTGCTGAAGGAGACGCGAGATCGAGGGTTTGAAAGGAGATTTCACGGTAGCGACAGTGAAATAAACCAACCAATCTTCAAGAGGCGGGACCAGCTGTGACATTGGCTGCAAGTTTGGAGAGCTTGTCCGCTTCTGATATAATCTGGGTTAGGTGTCAATTCTGTAGAATCCTCCTCGGCCCAACTCAAAGTGATGGGCGCACCAAGTGCAGGCCGTCGACCTGCGTACGATGGAGAGACAGAGAGACCAATTGAGCAAGCAACTCCTTTTCCATAAACATTGTTCATTGGTTATATTGGGTTAAAAGCCACCATAAAATAAAAAAAAAATAAAAAAAAAATAAAAACCAAATTTTGGCCACCAGACACATTTATCCTAAAAAAAATTTGTGACATCAAAAATCCAATACTTGTACTCATGTGACATATTATCCCAAATTTGTATAGTGTGACATATCAACCTTTAATTTTTTTTTTTTACACTAAAAATCCCAAACCTTTTATGTGACACCTTTACCTGAAAAATTTGGTGTCACATAAAAAGTTTGGGATTTTTAGTGTCAAAAAAATTTAGGGTAAATGTATTTACATAAATATAAGTTTTTTGTTTTTTACATCATAAAAAAAATGATGTAAATATGTCACACCATTACAATTTTGGAGTTTTTAGTGTCATAAAAAAATTGAAGTAAATGTATCATAATTGGCAAAATTTAGGGTTTTTGATGATTTTTTCTCGTTATTTTTTAACGTGAAAATCAGGTCAACTTAGAATATCTTGTATTGTCATAGACTTTCGGCACATCCTTAATTCCATATCAGATGAGAGAGGCCCTATGGAGTAACTTATAAATAAATACCCTAAACAGTTATATCCTAAACGGTCAACATTTTGAGGTTACTCAAAGTGCTTTCTTCTCATTGCTTGGCTCACGTGAACCCGGCAAAATCACTATGGTGTCCACTAGAAATCTAAAACATGACTTTGTAAATTGATTTCATATATTGATATTGGAATTTATAAGGTTAGTTGTTGTTTAAACCGAACATCAGTTGGTTCTCTAGACATATGGATAATTTCCTTCTTCCTTTTTACCGCAAAGTTTAGTTTTTAGGTGAAGTATTGATGAGCAAACATTGCGGAGAGTCGTGGTCCAGTGACTTTCAGGGGGAGAGAAGAGTTGGTGGAGGATGTTGAGTGTGGGCAGGGACACTTGAGAGAGAGTTTCAAAGGGGGTTATGGCTATGAACGGTTGGCTAAGGATGCTGGGAATGTTGAGAAGTAGTTGAGGATTTAACAGCTGAAAAAGATGTGGGGGAGAAGAGATCTTGAGAGAGAGAGAGAGAGAGAGAGAGAGAGAGAGAGAGAGAGAAGTGACCTTATCTCTGATGAAGTTGCTGACAGTGAAACTAAACCAAGAGAAAAACAAAGAAAGAAATTGCCCCCACAAAGCTTCTTTTTCCAGCATCATTATCATTGTATGTAAAGAAAAAAACAATTGCAAGCCTCACGTCCCCCTCATCTCCCACCTAAATCGCCCCTCCCCAATTTTCATTCGATTCCCACCCAGATTCCCGTCTGTCTCTTTCTCTAAAATGCGTGGATACTGTAGGCTGAACAGAGGCGAAGCACATTAACCCTTTGAGCAGATGCAATGACATTATATGGTCCTACAATCTTCCTAGTTCTGTCTCCCAGTCGGTACATGTTGCTATCTTCTTTCGGATCATGTTCTTCTTGGCGAAATCCTATTGAATTTTGTTCACTCTATCACCATCGGAAAGGATCGTCTTTCAACAACGATCACTAGCACGCCATCGTGCGCATGCCCAATGATGAATGAATTCTCGATGGAGACATTCATACACATGACCACGTCTATGCAATAAGAAGGACAAGGCTCGCTCTCTCAGTCGTCGTATTGTTTCCTTACCGGTCTCGACCGTCGGTATATTCGGTTGCGAATTTCCGAAATTCACTGCACGGAACGGGAAACCATACCGATCGATATGGATGGGGGGAGGAGAAGTCCCTTTTGGATAGGAGCTCCTTTCTTTTTCGATTCGGAACACGTCGACTTTACCAACTTTGGCTGACCCCAGGTGCACTGCACTTCGGCTTATGTTGCTGTCGTGCCATACCATGCCATTGCAACATTCCATGCGTGTACGAGGTTAACCTATCTTCCATGAATTAGGAGACCCGCCATGTTGAAACCTCTAAAGAATGATTTGATCTCAAGTAAGCCCGTATTCGTCCCAAAGAGAATTTATCGGGCAGCTTAAAAACCCCTAAGTTACTTTGTCCTCGCGTGTCATATAAGACTCCGCTTATAGGGGCAGCGCATCTAAGCGGGCGCGACTCCCTAATTATGTCCATTCCTGAAAGTAAGTAGCTTTCTTCGAGACACGAAATCTCGAACAGTAAATGGAAGAGCGTGGTCGCCTAAATAGAAAGGAAAAGGAGAGGTGAATTGGTCCTTTTCTTCCGTACTAGGGACCATCTTGTGGCGGCGAAAGTAACGCATCCAAGAAATGGTGAGCAAACCGAAGAAAATATGGCCGAAGGAAGCAAAGCAAAAGAGAGGTTAGGGCAAGAATCACAAGCTCTTTCCTTGTACACAAACATGAATCGGTCCCTTGATGATGGAAAGGTTTCTTCATTCCATATTTATTTGTGTATGACAAGATCAAAGAAATCACAAGAAAAGAAAAGCCCACCAAATGAGATAAGTCTTGTAATATCCACAAAGAAATAGAAAGAGAGAACAGAACAACATTGATTCAAGTTCCGTCTCAATTCTTTTTCTTGTCTTTCTTGTCCTCTTCGGTTATTTGACCTTTTTTATAATACAAAACAAAAATCGAAAAATCCATGCAAATCATTTTGGCACCACCCTCTTTTGCCCTTGTATGGATGGGTTTATGCACTCCAAATCTTGCAGCCCTCCTGGAGCTGAAAAATACGTTCCCCTCCCTGCCCCCCCCCAAACCGACCCTCCATTTGCTTGCTCAATATAGAGCCCCCACCAACCTCGGAGTCGGCACCGCCACGAGCCGGGTGGACCTCGGCGCGGTGAGCCCGAAGACGTCGCCCATGTCCATCTCGCTCGGCTTCATCCCGTCGGGCAGTTCCCACGTGAAGCAGTGCAGGAGATGGGCCACGGCCATGTCGAGCGCGTAGAGCCCGAGCTGCATCCCTGGGCACGACCTCCGACCCGACCCGAAAGGGATGAACTCAAAGTTGCTCCCCTTGTAGTCGGGCATGCCTGGCTCCAGGAACCGGGACGGTTTGAACTTGTCAGGTTCGGTCCACGAGCCGGGGTCACGCCCGATGGCCCATGCATTGATCATGACCCGGGACCGTGCGGGGATGCGGTAGCCGGAGATCACGGCGTCCTCTGCCGTCTCGTGGAGGAGCAGCGGGATCGGCGGGTGGAGGCGGAGGGTCTCTTTGAGACAGCACTTGAGATAGGTCAGCTTCTCGAAGTCGCTCTCCTCGACTCTCCGGTCTAAGCCCACGACATCCGCGAGTTCTTGCTGGACCTTCTTCAGGTCCTCGGGGCTTCGCATGAGCTCCGCCATGGCCCACTCGATAGCCGACGCCACAGTCTCCGTCCCGCCGAACATCACGTCCTAAACGAAACACAAGTAGAACAGATAAAGAATTAAAGGACATCTACCAGGAACACTCGTTGATGAATTTTGAAAGTTTTGACAAGTTTATGACGTGGAAGATCTGCAGCCGAAGAACAAAAGCTAGGCTGCACGAATTGGCAAGTGGAATGTCTTCCTAACAACTCCAAATAAATTATGCATGCACGTGTAATTAGCAAAAGAGAGATGGTGTCCAGATACGGGCGATTAATCGTACACTACTATCGACCCACCATTAATGAAAAAAACAAATCCCACTTTTTGTGTATAAACTTCTCAAACCAATTTCAATTATTGCTCAGTTATACCTAATTTTCTTCGCCAAGAACGGTGAGTATAAGCATACTATATCAGTACCTAAATCTCCACCCTCCATAAAGGAAAACGAAAATACACTTTTTCTTTCGCTAGCGTACAAAAAAAAAAAAACTGATAATAACTCGCATATACTTAATTTGATGGAAACCCTAACGTCCCGAATATATACGCGAAACATCTAGCAACACATCCAAAGCAAGTCCTGTTCTAATAATAAAAGGAAGGATGGTGTACGAAGCTCGACACGTGCATGTCGGTTTCCGTCCCCCCACACCATTTATGGAAATCGTCTTTTTCTTTGTTTTTTTCTTTTTTCTTTCACGCCCATCGCCTGGTGAACAGAGCAAGATTAGGTTTCTCCGTTAGCGACAGGTGATCAAGTTAAAACCGCGTTGATTTCTTACCATGATGATGGCCTTGATGTTGTCTCTCGTTAGCCTGATCGAGTTCTGCAAATCGTCGGAATCGTTCACCTTCGCTTCGTCGCTGTAGAAGGCCAGCAGATCGTCCACCATGTCGGTATCGACATCTTGATCGCCTCCACCGGAACTCGTCTTGTTTCTCTTCTTGTCCATGTGATCATCTATAATGTGGTCGATGAACCCGTCCAGCGACTGGCGCGCCTTGACAAGCCTGGCGGTGAGCCCTTGCGGATCGATCCAGCTCAGGTACGGGATAAAATCGGCTATGTTGAAGGCGCCGAATAATTTCGAGAACTCCTGCAGTATGCTGATGAACTCGTCCTGGCCCTCGCTCGAGCTCGTGCCGAAGGCCGCGCGGTAGATGATGTCCCGCGTGAGCTCGAACACGAGCTCGCCGATGTTCACGGCGGTCCCCTCGCTGCCCGCGACGGTGCGCACCATCGTGTCCACCTCATCGCGGACCGACTCCCACGACTCAGCCCGCTTCCGGCTGAAGAGCTTCATCACGCACAGCTTCCGCATCTGCCGCCAGAACGGGCCGTAGTGCGCGAAGGCCATGTCGGCCCGGTCATACGTGAGGTAGCTGATCGCGATGGTGGCAGGCCGGTTCGAGAAGATCCCGTCGTGGACCTGGAGGACCTGGCGGGCCACGTCGGGGGACGACACGGCAACCATGTGCAGGAAGCCCATGCGGAGGTGGAAGATCCCGCCGTACTTCTTCGCCAGACTCGCGAGGCCGCGGTGGGTGAGCTCGCCCATCATGAGCATGTTCCCGATGACCGGGAGGCCCCTCGGGCCTGGTGGGAAGGGCGGCTTGCGCCGGAGCCGAGCCACTAGCCCGAGGAAGAGGAGAAGAGGGACGACGGAGAGGAGGAGGGTCATGGGAGATTGCTGGAGTTGAGTTTGAAGAAGAGACTGGAGTTGGGAATAGAAATAGAAAAAATCCATGGATTAGCTCTTTTGGAGAGGATTCAAGCGCAACTTATCTTTCGAATGTGTTGCTAGGTTGGAGGAGATATTAAGTGGCCTTTATATACACAAAGCTTCGGGTGCATCCTGTTCACAAGTTGGAGGATTTGATTTTTTTTTCTTTTCTTTTATTTCATTTTCCTTTTCACTATGGCCTTGACTATACCTGGCCCTCTACTTTGTCAGCCCCATTTTAGTTGGTGGTCACAATTACAATACTTCTCTAGAATATTCTTCTGTATTCGAGATAATCAATATATTTTCTGTTGGTTTCTACGTATCTCAAGATCGCAAGAATATCTCGTATTAATTGTGCATCTCTGGATTAATATCCGTTATCTTAAATAGTCACGCTATAAAGCCTACAATAGGTCGGTAAAATCTTTGCTATGATACATCGAAATATATGAACACTTCTCAAATCTATTTTCCGCACTATTTTTATCTTTAAATAGCACATCACTCTCGTACGAAACAATTACTGTCGGACCATTTAAAGAAAAATTGAATATATGAGCCTTGCATGGACTAAGTACACACAATTTATTTATTATTTTTGGAAAATCATTCTAAAAACGACGTGGTCCACAAAATTAATATCATACTGCAACCAAAATAAATTAGGGTAGACCGATGTTGTCTTGTATGCCCGTCGGAGAAGCGTCAAGCTGATGAAAGTTCGTATCAGATTTACATCATGTCTCTGTCACGTTGTGGTTGGAACTTGGACTGCTTGTTTTCCCTTCCAAAACCTTACGAAAAGCATTTCTGAAATAGCAACAAATTCTTTCCACACTTTTCTTTTTTTCGGGTCTAATTCATGGAGATGTTTCATCTTCTAGAGGGCCGAGATCATTGTCAGCTCATCATCTCATTGCGTAGAAAGTAAGTAAGGACGGACATATAACTAACCACTTGAAGTGTAGCTCCAAATCGAAGTGTATTTTCCAAATAATGATTGGACAACACATGGAAAGAAGAAAGGGGCTGGCCAAACGCTCATGATTTGAGCTTCTCTCGAGCCCTAACTCTATAACTGTGGGCGGTGGAAACGCGTTGAACGAGTAAGTAGATCCACTACGGCTGAGGAAATTCGAGTCAAATTTGGTGCGATTTCTTTATTTGGCGATGGTTCTGGATCCACATGTGAAATGGCCGACGAGATGGCTCCGTAGCCTTGGCATTGGAGCCTGGTCCTACGAGAATCAAGTTGATTGAAGATGTACCCTACCAAGTGCCCTCCCAAGTGCTTGGTACGATTGGGATAATATTGAGTCAAATGGAAGAAACTGGTGCTGAGAATTCCTGTTGGGCGACATGATGAAAGCGAATCATAAGTACCGAATCCGGAATGGGTTTTTCCTTTATTTGTACAGGCCCTAGTGCTTCTTCCCGTGAGCAAGTGAAGGCCGGAGTAGAGTTTCTCGAGTAAAACGATTTGAGCCAATTGCATGTACTGAAAAATGATAAGGATCAGGAAACTCTAGTAAGCTCCCTATATCTTAGTATTATCATCGACTCAATCTATTAGGTCTACATATATCAGTTATATAAATGAATGATTACGTTTACCTTGGCTCTTATGATCACATTTTAATTTCGATACCACAATCACGTAAGTATGGAAGTTAAAAATAATACTTCATCTCAATGGTTAACATGTTTATATAAATAATTTCATGTACCGTATCTACCAGTTCCTGATATATGTCACTTTTTTATATATATTCTTCGCACAAAATACAAGAAATGGATGTGACCATACAACAAACAGACGCATCCAACGTGAAAAATCAACATATTTGAATTTTTTTTTTATCAGTCATATTTTATTTCTATTCTAACTCTCACTCTCAGACTTTTGTTTAGTCTCATTGCAGGGCATGAAAGTCGAAACCCACACCTAAAACTAATTCATCCTCATCCCAACCCTCTTGAGAATATGGGGATTCGAACCCCCCCAATGGTTAACATATTCCAATTAATGAGGACAACAAGTGGGCTCAAAGGACCACCGCCCGCAGCGGCAGTGCTAGCTTGGACTCTCTCCCTCTCACGAATGAGAGAAGTTCAAACCCCAACGTTATCGTTAGAAATTCTTAAGCGTGATGCTATGGTGGTGAGTCATGCGCTAATGTCACCTAGCGATTTACGTCGCGGCCGACGGCAGTTCCTTCAATCCAAAAAACAAAAACAAAACAAGTGGGCTCAAAGGATTTAGAAAAAAAATAATAACCCTTCCTCACCTTTCCACCTACCACGGGGGAATAGCGTTCGAAATTTTCAATTCGACGGGCTACTCCGGCGGCGCCACGTGTTGGGAGAAGTGGGCCCCAGGTGGGCCCCCACCCTCAGATTCAAGGGCGCCATCTCCCATCAGAACCGAGGGCGAAAGATTTGATCCGGAACCTTTTCCGCGATAAAAGTCTCCGGTCGCTTGTCACGGGAGCCGTGACGTCCGACCCGTAATTCGGCCTCATCTCCATCTCCCCCACGTTCGCTTCATTTTCCCAATTTGAAAAGGAGAAATCACCCCCGAATGAATTAATCGGATTGCGTGTATTATCATCACGGTGACGTCACCCTTCTCTATCTTTGCTCCTTGTCTGCCTTTCGTAGTCGCGTGATAACTTTCGCACGGTGCTCGCGCGCCGCTCCACTCCACTCGAACGACGTCGACGGCTTAGCCATTGCAAGACGACATTCGCCTCCCTAGCCGGCATGGTATAGCACGTGGGTTATGTTAACCAATGCCGAGGGTGCACTTATCGAACATTTCCTTCTCGAGAATTGATCTAGATGTTGCTATCATCTTTACAAATATTTTTGGATCAAAAGAAATGAACTGATTTCGGAATATCGATTTCTAGAAGCATCAAAGTCAAACAATTGACATTTTTGTTTTTTTTAATGCCCTTGGCCTTCCCCACGCGTTATGGTTGAAATGTATATGTGCTTTGTTTGCATGCCTTGGGTCAATCGGTCGAAACCAAGAAAAATCAAGAGAGAATTGAAGAAGTCAAAAGCGACTGTAGAGACCGGTTTCCCGCCTCCAGACCACGACAAGTTCGAACCATTCTCGAACCCTCCGAAAATCTCCTCATTCGAATAGTCTCCTCGATACGCGTACATTGGGGAACAAACCTGTCACCGCTCACATAAGAAGAATGAAGCGGACGTGTCCCAATCCATCAAAAGCATCGCTAAGTGAACACGATTCATTGATATTTTGAACCAAAAGAGATCTTCTCCTTTGAAAATTATCCCTAAGAATTTAATCTGTTATTGATAGTCTACCAACCCGTTTTCTAAATCCATTTTCGACTTGTTTCTTAGACCTGCCAAAATGGGCCATAAATCCATATTTGATGGGATAAATTGTTATATGAGTTAGTTATATTCAGTAAAAATATCATAAATAGTAATGAGTATTAAATGGGTTGATAACTTGCTTAAACTCAACACATCTTCATATATGGAAATGAGTTAAAATATATTAAATGAATCAAAGTTAGATCGGAGCATTTTTTACTCCACCCAAACTAGATTTGACTTACCCATTTGACTAGTCTACCATTTCCTAAAAAAATAGGCCAAGTCAACAATGTACTTATTGCAATTATATATATAATAGTAATAAAGCATTTGTGGCGAATTATTTAGCATATCCTCTTAGCGTGGTTTTAGTATCAAGATAAACTTAATTAGAAGATACGGACTACCTGCACTTGAATAGAAAACCCCATGAAGCTTTATTTTTCCTTGGGTTGGCTTTGGCATTTCTTTCACGTGTGCGCCGGAAATCAGTGAGATACCACTCTTTAATATGGTTTTCATATCAAGATAATTACATTCCTTTACTGTCGATTCCAAAAGTGTACGATGTTCGAACATGTTGTGGAACATATTCTATATCTTAGAGAAAGTTAGAGCACACACCATCTGTATAATGAAAACTTTATACGAGTGGCATAATCCACCTTGGTTAGAGAATTCTAACAATCCACTGTCTTGCCACCCATCGAATCGATAATGGATGAGACTGTTTGTGGAGACTTTTTTTTTACACAGCCGGTGTAGCTTATAGTTCCTCTATGTCTTAATAATCTAGGTTACCAAAAAAAAAAAAAAAAGTGGGCTTTTTTTTTTTTTGGTCCCATGTTCTTGTTACAACTTCTTTTTCTTCCCTTCACTTCATGTGGTGAGTTGTTCTTCCACTCGAGTTCAACATCATTTCGTGGCCGTCGCAGTTATGAAGAGCTTCTGAACACATGATGACACGGTAAAACTACAGATCTTGAACTGACCTGACGAGTTTGGTGAGAGACGGTTCAACCACAACTTAAAACCTACATCCAGTTGAGTTCACTTATAAGCTAAAAAATGCTCGACGTGCTCAATCTATCACATCGCCACCAACATAAATATCAAGGTCGATCTATAGTTCACGCTCCGTAAAATGAGTTATCAATCGCTCGTTGGAAATGCGCCAGCTTGGATAGCAAGAGTTTAGTCATCATTATGATCTTGGGTTCAAATCTTGTAAAGCAAAACCTTCAAAGCACCAGTTTCTTGTAGGGAAGCGCATGCTTAAGATCGATAATAGAAGTGGATAATTCAAGATGTATGAATCCATATAGAATTAAGGGTGATTGGTTTCTGATCCGGTCTGGTCCCACCTAGGAACCAAGAACCAAATCGAAGGAACTGATTCCCAATTTTTGAGATTAAGGATCAGATTGAACAATCTTGGAATTGAAAACCGAACCGAACCAACTAGTCCAATCCAATGGAACTGATTAATTAACCAAAAAAAAAAATTAAAAGATTTTAAAAAATGCTAGAGTTGTTACTATTTTAGAATTTATCGCTATTTTTAAGAAATTAAAAAAATATTTTACAAAAAATAATTGGTCTGATCTGGTCCAATATAAGCAATTCTCAATTCAATTGGTTTGATATGCTCAGCTCATCCCTATATAGGGCTGTAGCTATCCCAAGATGATTACAATTGTTCTGGTCTTTTTATCGAGAAATTTACTAAAAAATAAAACGACTCTGGAGAAAATATATTTCCACCTCACCCATCCGTCAACTTACCAATAATAGAATATGGAATCGGGAATAAAAAAATTCACCATCTTATAATTGACATGTGATAATGCGTGTTCAACATAATTTCTTTCTAAAGACAAATAATTATTGTTTCTGTTTTGGGTAGCGATCGGAGACAATTTTACCCAAATGAAAATGTTAAATGGTTTATTTAGTCTAGAATAATCGTCCACCATGGTGGAGAGTCCAGTGGGAACATTTTCTAGACACTAATGATGTGCCATTTATATCCTATTTGCCTTAATAAGGTTTGAATCCATGACAAGATTCCTCTAGGATCACAAAATATCTCAAGGGTCATGCTTAATAAAATACTCGAAAATTCCGATGATACAATTAACGGACATTCGGCTGCACACACCTTCACTGTCTTGATATGTTTGATAATGCGCATCTTATGATTATTCGATCTTTCCCGGCAAATACCCTAAAGTGACAGGTGCTTCCCTATGACCGCAAAAACTTAGGTCAGAGCGCGAGATGAAACACACTTTTTCAACGTCCCGATTTAGAAGGGCAGAAAATAAAAAACCTGTTTGACATTTCACGGAGTATTTTTTTATTATCTAATTTTGAAGGGGCGAAAATAGAATACACGTTTGCTGAAGTTGTGCCATTCAACAAGCAAAGTATCGGTCAGCGCAAGGTGCTAGTGTGTGTCGCATCAGCTTGAAGTGCACAAGTACGCCTCTCTCTCTCTCTCTCTCTCTCTCTCTCTCTCTCTCTCATCACCATGACAAATTGCTACGCGATAGGGACAAGGGACATTCATTGACGCTTAAGCAATCTTTATTGGTGAAATGAAATCCGACTTTCAAGGGCTAAATTAATAGCAATCGCATTCTTGATTGGTGTATTACTGGTTACCAACTCGTGTTGCATGGCGTCCTGCTCTGTGATTAAGCACGACATGCCCAAATAATTATGATAGAGAACGTAAACTTGGGATTAACCTCTTCCTTAAGACTCCATTTAGGGGGATTCCATTGATGATGTGACATGAAAAGCTAGAGAATTCATATATGGCATAAATCTCAAAGGATTTTTTATTATTATTATTGACTTAAAATTGCAGCACGGCTTAAATGCTATAGTATATTTTAGTGAAATGGGTTTTTTTTTTTTTTGGATTTTTTAGGTGAAGCTGTTTGCAACTGTTACAAAATTATGAGGATATGTCCAACATGAACAGAATTACAAGACAGAAATTGTCAAACCCTAATATAAATGTCATATTTCTAAAGTCCTTTGATATGGATGGTTTCCCATTAGACGCAGCCTCTAGCTACACTTCTATATGTCTCATCAATAGGCCTAGAAATTTGTGGCGCAGATTTTCCATTTTGCTCCACAAAGTCAAGAGTTCTTTTGAGTTTCTATCAATTTAAAATCTGTTTATTTCGCAAAAAAATTTCCCCAAAAAAAAAATATATATTTTCTCATTTTCCATTATTTAAATCATCAAAGAAAATAAATTAACGGAAGATCACCATCAATGCCATCGCTGTAAATAAAAACATCCTTAAAACCGCGCATTTCCTCGGCTTCAAAAGATAACTAATCAACCTACCTTGCTTAACAACGCAGCTTCCTACTTCACACTGGTTGTTTGGAAATGGACTGCAGCATGCGCAACATATGTGATGTTATATAGACACATGTATAATGACAAAAACAAAAATCTCATCCGTGCTAACTTATTAGCTAAGGTTGCGTGAATCATAGGACTAAAAATATCAACAGCATTTCCATCTAACACCTAACTCATAATTGCTGTACTTAAGATGTCTTATTCTCATCTTAAACGGGCAAATACTAGACTCGGCGGCAAAGTTATCCTTTCTAAGTTAAAATAAAATCATAACGAGTCCTTAGCGACAAATCCAATGAACGAATCCTCAAAAGTCCCTCTCAAAGAAAGAGTAGGAAGCAAATTAAGCAACTGATTAAGAGTCTGTTTAAATATGTCATATGATACAATGTGATGAAGCAATCCCATCTTATGCTGAGAAAATGTATGCATGACGTTTCTTTTTATAATGTATGTTGTCGTTATGCAATCAAATGGCATTTCATATCACGTGTTACTTTAGATGCTACAATTAAATAAAATATTAGATTGTCCGTTATGATATTATATATATATTATATAGTACATGTGGAAAAAAATGCTAATATTAGTTCCTGTGAAACCCTAATAAGGCCGGTGAAACTTGGCAAAACCCCTCGAGAGTTTGATCCTGAAGTCAACCGATCAGAATTTAACTATATAAATGATATTTATTTCACTTCTTAATTCAGAACGAATGTGAAAATGCTATAAGGGAAAATTAATTTACATGTCCAAATTTTTATTTTGATGGTAAGCTAATACTATAGAAAGCTCATTTCCGACCTTTTTCTTATTTGACGATTTTACCGTTCCATTAAGAAAACAGACTTCTTTTTCTTCTTTTTTTTCCAATGTGATAGATCTTTAAAAGAGCCGAGAACTGTCAAAAAAATGCTTATAAAAAAAATTATGAATTGATTACTTCATTTTCTGAAATTTATTGGTAACTTACTGACAATTTAATGAAATTACCAACTCATTGCGACAATTTGCGAATCATTAAATTTTCTTACTTTGATGAATTTGAAGTTTTAGTAAGATATACAAAAAAAAAAAAAAAATGTTAGCTTTAGTAGGAAAACTTCGCACTTTGCAAACAATAAAAAAAATGGTGATTTTATAAAAAGTATTGGTAAGTAATCAATAAGTTATTAAAAAAAAAAATCACATGTCAATCTTTCTTACCAATACTTTGATGATATTTATTAACACTAAAAAATCTAAATTTAGAGACGACGCAAAAGAATTTCCGCATGCCCATGTGATTTGTGCTTTAGTATGTAACTCGAATGCGCACGGAACACGTCTTATCGTGAGGACGTCATTTCAAGATCAATCAGGGCCGTCGCTATATAGGATTAGGTGGTTCTAATAAGTTGGGGACATCTGTAATATAATTGCGGTCCGACCAAAGATCTTGTAAGCCCCACGAGCACCTCCGCCACGTGTGATTCTGACCCAAAACAGTTTCCACGCCACTAGTATGATTCGGACAAATAGATGACCAGCCGTTCCCACACCAAAAGTCCGCCAACATCTTGTTAATCTGTGCCCATTCTTGAGATAAAATACAAACTATTGTGCTTTAATGTCATTTTCATTTCTTGTCGGTATGCTTGTTATTAGAATATTTAAATAATAAATATTACTTTCATCTAGTTTAAATTTTCAAAACAATTAGTAATTGTCATATGATAAGATCTTGCATAATATCAACATAAAAGATCCTAAGTTTAAATCTTTCAGTATTTCCAAATCTCACTTTGCCTCTCCGATTTTATATATTTACTTGCTTAAGCCACAACTTTAAAAAACTGTATAATTGCATCTACAATATAGTCTTTGCAAATTTAATTTTCTATGGACTTTTTTAAAGAGTTTGAAAATGTTGAAAATCTAAGAGACTTTCTCTATTGATCATGACAATAATAAAGAAAAATGCGCCCGTTTATTAAAATTTTCGAATTTGATGCGACTGCATTTATGTAAATCAATTATTTCCTCTTCAGTCAAGACAAATTCATTGTTGTTTTCAATACCGTGTCGCAACAAAAGAAAGAGTAAGAGTGGGGGAAAACTAATCTCCTTGATAAGACGCTATTAGATTCTAATCAATGGTTAATGCCTCGTTGACATTTTACTTTAGACGTCCTACCTAAAACGAAACGAATGAAATATCAATCGATGTGAAGGAGAATTAATTACATGACACGTTTTATTTTCAATTCAAAATAATTGTTATATTTACTGTCATCGTAACTTGGGCGTTACTATTCATGATACAAAAAACATATCAGGGATCCTCAATAATTACATCAACGCATATAAAAAATTGTAATTTAAGGATACCTTTTTTAGTATATGTATTGGACATTATTTAAGTGCAATGTATTTTTAGAAATCATAATTAAAAGGGAAAAAAAGAAAAAAAGAACGAAACATACGAAAAAAGATTGGGAAAAAAAAGAAGAAGAATTGGGCCAAGGTGCCAAAAGAATTGAAAGTAGCACCTCCCAAAAGAATGGATAACATATAAAACATCACTCCTCCCCTTTTGAAGAAAATTATCCAAATAGTCCTAAATTTATTATATAATTGTCAATTTATCTCTAAACATTTCAATTTAATCACCCTAATCATTAATGTTTTAATGATTTGTTAATATAGTATTTTTGTCCAATTTTGGCCCGAAATAATTTATGTGAACACTAACTATCCAACATGGTAAGGTTGGTGCTAATGTGGACGATTTGTATGATATTTCTAAATTTTATCATTTTCTTTTCTTTTCTTTTACCTTTTTTTGCCATCAATAGGTTGGGCCAGTGCGGGAGACATTCATTGGCCCTTGCTTGTGGCTAGTGATCTCCATCAACCATTGTCAAGGCCTTGAACTGGGAAAGGGAAATAAAGGAAAGAAAAGAAGAAATTCAAAAAAAAAAAGAGGCAAATATCGTTCATGTCAACATCATCTATGCTACATAGAATGGTTGATAGTCATGTCAACGATTATTTAATACTTGTGATTGAGCTTCTTTATTGGCTAGAGCTACCTATTATATTGAGTTCCCTCCCTTACAAACTACCTTGGGAAAAGAAGAATTGAAGCTCTATATATGGCTTTTTGGTAAGCTAATACATCCATTACTTATACACACATATATATAGCAATCTTAAATTACAATTGTGTAGGATTGAATGTAAATTTCATATATAGAGAGAGTTCAGTAGAACCTACATATGACCTTGTATTCTCTCATGGACATACATTTTCTCTTTATATATCTACCAAGAACATCGATTAAAATTACATCGGATTAACCTCTTAAATTCTTCAAAATCACCCAATTATACTGCGCTAGATTGTGAAATCAGTCGACTGTGGATATCTTTTAATATGTGGCCGACCCACCTTTTGAAAGGTTGACGTCTTTTGTTGATTCGATAGCTTGACATTGCATTAAAGATGTGGAACGCATCAAACGTGATACACGAACATCCCGAAACATCATCCATGACGATGTTATTAAAAAAAAAAACACAACTTCCACCCACAGTAAGCGTTGAATCTTTCAAACCCGTTATGGCGGAATTATCAAGTTCCAAGTATAAATATTTGAGAAAATTATCCAAAAAATCTTGAACTTATTTCACTTTAGTCAATTTAGTCTTAAACCTACAATTGAGTTACGAACATTTTTATGTTTTGCCAATGAAATCTATTTGATCAATTTTGACTGAAAAATGCTAATGTGATGGTCCAAGTGGCATACCGGTATTGACATGGAATAATTTTTTTAAAAAAAAATTTTTTTTTTTCCTTTTTCTATTTTTTCTTTCCTTTTTGCCGATGGCCTGTCTCAAACAATGGTTGGCCACCGATGATGGCTTGAGAGGGTTGGGTAAGGGCCACGAACACTCAATCGACGTAAAAGTTAAAAAAGAAAAGAGAAAAACAAAAAAAAAAAATTGAAAATTTTCAAAAATATTATTTAAAAATATCCATGTGCTGCATGCCACATAGAACAATCGGCGTCCACATCAACAATTTCAAATCAAAATTAATTAATAGATTTAATTAACAAAATGCGAAAAGATTTAGGACTCAATGAGTATAAATGAAATATTTATAATTAAATTGATCAAAGTGCAATAGATTTTAAAAAATTTGGATAATTTTCCCATAAATATTTCAAATTAGGTAAAAGGAAAAATTAAGCCGAATCAAAGTTGGTAACTGTTTCCACAACATGAATTTGAAGCGTTTAATCGACTAAGTTCACATCACATGTACATAAAGTTCTAATTGACATGATTGATAGAATCGATATGCTATAAGTTCAAAAACCCTTGTTGTCTATTTCAAAGTTTGAAGTGTTGGTCCCAACCAAAGTGAGTTTCATCCATCATGCTCCACTTATTTTATAGAAAATGAATAAATTGAAAAACATCTTCTTGAAAATAATCATTTATATTGCTGGAAATAATTAGCAGATGAAAAATATTTTTCGTTATTAATAACAACTCATGTCTAAATATTTTTCTGAACGATATATATATTTTTTTGTTCTTTTTTTTTTTTATACCCGTTAACAATGACAAATGTTTGTAGCCCGGCGATGATAAAAACTAGTGGGCATTAGCGGGGACCCACCACCCACGGCACCCCACTTAAGTCACATATCGTGACAAGTTGGGGAATGGAACCCTGGCCTTGCGTGTGGCCAACGTTTGATTCCACCAACTCAGCCATCATTTGTTTTCATAATCAGTAAAAGTGATTATTTTAATGAAAATATTTATCAACCATTCATTTTTCCGCAAATGTAAGAGAGAGAAAGATGTGTGATTTGCATTTACTTCCTCTCCAATGAAAATCCAATGCGCTTGGGGAGCATTTTTCTACCTTAGGTGACCACTGAAGAGTGAAGAGCCAACCGGGCTCCCACTTTTTAGGTATAACAATGGCCCCGGAGAATACACGGTGGGACGTGTCGAAACAATTGCCGGTTTTCCATCGTGTCACTTCGATGTAATTGGCCGGCCGCTTGAGATTGCCCACGAGAAAACATACTCGGTCCACTTCGCGTTTAAAATCGACCGCAATTTCCTTGGCCTCAGTTCTCCCCCCAAGCAAAAGGATAATTGACGTGAATCGGCACGCCCTTAACACCGCCCACGATTCTTAAATGCGTACATTATGACCGTAGATATCACGTGGTCGGTGAGATGTTCACCCCTTTGCTTCACCTAATCTGCTCATCGAGCTTGAAAATGACACAGCTGACCATACCTTACGCTAGGGGGAATTATCCGCTAAACTTACTATTTGAATACTAATTCAATAATAAACATTTCGATTTTGTCAATTTAATCATAAATATTTGCATAAAATTCCCATGCGGTATTTGCTTATGCGGTGGTGTGTAATGATGGTTGAATCGTCACGTCAATAGTTTCCGACAAAAATTAGCTGGAAGGATTGTATTAGAATTTTGCGCAAGAATTTAGGACTCAATTTGTAAAATTAGAAAATTTAAAACTAAATTGATATGGATACAATAAGTTTATAATTGATTTGATAATCTCCCCCTTATGCTACCTGCATCTACGTTATCGCACCTTTTTGTTTGCAAGTTGAATTTATGCAATGAATCAAGAAACTATTAGCTTAAAATTCAACAGTTGATGAGGTACATAAATACATATATGTAAGGGAAATTAGCAAAAGGGACGTACATAAATACGTATATGTAAGGGAAATTGACAAAGGAGAGAGTTTAATTAACATATTAAGATGATTTTTTTAAAATAACAATGGACACCGGTCTTCTTTTAATTTATGTCGGAGAAATTAATGTTAAAGGGATAAGAGTTCGATTGACTGTCCACCAAGGTCCATATAAATGGCGGCTAACTGGTTTTTTTTTTTTTTTTTTAAATCTAGCTGCTTACTTCATGCGTGGTCATTTGTGACCTCACCGAACAAAGCTCTGTTTCTCTATTTCACTGTTTTCTCTTGGAAAAGAGGAGAGCAAAATTATGTAATGCTCTCATCATGATTGACGGATGGCCATTTTCATACGTTGGTGCTAAAATTAGTGGGTACACAGAGTGATATGGTCCTTGTCTTTTCAATCATGGAGCTGTAGTTTATAGACTTGATTGATATCCATGTATATATATTTTTTTTTTTGAAAAAAATTGGGTTGGTTACAGAATTCCAGTGTTTAATTTTGCTGTAGCACACCATTATTAGTTTATAATCATGATTATTCATAGTACAAATAAACAGCACACTTGATGCCCTTTCAGTCAAAGTGTAGGATTTTGTGGACCACTTGTTAATTATTTTGTAAAATCAAGTTCTTTAATGAATGAACAGCTTAATATTTGAATATTCCAACACACGACTTGTACAAGAAATAAACAATAACTACAGATAATTCTATTCATTGAATTGTCAAGTTTTTTTCTTCTTTTTTTTACCATAATAATCTTCTAAAGATCATTTCTGTTCAACTATATGACTAAAATGGGCATCAAGTAGGTATCCCGATAACGGGGTGAATAAAATAAAGAGACGGTAACCTTGATCCCAGCTTCTAGTGACACCAATTTCATTTTCCTTTCTCTTTTTGTCCTCTTGATTGCTTGTCATTATTGTTCTGTCTTCATTTCCAAAAAAAAAAAATAGAAATTATGCTCTATAATATTGTAACAATAAAAAGAAAAAGAAGATAAACTCATGCTAAATACCCATTAAATATTTATGATGTTGTTTATATAGGGATATTGTGGACAACGGTCAAGGTCATCCACTGTGAAACTTCAGCATGCAATGTGTTTAGCTCACCACTTCCGTAGCTACATAAGCGATAATAATTAATTAACATCTTAATTAATCCGACATCTTCCATGTCTGAGCCGCACGTCACGCTGGTCAGCTCTTCGATGAGGCTCGGACCAAGTAAAATCAGCTCCATGTTCGCCATTTCGATTCTATGATTTGGAGGAATTATTAAAGCGACAAGAAGAAAATGTGGGCATTAGAATAGTCACACGAAATCTTCCGTTGCTTCTTATAATAATGAGTCTAAGCATTTAGGGTTTGAATAGTGATTACAGCCTTTTCAAGGCTTAAAGGTCATGATGGGCCGACTCGAAAACCAAGTAAAGAAAAGTCACTGTTCGACTTTTTCGTACTTGGCGCTTGAGGAGCAGCAACGATGTCTTTTTGAATTCGGATCGCGTGTGTATTCTTTGATCGAATCAAACATCGTTCTAGAGAAAATCTAGAAACAACGTTCGTTTTTCCTCTTTGGTTTACCAAGTCCAAGGGCGCCATAGTCCTAGAGAAGAAGATTCTACATCCACGAACCGACGGCGGTTTGCTAAAGAAACCGCCACCGCAGGTGAATGACCAACTCGTAACATTAGGGATTAACATATGATATACCGCCATCGTAACAGAGACATTTATGAAACGGAAGTTCCCATCCACCGATGGAAAGAATTCATCTGCCCCAAATTAAAAGTCTTCTACATGTCATGTCGGTGCAACTTCGCCGGCCAACCTCCACGACGAAGAAGATGAATAGTTACGAGGACAAAACCGGAAAAACGAAATGTTAACGAGGACATTTATGGAAAAAAAATTTTATCTTACTCTCCTTCAGCCTTCGAGAAGGCTGAATGCCCAAGGCAGCCCCCACCCTGCCTTGGGCTTTCAGCCTTTTAAAAAAATCTTCCCAAACACTCTTCCCTTGGCCCAAAGGCCTTTAGCCCTCCAAGGATCCTTGGAAATGCAGTTTCCAAACGCAGCCATAGTCCTAGAGAAGAAGATTCTACATCCACGAACCGACGGCGGTTTGCTAAAGTTAACATATGATATACCGCCATCGTAACGGAGACATTTATGAAACGGAAGTTCCCATCCACCGATGGAAAGAATTCATCCGCCCCAAATTATTTACATGTCATGTCAGTGCTTGAACCCCGTTTAGGACACGTTCGGTAACGATTCTGTTTACGGGAGTAAATTCTTATCATAAATTATTATTTTTTATTCTGTTCCCGGAGACAAATTCTAAGTATTTTAAGCCGTTTGGTAACTATCTGAAATTTTTTATTTTGGAATAGAATTGTGTCATACCATACTCATTGATTCTATTCCAAATCAATTTCTTTTTATTTTTAAATAATTTTTATACTTTTTCATTTTTCATTTTTTCCTTTTTTCTCCTATTCTTTTGTTTTCCTATTTTCTCCTATTCTTCTTCTTCTTCAGGCCGGTCGCGGGACCGGCGACCAACCAGACGAGAGCCGGCGACCTCACCAAAGCGTCACCGACCCTCGTTAGCTTATCCTCGTTGGTGGCTAAGCCAGCCTCGCTGAGGCTAGGCGAGGCTCGCGGCAAGGCTTGCCCAGCCCTACCAAGCCTCGTGGTGGCCAGGTGAGCCTAGCCAGGCTAGGCGAGCCTCGCTAGGGCTGGGCAAGGCCCGCCTGGCCACCAGCGGGGCTAGGCGAGGCCCGCCTAGCTACCGGCAGGGCTAGGCATCGCAAGGCTTGCCCAGCCCTGGCCAGGTTGAGCCTTGCCGGTGGCCAAGCGGGGCTCACTAGCCACCGAACGACGATGGCGGATGGCGGCAGACGAGGTGGTCGATGAAGAAGAAGATGAGTTGTTTTAATTCTTAGATTTGTTCTCAGAACAAGAATTGACTTATTTTTTATTCTTGATTTTGTTACAAATCTACTTCTGGAAGCAAAAAAATAGAAATTTATTTCTGGAAACAAAAATTTTACTAAATGTGATTTTATTCTCAAACTACTCCTGGGAATGAAGAATCAGAATTTGGTCATATTTGGATGGTTACCAAATAGGGCCTTAATCTCAGAATCAGTATGGTGAAATTTCTTAAGTTTGCTTGATCAAAAATGAGTAAAAGATCAACGGACCACATTTTGGATTCAATCCTGGATGCGCAAGAGCCCGTGTACATCAAGTCCTTTGTCATTCTACCTAATGCTGCTGCGAATTATCACGAGTCGATGAACAGATCCTTGTGGTCTACATGAGAGTTGGTCTTCTTACAGGTTGTACCTTGTCGCAAGATATCTGTCGTTGCTGCTGGACAAGTAATCAGATCGCTGGGCTTGGACGAGTCGGACCTGAGGGAGCTCGCTTCAAATTCTGTACGCTTGAGATAATCCGATGGCCCGCTCGTGCAAGGCCTTCTTATTTTGGGCTCGAACACTCCATTCTTAAGGTCAAAATTGACCTAATAAATCCAAACGCTATTCTTGATGAGGGTTTGGTGGGACTTGATCGATACTAAATTGAGAATTGAAATATAAGGATACCCAAAAAAGGGTCGTAGCTCTCTCTCTCTCTCTTCAATGGCCTTCGGCATCTCTCTTTTTTTGTTTTCGAACACTCCTAGCATCCACAGGAATCTCCCTCGAGCCGATTCGACACTATCAATGGTATTGACCCTAGCTATCGGTACGAAATCGAATATGATAGGAATCATCATTTCCATCTAAGTGCGGTATCGATTTCTCTTTTCCTCCAAACATTTTCCTATTGGACTAATGGATGGCTGGAAACGAACCCCGACAATTGATTGGTCTGACCACGCTACGTCGGCATTCCTTGTTGAAGCAAATATCTTATTTTAGATAGCCCTTATAATAAATTATCAAGATATATCGTATCAACTTTGGTCTTCCTTGTCGTCACTTGGCTAGGGTTTCTCATTTGAGAGAATGGCACACATTAACTATCAAGATTGCATTATCTGCTTCTTTTAAATTTTTATTTTGTTTTATGTTATTTTATTTGCATGGGGATTAGTTTTTTTGAGTCAGAGGATATTGTAGATCACTTCGGTTTCACAAGACAATGGGAAGGGACGGCAGTAATAATTAATCTTCTATATATAATATATGTGTGTATATTTTTTTATATAGATGTCATTATCATAGTTGCTCGAGAGAAGACAATTAATGAAGGGCATAGGGAACACGTAGATACGTGATTCAATCTCTTGCCGATGGACTCGAGCAATGAGGTAATGAGCAGCGATTATGTCGAAATCTCAGTTTGCAGAAGACCGCAAAAACAGCTTTTCTACCTAAATATACACAAAAAGTCTCTCCACGCAAAAAAAAAAAAAAAATAAATCAAAACGCAAACTGATCTAGGAAAAATCCAAATATAAGTTGTTCTCTTTAGATTTTGGACTCTATGGCTGTGAAATAATACGCGACCTCTCTATTCTGCTAAGAAAAAGGGACAAAGTCGGGTTGCCAATCCTTGGGCTTTGGCTCACGCCTTGCCTTGTTCATAAGTAGTAATTAGGTACTTCATAGGCAGTTCCCTCGCCATTTAAAAAAAAAAAAAAAAAAAAAAACGACGTTCAGACCGGAAATGTGGGAAGAAACTGATTCACCTTGAGCAATCTGCTGCGTGTGCGATCTAAAGAATAATGATGCACTCGTCATGTCGCACTCGAAATACTCGTCATTAATTGGACATTGAGTTGGGTCAAAGATAATTATACAAAAAGTCATGAAACTATACTTATTTGTGCGACAGTCAATTTAATTTTAAACCTTTTAATATGATCAATTTAATTCTGAACCTTTTAAAAATTTGCCATTGTGATCCATCCAATCAATTTTGGTTAGCCATCTCTAAAGTGAATGTCGAGTGTCCTGCATAGTACAGTCCAAGGTGACATCAATGATTTTTCCAATTAAAAAAATCACTTTTTTCTTTTTTCTTTTCTTTCATTTTTCTTTTTTCTTTTTTCTCCTATCTCCACCATTCACTAGGGCTTCGAATATGGCTAGTGAAAATCGCCGGCTAGGCAATGGCAAAGATGCCCTCACAAGCCTGTGCCTGAATTTGGTAAGAGCCACGGCGCCCTTGCCAGCCATTGCTGAGGCCACAACAACCAACAGACGGACAAGGACAAAAATGATAGGGTGATGGAGAGGGGACGAAAGAAAAGGATAAAAAAAATAGGAAAATTTTAAGACTACATCGATATATTGTGAAAAGGTTTTATGACTAATTTGGTCAAAGTAAAAAATTTAGAATTAAATTGGATGTCATATGATAAGTTTATGATTTTTTTGAACAATTTTCCCGATTGAGTCGACTAGCCCACCTCGTAATATATACTATTCAACTCCTCACTTTGTTGGAATTATTATGGTCCTAGGCTCCTAGCCATAAAAGGGCCAGGTCACGGCTTTACGGAAAATGATAGAAGAGGTCATGCCTCTACGCTCTTACTTTGAAAAAAAAAATCTTTTTTTTTTGTGACCGAGGACTCCGCCACATGCCCCCTATGCCCGAACGGCTCTTGGGGATCGAGCCCTATACCTTAGGGAAGACTAAAACAACAACCCACTTCTCAACCAATTGCACTACCCACGGATAGGTAAAAAAAATAAATCTTTAATTCTATTTATTTCGCAAAAAATAAATTTAAAAAAAAATCAAAAATTGATCATTTATATCCATTAAAATAGTGAGATAATGAAAAATATTTCTATTATCAATGGCAATATATCTATATATTTTTCATGGACAATAAAAATATTTTTTATTCGTTCATTTCTATAAATGATATTAGCAAATCATTTTCAAAAAAAATAAAAAATTCAAATCATGCACCTTATTTTAAAGTTAAGCACACAATCATTTATTGTAACTACAAATGAGGCTTGGACCTTGACAAGTTCTTAAGCTGTCACATTCGAATTCTGAGATATAAATTTCAAGGTTTTCCTCTTGAAGAAAAAGTAATAAGATTTATGTTTTCAAACAATGACACGACTACCCATTAATTATATATATATATATATATATATATATATATATATATATATATATATATATATATAGCCATTGGGAAGTGGTTGCAACTAATTGAAAGTGGCCTCTCCATCATCCTTTTATCCATCGTCATCGAGAGCTAACTGGAGATAAGAGTACACGTGTGTACTGAGAGTCTTACGTTTACTTGTTTTTAATAGGCGATTATATGAACCATATTGAAAAGTAATTTACCGTTAAGAAAGTGCCTTTTACATTGAAATTTAATTTTACTTCTGTAGAGAAATTTATTAATCACATGCATCAATTACTAGTACATGGAAGTTTACTTCTTTCTCATTTATAGTGAACCTACTTCTTATTGTCACCTCAACACGGTTGCCTTCGCAACATTAGGAGTTCACTGACCACGGTCAATATATAGCTCATTTGAATGATTGACATGTGAAGGAAGCTTTGTCGTGCGGAAAAGAAAAATCATTAAATGATGGAATACCAGATATTTGCTAGGGTTAAATTGGGTTAAAATTCTTGAATTTCAATAGATGTGCATAGTCATTATTAGACTATAGGAACGGCGCCCCAAAATTATTTTAGAACAACGAATGGCAAGTGAGCTTCATGTTTAGGAAAAGGAAGTGCCAACGACAACAACTGTGGTTTTATCAAATTTATTGTATGTGACTACTACAATAACAAGAGGATGTGACAACTTCAGTCTAGGCACACACGGGTCAAGACATATGGCATTTGCATAGTAATCAACGATTCTATATATGACATGTCGCCTTCATGCGCTTGTCATTGTGAATAATTTAGTATAAGTTTTAGATGATTTCAATGAATGGTTACCCTTGCTTGAAGATCTTATTCTAATTCGATTGACCTTTTTTCCCCCTTTGGCCTTCATGGCTAGAAGCGCTGCTCACAATCCCTCTTTTGCTCAAAGAGGAAAATCGGGTTGATTCCAATGAGGTCAATGACCCTGATAGAAAATCTAATCCAAAACTTTTAGCTTAGGAGTGGAGAAAGACCACATATTTATTTTTTTATTTAAAAAAAATACAAACTTCAACGTAAAGATAAATAAATATTTAATTCATATCTTTAGAATAAGTGCACACAAACCATCTCTTGCACTACATAAACTACCCCAATAAACGACGGATCGCAACTCGAGTAACTTATCTTATTTCATTGAAAGCCGAATGTGCACGGTCTGGCCGCGTGAAAGTTACACATAACAATTAAGAAGCCCCAGTAGGTGTGCTCTACAGTCATTTTTGAATATATAGCTTTCACACTTCCCGTACCTCTTTGATTGGTCAATTATTGTATTGAACATAGCAAGGTGCCTTAGGTGCCCCTCCGCATCTTCCAATTCAATTTCCATGGCGCCAAAATGAATTAACTTTTCAAATCTCGAGCGGCCATGCCACTGCCGTAATGAGGACAAACACATGACCACAAATCGTGCCTGGGACTTAGAAAAGCGAACAGATCACCCTCTGGACAGTTTCCCACTCACGGTAGAGTCCACGTCGAACGAAAAGAGAAAGATGTGTCAATGGGGTAAAGACACTTTCGCGTCGAAATCCCCTAATGAAAGTCGAATTGGACTCGCATTGTCGAATCGCCACTTGCCCAGATTGCACTTTGTGTAGAGACTTCGTAAAAAGCTAATTGGCTTTTTTCTCCGGGAAACGATCGAAGCGTTCACGCAACGGCTTCGGCTTTGATTCGCCCGATCTCATTAGATTTCTAGGCAAAGCCCGAAAGAGGAAAAGAATCTGTAAAAATCAAAGAGAGATGATACAGAGAGCATCACCCGCTCTAAGCCAGCCGCTAAGCCTACGTCGACACCGCCTCCCCAAGATTCAAATCAATTTGAAACCGTCCACCAAAGTCAAAGGCGTGGCCTCGATCTTCTTAGCTTTCGATGGGATCAACGAGAGGATCGAATTCGTTCATGCAAAATCGGCAAGAAAAGAAAATTCCTAAAATCCACAGACCTTCGTTTATCATTGCTTGGCTTTGCTCGCTCGAGACCGCGCCACGCGACATTTACATCAATTTCCTCCAAACTGCACAAAAAAATAAAAAAAAATGGAAAAAGCAGCACGGCCGGTGCCCGACGCACCACGCCAACTCCGACATCATCAATGCATAAACGACACGCACACTCATGTCGTCTTTGCTTTCGAACTGCCTCCCTTGCCTTGCCCACCATAAAATCAAAAGTTTGAACCGTTTCAAATATCCCAACCGAAGCTCCCCCCACCCCACCCCACCTCACCTCCCCTCCTCCGCTGCCTCTTTACGCACGAAGAAAAGAATGGAAAAGTGAAACGAATTTAGCAAAAATTGATGTTGAGATATTAAATTGGAGCTATAACGAAAAATAGTACATTGAGAATTCCTGTAACTTACCTAAAGACATCCTAGCATATCTGCCCTACCACTACCGCCCGAACCGGAGCCCAGTTCGGTTCGACCCTAATTCCTAGTTTTCCCGAGGCGCCAGGAAGGAACCCACCCCGGCCCTCAAAAGCTGGGCACGGCCCGACCGGGCTCGGGCTGACCCAGTGCCGTCGTCGTCGTTGACTCCTTCTTGCGCCTCATCTCCAGCACCTTGCGGTGGTGGTTCGAGTGCAGCTCGCTAGAAAACGTGGGGCTACACGCGGGCCGGTACTCCGGGTACAGCCGGCCCGACTTGAACCGGACCCCGCACGCGTTGCACAGCGTCTTCGCCCCGTTGGGGCCGGCCCTCCACTGCGGGGTCTTCTGCACACCGCAGTGGCTGCACCGTCGGGCCGGTCCGGCCGTCTCCGAAGCAGTAGCGGGCTTGCTCTTCTGCTTCTTCATCGGCGGCTTGGCCTCCCACGGCTCCGGTTGGACCGGCTCGAGGCTCCGGCTCCGGTTCAGGTGCGCGAACCAGGGGCTAGCGAGCAAGGGCGACGAGGCCGTCGTCGAGGACGACGAGCTCGAGGACGGCTCGGCGAGAGAAGGGACGCCCAGGGACCATGCCCGGCCGCCGGACCGGGGCCGCTTGCTCCGGGCTTTCGACGGGAGCGGAGTCGCGAACCCGGGTCTGGACGAGCCGGAAGATTCCGATTCCGGTTCGGACCGGTCCTCGCGGCTCGTGGGGTTCTGGAGCAGGACGCCCGCCGGAAGCGGTTCCGAGAAGTGCGAGAACGAGTCCTCCACGAAATGCGACAACCACTCGAGGTCCGCCAAATCCTCGGCCTGTAAAAATCGCACCTTTCGGTCAGAAACGACGGCATAATGGCCGGAAAAATAGCCGATTTTCCGTTACCGGAGGTGTTCATTATAGTACCGGAAGATGCGGCACGAGCCCCAAATCGTCCTTGTGCCCGGCGGAGACGGACGCACCGTCCTCGTCGCTACCGCCGCGGGGCTCCCGCTTCTGCTTCTGCGGCGTCTGCTCGCGGCCCGCCGTCTCCTCTGTCCTCGCCTCTTCCTCCTGCCCGGCGAAGGCCTCGTCGTTGGAGAAGTCGAAGAGGTCGTCCACGAAGTCGTCGCCGTCGCCGCCGCCGCAGCCGCAGCCGCCGTCGCCGCCGGCGGGGGCGCCGGCGTGGGAATTGAAGGCCAGGAGGTCGTCGGAGAAGGCGTGGGGCCTCATCAGCTTCACCAGCATCGCGTCCTTCCCGAACCCGGTCTTCAAAGCGGCTTCAACGCACTCCATTCCGGGTCCTGCTCCTCAGCCCCCGTCGTACGAATGCAAACTTCCCTTCAAAGAAGATAGAGAGAGAGAGAGAGAGAGAGAGAGAGAGATGGAGGATGAGGGTGGTTGCAGATAGAGAGAGAAAGAAAGTTGCAGAGGAGGAAAGGGGGGGCAAAAATGGGGTGGTGAGTTCGGTAAAGCATTCAATGGGGAGGTGATGTATTTAAGACGGCCCGTTTCTTTCTCTCTCTAATATTTTGGAGGTTCTTTTTTTTCACCATTTTCGTCCCGCTTTATAAAATCTTAGCGCTGTCTGCATTTACTTGCTCCCCGGAAATAATTATTTCGCGATTCCGTTACGAAACACAGCAAATGAAAGAAGGGGAGGAAGTTTTCGAAGGGCAGAAACGTTCGGTTTTTTTTTTCGACAGGATGTACATATGACGATCCTCCTCCTCCTGTTTCCCTTTTCGCATTGATTAAGGTTTGTTTCGAATTTTTTTCTTCTCTGTTTTTTTTGAAAAATCTATCTCCGTTCGGGACGATATCTGACGCGGCGGTAGAGAAAAACGAGGAAAAAAGGGCAAAAAAAGGGGGATAATTCTTCTTTTTTTTTTTTTTGGGGGGGGGTGAATTGTTGCCGGATATCTGAGTAGACTAATCATGCGTGGTGGTCCGGTCCGACCTACCAACAAAAAAGCTTTAAAAAATTAAAAATTAAAAAGAAAAATAAAGATGTGGGTGACTTCGTGAATATCTAAGAAAGCCAAAGGGTCCACTTTTTATCCTTTCCTTTTTTGAATTTTTTAATTTTTTTTTGTCCCGATGCCCTTCGCTTTTTTTTTTTTTTGTACTTTTGTTTTGTCTTTTTTTTTTTTTTTTTTTTTTTTTTTTTGTGTGTGGGTTTGTGCGGGGGAAAATCATAGCTTTTGACTAGAATTTATCACAAAGAGGAGCGGGGCCTTCGTCTCGCATCGATTGCCCGCTCGTTTTGGACGTGTCCCCGTTTTTCCCGCTCTGCTCTCGCCCCCTCTCCTCGATCGTTATGTCATTTCTAAATTCAAACCAAAAACTCGGTTTCATCTTTTCTTTTCTCCACTTTCGCCCCCTCGGAATAGGTACGTGTGTTATTCTAGTCCTCGAACGATCGGATGTTTCGTCCCCTCGAGTCAGAATTGTGTGCAAAATTTGCTTAGCTCGCTGGTCGCCATCTCTCGATTCGAAACTTTGGTGTGCACTTGATTTGCACGTCCTGTTGATTTATGAGTTTTATGAGATATGACACGTTCAGATCAAAGGATTTATCTCGGTCCTCATGTGGCATTGAGCCTTCAAATTTTGAAGGCAAACGAGAGGAAAATCGACACTATGATAGAAATTGAAGGAATTCTGTAATTATTAGAGCAAGGTAGCTATGTGGCCACGAGACTTCTATGACCAATTTGAGTGTTGCAACTCCATATGTTCTCTCTCTCTTTTTCTTTGTGGTTTTTTTTTTAGGTGCAAAACTCCTACATTTGAAAAATGAATCGCACATTTCACCGAAGAGGTACCAAAAATTAAGCATTATGAACGAGCATCGGTTTTCTTAAATTGATGATGCGGTACTCATCGAATTCAATGGTTGGAGCTCAAATATAATCCATAACATTTGCACTATACGGGTATCGGCATAACACAATTGAAAATTCCTCGTGACAACAATAAAACCACATAGAAAATAGCGCATGAGCATGGCCGGGGGAGACGCCCACTAGGAACATTGTTCTCGTGCATTGGAATTTTATTGGCATTGTTCACACGCTGTAAAACCTGTCCAATCTTTTAATTTGGATGCCGCCTCTAGCATTTCAAATTTTGAAAAACGCCAAGTGCAATGGACGAATACTTTTATGTTGCACATGATCGCCCGCAAGTCAATTTCAAAGGTGGGACTCATCAACTTTCAAAAAATATAAGCGAAAAGCGGAAAGGATAAAAATTCAAACTTCTTGGTAGTCGTCTCCATCGGTTGTTTTGGTGTAAAAATCGAAGATAGAATGGGCTTGGTCAACGTCTGATTTAGGATAATATTATTGAGGCTGATCCACTCCCAATCTGATTCGATCCCACCCAAAAATCGGGAACTAGATTAGAATAAGGTTCTCATTTTTTGGAATTAATAAACTAGACTAATAGTGTGGTCCAGTTCTTGGGCAATGAAATGAAATCGAAATGCAACCCCTTATGCATATTCATGTTCAGTCATTGAGAATCCAAACTATTTTTTTGCAGCGATAAGTTCATGAATTTGACCATGTCACAAACCCATCACGATACTAATTGGTTGGTGTTGTACTCCCTTTGAAAGCTTATATATTATTCATAGTGGTTAATTTTGGGTGTGTTTTCAGGGAATAATTTCATTTTAAAAATAGTTTTTTTCTATTCACATTCCTTGAAATAATTTATGAGTAAAATAACGTGTTTAGTAATATACAAAATTTGTATTCCCAAAATAGAAAAGGAACAATAATGCATTTGTTACGACATATTTTTTTGTGCCATAGAATTTTTTTAAATATTTTAATACTTTTTTTAGATTTTTTTTTTTTTTTTTCCTATCTTCTTTCTCCTCCTCTAGCCACCTTTTAGGGGTGGCCGGTGAGTCTCCACCGACTGATTAGAAGAGAAAGAAGAAAAAATAAAAAAAAAAAATGATTTATTTCTAAAAATCATTGCCGAGAATAGGAAATTAATTTTTTTCCACTTCTTGATTCCATTCAAAATCTATTCCCTAACTACTTTTCTATTCCAAGAAACAAAAAATAAATTAATTAATTGACATATGAGAAGGGAAGGGAAAGAAATTTGCATGAGAAATAAACAAAAAATACAACAATCATTGGTCTAGTCCAAGCAGTCCAATTCTCCCTGGAATTAGCGATTAAACTGAAAATTACCAATTCTAATTTTATAGAATCGAGAACCAAACCGATAACTTGGAACAACTCAAAACCGGCCAATGCGGTTCAATCAATCTATGTTGCTCATCCCTAAATATAACAGGCACAAATGAAAACAATTATATTAGAATTTATGGCCAAAAATATATTTTTCTATTTTAATTCCTAGGATGAGTTTTTAAGTAAAAATAAGCGTTTAATAATTACACAAAATTTATATTCCTACAATAAAAATTCGTTTGAGAATGTCACAGAATTTCTCTATCTTGAGCAGTGAGGGGAGGTGGTTACAAACAAGTGGAGGGCGATCAGTAGGCAACATCTGGCTATTGACAACCAATATCCAGTGGCTAACATTCAACGATGAGCGTCCAATGACTTGCAGTGGAAGGTGGTTACGAAAGGATAGCAAGCGATCAATGTTAGGCGATCAGCGTCTGCCAAGCCTGCCATTGATCACACAAAGTCCAGTGTCCAACGTTCGATAACCGATGTTGGGTGGGCAACGGTAGGTGATGATGAGTAGGCAACTAGTTAGTAGTGAGAGCGAGTGACGATAATAGTTTATGTATCACTTTTGTTTTGAAAATAGAAAAATATAAATTTTTTTATTTCTCCCTTTTATTCAAAATCTATTTATGAGTACAAGTTTATTATAGAAATAGAAAAATGAAATTATGCCACCAACATAAATCTACTTTTAAATTGCTCTCAAAAATAGGAAAAAAAATAGAGAAAATAGAACAATTATCATGCGCGCGTTTACAATTTTAATATAGTAAATCCACAAAATGATATCTTAACATATAACAATCACAGTGTTGCCCTACTCATGTCATGTCTTGTGATCAAAGTCGGCAAAACCATACATCAAATCCTACATATCATCCATATAAACTTAGTCCATCAAGTATTTGAACGAATCATTACAATAACGATATTATCCAGAAAAAAGTTCTATCAACTATTTTACCTATATTTTACGAGACATGCCGAATGAAATTCAAATGATTTGCCTTTGCCGCTCTAAAATGATTAAGGTCGTTAAAGGGTCATTAAGCAAGTGGGACAAAGTCTGGGGACAAGACAACTCTTGGAAGCAAAGGGAGCGGAAAAGTTGAGAGACCAAATGAAATTCGTCCAGCTTTTTGTCTCCACATTGAAAATGACAATTGGACATCGCTTGAAGAAAGGGCATGATTCTGGAGTGCCTCCCTGGCTCGACCATGTTTATAAAGCTCATAGAAATTTCCTAGACACGGAAAATTAGATTAATTGCACAACATGCA